>OY754895.1:10625948-11348917 GCA_963576445.1 Lithosia quadra | reverse complement strand
TAACCTAACCTAACCTAACCTAACCTAACCTAACCTAACCTAACCTAACCTAACCTAACCTAACCTAACCTAACCTAACCTAACCTAACCTAACCTAACCTAACCTAACCTAACCTAACCTAACCTAACCTAACCTAACCTAACCTAACCTAACCTAACCTAACCTAACCTAACCTAACCTAACCTAACCTAACCTAACCTAACCTAACCTAACCTAACCTAACCTAACCTAACCTAACCTAACCTAACCTAACCTAACCTAACCTAACCTAACCTAACCTAACCTAACCTAACCTAACCTAACCTAACCTAACCTAACCTAACCTAACCTAACCTAACCTAACCTAACCTAACCTAACCTAACCTAACCTAACCTAACCTAACCTAACCTAACCTAACCTAACCTAACCTAACCTAACCTAACCTAACCTAACCTAACCTAACCTAACCTAACCTAACCTAACCTAACCTAACCTAACCTAACCTAACCTAACCTAACCTAACCTAACCTAACCTAACCTAACCTAACCTAACCTAACCTAACCTAACCTAACCTAACCTAACCTAACCTAACCTAACCTAACCTAACCTAACCTAACCTAACCTAACCTAACCTAACCTAACCTAACCTAACCTAACCTAACCTAACCTAACCTAACCTAACCTAACCTAACCTAACCTAACCTAACCTAACCTAACCTAACCTAACCTAACCTAACCTAACCTAACCTAACCTAACCTAACCTAACCTAACCTAACCTAACCTAACCTAACCTAACCTAACCTAACCTAACCTAACCTAACCTAACCTAACCTAACCTAACCTAACCTAACCTAACCTAACCTAACCTAACCTAACCTAACCTAACCTAACCTAACCTAACCTAACCTAACCTAACCTAACCTAACCTAACCTAACCTAACCTAACCTAACCTAACCTAACCTAACCTAACCTAACCTAACCTAACCTAACCTAACCTAACCTAACCTAACCTAACCTAACCTAACCTAACCTAACCTAACCTAACCTAACCTAACCTAACCTAACCTAACCTAACCTAACCTAACCTAACCTAACCTAACCTAACCTAACCTAACCTAACCTAACCTAACCTAACCTAACCTAACCTAACCTAACCTAACCTAACCTAACCTAACCTAACCTAACCTAACCTAACCTAACCTAACCTAACCTAACCTAACCTAACCTAACCTAACCTAACCTAACCTAACCTAACCTAACCTAACCTAACCTAACCTAACCTAACCTAACCTAACCTAACCTAACCTAACCTAACCTAACCTAACCTAACCTAACCTAACCTAACCTAACCTAACCTAACCTAACCTAACCTAACCTAACCTAACCTAACCTAACCTAACCTAACCTAACCTAACCTAACCTAACCTAACCTAACCTAACCTAACCTAACCTAACCTAACCTAACCTAACCTAACCTAACCTAACCTAACCTAACCTAACCTAACCTAACCTAACCTAACCTAACCTAACCTAACCTAACCTAACCTAACCTAACCTAACCTAACCTAACCTAACCTAACCTAACCTAACCTAACCTAACCTAACCTAACCTAACCTAACCTAACCTAACCTAACCTAACCTAACCTAACCTAACCTAACCTAACCTAACCTAACCTAACCTAACCTAACCTAACCTAACCTAACCTAACCTAACCTAACCTAACCTAACCTAACCTAACCTAACCTAACCTAACCTAACCTAACCTAACCTAACCTAACCTAACCTAACCTAACCTAACCTAACCTAACCTAACCTAACCTAACCTAACCTAACCTAACCTAACCTAACCTAACCTAACCTAACCTAACCTAACCTAACCTAACCTAACCTAACCTAACCTAACCTAACCTAACCTAACCTAACCTAACCTAACCTAACCTAACCTAACCTAACCTAACCTAACCTAACCTAACCTAACCTAACCTAACCTAACCTAACCTAACCTAACCTAACCTAACCTAACCTAACCTAACCTAACCTAACCTAACCTAACCTAACCTAACCTAACCTAACCTAACCTAACCTAACCTAACCTAACCTAACCTAACCTAACCTAACCTAACCTAACCTAACCTAACCTAACCTAACCTAACCTAACCTAACCTAACCTAACCTAACCTAACCTAACCTAACCTAACCTAACCTAACCTAACCTAACCTAACCTAACCTAACCTAACCTAACCTAACCTAACCTAACCTAACCTAACCTAACCTAACCTAACCTAACCTAACCTAACCTAACCTAACCTAACCTAACCTAACCTAACCTAACCTAACCTAACCTAACCTAACCTAACCTAACCTAACCTAACCTAACCTAACCTAACCTAACCTAACCTAACCTAACCTAACCTAACCTAACCTAACCTAACCTAACCTAACCTAACCTAACCTAACCTAACCTAACCTAACCTAACCTAACCTAACCTAACCTAACCTAACCTAACCTAACCTAACCTAACCTAACCTAACCTAACCTAACCTAACCTAACCTAACCTAACCTAACCTAACCTAACCTAACCTAACCTAACCTAACCTAACCTAACCTAACCTAACCTAACCTAACCTAACCTAACCTAACCTAACCTAACCTAACCTAACCTAACCTAACCTAACCTAACCTAACCTAACCTAACCTAACCTAACCTAACCTAACCTAACCTAACCTAACCTAACCTAACCTAACCTAACCTAACCTAACCTAACCTAACCTAACCTAACCTAACCTAACCTAACCTAACCTAACCTAACCTAACCTAACCTAACCTAACCTAACCTAACCTAACCTAACCTAACCTAACCTAACCTAACCTAACCTAACCTAACCTAACCTAACCTAACCTAACCTAACCTAACCTAACCTAACCTAACCTAACCTAACCTAACCTAACCTAACCTAACCTAACCTAACCTAACCTAACCTAACCTAACCTAACCTAACCTAACCTAACCTAACCTAACCTAACCTAACCTAACCTAACCTAACCTAACCTAACCTAACCTAACCTAACCTAACCTAACCTAACCTAACCTAACCTAACCTAACCTAACCTAACCTAACCTAACCTAACCTAACCTAACCTAACCTAACCTAACCTAACCTAACCTAACCTAACCTAACCTAACCTAACCTAACCTAACCTAACCTAACCTAACCTAACCTAACCTAACCTAACCTAACCTAACCTAACCTAACCTAACCTAACCTAACCTAACCTAACCTAACCTAACCTAACCTAACCTAACCTAACCTAACCTAACCTAACCTAACCTAACCTAACCTAACCTAACCTAACCTAACCTAACCTAACCTAACCTAACCTAACCTAACCTAACCTAACCTAACCTAACCTAACCTAACCTAACCTAACCTAACCTAACCTAACCTAACCTAACCTAACCTAACCTAACCTAACCTAACCTAACCTAACCTAACCTAACCTAACCTAACCTAACCTAACCTAACCTAACCTAACCTAACCTAACCTAACCTAACCTAACCTAACCTAACCTAACCTAACCTAACCTAACCTAACCTAACCTAACCTAACCTAACCTAACCTAACCTAACCTAACCTAACCTAACCTAACCTAACCTAACCTAACCTAACCTAACCTAACCTAACCTAACCTAACCTAACCTAACCTAACCTAACCTAACCTAACCTAACCTAACCTAACCTAACCTAACCTAACCTAACCTAACCTAACCTAACCTAACCTAACCTAACCTAACCTAACCTAACCTAACCTAACCTAACCTAACCTAACCTAACCTAACCTAACCTAACCTAACCTAACCTAACCTAACCTAACCTAACCTAACCTAACCTAACCTAACCTAACCTAACCTAACCTAACCTAACCTAACCTAACCTAACCTAACCTAACCTAACCTAACCTAACCTAACCTAACCTAACCTAACCTAACCTAACCTAACCTAACCTAACCTAACCTAACCTAACCTAACCTAACCTAACCTAACCTAACCTAACCTAACCTAACCTAACCTAACCTAACCTAACCTAACCTAACCTAACCTAACCTAACCTAACCTAACCTAACCTAACCTAACCTAACCTAACCTAACCTAACCTAACCTAACCTAACCTAACCTAACCTAACCTAACCTAACCTAACCTAACCTAACCTAACCTAACCTAACCTAACCTAACCTAACCTAACCTAACCTAACCTAACCTAACCTAACCTAACCTAACCTAACCTAACCTAACCTAACCTAACCTAACCTAACCTAACCTAACCTAACCTAACCTAACCTAACCTAACCTAACCTAACCTAACCTAACCTAACCTAACCTAACCTAACCTAACCTAACCTAACCTAACCTAACCTAACCTAACCTAACCTAACCTAACCTAACCTAACCTAACCTAACCTAACCTAACCTAACCTAACCTAACCTAACCTAACCTAACCTAACCTAACCTAACCTAACCTAACCTAACCTAACCTAACCTAACCTAACCTAACCTAACCTAACCTAACCTAACCTAACCTAACCTAACCTAACCTAACCTAACCTAACCTAACCTAACCTAACCTAACCTAACCTAACCTAACCTAACCTAACCTAACCTAACCTAACCTAACCTAACCTAACCTAACCTAACCTAACCTAACCTAACCTAACCTAACCTAACCTAACCTAACCTAACCTAACCTAACCTAACCTAACCTAACCTAACCTAACCTAACCTAACCTAACCTAACCTAACCTAACCTAACCTAACCTAACCTAACCTAACCTAACCTAACCTAACCTAACCTAACCTAACCTAACCTAACCTAACCTAACCTAACCTAACCTAACCTAACCTAACCTAACCTAACCTAACCTAACCTAACCTAACCTAACCTAACCTAACCTAACCTAACCTAACCTAACCTAACCTAACCTAACCTAACCTAACCTAACCTAACCTAACCTAACCTAACCTAACCTAACCTAACCTAACCTAACCTAACCTAACCTAACCTAACCTAACCTAACCTAACCTAACCTAACCTAACCTAACCTAACCTAACCTAACCTAACCTAACCTAACCTAACCTAACCTAACCTAACCTAACCTAACCTAACCTAACCTAACCTAACCTAACCTAACCTAACCTAACCTAACCTAACCTAACCTAACCTAACCTAACCTAACCTAACCTAACCTAACCTAACCTAACCTAACCTAACCTAACCTAACCTAACCTAACCTAACCTAACCTAACCTAACCTAACCTAACCTAACCTAACCTAACCTAACCTAACCTAACCTAACCTAACCTAACCTAACCTAACCTAACCTAACCTAACCTAACCTAACCTAACCTAACCTAACCTAACCTAACCTAACCTAACCTAACCTAACCTAACCTAACCTAACCTAACCTAACCTAACCTAACCTAACCTAACCTAACCTAACCTAACCTAACCTAACCTAACCTAACCTAACCTAACCTAACCTAACCTAACCTAACCTAACCTAACCTAACCTAACCTAACCTAACCTAACCTAACCTAACCTAACCTAACCTAACCTAACCTAACCTAACCTAACCTAACCTAACCTAACCTAACCTAACCTAACCTAACCTAACCTAACCTAACCTAACCTAACCTAACCTAACCTAACCTAACCTAACCTAACCTAACCTAACCTAACCTAACCTAACCTAACCTAACCTAACCTAACCTAACCTAACCTAACCTAACCTAACCTAACCTAACCTAACCTAACCTAACCTAACCTAACCTAACCTAACCTAACCTAACCTAACCTAACCTAACCTAACCTAACCTAACCTAACCTAACCTAACCTAACCTAACCTAACCTAACCTAACCTAACCTAACCTAACCTAACCTAACCTAACCTAACCTAACCTAACCTAACCTAACCTAACCTAACCTAACCTAACCTAACCTAACCTAACCTAACCTAACCTAACCTAACCTAACCTAACCTAACCTAACCTAACCTAACCTAACCTAACCTAACCTAACCTAACCTAACCTAACCTAACCTAACCTAACCTAACCTAACCTAACCTAACCTAACCTAACCTAACCTAACCTAACCTAACCTAACCTAACCTAACCTAACCTAACCTAACCTAACCTAACCTAACCTAACCTAACCTAACCTAACCTAACCTAACCTAACCTAACCTAACCTAACCTAACCTAACCTAACCTAACCTAACCTAACCTAACCTAACCTAACCTAACCTAACCTAACCTAACCTAACCTAACCTAACCTAACCTAACCTAACCTAACCTAACCTAACCTAACCTAACCTAACCTAACCTAACCTAACCTAACCTAACCTAACCTAACCTAACCTAACCTAACCTAACCTAACCTAACCTAACCTAACCTAACCTAACCTAACCTAACCTAACCTAACCTAACCTAACCTAACCTAACCTAACCTAACCTAACCTAACCTAACCTAACCTAACCTAACCTAACCTAACCTAACCTAACCTAACCTAACCTAACCTAACCTAACCTAACCTAACCTAACCTAACCTAACCTAACCTAACCTAACCTAACCTAACCTAACCTAACCTAACCTAACCTAACCTAACCTAACCTAACCTAACCTAACCTAACCTAACCTAACCTAACCTAACCTAACCTAACCTAACCTAACCTAACCTAACCTAACCTAACCTAACCTAACCTAACCTAACCTAACCTAACCTAACCTAACCTAACCTAACCTAACCTAACCTAACCTAACCTAACCTAACCTAACCTAACCTAACCTAACCTAACCTAACCTAACCTAACCTAACCTAACCTAACCTAACCTAACCTAACCTAACCTAACCTAACCTAACCTAACCTAACCTAACCTAACCTAACCTAACCTAACCTAACCTAACCTAACCTAACCTAACCTAACCTAACCTAACCTAACCTAACCTAACCTAACCTAACCTAACCTAACCTAACCTAACCTAACCTAACCTAACCTAACCTAACCTAACCTAACCTAACCTAACCTAACCTAACCTAACCTAACCTAACCTAACCTAACCTAACCTAACCTAACCTAACCTAACCTAACCTAACCTAACCTAACCTAACCTAACCTAACCTAACCTAACCTAACCTAACCTAACCTAACCTAACCTAACCTAACCTAACCTAACCTAACCTAACCTAACCTAACCTAACCTAACCTAACCTAACCTAACCTAACCTAACCTAACCTAACCTAACCTAACCTAACCTAACCTAACCTAACCTAACCTAACCTAACCTAACCTAACCTAACCTAACCTAACCTAACCTAACCTAACCTAACCTAACCTAACCTAACCTAACCTAACCTAACCTAACCTAACCTAACCTAACCTAACCTAACCTAACCTAACCTAACCTAACCTAACCTAACCTAACCTAACCTAACCTAACCTAACCTAACCTAACCTAACCTAACCTAACCTAACCTAACCTAACCTAACCTAACCTAACCTAACCTAACCTAACCTAACCTAACCTAACCTAACCTAACCTAACCTAACCTAACCTAACCTAACCTAACCTAACCTAACCTAACCTAACCTAACCTAACCTAACCTAACCTAACCTAACCTAACCTAACCTAACCTAACCTAACCTAACCTAACCTAACCTAACCTAACCTAACCTAACCTAACCTAACCTAACCTAACCTAACCTAACCTAACCTAACCTAACCTAACCTAACCTAACCTAACCTAACCTAACCTAACCTAACCTAACCTAACCTAACCTAACCTAACCTAACCTAACCTAACCTAACCTAACCTAACCTAACCTAACCTAACCTAACCTAACCTAACCTAACCTAACCTAACCTAACCTAACCTAACCTAACCTAACCTAACCTAACCTAACCTAACCTAACCTAACCTAACCTAACCTAACCTAACCTAACCTAACCTAACCTAACCTAACCTAACCTAACCTAACCTAACCTAACCTAACCTAACCTAACCTAACCTAACCTAACCTAACCTAACCTAACCTAACCTAACCTAACCTAACCTAACCTAACCTAACCTAACCTAACCTAACCTAACCTAACCTAACCTAACCTAACCTAACCTAACCTAACCTAACCTAACCTAACCTAACCTAACCTAACCTAACCTAACCTAACCTAACCTAACCTAACCTAACCTAACCTAACCTAACCTAACCTAACCTAACCTAACCTAACCTAACCTAACCTAACCTAACCTAACCTAACCTAACCTAACCTAACCTAACCTAACCTAACCTAACCTAACCTAACCTAACCTAACCTAACCTAACCTAACCTAACCTAACCTAACCTAACCTAACCTAACCTAACCTAACCTAACCTAACCTAACCTAACCTAACCTAACCTAACCTAACCTAACCTAACCTAACCTAACCTAACCTAACCTAACCTAACCTAACCTAACCTAACCTAACCTAACCTAACCTAACCTAACCTAACCTAACCTAACCTAACCTAACCTAACCTAACCTAACCTAACCTAACCTAACCTAACCTAACCTAACCTAACCTAACCTAACCTAACCTAACCTAACCTAACCTAACCTAACCTAACCTAACCTAACCTAACCTAACCTAACCTAACCTAACCTAACCTAACCTAACCTAACCTAACCTAACCTAACCTAACCTAACCTAACCTAACCTAACCTAACCTAACCTAACCTAACCTAACCTAACCTAACCTAACCTAACCTAACCTAACCTAACCTAACCTAACCTAACCTAACCTAACCTAACCTAACCTAACCTAACCTAACCTAACCTAACCTAACCTAACCTAACCTAACCTAACCTAACCTAACCTAACCTAACCTAACCTAACCTAACCTAACCTAACCTAACCTAACCTAACCTAACCTAACCTAACCTAACCTAACCTAACCTAACCTAACCTAACCTAACCTAACCTAACCTAACCTAACCTAACCTAACCTAACCTAACCTAACCTAACCTAACCTAACCTAACCTAACCTAACCTAACCTAACCTAACCTAACCTAACCTAACCTAACCTAACCTAACCTAACCTAACCTAACCTAACCTAACCTAACCTAACCTAACCTAACCTAACCTAACCTAACCTAACCTAACCTAACCTAACCTAACCTAACCTAACCTAACCTAACCTAACCTAACCTAACCTAACCTAACCTAACCTAACCTAACCTAACCTAACCTAACCTAACCTAACCTAACCTAACCTAACCTAACCTAACCTAACCTAACCTAACCTAACCTAACCTAACCTAACCTAACCTAACCTAACCTAACCTAACCTAACCTAACCTAACCTAACCTAACCTAACCTAACCTAACCTAACCTAACCTAACCTAACCTAACCTAACCTAACCTAACCTAACCTAACCTAACCTAACCTAACCTAACCTAACCTAACCTAACCTAACCTAACCTAACCTAACCTAACCTAACCTAACCTAACCTAACCTAACCTAACCTAACCTAACCTAACCTAACCTAACCTAACCTAACCTAACCTAACCTAACCTAACCTAACCTAACCTAACCTAACCTAACCTAACCTAACCTAACCTAACCTAACCTAACCTAACCTAACCTAACCTAACCTAACCTAACCTAACCTAACCTAACCTAACCTAACCTAACCTAACCTAACCTAACCTAACCTAACCTAACCTAACCTAACCTAACCTAACCTAACCTAACCTAACCTAACCTAACCTAACCTAACCTAACCTAACCTAACCTAACCTAACCTAACCTAACCTAACCTAACCTAACCTAACCTAACCTAACCTAACCTAACCTAACCTAACCTAACCTAACCTAACCTAACCTAACCTAACCTAACCTAACCTAACCTAACCTAACCTAACCTAACCTAACCTAACCTAACCTAACCTAACCTAACCTAACCTAACCTAACCTAACCTAACCTAACCTAACCTAACCTAACCTAACCTAACCTAACCTAACCTAACCTAACCTAACCTAACCTAACCTAACCTAACCTAACCTAACCTAACCTAACCTAACCTAACCTAACCTAACCTAACCTAACCTAACCTAACCTAACCTAACCTAACCTAACCTAACCTAACCTAACCTAACCTAACCTAACCTAACCTAACCTAACCTAACCTAACCTAACCTAACCTAACCTAACCTAACCTAACCTAACCTAACCTAACCTAACCTAACCTAACCTAACCTAACCTAACCTAACCTAACCTAACCTAACCTAACCTAACCTAACCTAACCTAACCTAACCTAACCTAACCTAACCTAACCTAACCTAACCTAACCTAACCTAACCTAACCTAACCTAACCTAACCTAACCTAACCTAACCTAACCTAACCTAACCTAACCTAACCTAACCTAACCTAACCTAACCTAACCTAACCTAACCTAACCTAACCTAACCTAACCTAACCTAACCTAACCTAACCTAACCTAACCTAACCTAACCTAACCTAACCTAACCTAACCTAACCTAACCTAACCTAACCTAACCTAACCTAACCTAACCTAACCTAACCTAACCTAACCTAACCTAACCTAACCTAACCTAACCTAACCTAACCTAACCTAACCTAACCTAACCTAACCTAACCTAACCTAACCTAACCTAACCTAACCTAACCTAACCTAACCTAACCTAACCTAACCTAACCTAACCTAACCTAACCTAACCTAACCTAACCTAACCTAACCTAACCTAACCTAACCTAACCTAACCTAACCACAGTCGTCCACCACCCGTATCGGTGACTGGATCATTTTTAACCTCTCTCCGCGAATAAAAATTCAGTTTAGTGGGTTTTTCTTGACCGAATCAAACGTACAAGGTCTCAAAAGTTGCGTCTCACCGAGTTCCACCCGCCGGTATATCGCGCGTGATGAGATTTGTGTCGGCCAGCCCGTGAAAAGCCGAAAACTGATTTTCTGGCTCGAGTTCACCACGTGGTTTTTAGTTTTCTTCAAATAATCAAGTGCATTGTGAACGGATTTTTACGCTGTAAGTGCCATCGGCAGCGGGCAGTGGAGCCCCACCCGCCGCGTCGACTGGTTTTTCCGGGAAAGCTCTGGTTTTCCCAGGAAAGCCAGAAAAACAAGTCGCACGTGGTCACGAGGTACCAGATCCCGTGGTCCGAGGACCGCAGAAATTTGCAGACAAGAGGACACCAGCAAGGACGACCTTTTTCCGGTAAAAGAAAAATTTTTTATCTTCAGGAAAATTTTATAAACCTATTAGAAAGTTCGAACTTTGACATTAATTTCCGGCGGAACCAAGCAGAAAATCAAAAAACCGCAACTGCTATTAGTTGCGCGCTCATTAGCTTAAGAAGACACCACCTTTCCAGATTTTTCCTGCAATTTTCCAGGCCACGGAAATTGAAAAACTAAATTTTCCGGTTTTTATGTATTATTAGTATTAAATTTTCTTCATTTTTTCATTTTTATTGCCGAGCTAGATAAAGCCTTATTTATCCTTATTTATGGTGTTTTTACTTGATTTTTATCTCTACCCAGTGCGGAGCTATATAATTTTAAGTGTTTTTTGTAAATATAATTAAAAGGGGTAGTTTTTCGTCGTTTTTGGCACCGGGGTAGGGTTTAGCAAGGTCATTTAGACTTAACTAAGCCCAAACAAGCCTCTTCTAACGTCAAAAACAACGAAAACCGTAATTTTCCGCCATTTTGTTATTTTTGGGCCCAAAGTTGGAATTTAAATAGCTCCGGACTGGATAGGCCTATTTGACTGCGGTTTTCGCTAATATAAGCGTAATTGTATATATTTTGTGTTTTTAGGCCAAATTTGCAAAAAGGCCAACATTTTTTATTTAGGGCTCTAGACCCCCCCAGGGGACAGAAAACATATAGGGGAACCCAGATATCGATTTTGGGAGCTCTAGGACCAACCGTTTCGGAGTAATCGTCGGTCAAAGTTTGGCCGCGGCCGCGCGGCGGCCATCTTGGAAAACTTCCAGCTCCCATAGCTCCGCAGCGGAGGGTCCTAGAGGCCCCGGGTTTCGACTGGGAACCTCAGGGGAGAACCGGCTTTCCCGCCCTACGCTTTTCCGGGGTAAAAGGGCAAAATTTCCAAAAAATTTTCGTCAAAAAATTTTTGACCGTTTTTGGTTACGGTGCGGTAGAGGGGACCGAGCCACTCAGCGGAGAGTTTTTTGCGGCTCGCTGGGACGCCTGGAACCCGAGCTACGCAGGTCCAAAGTTTGGCAAATCCGCCATTTTGGATTTTTTCAAACCTGTGTACCTCGGCAACGGGTGGTCGTAGCGGGACCGGGTTTCCGTTGGGGTACTCGGCTCTTCACTCCGCGTCGAACTAGTGGGGTGGGGATTTGACCCCAAACAATTCTGGGGTCAAATTTCGGGGGTCACCCTATAGGCCCGACAGTCACGTCAGGGCACGGGTCTCACCGGGACCTTTCTAGAGAAACCAATCGCGGTCTGATCGGACCACGGGTTCGGGAGATAGCGGGGTTTTGAGGTTTGGGCCCAGCTCTGGTCCCAAATTTTTGGAACCCGGTTATAGCGGAACCCCTGGGCCTAGGACACCCGTGTTTGGGTTCTTTTTGAAGGGCTCACCGGGCTCTAGCAGGTCATTCTGGTAGGGTGACTCTACGTAGAGTCGGGGTAGAGCAACTCCGTAAAACCGGAACTAACGGTGCCAATTGGCTGAAATTTACGGAGGACGTCTGTCTCCTGGGTTGGAACTCAATTTTGGAGCCAAATACATTAGGTTAACGACTGTTTTAGATGATAAGTTAGTTTTTAAGAATTTGAAACAATACTGTGATATCCCCTTTTTTAAGGGACGCAATTATTTTTGTAATTATATTTTAGCTATAGGACCTTATACACCTAGCTCTACATAGAGCCAAAAATTTTAAAATTTACTGTATACAACTTACTTTTGCTAGACAAAAGACTTTGATAAATATAATTCATAGACCAGGCCTTTTGGCCAAATTTGACGGTAGCAGAGCTACCAATATACACTCTGCAAACTCTGCAGAACTACCTCTAACTTGTAGACTATCATATATAATTTTAAGATTGACAATTAATTATTTATTATTCTATTTTACCCCTCTATTGAGGAATGTAACCTGTTTTAAACTTTTAACTTGTATTTTTCTTTTTTCTTTTTTCCTTTGAATAAAAGACTTTACAAAATATAGTCCATAGACCAGGCCCTTTGGCTAAATTTGACGGTAGCAGGGCTACCAATATTATACTCTGCAAACTCTGCAGAATTACCTTAATCTATAGACCATTATACATAATTTTAAGATATATTGACAATTAATTATTTTATTATTCTATTTTACCCCTCTATTGAGGATCTTAATCTGTTTTAAAACTTTTAATCCGTACTTATTCTTTTTAAATTGACACGTACTATACATTTATTATTTAAAGCCTTAACGATTGTCTTGTGACTGTACATTCTATTGTAGCATTTTATTAATTTTTACCTACCCCACTCTATTGGGGTTTTAATTCTTGACACGCACTCCAAATGGCGTCTATACCAAGGTCACCTTGGCTGAAAAAGGCACAAGATAGCCAACGGCTATTATCCTCCCAACCCGAAGAGGACAGCAGCCAAGCCGCACAACAACACCGATCGGGGAAGGTGCGGAATAGCATAGATGCTTTGGAGCTTCGCGAGGCGAACGTTACGTTCACGTCTAGCTGCGAGACTCCAGAGGACCTAAAAACAAAGCCACCCGCAACAAAGGGCAAGAGGACTGCTCGTGAGCAGGATGTGCCCCCCCCATTGGTCGTTCCGGCGCCTAGCCGACTCTACTTTGCCGCCCAGGACAGCTGTAGGCACATTTTTGCTCAGCTGAAGGTTTCGGGCAACATAAGTAGGGTGATAAAAGCGGAAATAGAACGCCGGACTAACTTCCTTGAGGAACTTTTTACGGCCTACGAAGAGGAAAGAGCCAAGGCTGCAACCAAGGCGCAGGGTGGGGGGAAGGCGGGGCTCCGATCCCCAGCCGCCCCAGCCTTGGTGGCAGCCCATGCTCCTGCCCCAACAAGCAACACTAGGATTATTTTAAGTAAGCTAGAGGAGAATGAAAGGTTGTTGAAAGAGAATAGCAGAGTGATGAATGAATTAAAGGAGAAGATTGAAAGGCAGGATGAAAGAGAGAAAGAAAGAGAAAGAAAGGGGGTGACGACGTACGCGGGGGTGGTGTCGGGTGCCCCTAGTGCATCACACGCAGTGCGGCCGACTCTACACTCTGTGGTAGTCTCATCCAAGAATGAGGCGGAGACGGGCGAGCAGGTGATAGAGCGATTGAGGAAAGTAGCGAACGAGGATGAAGGATGGGTGACAGTAGAGAGAGTAAGAAAGGTGAAGGATAGAAGGGTGATAATAGGATACAAGACGGAAGAAGAAAGAAAAAGGGCACAGAAGAGGCTAGCTGATAGGGAAGATCACCTCACGGTCGAGGAGGTAAAAAATAAAGATCCGCTCCTCATACTCTACGGCGTCCTCCGAAGTCAGACAGATGAAGACCTGTTAAAGGCAATAAGAGCCCGGAACCATGATGTGTTCCGGGACCTTACCCCAGAGCAGGCGAGGGCGTCCGTATACTACCGAAAGACTGCGAGAAATCCCCACACGTGTCATGTGGTGATTAGGGCCTCTCCGGAGATTTGGACCCGTGCCCTAGCCATAGGGAAGCTGCACATTGATCTGCAACCCATTAGGGTTGCAGATCAATCACCGTTGGTGCAGTGTTCCCTGTGTCTGGGATACGGACACGTTAGAAAGTTCTGCACCGGTAAAGAACCTAGATGTAGTCACTGTGGCGGGCACCATTTGCGAGCCGAATGCCAGGACTACATCGCCGGTGCAGAACCAGTATGTTGTAACTGCCGGGGAGAGAGGCTGGGTGGCACGGGGCACAGTGTGTTTAGTAACCTGTGCCCAGTAAGAATGCGTTGGGACGCTATAGCGAGGAGCACCACTCAGTACCAGTGCTAACGTTGTGCCGGGGAACGGAACCCCATACAGAGTGCTGCAAGTGAACCTCCAGAGAAATAAGTCGGCAACCGAGGACTTCATACTCGAAGCATCGAGGCGCAAAGCCACAGTCGCTCTTGTACAGGAGCCATACGTCGGCAACTCGGCGAGGATGAAGTCATACCAGGGCGTCAGGGTCTTCCAGAACACCGGGCAAGGAGGAGGGACTGTAAAGACGGCTATTGCCGTCTTTGATCACACAGTGGACGTGATACAGTACCCGCAACTCACCACCGACAACATCATGGTGGTGGGGATCCGGACCAGTGCCTGGGAGATCACGCTGGTATCCTTCTACTTCGAACCGAGGCCAACGCCTCTGGGGCCCTATTTGGAGCAACTCAAAGAGGTGAGACGAAGCCTCGGTTCCCGACTTATTGTCTTTGGGGGGGATGCAAACAGTAAAAGCACCTGGTGGGGTCACAAGTTCGAGGACAACCGAGGCGAGGTACTGAGGGGTGTACTCGCCGAGATGGGCCTCCATGTCCTGAATAGCGGAACAATTCCGACTTTCGACACTGTGAGGGGTGGTAAGAGGTACTGCAGCTATGTCGACATAACGGCCTGCACCGAAAACGCGCTTGCTTGGGTCGGCGCTTGGAAGGTAGACGAACACCTCACTCCGGGATCAGACCACAACGGCATAGTGTTCAACCTCAACCTCGAGAAGTCACAAGGCACGAATATAAAACGTACGACTCGAGTCTATAACACAAAGAAGGCCAACTGGGATGCTTTCGGGGCTGGCATGGCTCGGGCGCTCTCGGGTATAGCGATAGGCGATACAAGGCACCACGAAGAGTTGGATGCCTTGGCTGAAGCGTACACGGGAGCGGTCGAGGGTGCCTGCCGGGAAAGTATCCCAGTTAAAAAGCAGGGGGGGTTGATCACTGCGCCGTGGTGGTCGGAAACACTCGAGAAATTAAGGAGGGTGATGGTCACCTACAAGCGTCGCATCAGGTTTGCGGCGCCGATTCGACGACAGTTCGTCATAGGGCAGTACCTAGAGCGAAAGGAGATGTATGAAAGTGAGGTAAAAAAGGCACAGGTCGAAAGTTGGAAGGACTTCTGTGGAAAGCAGGACAGGGAGGGCCTCTGGGAGGGGATATATCGGGTTATCTCGAGGGCCACAACAAGGGAGGAGGATACTCCGCTTACCGCCAATGGTTCTTTCCTGGACGCGAAGGGTTCGGCCGATTTACTCGCCCGAACATTTTACCCGGAGGACCGGGAAGGCGAGGATAGCGAGGGGCATCGAAGAATGCGTGAAAAGGCTAGAGCGTTAGACGAAGAATGGGGTCATCATAATGATGACCCACCTTTTACATTGAATGAACTCTTCGATGCCCTTCGTAAGTTTAACCCCAAAAAAGCTCCGGGGGCGGATGGCTTTACTGCTGATATCTGCACCCACGCCATTAAGGCCGACCCCTTACTCTTCTTAAAGCTGCTGAATCGGTGTCTTCACCACGGCTACTTTCCTAAAATATGGAAGGAAGCCGTGGTGGTGGCACTGAGGAAGCCCGGAAAGGACTCGTACACCGTTCCCAAGTCGTACAGGCCTATTGGCTTACTGCCCGTCTTGGGAAAGGTGTACGAGAGAATGCTGGTAGCTCGCCTCAATTTCTATCTGTTGCCGAGGATTAGTACTCGCCAGTACGGCTTTATGCCCCAGAGGAGCACCGAAGACGCCCTCTATGACCTTATGGGCCACATAAGAGCTAAACTCAATGATAAGAGGATAGTCCTTATGGTGTCTTTGGACATAGAGGGCGCCTTCGATAGCGCCTGGTGGCCTGCAATAAAAGTACGACTGGCAGAGGAAAGGTGTCCGGCGAACTTGAGGCGAGTTATCAGTAGCTACCTCAGCGACAGAGGGGTAAGGGTAAGGTATGCGGGCGAGGAGTGCAGACGCTCCACGGAGAAGGGGTGCGTCCAGGGTTCAATTGGCGGACCCTTGTTGTGGAACCTACTGTTGGATCCTCTGCTCCATCAACTGGAGGGAATGGCAGTGCATGTGCAGGCCTTCGCAGACGACGTCGTGATGGTCTTCGACGGGGATAGTGCATTGGAGATTGAGAGACAAGCCAACGCCTCTCTCGAACATGTGCGGGAGTGGGGCGTCGGAATGAAGCTGAAATTCGCACCGCACAAAACATGTGCGATGGTAATCACGCGGAGGCTTAAGTACGACGTCCCACGCCTCAGCATGGGCGGGATAGACGTTGGCATGTCCAAACATATTAAAGTTTTGGGTCTTACAATTGACCATCAACTCACTTTCAATACCCACGTCGCAAACCAATGCAGAAAGGCGATCGCCATCTACCACAAGCTGGCGAGGATGGCCCGGATCAGTTGGGGACTTCACCCCGAGGTGATCCGGACCATCTACAACGCGGCTGTGGAACCGACGGTGCTGTATGCGGCCAGCAGCTGGTGTCCTGCGGTGGAGAAGCTTGGTATACAGAAGCAGCTGAACGTGGTGCAGCGCGGATTTGCGCAGAAGCTCACAAAGAGTTACCGGACGATCTCCCTGCACTCGGGGCTGATCCTGGCTGGAATGCTCCCTCTGGACCTCAGAGTTCGTGAGGTGGCCTCGTTGTACGAGGCCAAGAGAGGTGTGTTCCAGCCAGAGTTGGGGGACAGGGAGATCGAACGGATGGCTCGAGCAATAGAGGCACCTCACCCCGCGGAGCATATGAGCCTGGAGTTCACCAACCTGGTAGACGAAGAACAATATCAAAAAGTGGAAAATATTCAAATACACATCTTTACGGACGGGAGCAAGATTGAGGGTCGCGTCGGTGCCGCGTTATCCATATGGAATAATGGGACCGAAACCGGGACCCTCAAACTTGCTCTCTCATCCTATTGCACCGTCTACCAGGCCGAACTCCTGGCCATATGCAAAGCGACCAGTGAGGTCCTCAAACGAGGCGCGCCCACTTTCGGCGTTTTCAGCGATAGCAGAGCCGCGCTCCTTACAGTTATAAACCATCGCGCCCTCCACCCCCTGGCAATTGAAGCCAGGCAAAATATCAAGCTGGGCTTGACCCAGGGCAAGGAAGTATCCTTGTTCTGGGTCAAGGCCCATGCGGGATTGGAGGGCAACGAGCGGGCTGATCAGCTCGCTAAGGAGGCGGCTCTGCGATCGAAAGTAGCGCCACACTATGACCAATGTCCCGTTTCATTTGTCAAGCGAGGCCTGCGTCAGGTCACGCTTGGCAGATGGAACGAGAGATACAAAAAAGGCGAAACTGCTTCTGTTACGAAGCTTTTCTTCCCCTGCGCTGTTGGGGCATACAGCATCGTCCGCAAGATGGAGATCGCCGGCACCACGACCCAGCTGTTGACGGGGCACGGTGGGTTCTCCGAATACTTGACACGTTTCAAGTGTAAGGAGAACCCATCGTGCGCCTGTGAACCAGGCGTCGAAGAAACTGTCGTGCACCTTTTAGTGAGCTGCCCCATCCACGCAGTGGACAGATTTGTTCTGGAACAGAAATTAAATATTAAAATCAGTACAGTAAACTTACCCAAATTATTAAAATATAAGAAACTTAGAATACCTTTTTTGGAATATTGTTTTAAAATAATAAAAATTGTCAATAAAAGAAACAGTACGTGATGAAGTAGAAGCCTCGAGCGGATATTTTGTAAAATATTTGTGGAAGCACTAATATATCATAAGCTGTTTTATTTTGTTATTATTTAGAAAGTAAGTTTAGTTATAGTAATAAAGTAAATTAAAAATTGTAATAAATAAGAATTGTATAAGAGTTTAAAATAAGAAAAATATTAAATAAAGAGAACAAAACAATGCACAATAACCCCCCTTCCCTTCCCCATCCCCCAAGTATGAAAGGTACGTATGCAGTATGGAAGTGCGAGAGGCATTAAAGCGAGACTAGTATGGTAATAGAGACACGGAATAAATGCGAGATACCCCTAGTTTGTAAGAAATAGTTAAATAGGCACCCCGAGAGGGTACCCTTTTTAAAAAAAAGATAGAAGACTAGTGATTTAATAAAAACTGTATTAGAATAGGCTCCAGCTTCGTGCCAGGAGGAGTGCAAAAAAAAAAAAAAAAAAAAAAAAAAAAAAAAACCTAACCTAACCTAACCTAACCTAACCTAACCTAACCTAACCTAACCTAACCTAACCTAACCTAACCTAACCTAACCTAACCTAACCTAACCTAACCTAACCTAACCTAACCTAACCTAACCTAACCTAACCTAACCTAACCTAACCTAACCTAACCTAACCTAACCTAACCTAACCTAACCTAACCTAACCTAACCTAACCTAACCTAACCTAACCTAACCTAACCTAACCTAACCTAACCTAACCTAACCTAACCTAACCTAACCTAACCTAACCTAACCTAACCTAACCTAACCTAACCTAACCTAACCTAACCTAACCTAACCTAACCTAACCTAACCTAACCTAACCTAACCTAACCTAACCTAACCTAACCTAACCTAACCTAACCTAACCTAACCTAACCTAACCTAACCTAACCTAACCTAACCTAACCTAACCTAACCTAACCTAACCTAACCTAACCTAACCTAACCTAACCTAACCTAACCTAACCTAACCTAACCTAACCTAACCTAACCTAACCTAACCTAACCTAACCTAACCTAACCTAACCTAACCTAACCTAACCTAACCTAACCTAACCTAACCTAACCTAACCTAACCTAACCTAACCTAACCTAACCTAACCTAACCTAACCTAACCTAACCTAACCTAACCTAACCTAACCTAACCTAACCTAACCTAACCTAACCTAACCTAACCTAACCTAACCTAACCTAACCTAACCTAACCTAACCTAACCTAACCTAACCTAACCTAACCTAACCTAACCTAACCTAACCTAACCTAACCTAACCTAACCTAACCTAACCTAACCTAACCTAACCTAACCTAACCTAACCTAACCTAACCTAACCTAACCTAACCTAACCTAACCTAACCTAACCTAACCTAACCTAACCTAACCTAACCTAACCTAACCTAACCTAACCTAACCTAACCTAACCTAACCTAACCTAACCTAACCTAACCTAACCTAACCTAACCTAACCTAACCTAACCTAACCTAACCTAACCTAACCTAACCTAACCTAACCTAACCTAACCTAACCTAACCTAACCTAACCTAACCTAACCTAACCTAACCTAACCTAACCTAACCTAACCTAACCTAACCTAACCTAACCTAACCTAACCTAACCTAACCTAACCTAACCTAACCTAACCTAACCTAACCTAACCTAACCTAACCTAACCTAACCTAACCTAACCTAACCTAACCTAACCTAACCTAACCTAACCTAACCTAACCTAACCTAACCTAACCTAACCTAACCTAACCTAACCTAACCTAACCTAACCTAACCTAACCTAACCTAACCTAACCTAACCTAACCTAACCTAACCTAACCTAACCTAACCTAACCTAACCTAACCTAACCTAACCTAACCTAACCTAACCTAACCTAACCTAACCTAACCTAACCTAACCTAACCTAACCTAACCTAACCTAACCTAACCTAACCTAACCTAACCTAACCTAACCTAACCTAACCTAACCTAACCTAACCTAACCTAACCTAACCAACCCTATGTGGGCAATTCGACGAGTATGAAGGCATACCAGGGCGTCAGGGTCTTCCAGAACACTGGGCAAGGAGGAGGGACTGTGAAGGCGGCTATTGCCGTCTTCGATCCAAATTTGGATATTATACAGTACCCGCAACTCACCACGGATAACATCATCGTGGTGGGGATCCGGACCAGTGCCTGGGAGATCACGCTGGTGTCCTTCTACTTCGAACCGGAGCCAACACCAATGGGGCCTTATTTGGAACGGCTCAAGGAGGTGAAGAGAAGCCTAGGTTCCCGGCGTATTATCTTTGGAGGGGACGCTAATGCAAAGAGCACCTGGTGGGGTCATTGGTTCGAAGACAACAGAGGCGAGGTACTGAGAGGGGTTCTCGCTGAGATGGACCTCCACGTCCTGAACAGTGGAACAGTTCCAACTTTCGACACTGTGAGAGGTGGAAGAAGGTTTCACAGCTTCGTGGACATCACGGCCTGTACGGACAATGCGTTTGCCTGGGTCGACGCTTGGAAGGTGGACGCTGACCTCTCGCCGAGCTCAGATCACAACGGCATAGTGTTCAACCTCAACCTGGTAAAGGCAAAAGGTACCAATATAAAGCGCACCACTCGCGCCTACAACACGAAAAAGGCCAACTGGGATGCTTTCAAAACAGACATGACTCGGCTGCTCTCGAATATAGCGATAGGAGACATCCATAACAATCAACAATTAGATGATATAACCGAAGCGTATTCGAGAGCGGTCGAGGGTGCCTGCAGAGAGAGCATCCCAGCTAAGAAACCGGTGGGGTTGATCGCTGCGCCGTGGTGGTCGGAAAAACTCGACAGTCTCAAAAAGGTAATGGTCACCTACAAGCGTCGAATCAGGAACGCGGCACCTGTCCGTAGGGAGTTCGTGATAGCTGAGTACCTAGAGCGAAAGGAGACGTATGAAAGTGAAGTAAAAAAGGCACAGGTCGAAAGTTGGAAGGACTTCTGCGGAAAGCAGGACAGGGAGGGCCTCTGGGAGGGTATCTACCGTGTCATAGGTAGGGCCACAGCAAGGGAGGAGGATACTCTGCTTTCCGCCAATGGGTCTTTCCTGGACGCAAGGGGTTCGGCCGAGCTGTTAGCTCGGACCTTCTACCCGACCGATCGGGAAGGGGAGGACGACGAGGGGCATCGAAGAGTTAGGGAAATGGCAAAAATGTTGGACGAAGAGGGGGGTCATCATGGTGATGATCCACCATTTACTGTGGATGAACTCTTCGATGCCCTTCGGAAGTTCAACCCCAAGAAGGCTCCGGGAGCGGACGGATTTACCGCAGACATCTGCACCCACGCCATTAGGGCCGACCCCTTGCTCTTCCTGGAACTGCTGAATCGGTGCCTTCACCACGGCTACTTTCCTAAGATATGGAAGGAAGCAGTGGTGGTGGCACTGAGGAAGCCAGGCAAGGACTCGTACACTGTTCCCAAGTCGTACAGACCTATCGGTCTGCTACCTGTTCTTGGGAAAGTGTACGAGAGGATGCTGGTGGCTCGCCTCAACTACTACATATTGCCGAGGATTAGTACTCGCCAGTACGGCTTTATGCCCCAAAAGAGCACCGAAGACGCCCTCTATGACCTCATGGGTCACATAAGGGCCAAACTTGATGAAAAGAAATTGGTCCTTATGATGTCCCTGGACATAGAGGGCGCCTTCGATAGCGCCTGGTGGCCAGCTATCAAAGTACGACTGGCGGAGGAAAGGTGTCCGGCAAACTTGAGGCGAGTCATCGGTAGCTACCTTAGTGACAGGGAGGTAAGGGTTAGGTATGCGGGCGAGGAGTGCAGACGCTCCACGGAGAAGGGTTGCGTCCAGGGCTCCATTGGCGGACCCTTGCTGTGGAACTTGTTACTGGATCCCCTATTACACCAGCTAAGGGATAGGGCAGTGCACGTGCAGGCATTCGCAGACGATGTGGTGTTGGTGTTCGATGGGGACAGGGCCCTGGAAATTGAAGGACAGGCCAATGCCTCCCTCGAGCATGTGCGGGAGTGGGGCATCAGAAACAAGCTGAAATTCGCACCGCACAAAACCTGTGCGATGGTAATAACGCGGAGGCTTAAGTATGATGCCCCACGCCTCAGCATGGGCGGGGTAGACATTGGCATGTCCACAGAAATCAAAATCCTGGGGCTGACCATCGACCACAAACTCACATTCAACACACACGTCACCAACGTATGCAAAAAGGCGATCGGCATCTACCACAAGTTGGCGCGTATGGCCCGGATCAGTTGGGGATTACATCCCGAGGTGATCCGGACCATATACAACGCCGCTGTGGAGCCGACGATCCTGTATGCAGCCAGTAGCTGGTATCCTGCGGTGGACAAGCTTGGTATACGGAAGCAGCTGAACGTGGTGCAGCGCGGATTCGCCCAAAAGCTCTGTAAGAGCTACCGGACGGTTTCTCTGCACTCGGGGCTGATCCTGGCTGGGATGCTCCCTCTGGACCTCAGAGTTCGTGAGGTGGCCTCGTTATACGAGGTCAAGAGAGGGGTACCCCAGTCATGGTTGGGAGACAGGGAAATCGAACGGATGGCTCCGGCTATTGAGGCACCTCACCCAGCGGAGCATACGAGCCTGGAGTTCACAAACCTGGTAGACGAGGAACATTATAATAGTACGAATAGTATTCAGGTGCGTATTTTCACCGATGGGAGCAAGATTGAGGGTCGCGTGGGCGCAGCATTATCTATATGGAATAATGCGGCCGAGACTGGGACCCTCAAGCTTGCTCTCTCACCTCATTGCACCGTCTACCAGGCCGAACTCCTGGCTATATGCAAAGCTACCAGTGAGGTCCTCAGGCGAGGCGCGGCCACGTTCGGCATCCTTAGCGATAGCAGAGCCGCACTCCAAACGGTAACCAACCCACGCGCCCTCCACCCCTTGGCGGTTGAGGCCAGAATTAACATCAGACGGGGCTTGGCCCAGGGCAAGGAAATATCCTTATTCTGGGTCAAGGCCCACATAGGGTTGGAGGGCAATGAGCGGGCCGACCAGCTCGCGAAGGAGGCGGCTCTGAAATCTAAAATTGCACCGCATTACAGCCTGTGTCCCGTTTCGTTTGTCAAGCGAGGCCTGCGGCAGGTCTCGCTTGGCAAATGGAACGAGAGGTACAAAGCAGGAGATACGGCTTCCGGTACCAGGCTTTTCTTCCCTTGCGCGCTGGAAGCATACAGCATCGTCCGTAAGATGGAGGTCGCCGGCACTACGACCCAGTTGTTAACGGGGCATGGCGGGTTCTCCGCATACTTGACTCGTTTCAAGTGTAAGGAGGACCCGTCATGCGCCTGCGAGCCGGGCGTCGAGGAGACGGTCACGCACCTTATCGTGGACTGTCCTCTCCACATGAGGGACAGGTATAATTTTGAACAGAAGACAAAATTGAAGTTAGATGTAAACAACTTACCAGTGTTGTTGACAAAGCAGTACAGACAGTACTTCCTAGAGTACTGGGAGAAAATTATTAATATAGTCATTAAGCGAAATAGTGTGTAAATAATCTTAAACGAATATTTTGTAAAAATAATCGTGGTATGATTAGAATTAAGGCAAAATTAGGAATAAGTACTTTTAGTAAAACTGTTTTAGTTGTAAGTTAGACATAAAGAAAAATTGTTAATAAAAATAAAATAAAGATACACATACCCCCCCCTAAATAATATCCCTAGTATGAAAGGTTTGGAATGAAAGTGCGAGAAGAATAAATGCGAGAACTAGAATGGTAATAGAGGCCGGAATGAATGCGAGAATAGAGTAGTTTATAAGGAAAAATTAGTTAAATAAGAAGGGACCCTGAGAGGGTTAAGCGAATTCTCAGACTAGATTATCAAACAAAACTGTTTAGAATAGGCTCCAGCTTGGGCTGCGAGGTGTAGTAAAAAAAAAAAAAAAAAAAAAAAAAAAAAAAAAAAAAAAAAAAAAAAAAAAAAAAAAAAAAAAAAAAAAAAAAAAAACCTAACCTAACCTAACCTAACCTAACCTAACCTAACCTAACCTAACCTAACCTAACCTAACCTAACCTAACCTAACCTAACCTAACCTAACCTAACCTAACCTAACCTAACCTAACCTAACCTAACCTAACCTAACCTAACCTAACCTAACCTAACCTAACCTAACCTAACCCGATTCTGTACGCGGCTAGCAGTTGGGGCGCAGCGGTGGACAAGCTTGGTGTCAGAAAGCAGTTGAACGTGGTGCAGCGCGGTTTCGCTCAGAAGCTCTCGAAGAGCTACCGGACGGTCTCCCTGCACTCGGGGCTGATCCTGGCTGGGATGCTCCCTCTGGACCTCAGAGTTCGCGAGGTGGCCTCGTTATACGAGGCCAAGAGAGGGGTGTCCCAGCCATGGTTGGGGGACAGGGAGGTCGAACGGATGGCTCCGGCTATTGAGGCACCTCACCCCGCGGAGCATATGAACCTGGAGTTCACCAGTCTGGTAGACGAGGAACAATACCAAAGCACGGAAACGATTGCAACACGCATCTTTACGGACGGGAGCAAGATTGAGGGTCGCGTCGGTGCCGCGTTATCCATTTGGAATAACGGGACCGAAACCGCGACCCTCAAGCTTGCTCTCTCGCCGCACTGCACCGTCTACCAGGCCGAACTCCTGGCCATATGCAAAGCGACCAGTGAGGTCCTCAAGCGAGGCGCGGCCACGTTCGGGATCCTCAGCGACAGCAGAGCCGCACTCCAGACGGTCACAAACCGTCATGCCCTCCACCCTCTGGCAGTTGAAGCCAGACTTAACATCAGAAGGGGCTTGATCCAGGGCAAGGAAATATCCTTGTTCTGGATCAAGGCCCATGCAGGGTTGGAGGGAAATGAGCGCGCCGACGATCTGGCGAAGGAGGCGGCTCTGAGGTCGAAGAGGGCTCCACACTACGGCCTGTGCCCAGTCTCATTCGTCAAGCGAGGCCTGAGGCAGGTCACGCTTGACAAATGGGACGAAAGGTACAGGGCGGGTGAAACTGCTTCTGGGACCAAGCTCTTCTTCCCAAGCGCGGTGGCTGCGTACAGGATCGTCCGCAAAATGGAGATCGCCGGCACAACGACGCAGTTGCTGACAGGGCATGGTGGGTTCTCCGAATACTTGGCTCGGTTCAAGTGTAAGGAGGACCCATCGTGCGCCTGTGAGCCCGGCGTCGAGGAGACAGTCGCACATTTAGTCGTGGACTGCCCAATTTATGCCTCTGCGAGGTACAATTTGGAGAATAAACTGAGAGTCGAAATTAGTAAACAAAACTTACCGTTACTTATAAAACGACACACCGCAGACTTTCTCGAATATGCAGTAAAAATTATAAAGTTAGTAAATAAGAAAAATAGTGTATAATAAACCACCTGCTAGTATAATTTTATACATAGACAGGTTGATTTAGATTTAGATATAAGATGAGAAATATGTAATAGATTTAAGTTAGTTGTTTAAGAGTAAATATTACTCAGTATAAATTACATTGTAAAACTAAGATAAGATTGTACTTTTTAAAAAAATAAAGATGGCAAAATTAAAAATAAAGAAAACCCCAGCTCCCAAAATATCCCAAGTATGAAAGGAACGGAATGAAAGTGCGAGAGGAATAAAAGCGAGAACTTGTATGGTACTAGAGGACGGAATGAAAGCGAGAATTATTGTATATTTAATAACTGTAGAGAAAATTTTATAAAACCCTGAGTGGGTTTCATTTAAATAATAGGCTAGACTAGATAGAGCAACAACAACTCACGAGAGTAGGCTTTGACCACGTCAAAGATGCCAGTATAAAAAAAAAAAAAAAAAAAAAAAAAAAAAAAAAAAAAAAAAAAAAACCTAACCTAACCTAACCTAACCTAACCTAACCTAACCTAACCTAACCTAACCTAACCTAACCTAACCTAACCTAACCTAACCTAACCTAACCTAACCTAACCTAACCTAACCTAACCTAACCTAACCTAACCTAACCTAACCTAACCTAACCTAACCTAACCTAACCTAACCTAACCTAACCTAACCTAACCTAACCTAACCTAACCTAACCTAACCTAACCTAACCTAACCTAACCTAACCTAACCTAACCTAACCTAACCTAACCTAACCTAACCTAACCTAACCTAACCTAACCTAACCTAACCTAACCTAACCTAACCTAACCTAACCTAACCTAACCTAACCTAACCTAACCTAACCTAACCTAACCTAACCTAACCTAACCTAACCTAACCTAACCTAACCTAACCTAACCTAACCTAACCTAACCTAACCTAACCACAGTCGTCCACCACCTGTATCGGTGACTGGATCATTTTTAACCTCTCTCCGCGAATAAAAATTCAGTTTAGTGGGTTTTTCTTGACCGAATCAAGCGTACAAGGTCTCAAAAGTTGCGTCTCACCGAGTTCCACCCGCCGGTATATCGCGCTTGATGAGATTCGTGTCGGCCAGCCCGTGAAAAGCCGAAAACTGACTTTCTGGCTCGAGTTCACCACGTGGTTTTTAGTTTTCTACGAATAATCAAGTGCATTCGCTGCAAGTGCCATCGGCAGCGGGCAGTGGAGCCCCACCCGCCGCGTCGACAGGTTTTTCCCGGAAAGCTCTGGTTTTCCCAGGAAAGCCAGAAAAACAAGTCGCACGTGGTCACGAGGTACCAGATCCCGTGGTCCGAGGACCGCAGAAATTTGCAGACAAGAGGACACCAGCAAGGACGACCTTTTTCCGGTAAAAGAAAAATTTTTCATCTTCAGGAAAATTTTATAAATCTATTAGAAAGTTCGAACTTTGACATTAATTTCCGGCGGAACCAAGCAGAAAATCAAAAAACCGCAACTGCTATTAGTTGCGCGCTCATTAGCTTAAGAAGACACCACCTTTCCAGATTTTTCCTGCAATTTTCCAGGCCACGGAAATTGAAAAACTAAATTTTCCGGTTTTTATGAATTATTAGTACTAAATTTTCTTTATTTTCTCATTATTATTGCCGAGCTAGATAAAGCCTTATTTATCATTATTTATGGTGTTTTTACTGGATTTTTATCTCTACCCAGTGCGGAGCTATATAATTTTAAGTGTTTTTTGTAAATATAATTAAAAGGGGTAGTTTTTCGTCGTTTTTGGCACCGGGGTAGGGTTTAGCAAGGTCATTTAGACTTAACTAAGCCCAAACAAGCCTCTTCTAACGTCAAAAACAACGAAAACCGTAATTTTCCGCCATTTTGTTATTTTTGGGCCCAAAGTTGGAATTTAAATAGCTCCGGACTGGATAGGCCTATTCGACTGCGGTTTTCGCTAATATAAGCGTAATTGTATATATTTTGTGTCTGTAGGCCAAATTTGCAAAAAGGCCAACATTTTTTATTTAGGGCTCTGGACCCCCCCAGGGGACAGAAAACTTACAGGGGAACCCAGATATCGATTTTGGGAGCTCTAGGACCAACCGTTTCGGAGTAATCGTCGGTCAAAGTTTGGCCGCGGCCGCGCGGCGGCCATCTTGGAAAACTTCCAGCTCCCATAGCTCCGCAGCGGAGGGTCCTAGAGGCCCCGGGTTTCGACTGGGAACCTCAGGGGAGAACCGGCTTTCCCGCCCTACGCTTTTCCGGGGTAAAAGGGCAAAATTTCCCAAAAATTTTCGTCAAAAATTTTTTGACCGTTTTCGGTTACGGTGCGGTAGAGGGGACCGAGCTACTCAGCGGAGAGTTTTTTGCGGCTCGCTGGGACGCCTGGAACCCGAGCTACACAGGTCCAAAGTTTGGCAAATCCGCCATTTTGGATTTTTTCAAACCTGTGTACCTCGGCAACGGGTGGTCGTAGCGGGACCGGGTTTCCGTTGGGGTACTCGGCTCTTCGCTCCGCGTCGAACTAGTGGGGTGGGGATTTGACCCCAAACAATTCTGGGGTCAAATTTCGGGGGTCACCCTATAGGCCCGACAGGCACGTCAGGACACGGGTCTCACCGGGACCTTTCTAGGGAAACCAATCGCGGTCTGATCGGACCACGGGTTCGGGGGATAGCGGGGTTTTAAGGTTTGGGCCCAGCTCTGGTCCCAAATTTTTGGAGCCCGGTTATGGCGGAACCCCTGGGCCTAGGACACCCGTGTTTGGGTTCTTTCTGAAGGGCTCACCGGGCTCTAGCAGGTCATCCTGGTAGGGTGACTCTACGTAGAGTCGGGGTAGAGCAACTCCGTAAAACCGGAACTAACGGTGCCAATTGGCTGAAATTTACGGAGGACGTCTGTCTCCTGGGTTGGAACTCATTTTTGGAGCCAAATACATTAGGTTAACGACTGTTTTAGATGATAAGTTAGTTTTTAATAAATTGAAACATTACTGTGATATCCCCTTTTTTAAGGGACGCAATTATTTTTATAGACCAGGCTTTTTGGCCAAATTTGACGGTAGCAGGGCTACCAATATTATACTCTGCAAACTCTGCAGAATTACCTTTAATCTGTAGACCATTTTACATAATTTTAAGATATTGACAATTAATTATTTTATTATTCTATTTTACCCCTCTATTGAGGATCTTAATCTGTTTTAAAACTTTTAATCCGTACTTATTCTTTTTAAATTGACACGTATTATTATTATTTAAAACCTTAACGATTGTCTTGTGACTGTACATTTTATTGTAGCATTTTATAAATTTTTACCTACCCCACTCTATTGGGGTTTTAATTCTTGACACGCACTCCAAATGGCGTCTATACCAAGGTCACCTTGGCTGAAAAAGGCACAAGATAGCCAACGGCTATTATCCTCCCAATCCGAAGAGGACAGCAGCCAAGCCGCACAACAGCACCGATCGGGGAAGGTGCGGAATAGCATAGATGCTTTGGAGCTTCGCGAGGCGAACGTTACGTTCACGTCTAGCTGCGAGACTCCAGAGGATCTAAAAACAAAGCCACCCGCAACAAAGGGCAAGAGGACTGCTCGTGAGCAGGATGTGCCCCCCCCATTGGTCGTTCCGGCGCCTAGCCGACTCTACTTTGCCGCCCAGGACAGCTGTAGGCACATTTTTGCTCAGCTGAAGGTTTCGGGCAATATAAGTAGGGTGATAAAAGCGGAAATAGAACGCCGGACTAACTTCCTTGAGGAACTTTTTACGGCCTACGAAGAGGAAAGAGCCAAGGCTGCAACCAAGGCGCAGGGTGGGGGGAAGGCGGGGCTCAGATCCCCAGCCGCCCCAGCCTTGGTGGCAGCCCATGCTCCTGCCCCAACAAGCAACACTAGGATTATTTTAAGTAAGCTAGAGGAGAATGAAAGGTTGTTGAAAGAGAATAGTAGAGTGATGAATGAATTAAAGGAGAAGATTGAAAGGCAGGATGAAAGAGAGAAAGAAAGAGAAAGAAAGGGGGTGACGACGTACGCGGGGGTGGTGTCGGGTGCCCCTAGTGCATCGCACGCAGTGCGGCCGACTCTACACTCTGTGGTAGTCTCATCCAAGAATGAGGCGGAGACGGGCGAGCAGGTGATAGAGCGATTGAGGAAAGTAGCGAACGAGGATGAAGGATGGGTGACAGTAGAGAGAGTAAGAAAGGTGAAGGATAGAAGGGTGATAATAGGATACAAGACGGAAGAAGAAAGAAAAAGGGCACAGAAGAGGCTAGCTGATAGGGAAGATCACCTCACGGTCGAGGAGGTAAAAAATAAAGATCCGCTCCTCATACTCTACGGCGTCCTCCGAAGTCAGACAGATGAAGACCTGTTAAAGGCAATAAGAGCCCGGAACCATGATGTGTTCCGGGACCTTACCCCAGAGCAGGCGAGGGCGTCCGTATACTACCGAAAGACTGCGAGAAATCCCCACACGTGTCATGTGGTGATTAGGGCCTCTCCGGAGATTTGGACCCGTGCCCTAGCCATAGGGAAGCTGCACATTGATCTGCAACCCATTAGGGTTGCGGATCAATCACCGTTGGTGCAGTGTTCCCTGTGTCTGGGATACGGACACGTTAGAAAGTTCTGCACCGGTAAAGAACCTAGATGTAGTCACTGTGGCGGGCACCATCTGCGAGCCGAATGCCAGGACTACATCGCCGGTGCAGAACCAGTATGTTGTAACTGCCGGGGAGAGAGGCTGGGTGGCACGGGGCACAGTGTGTTTAGTAACCTGTGCCCAGTAAGAATGCGTTGGGACGCTATAGCGAGGAGCACCACTCAGTACCAGTGCTAACGTTGTGCCGGGGAACGGAACCCCATACAGAGTGCTGCAAGTGAACCTCCAGAGAAATAAGTCGGCAACCGAGGACTTCATACTCGAAGCATCGAGGCGCAAAGCCACAGTCGCTCTTGTACAGGAGCCATACGTCGGCAACTCGGCGAGGATGAAGTCATACCAGGGCGTCAGGGTCTTCCAGAACACCGGGCAAGGAGGAGGGACTGTAAAGACGGCTATTGCCGTCTTTGATCACACAGTGGACGTGATACAGTACCCGCAACTCACCACCGACAACATCATGGTGGTGGGGATCCGGACCAGTGCCTGGGAGATCACGCTGGTATCCTTCTACTTCGAACCGAAGCCAACGCCTCTGGGGCCCTATTTGGAGCAACTCAAAGAGGTGAGACGAAGCCTCGGTTCCCGACTTATTGTCTTTGGGGGGGATGCAAACAGTAAAAGCACCTGGTGGGGTCACAAGTTCGAGGACAACCGAGGCGAGGTACTGAGGGGTGTACTCGCCGAGATGGACCTCCATGTCCTGAATAGCGGAACAATTCCGACTTTCGACACTGTGAGGGGTGGTAAGAGGTACTGCAGCTATGTCGACATAACGGCCTGCACCGAAAACGCGCTTGCTTGGATCGGCGCTTGGAAGGTAGACGAACACCTCACTCCGGGATCAGACCACAACGGCATAGTGTTCAACCTCAACCTCGAGAAGTCACAAGGCACGAATATAAAACGTACGACTCGAGTCTATAACACAAAGAAGGCCAACTGGGATGCTTTCGGGGCTGGCATGGCTCGGGCGCTCTCGGGTATAGCGATAGGCGATACAAGGCACCACGAAGAGTTGGATGCCTTAGCTGAAGCGTACACGGGAGCGGTCGAGGGTGCCTGCCGGGAAAGTATCCCAGTTAAAAAGCAGGGGGGGTTGATCACTGCGCCGTGGTGGTCGGAAACACTCGAGAAATTAAGGAGGGTGATGGTCACCTACAAGCGTCGCATCAGGTTTGCGGCGCCGATTCGACGACAGTTCGTCATAGGGCAGTACCTAGAGCGAAAGGAGATGTATGAAAGTGAGGTAAAAAAGGCACAGGTCGAAAGTTGGAAGGACTTCTGTGGAAAGCAGGACAGGGAGGGCCTCTGGGAGGGGATATATCGGGTTATCTCGAGGGCCACAACAAGGGAGGAGGATACTCCGCTTACCGCCAATGGTTCTTTCCTGGACGCGAAGGGTTCGGCCGATTTACTCGCCCGAACATTTTACCCGGAGGACCGGGAAGGCGAGGATAGCGAGGGGCATCGAAGAATGCGTGAAAAGGCCAGAGTGTTAGACGAAGAATGGGGTCATCATAATGATGACCCACCTTTTACAATGAATGAACTCTTCGATGCCCTTCGTAAGTTTAACCCCAAAAAAGCTCCGGGGGCGGATGGCTTCACTGCCGATATCTGCACCCACGCCATTAGGGCCGACCCCTTGCTCTTCTTGAAGCTGCTGAATCGGTGTCTTCACCACGGCTACTTTCCTAAAATATGGAAGGAAGCCGTGGTGGTGGCACTGAGGAAGCCCGGAAAGGACTCGTACACCGTTCCCAAGTCGTACAGGCCTATTGGCTTACTGCCCGTCTTGGGAAAGGTGTACGAGAGAATGCTGGTAGCTCGCCTCAATTTCTATCTGTTGCCGAGGATTAGTACTCGCCAGTACGGCTTCATGCCCCAGAGGAGCACCGAAGACGCCCTCTATGACCTTATGGGCCACATAAGAGCTAAACTCAATGATAAGAGGATAGTCCTTATGGTGTCTTTGGACATAGAGGGCGCCTTCGATAGCGCCTGGTGGCCTGCAATAAAAGTACGACTGGCAGAGGAAAGGTGTCCGGCGAACTTGAGGCGAGTTATCAGTAGCTACCTCAGCGACAGAAGGGTAAGGGTAAGGTATGCGGGCGAGGAGTGCAGACGCTCCACGGAGAAGGGGTGCGTCCAGGGTTCAATTGGCGGACCCTTGTTGTGGAACCTACTGTTGGATCCTCTGCTCCATCAACTGGAGGGAATGGCAGTGCACGTGCAGGCCTTCGCAGACGACGTCGTGATGGTCTTCGACGGGGATAGTGCATTGGAGATCGAGAGACAAGCCAACGCCTCTCTCGAACATGTGCGGGAGTGGGGCGTCGGAATGAAGCTGAAATTCGCACCGCACAAAACATGTGCGATGGTAATCACGCGGAGGCTTAAGTACGACGTCCCACGCCTCAGCATGGGCGGGATAGACGTTGGCATGTCCAAACATATTAAAGTTTTAGGTCTTACAATTGACCATCAACTCACTTTTAATACCCACGTCGCAAACCAATGCAGAAAGGCGATCGCCATCTACCACAAGCTGGCGAGGATGGCCCGGATCAGTTGGGGACTTCACCCCGAGGTGATCCGGACCATCTACAACGCGGCTGTGGAACCGACGGTGCTGTATGCGGCCAGCAGCTGGTGTCCTGCGGTGGAAAAGCTTGGTATACAGAAGCAGCTGAACGTGGTGCAGCGCGGATTTGCGCAGAAGCTCACAAAGAGTTACCGGACGATCTCCCTGCACTCGGGGCTGATCCTGGCTGGAATGCTCCCTCTGGACCTCAGAGTTCGTGAGGTGGCCTCGTTGTACGAGGCCAAGAGAGGTGTGTTCCAGCCAGAGTTGGGAGACAGGGAGATCGAACGGATGGCTCGAGCAATAGAGGCACCTCACCCCGCGGAGCATATGAGCCTGGAGTTCACCAACCTGGTAGACGAAGAACAATATGAAAAAGTTGAAAATATTCAAGTACACATCTTTACGGACGGGAGCAAGATTGAGGGTCGCGTCGGTGCCGCGTTATCCATATGGAATAATGGGACCGAAACCGGGACCCTCAAACTTGCTCTCTCATCCTATTGCACCGTCTACCAGGCCGAACTCCTGGCCATATGCAAAGCGACCAGTGAGGTCCTCAAACGAGGCGCGCCCACTTTCGGCGTTTTCAGCGATAGCAGAGCCGCGCTCCTTACAGTTATAAACCATCGCGCCCTCCACCCCCTGGCAATTGAAGCAAGGCAAAATATCAAGCTGGGCTTGACCCAGGGCAAGGAAGTATCCTTGTTCTGGGTCAAGGCCCATGCGGGATTGGAAGGCAACGAGCGGGCTGATCAGCTCGCTAAGGAGGCGGCTCTGCGATCGAAAGTAGCGCCACATTATGACCAATGTCCCGTTTCATTTGTCAAGCGAGGCCTGCGTCAGGTCACGCTTGGCAGATGGAACGAGAGATACAAAAAAGGCGAAACTGCTTCTGTTACGAAGCTTTTCTTCCCCTGCGCTGTTGGGGCATACAGCATCGTCCGCAAGATGGAGATCGCCGGCACCACGACCCAGCTGTTGACGGGACACGGTGGGTTCTCCGAATACTTGACTCGTTTCAAGTGTAAGGAGAACCCATCGTGCGCCTGTGAACCAGGCGTCGAAGAAACTGTCGTGCACCTTTTAGTAAGCTGCCCCATCCACGCAGTGGACAGATTTCTCTTGGAACAAAAATTAAATATTAAAATCATTACAGAAAACTTACCCAAATTATTAGAATATAAGAAATTTAGAATACCTTTTTTGGAATATTGTTTTAGAATTATAAAAATTGTCAATAAAAGAAATAGTACATGATGAAGTAGAAGTCTCGAGCGGATATTTTGTAAAATATTTGTGGAAGAACTAATGTATCATAAGCTGTTTTATTTTGTTATTATTTAGAAAGTAAGTTTAGATATAGTAATAAAGTAAATTAAAAATTGGTAGTAAATAAGAATTGTATCAGAATATAAAATAGGAAAAATTGTAAATAAAGAGAACAACAACAATGAATAATAACCCCCCTTCCCTTCCCCATCCCCCAAGTATGAAAGGTACGTATGCAGTATGGAAGTGCGAGAGGCATAAAAGCGAGACTAGTATGGTAATAGAGACACGGAATAAATGCGAGATACCCCTAGTTTGTAAGAAATAGTTAAATAGGCACCCTGAGAGGGTACCCTTCTTAAAAAAGTTAGAAGTCTAGTGATAAAATAAAAAACTGTATTAGAATAGGCTCCGGCTTCCCGCCAGGAGGAGTGCAAAAAAAAAAAAAAAAAAAAAAAAAAAAAAAAAAACCTAACCTAACCTAACCTAACCTAACCTAACCTAACCTAACCTAACCTAACCTAACCTAACCTAACCTAACCTAACCTAACCTAACCTAACCTAACCTAACCTAACCTAACCACACACGTCACCAACGTATGCAAAAAGGCGATCGGCATCTACCACAAGTTGGCGCGTATGGCCCGGATCAGTTGGGGATTACATCCCGAGGTGATCCGGACCATATACAACGCCGCTGTGGAGCCGACGATCCTGTATGCAGCCAGTAGCTGGTATCCTGCGGTGGACAAGCTTGGTATACGGAAGCAGCTGAACGTGGTGCAGCGCGGATTCGCCCAAAAGCTCTGTAAGAGCTACCGTACGGTTTCTCTGCACTCGGGGCTGATCCTGGCTGGGATGCTCCCTCTGGACCTCAGAGTTCGTGAGGTGGCCTCGTTATACGAGGTCAAGAGAGGGGTACCCCAGTCATGGTTGGGAGACAGGGAAATCGAACGGATGGCTCCGGCTATTGAGGCACCTCACCCCGCGGAGCATACGAGCCTGGAGTTCACCAACCTGGTAGACGAGGAACATTATAGCAATACCAACAACATTCAGGTGCGTATCTTCACCGATGGGAGCAAGATTGAGGGTCGCGTAGGCGCAGCATTATCCATATGGAATAATGCGGCCGAGACCGGGACCCTCAAGCTTGCTCTCTCACCTCATTGCACCGTCTACCAGGCCGAGCTCCTGGCTATATGCAAAGCTACCAGTGAGGTCCTCAGGCGAGGCGCGGCCACGTTCGGCATCCTTAGTGATAGCAGAGCCGCACTCCAAACGGTAACCAACCCACGCGCCCTCCACCCTTTGGCCGTTGAGGCCAGAACCAACATCAAGCGGGGCTTGGCCCAGGGTAAGGAAATATCCTTATTCTGGGTCAAGGCCCACATAGGGTTGGAGGGCAACGAGCGGGCCGACCAGCTCGCGAAGGAGGCGGCTCTGAAATCTAAAATTGCACCGCATTATAGCCTGTGTCCCGTTTCGTTTGTCAAGCGAAGCCTGCGACAGGTCTCGCTTGGCAAATGGAACGAGAGGTACAAAGCAGGAGACACAGCTTCCGGTACCAAGCTTTTCTTCCCTTGCGCGCTGGAAGCATACAGCATCGTCCGTAAGATGGAGGTCGCCGGCACTACGACCCAGTTGTTAACGGGGCATGGCGGGTTCTCCGCATACTTGACTCGTTTCAAGTGTAAGGAGGACCCGTCATGCGCCTGCGAGCCGGGCGTCGAGGAGACGGTCACGCACCTTATAGTGGACTGTCCTCTCCACATGAGGGACAGGTATAATTTTGAACAGAAAACAAAATTGAAGTTATCAAGAAACAATTTACCAATCTTATTGACGAAACAATACAGACAGTACTTTTTAGAATACTGGGAGAAAATTATTAATATAGTCATTAAGCGAAATAGTGTTTAAATAATCTCAAACGAATATTTTGTAAAAATAATCGTGGTATGATTAGAATTAAGGCAAAATTAGGAATAAGTACCTTTTGTGAAACCGTTTTAGTTGTAAGTTTAGATGCTAAGAAAAGTTGTAAATTAAACTAAAATAAAGAAACACATACCCCCACCCCAAAGTAATATCCCTAGTATGAAAGGTCTGGTATGAAAGTGCGAGAAGAATAAATGCGAGAACTAGAATGGTAATAGAGGCCGGAATGAATGCGAGAATAGAATAGTACATAAGACAAAATTAGTTAATGAAGAAGGGACCCTGAGAGGGTTAAGTAAATTCTCAGGCTAGATTATACAAAACTGTTTAGAATAGGCTCCAGCTTGGGCTGCGAGGTGTAGAATAAAAAAAAAAAAAAAAAAAAAAAAAAAAAAAAAAAAAAAAAAAAACCTAACCTAACCTAACCTAACCTAACCTAACCTAACCTAACCTAACCTAACCTAACCTAACCTAACCTAACCTAACCTAACCTAACCTAACCTAACCTAACCTAACCTAACCTAACCTAACCTAACCTAACCTAACCTAACCTAACCTAACCTAACCTAACCTAACCTAACCTAACCTAACCTAACCTAACCTAACCTAACCTAACCTAACCTAACCTAACCTAACCTAACCTAACCTAACCTAACCTAACCTAACCTAACCTAACCTAACCTAACCTAACCTAACCTAACCTAACCTAACCTAACCTAACCTAACCTAACCTAACCTAACCTAACCTAACCTAACCTAACCTAACCTAACCTAACCTAACCTAACCTAACCTAACCTAACCTAACCTAACCTAACCTAACCTAACCTAACCTAACCTAACCTAACCTAACCTAACCTAACCTAACCTAACCTAACCAGTCGCCCGCCACTCTCTAGCCAGAGTGGATCGTTTTTAACCTCTCTCCGACTGAAAAATTTCAAAATTGTGGGTTTTTCTTACCCGATCGGGACGTGCGATACACCAAAAGACGCGCCTCGCCGGCCCCCATCTGCCGACATATCGACGTGATAATTTCAAGTTCGCGTGTGCCGTCAAAGTGGTGAAAACCGAGATTTTCGCTCGACCCGCCACGCGGTCTTAGTGTTTTTAGTTAATAAGTGCGTCAATTCCATCCGGATCACAGTGAGGAAAGTGCCTTCGGCAGCGCCCAGCGGAGCCCCACCCGCCACTGGTGTTGTTTTTCCCGAAAAGCCAGCGGCTTGGCCGGGAAAGCCAGAAAAACAACTACCACGTGGCCACGAGGTGGCAGAACCCGTCGTCCGAGGGAGCTGTTTTTTGGCAGGCGGGTAGACCTCACCAAAACAAGTGATCCTGCGGCGTTAGAATAATTTTATCAATTAAGGTAAAATAATAATAACTATTATAAAGTGTTAACTTTGACCATCATTTGCGGCGGAACCAGGCGGAATTTCAAAATTCCGCAACTGCTTAAAGTTGCGCGCTCAAGAGGACAAGCTGTAAACAAATTTCCAGATTTTTAGGACTTGGCGTCGACTTGTCAAAATTAAAAAACTAAATTTTTCATTTTTTGTAAATAATTTATGCAAAGCCGAAAAAATTTTTTAATTTTAATTACGCAGCCAGATAGACACTGATTTAAGACTAATTTTAAGATTTTTTCTGTATTTTTTGCTCCTTCCAGTGCGGAGATATACATTTTTTAGTGTTTTTTCTAAATTAATTTAAAAGGGGTAGTTTTTCTTTGTTTTTAGCATCGGGATTGGGTTCAGACAAGCCTTCTACACTTGCCTGACCCCAAACTAGGCCCCTCTAAGTCTAAAAACAACGAAAATCGTAAAATCCGCCATTTTGGTTTTTTAGGTTTCGATTTTTGAATTTAAATTTCTCCGGACTGGATCGGCCTATCGGGCTGCGGTTTTCGGCATTAGGTGTATAAGGGGTAAAATTTTAATATTAAGCACTGTTTTTGCGAATTGACCGGAATTTTTTGTTTATGGTTTTTGGCCCCCCTACGGGATAGAGCATAGCAAGCTGACCCCAGATATCGATTTTGGGAGCTCTACGACCAACCGTTTAGGAGTTACGACCGGTCAAAGTTTGACCGCGGCCGCGCGGCGGCCATCTTGGAAAACTTCAAACACCTGTGGCTCCTCAGCGGAGGGTCGTAGAAGCTCCGGACTTCGACTGGGGGTACTAGGGGAATACCGGCTCTCCCACCCTGCACATTTTTCGGGGAAAAGGGGCAAAATTTTGGTCAAAAATTTTTTGACCATTTTTATAACCGGTACGATAGGGGTGACCGAGCCGCCCAGTGGAACGTTTTTCTCGACTCGCTGGGGCTTCTGGAACCCGAGGTATACGGGTTCAAAGTTTGGCAAGTCCGCCATCTTGGATTTCTTTGGACCCGTGTAACTCGGTAACGGGACGTCGCAGCGAGACCGGGTTTTCGCTGGGCGACTCGGCCCAGCTCTCCGCACCGGGCAGCAGGGGTGGGGGTTTGACCCCACTATATTCGGGGGTCAAATTTTGGGGGTCCTCCGATTGTGCCGACAACAGTGTCGGGGGGCAGATCTCGCCGGGACTTTTACGGGGAGCCGTCTCACGGGGTTTTTGGACTGCTGGTTCGAGAGATAACCCGGATCCAAAAACTGGTTTCTGGTGGAAACCCAAAGTTTGAGGACCGGTTATAGCCGAACCAGTGGACCTGGAGGGCCCGTGTTTGGGTTCTTTTTAGAGGGCTCGGAGAGCTCTACCAGCTGAACCCAAAAGGAGGACTCTACATAGAGCCGCTATAGAGTTGACCTGTAGAGCCGATTTTCACGGTGCGATTTCGCGTAAATTTCTACAGGGGCTGCTCCTCCTAGGTTGGAAGCCGAACCAAAGGTAAAAAAGCTAACCTAACCGGCAATTTGGGGAAATAATTTTAATTTTATTTTGTTTGATTATTTACTGACCGATTTATTGTATATTGATTAAATTGTGTAAATAGACGGCGTACAGTGTACCAGAGTTGACCTCCTCTACACCGACAACTCTTTTACAGAGAGTAGAGTTTTTCTCTTAGCATAGTTTATTTTTAATTTTAATTTATTTGACCTAACTATTTGACTATAATTCGCTTATTGATTATATTTTATTTTACCTCGTTTTTATCATTTTATTTTAATTTAAACCAGCGTAGACCTTAGCCTACGCGACAAAGGTGTGTGACTCTATCTATCGAGACTGGTTCTATCGAGACTGGTAGAGCTAAGCGACTGGGCCTATTGCCTGCATACACACCACTGCACAGTACATAACACATTGCACCCTAGGCGACACACATACATACTCACACGCGACATAAACACACACACGCACACACATCTATACTCACACCACACTTCACCACACACACACAACACACACCTGGGGACTCTGTTCGGATCGAGCAACTGCACTAACTCGTACTGTGGGCCTGCACGTGACTTTTTACATCACGCAGGTACTTCATTTTAATTGATTAATTCTGTACGCTTATACACCGCCCTAAGCATGACGGTCCGCTCTCCACCTCGCGGGTGGCAAAACGCCACAATAACAATAGCGTCCGAGGAGGGAGAGGTAGAGCCAACGCTCGAAAATACCTCTCGAGTCGAGAAGCGCGAGCCTGGGCCTGTTCGGCTGAGCATTGAAAGGCTGGAGCAAATAGGTAAGGATAGAGGAACGCCTTCACCAACCAGAAAACCTGAACAGGCACAGGCAAAAACCCCCACGACTCCAAAAGAAAGAATGGCGGGACATTTTAAAACTATAAGGAGCCAGTTGAACGTCTCACGCAACCTAAAGAGCACAATAAAAAACAAATGCGTGTTAGCCCTCGAAGAAATTGAAAAACAGATGAGAGAATATGAAAGTGAGATAGCGAGATACAGAATGCAAGCCAGGCGGAGCCCTGGGGCGAGCGGGACTCGGGCCCCTATCGCCCCGGTCTCTGCCCCGAGTGTGAAAGGATTCGAAATAATGGAGAAACTCAAGGAGAATGAAAGATTAATAAGAGAGAATGGAAGAATGATGCATGAAATGAAAGAAAGAATGGAGAAGCAGGATGAAAGAGAGAAAGAGAGGGAAAGGAAGGGGGCGCTAACTTACGCTGGGGCAGTGGCGGGCAGAGCAGATCCAAAGCTTGCTGAGAAAACGACACTGCACTCGGTAGTAGTTACGTCCAGGAATGAGAGTGAAACTGGAGAGCAAGTGATGGACAGATTGAGGAAAATTGCGAATGAGGATGATGAATGGGTGACAGTGGAGAGAGTAAGAAAGGCGAAAGATAGAAAAGTTATAATAGGTTATAGAACGGATGAGGAAAGAAAGAAGGCACGGGCGCGACTTGAGGAAAGGGAGGCGAACCTGGTTGTGGAACCTATACAGAACAGGTCATTATGTATGGTGTCCTTAAGACCCATAAGGACGACGACCTGTTGAAGGCCGTAAGGGCTCGGAACCATAATGTGTTCCGAGACCTGGCCCCAGAGCAGGTCCGGGTGTCGGTTCTGTATAGGAAGACAGCCAGGAATCCCCACACGTGCCACGTGGTGCTCAGGGTCTCTCCGGAGGTTTGGGCCCGTGCCCTGGACGCAGGGAGGCTGCACATTGATCTGCAACCCGTTAGGGTAGCAGACCAATCCCCACTGATGCAGTGCTCTCTGTGTCTGGGGTATGGGCATAGCAGGAAGTTCTGCACCGACACGGAGGTCAAGTGCAGTCACTGCGGTGGGCTCCACTTAAGAGCCAAATGCCCGGACTTCGCTGTCGGTGCAGAACCGACATGCTGCAACTGCCGGGGGGAGAAACTGGGCGGCACGGGGCACAGTGTCTTTAGCGACCTGTGCCCAGTGAGACAGAAATGGGACAGGATAGCGCGAGCCACCACTCAGTACCGGTGCTAACGTTGTCCCGGGGAACGTGGCCCCATACAGGATGTTGCAAGCCAACCTCCAAAGGAGTAAGCTGGCAACCGACAGCTTCATCTTCGAAGCCTCAAGGCGCAGAGCCACAGCCGCCCTTATACAGGAACCCTATGTGGGCAATTCGACGAGTATGAAGGTATACCAGGGCGTCAGGGTCTTCCAGAACACTGGGCAAGGAGGAGGGACTGTGAAGGCGGCTATTGCCGTCTTCGATCCAAATTTGGATATTATACAGTACCCGCAACTCACCACGGATAACATCATCGTGGTGGGGATCCGGACCAGTGCCTGGGAGATCACGCTGGTGTCCTTCTACTTCGAACCGGAGCCAACACCAATGGGGCCTTATTTGGAACGGCTCAAGGAGGTGAAGAGAAGCCTAGGTTCCCGGCGTATTATCTTTGGAGGGGACGCTAATGCAAAGAGCACCTGGTGGGGTCATTGGTTCGAAGACAACAGAGGCGAGGTACTGAGAGGGGTTCTCGCTGAGATGGACCTCCACGTCCTGAACAGTGGAACAGTTCCAACTTTCGACACTGTGAGAGGTGGAAGAAGGTTTCACAGCTTCGTGGACATCACGGCCTGTACGGACAATGCGTTTGCCTGGGTCGACGCTTGGAAGGTGGACGCTGACCTCTCGCCGAGCTCAGACCACAGCGGCATAGTGTTCAACCTCAACCTGGTAAAGGCAAAAGGCACTAGCATAAAGCGCACTACTCGCGCCTACAACACAAGAAAGGCCAACTGGGATGCTTTCAAAGCGGACATGGTTCGGCTGCTCTCGAATATAGCGATAGGAGAAATCCGGAATAACCAACAACTAGATGATATAACCGAAGCGTATTCGAGAGCGGTCGAGGGTGCCTGCAGAGAGAGCATCCCAGCTAAGAAGCCGGTGGGGTTGATCGCTGCGCCGTGGTGGTCGGAAAAACTCGACAGCCTCAAAAAGGTAATGGTCACCTACAAGCGTCGAATCAGGAACGCGGCACCTGTCCGTAGGGAGTTCGTGATAGCTGAGTACCTAGAGCGAAAGGAGACGTATGAAAGTGAAGTAAAAAAGGCACAGGTCGAAAGTTGGAAGGACTTCTGCGGAAAGCAGGACAGGGAGGGCCTCTGGGAGGGTATCTACCGTGTCATAGGTAGGGCCACAGCAAGGGAGGAGGATACTCTGCTTTCCGCCAATGGGTCTTTCCTGGACGCAAGGGGTTCGGCCGAGCTGTTAGCTCGAACCTTCTACCCGACCGATCGGGAAGGGGAGGACGACGAGGGGCATCGAAGAGTCAGGGAAATGGCAAAAATGTTGGATGAAGAGGGGGGTCATCATGGTGATGATCCACCATTTACTGTGGATGAACTCTTCGATGCCCTTCGGAAGTTCAACCCCAAGAAGGCTCCGGGAGCGGACGGATTTACCGCAGACATCTGCACCCACGCCATTAGGGCCGACCCCTTGCTCTTCCTGGAACTGCTGAATCGGTGCCTTCACCACGGCTACTTTCCTAAGATATGGAAGGAAGCAGTGGTGGTGGCACTGAGGAAGCCAGGCAAGGACTCGTACACTGTTCCCAAGTCGTACAGACCTATCGGTTTGCTACCTGTTCTTGGGAAAGTGTACGAGAGGATGCTGGTGGCTCGCCTCAACTACTACATATTGCCGAGGATTAGTACTCGCCAGTACGGCTTTATGCCCCAAAAGAGCACCGAAGACGCCCTCTATGACCTCATGGGTCACATAAGGGCCAAACTTGATGAAAAGAAATTGGTCCTTATGGTGTCCCTGGACATAGAGGGCGCCTTCGATAGCGCCTGGTGGCCAGCTATCAAGGTACGACTGGCAGAGGAAAGGTGTCCGGCAAACTTGAGGCGAGTCATCGGTAGCTACCTTAGTGACAGGGAGGTAAGGGTTAGGTATGCGGGCGAGGAGTGCAGACGCTCCACGGAGAAGGGTTGCGTCCAGGGCTCCATTGGCGGACCCTTGTTGTGGAACCTGTTACTGGATCCCCTACTACACCAACTAAGGGATAGGGCAGTACACGTGCAGGCATTCGCGGACGATGTGGTGTTGGTGTTCGATGGGGACGGGGCCCTGGAAATTGAAAGACAGGCCAATGCCTCCCTCGAGCATGTGCGGGAGTGGGGCATCAGAAACAAGCTGAAATTCGCACCGCACAAAACCTGTGCGATGGTAATAACGCGGAGGCTTAAGTATGATGCCCCACGCCTCAGCATGGGCGGGGTAGACATTGGCATGTCCACAGAAATCAAAATCCTGGGGCTGACCATCGACCACAAACTCACATTCAACACACACGTCACAAACGTATGCAAAAAGGCGATCGGCATCTACCACAAGTTGGCGCGAATGGCCCGGATCAGTTGGGGATTACATCCCGAGGTGATCCGGACCATATACAACGCCGCTGTGGAGCCGACGATCCTGTATGCAGCCAGTAGCTGGTATCCTGCGGTGGACAAGCTTGGTATACGGAAGCAGCTGAACGTGGTGCAGCGCGGATTCGCCCAAAAGCTCTGTAAGAGCTACCGGACGGTTTCTCTGCACTCGGGGCTGATCCTGGCTGGGATGCTCCCTCTGGACCTCAGAGTTCGTGAGGTGGCCTCGTTATACGAGGTCAAGAGAGGGGTACCCCAGTCATGGTTGGGAGACAGGGAAATCGAACGGATGGCTCCGGCTATTGAGGCACCTCACCCCGCGGAGCATACGAGCCTGGAGTTCACCAACCTGGTAGACGAGGAACATTATAGCAATACTAAAGACATCCAGGTGCGTATATTCACCGATGGGAGCAAGATTGAGGGTCGCGTAGGCGCAGCATTATCCATATGGAATAATGCGGCCGAGACCGGGACCCTCAAGCTTGCTCTCTCACCTCATTGCACCGTCTACCAGGCCGAGCTCCTGGCTATATGCAAAGCTACCAGTGAGGTCCTCAGGCGAGGCGCGGCCACGTTCGGCATCCTTAGTGATAGCAGAGCCGCACTCCAAACGGTAACCAACCCACGCGCCCTCCACCCTTTGGCCGTTGAGGCCAGAACCAACATCAAGCGGGGCTTGGCCCAGGGTAAGGAAATATCCTTATTCTGGGTCAAGGCCCACATAGGGTTGGAGGGCAACGAGCGGGCCGACCAGCTCGCGAAGGAGGCGGCTCTGAAATCAAAAATTGCACCGCATTATAGCCTGTGTCCCGTTTCGTTTGTCAAGCGAAGCCTGCGACAGGTCTCGCTTGGCAAATGGAACGAGAGGTACAAAGCAGGAGACACAGCTTCCGGTACCAGGCTTTTCTTCCCTTGCGCGCTGGAGGCATACAGGATCGTCCGTAAGATGGAGGTCGCCGGCACTACGACCCAGTTGTTAACGGGGCATGGCGGGTTCTCCGCATACTTGACTCGTTTCAAGTGTAAGGAGGACCCGTCATGCGCCTGCGAGCCGGGCGTCGAGGAGACGGTCACGCACCTTATCGTGGACTGTCCTCTCCACATGAGGGACAGGTATAATTTTGAACAGAAAACAAAATTGAAGTTATCAGTTAACAATTTACCAGTTTTATTAACGAAACAATACAGGCAGTACTTCTTAGAATACTGGGAAAAAATTGCAAAAACAGTCAATAAGCGAAATAGTGTTTAGAAAATCTAAAACGAATATTTTTGAAAATAATCGTAGACAGATTTATAGTTAAGGCAAAATAGAAATAAGTACCTTTTGTAAAATTGAGTTAGTCATAAGTTTAGATATTAAGAAAAATTTGTAAATAAATTAAAATAAAGATACACATACCCCCCCTAAGTAATATCCCTAGTATGAAAGGTTTGGAATGAAAGTGCGAGAAGAATAAATGCGAGAACTAGAATGGTAATAGAGGCCGGAATGAATGCGAGAATAGAGTAGTTTATAAGGAAAAAATTAGTTAAATAAGAAGGGACCCTGAGAGGGTTAAGCGAATTCTCAGGCTAGATCATTAATCAAAACTGTCCAGAATAGGCTCCAGCTTGGGCTGCGAGGTGTAGTAAAAAAAAAAAAAAAAAAAAAAAAAAAAAAAAAAAAAAAAAAAAAAAACCTAACCTAACCTAACCTAACCTAACCTAACCTAACCTAACCTAACCTAACCTAACCTAACCTAACCTAACCTAACCTAACCTAACCTAACCTAACCTAACCTAACCTAACCTAACCTAACCTAACCTAACCTAACCACAGTCGCCCATCACTCGTTGTCGCGACCGGAGCGTTTTTAACCTTGCTCTGCAGTTAAAATTTCATCTAAGTGGGTTTTTCTCGCCCGATTTTAACGTGTGATACCTTGAAAGCTGCATCTCGCCGGCGTCCATCTGCCTACACATCGTACTGGTCGCGGTCGATACGCGTGTGCCGGGGAAACCCGGAAAACCGCGTTTCTCGCTCGACCCGCCACGTGCTCTTGGCGTTTTTCAGTGACAAAAGTGATATAGTGAATCGGATCACAGTGAGAGAAGTGTCCCCGGCATCGGGCAACCGAGGCCGACGTCCCGCGCATACTTGTTTTTCCGGGAAAACAGCCGTTTTCCCGTGAAAGGCAAAAAAACAAGTACCGCGTGGCCCACACGTGGCAGAACCCGTGGTCCGAGGGAGCGGATTTTTGGCAGCCGGGTAGACCTCACCAAGACGAGCGATCCTGCGGCGACAGAAAAATTTTAGTGACAAAGGTATAATAATAATAACTATTAGAAAGTTCAATTTTTGACCATAAATTGCGGCGGAACCAGGCGAAAATTCAATATTCCGCTACTGCTACAAGTTGCGCGCTCAAAAGAACTAGCCGCACACAAGTTTCCAGATTTTTAGAACCAAGCCCTGACCTGTCAGATTTAAAAAACCAACTTTTTTATGTATTCATAAAAATTTGTATGAAGGACATTTTATTTTTTAAACTTTTACTGCTAGCCGCTAGAGCTCTATTTTAGACGCATTATCAAAATTTTTGTGTATTTTTATTTAAATCCAGTCCGAAGATATCGATTTTTTAGTGTTTTTTCCAAATTAATCTTTTAGGGGTAGAAAATCATTGTTTTTTGCATTGGGGTTGGGCTTAGACAAGCATTCTACACTTGCTTAAGCCCAAACAAGACCCCTCTAGCACCAGAAATAACGATTTTCGTAAAATCCAACTTTTTCGTACCAGTGGTACGAAAACTTTAATATTAAATTTCTCCGGATTGGATTGCCCTAGCGCGCTGCGGTTTTCATCTCTGTGTGCAGCAGACTATTTTTAGTGACCATAGCCACTTGTTTGGCAAATCGGGGCAAAAATTTTATTTTTGACCGAAACCCCCCCCAGGGGACAGAGGAGCTCAAGCCAACCCCAGATATCGATTTTGGGAGCTCTGGGACGAACCGTTCCGGAGAAATCGCAAGTCAAAGTTTGGCGCGGCTGCACGGCGGCCATCTTGGCTTTCTTAGATCGCCGATTTCTCCGTATCGGGGGGTCGTAGGGGCTCCGGATTTCGACTGGGGGCATCAGGGGAGAACCGTCTCTCCCACCCCACACATCTTTCGGAAAAGGGGGGCAAAATTTGGGGCAAAAATTTTTGTGGTTTTTGACCCTCTGAGGTGGTAGGGGAACCCGAGCCGGTCAGCTAGAAGCCTTTTGCGGTTCGCTGGGACGCCTGGGACCCGATCTAGGCGGGTTTGAAGTTTGGCGAATCCGCCATCTTGGATTTATACAGACCCGTCTATATCGGCAACGGGTGGTCGTAGCGAGCTGCGGTTTTTGCTGGCATACTCGGCTTCTCACTCCGCTTCAGACTAGTGAGGTGGGGATTTGACCCCACCAAATTGAGGGGTCAAATTTTGGGGGTCACCCGATTGACCTGACTTGCACGTCGGGACGTGGGTCTCGCCGGGACCTTTTCGGGGGCACCAATCTCGAGGGATTCGGACTGCTGGTTCGGAAGCAATCCGGGTTCGTAGTTTGGTACGAAAGTGGTACGAAGAACTTCGAAGTCTGGTTGTAGCCGAGCCCGTGGACCTAGGACCCCCGAGTTTGGGGTCGTCTTGGAGGGCTCGGAGAGCTCTATCGGCTCGAGCCAGTTGGGTGACTCTACATAGAGCCGGGAAGGAGTTTGCCCGGGAAGCCACAACCTGTGGTGCGAATTCGCTGAAATTTCGCCGGGACCCTCTTCCTCTGGGTCGGGACCCGACTAGCGGGTGACCTTACCTAACCTAAGGGTATATTATAGAGTTAAGTTAGTTTTTAAGTTTTTTGACCTTTTTCACTGTACTTATCCTCTAGTTGAACTAGGGGACAAAGATAAGACGTATTAGACCCTATATTTATATATAGAGCTATATAAAAGTATTTATTTGACTCTATATAGAGAAAAAATTTTTTCTTAATTGTATATATTAGTTAATTTAGCCGTAAGACTTACCTTTTAGACTAGGCCCCTTTAGGCCTATTACTTGACCTGTAGCTGGACTACAACATACACCTTAAACTGGTGCCCGCTACATCGTGATACCCGGTTCGGCCCTGGTTGACTGTCAACAGTAAACACACATAACACACAACTACAGCGACACATACTACCACACACACGCGCACTATACACAAACATACACAACACAGTGACAGCAACTCACACCACACGCGCAGGGAAGAACCTAGTCTAGCAGTTTAGTTAGTAGGACGTCCCTGACCAATTTTTTGGCAGGAACCTAGGTTAAGCATTTATTCTTTTATTATTTACAAATTGTGTCTGTGTGTTTTTTATTCGTATTTACATCGCTAGCGAGAATAAACTCGCCATCCACCCGCTAGTGATGCGTGGATTTCCCTACCACCACAGCTGAAACATGCAAAGCGGGTACAGATCTCCTCCTTTGAGGCGACCAGCACCTCCACCCGTGGCAGGGCCGTCAACACAGTCGTCACCACCAAGAACATCCAAAAAATCAGTTAGAGACAGCATCGGTGAGATTGAGGCGCGAGCGCCGTCAACCTCCCCCCCTACCACAACAACACCTAAAAACTTACTAGGCCCAGTTAAACAGCTGACAGTCACAAAGCCTAAACCGAAGCCAGCAACAGCCAGAGTGGTTACTCGCAGGACATCGACATCTGCCGAAGGAACCGAGCTCCTGGACAATATAGCCCTAATGGAGCACGAAGTCCGACACAACGCGGCTATGTCCTGCTTGGACCTGATAAAGCAAGGCTGTGCTGACAGTAGGAATATAAAAAGGGAGATAAAAGTTAAAATTGAAGCTCAGGCTGAGAACCTGAGGCGCATCTTGGTGGTGATAGACGAAGAGAGACGCAGGGCCGGGGATAAGCCACCCGTACCAAATAGCGTCCCACCGCCAAAAACTATCACAGCCCCAACCACGATCACAAGATCAATGGAGGCTGACGGCGAAGTGTTGAAAAGGTTGGAGGAGAACACAAAGCTCCTCCAACAGAACACCAAGACCCTCGCTGAAATTCAGGACAGTCTCAGAAGCTGTCAGGAAGAAAGGAGGCAGATACCTTCATACGCGGCAGTAGCGGCGGACGCCGCGGGGGTACTACCCTCGAGACGCCCGGCGCTGCACTCGCTGGTGATAACCTCCACGGACGAGGAAAAATCGGGCGAGGAGGTGCTGAACGAATTGCGGCTGGCTGCGAGAAAGGACGACGATTGGGTTACGGTGGAGCGGGTCCGAAAGGCCAAGAATCGCAAGGTGATTCTTGGCTATGCAACCGCCGAACAGCGGGAGCTGGCGAAGGGGGCGTTGGAGAGGGGGCCGGGGGCCCTTAAGGTGGAAACCATCCACAATAAGGACCCCCTGCTCGCCCTCCATGGCGTGTTAAAAACCTACGATAACGAAGAACTCCTCAAGGCAGTAAGGTCCAAAAACAAAAATATCTTCAAAGATTTAAACGCCACGGAAGACAGGATGTCTGTCAAATTCCGCCGAAACGCCAGAAATCCGCACACCGTCCACGTCGTCATGCAGGTGTCGCCCATAATTTGGCGCAGAGCCCTGGCGCATGGAACACTGCACGTCGACATTCAACCGGTCAGAGTGGCGGATCAATCACCACTCGTCCAGTGCTCCATGTGCCTGGGCTACGGCCATAGTCGTCGGTTCTGCAGGGAGGCGGAACCTAAGTGCAGCCATTGCGGGGAAAAGCACCTGAGGGCAGACTGCCCCATGTATGAGGTAGGAGCCGAGCCCAGGTGCTGCAATTGCTGGCACGCAAAGGCAGACGACACAGCGCACAATGCTTTTGACCGGGATTGCCCGGTCAGAAGGAAATGGGACGACATAGCGCGGTCAGCCATCCAGTATTGCTAAGGGCACCTCCCGGAGCGACTCTCACTATTTGGTGCTGCAGGCGAACCTCCAAAAGAAGATACTTGCGACTGACGAATTCATCCTGGAATCCATCAGGAGGAAAGCGTCAGTCGCACTTATTCAGGAGCCGTACAGGGACCCCGTAAGGGACGGGATGAAGAGATACCGGGGTGTACGCATATTTCAAAACACTGGTCCAGGGTCAACCGCGGTGAAGGCGGCTATTGCCGTCTTTGACCATGAAATCGACGTGGTTCAGTACCCAGAACTCACCACCGACCACATCGTGGTGGTGAGGATACGGACCAGTGCTTGGGAAGTCACCCTGGTGTCTCTTTATGTCGAGCCCGATAAACCCTTGGGCCCTCACCTAAACCAACTCAGAAGGGTCGGTTCTAGGCTGGGCACTGTACGGCTCCTGATTGGAGGTGATGCCAATGCGAAGAGCGCTTGGTGGGGGGGCATCGTTGAGGATGATAGGGGGGAAGACCTTTTGGGGACACTTGTAGAGTTGAAACTACACATCCTCAACGATGGGAGAGTGCCCACCTTCGACACCGTTAGGGGGGTTACGAGGTACTGCAGTTACGTCGACGTAACTGCCTGCTCGGGCGACCTCCTGAGTCTGGTCGACGGCTGGAGGACTGACGAAACGCTGGCTACCAGCTCCGACCACATTGGTATTTGTCTCAAAATAAAATTAAATAAGTCCAAGGGATTAAGCATCAATAGAACCACCAGGTTGTTCAACACCAAAAAGGCAAACTGGGCCCATTTTCATGAGAAAATGACCAGCTCTTTGGTGTTGAACAACCTGTCGGGTGACTATATAAAAACTATAAAAAACAAAAACGAGCTAGAAGAAGCCTTGGCAAACTACAACAATTGTATCACGGAGTGTTGCAAAGTGGCAATACCAATAAAAGCTAACAAAGAGACACTTACCATGCCTTGGTGGTCGGAGGAGTTAGCCAGGTTGAAGAAGGAGGTCAGTACCTTCAGGCGCCGAATCCGGAACGCTGCTCCGATCCGGAGGCAGGCTGTCGTGACGCAGTACCTAGAACGGAAAGAAAATTATGAGTCGAAGGTTAAGATAGCACAGACGGAAAGCTGGAAGCAATTCTGTACAAAACAGGACCGCGAAAGCATGTGGGATGGGATTTACCGGGTCATAGGTAGGTCCACAACAAGGGACGAGGATCTACCATTGCTTCACAATGGGAAACACCTGGACGCAAGCGGATCCGCTGGGCTCCTTGCCTCCGTTTTCTACCCAGAAGACCGGGTGGAGGAGGACAACGCGGACCACAAAAAGACCCGCGCATTGGCCAGAACGGTCAATGGCGGGGATAATGATGATAATTGTGACCCGCCATTCACCATCGGGGAATTACAGGACGCGTTGTCCAGCTTCAACCCCAAAAAAGCCCCTGGTGCAGACGGCTTCACTGCCGACATCTGTACTCATGCCGTCAACAGCGCACCGGCACTGTTCTTGGAGTTGCTAAACAAGTGCCTGGCTCTCGAATACTTCCCGATTCCCTGGAAGGAGGCGACAGTTGTCGCACTTCGAAAGCCAGGCAAGGACACGTACAGCTCTCCCAAGTCGTACAGACCGATAGGGCTCCTGCCCGTTTTGGGAAAGCTGTACGAGAAGATGCTGGCAGCTCGGCTCAAATTCCACTTACATAAACGGATCAGTACTTGCCAGTACGGCTTTATGCCACGGAGGAGCACCGAAGACGCCCTCTATGATCTGGTTGGGCGCCTGCGTGACAGAATCAATAACAAGAGGCTTGTCACGTTGGTGTCGCTGGACATAGAGGGCGCCTTCGATAGTGCTTGGTGGCCGGCTATCATTGCACGACTGGCTGAGGAAAGGTGCCCCGTTAATTTGAGGCGAGTTATCAGCAGCTACCTCAGCGAGAGAACGGTGCGGGTGAGGTACGCTGGGGCTGAGTGCAGTAGAGGCACCCAAAAGGGTTGTGTCCAGGGATCCATTACCGGACCCTTGTTGTGGAACCTACTACTGGACCCACTTTTAAAAATGCTGAACGAGTACGGGGACTACGTACAGGCTTTTGCCGACGACGTGGTCCTCGTATTCGACGGGGATACGGCTGCCGATATTGAAGGACAGGCCAATGCCGCCCTTGAACGTGTTCGGGCGTGGGGAGTCAAAAATAAACTGAGATTTGCACCTCACAAGACGTGCGCAATGGTGCTAACCAAGAAACTGAAATACGACAACCCACGCCTGACCATGGGCGGGGTCGACATTGCCCTGTCAACTGAAATAAAGATATTGGGTCTAACGATTGATAGGAACCTGACCTTCAACAGCCACATTAAAAATGTCTGCATTAAGGCCACGGGCATCTATAAAAGGTTGGCACGTGCGGCCCGGATCTCCTGGGGACTTAATCCCGAGGTGATCCGGACCATATATGCCGCAGTTATAGAGCCCATCATTTTATACGCGGCTAGCGCATGGTGGGAGGCGTCAGAAAAGGAGTACGTCAAGAAGAGACTGAACGGGGTTCAGCGTGTGTTCGCTCAAAAATTAACTAGGGCCTACCGCACGGTCTCCCTGAACTCGGCACTGCTGCTGGCTGGGATACTCCCTCTGGACCTCCGAGTTCAGGAGGTGGCAGCTCTTTATGAGGCCAAGAGAGGGGTGTCCCAGCCGTGGCTGGGGGACAGGGAGGTCGAGCGGTTGGCCCCCCTTTCGGCGGCCCCGCACCCCGCTAAACGTATACGCCTGGAGTTCGATAGCGTGGTAGACGAGGAACAACTTAATAACTTGCCACCACACGACTTGCGTGTTTACACCGACGGGAGCAAAATTGAGGGCCGGGTCGGGGCCGCTGTTTCCGTATGGAACAGTCGGTCCGAGACGCGCGCCCGCAAGTTTGCTCTCGCAAGGCACTGCACCGTCTACCAGGCTGAACTCTTGGCGTTGCGTGAGGCGGCGTGCGAGGTAGAGCGGCATGACGTTGCCTCGTTCGGCCTCTTCAGTGACAGTAGAGCGGCGCTTCTTAGTGTAGTTAATCCGTCCTCTTTCCACCCCCTAGCAGTAGAGTCTAGAGACTCTCTTGGCCGCTGTATTCAGCAGGGCAAGAGCGTCTCTCTCTACTGGATCAAGGCCCACGTTGGCCTTGAGGGGAATGAGAGGGCGGATTGGCTCGCTAGGGAGGCCGCCCTGAAGCTCAAGAGGGCCCCTGATTATGACTCGTGTCCTGTGTCATTTGTCAAGAGAACCCTACGTCAGGGCTCTCTTGACAAATGGAACAGGAGGTATCAGGAGGGCGAAACGGCGTCGACCACCAAAATTTTCTTTCCCTGCGCAATACAGGCACACGGCACCATTAGGAAAATTACCATCAGGGGTCCAATTACCCAAATCTTGACGGGGCACGGTGGGTTCGCTGAGTACTTGACTCGATTCAGGTGCAAGGCGGACCCATCGTGCGCCTGTGAACCAGGCGTACCGGAGTCGGTACCCCACCTCCTAATGGACTGCCCAATTCATGCTGTTGACAGGCTCAACCTGGAAATCGAAACTGGAATAAGGGTCGATATGGAAGGCATCAAAAAATTAATAGTTGATCATAGAAAGCAAACACTATTGTATGCTCAAAAAATAGTAGATATAGTAAATAAAAGGAATAGAATGTAAGTGCTCATGCTAGCACACTATAGTGGCTATAATGCTGTCTAGCATGAGCCATTATTTTGACTTTAAGAAATATATTTAGAATAAGATGTATAATAGTTAAGTTGAAAATTGTAACCGTCACCTATATATTATAAGTCTTTTTTTATAAGCCTATTGTATTAGCCCTAAGATTAGACCTAAGTTATGTAAATTGTTTTAAATAAAGAAAAATAAAAAATTAGCAGGTAGTAAAATTAGAATAGGTACACAATTACTCCCAGATGCCCTCACTCCCAGCAAAGAATGAAAGGTTTGGCGTGAAAGTGCGAGAAGAATAAAAGATTGAACAGTATGCTTAAGAGGCCTAGAATGAAAGAGGAAAGAGTAGGCAAAATAGGAAGTCTTTTATTATAAAAAAGCTAAAACAGGCACGGCAGCCTGCCGTGGTAGGGAAAAAAAAAAAAAAAAAAAAAAAAAAAAAAAAAAAAAAAAAAAAACCTAACCTAACCTAACCTAACCTAACCTAACCTAACCTAACCTAACCTAACCTAACCTAACCTAACCTAACCTAACCTAACCTAACCTAACCTAACCTAACCTAACCTAACCTAACCTAACCTAACCTAACCTAACCTAACCTAACCTAACCTAACCTAACCTAACCTAACCTAACCTAACCTAACCTAACCTAACCTAACCTAACCTAACCTAACCTAACCTAACCTAACCTAACCTAACCTAACCTAACCTAACCTAACCTAACCTAACCTAACCTAACCTAACCTAACCTAACCTAACCTAACCTAACCTAACCACAGTCTTCCAGCATCTGCCACGGTGACTGGATCATTTCTAACCTCGCTCCGCACATTTTAATTCTGAAAAGTGGGTTTTTGTGAACGGATTTTGACAAGCCGCCCCTCAAAAGTTGCGTCTCGCCGGCGCGCATCTGCCGGTATATCGCACAGTTGGCGGTCAAATCGCGTGTGGCCTACAAGGCGTTTTTAGTGGAATTCTGGCTCGACTCACCACGTGGTCGACCACATTTTTGTGATTATATCGGTGCTCAGTGAACGGATCGCAGTGCATCAATTGTCTCCGGCTGCGGGCAGTGGAGCTTCGTCCGCCACGCTGGTCTGTTTTTCCGGGAAACCGCAGGTTTTTCCGGAAAACCCAAAAAAACAAGTACCGCGTGGTCACGAGGTACCAGAAGGAGTGGTCGGAGAGACTTGAAACTTCGCAGGCAGGGAGTCAACATCACCAGAAGCTGTTCACCGCAAATAGAAAAATTTTACCCCCACCAGGTGATTTTATACAAACTATTAAAAGTTGCAACTTTGACACTCTATTTTTCAAGACCAGTACGTTGTATCAAGATTCTGCAACTGCTATAAGTTGCGCGCTAGCGAGGAGAACAAGGCTGCAGAATTTTAGATTTTTAGTGTTAATATCCAGGACGCCACAATTAAAAAACGAAATTTTTCACATTTTTTATATTTTTAATATTATTTAATTTTTATTTTTAACATTTTAATCTTTTGTATTGCTCGCTGTATTTTTCCTCATTTTTCAAAATTTTTTCTGTATTTTTCCGCCTATCCATTCCGGAGTTATCGTAGTTTAGGTATTTTCCGCACAGAACTCAAAACAGGGTAAAAATTCCTAGTTTTTGACATTGGGGATAGGTTATCTAACACCTTATATGCCTATCGAACCCCAAACTAGGCTGTCCTAGCTTCAAAAACCAGGAATTTTGTAAATTCCGCCATTTTAAATTTTTCCGCACGAAGTTTGTAATAATTATAGCTCCGGACTGGATAGAGATATTTCAAAAATTCTTTCGGACTTAGTTGTATTGTGGCTCCTTTTTAGTGTTTTAGCACTTTTTGCTCATATTTGAGCAAAATTTTTATTTAGGCTCAAAACCCCCCTAAGGGGACAGAGTAGACCGAGCGCAACCCAGAAATCGATTTTGGGCGCTCTACGACTTACCGTTCCGGAGAAAAACAAGGTCAAAGTTTGACCTTGGGCGCGCGGCGGCCATCTTGGCCTTTTTCAAACCGTCATAACTCCGTGACCGGGGGTCGTGGAGAGTCCAGACTCGAACTGGGAACGTTGGGGGAGACTCCGCTACCATACCCTGCACTATTTTTAGGGCTTCGGGCAAAATTCGTGCAAAAATTTTGTCGAAAATTTTTCGACCGTTTTGCACGCTGGGTCGGTAGAGGGGACCGGGCCAACCTGTGGAAAGTTTTTCCGGGATCGCTGGGACACCTGGAACCCGGGATATACGGGTTCAAAGTTCGGACAAAACCGGTTCGGGCAAAACTTTGGACCCCTGTAGCTCGGCGACTGGGGGTCGTAGCGAGCCCTGGTTTCCTCTGGGGGGCTCGGCTCTCAAAGCTGCACCAGGCTAGCAGGGTTGGTGGTGGACCCCAGGAAATCTGGGGGTCACTTTTCGGGGGTCATCCAAAAATTTCGACCCACATATCGGAGGATAGGTCTCGCCGAGCTCTTTCACGGGAATCCTCTCGCGGGTGGATCGGACTACGGGTTCAAGAGATATCGGGGTTTGAAATTTCCGCACGGGTTTTCGTGCGGAACTTTGGAGCCCTGCTATAGCGGAACCCCTGGGCCTAGGACGCCCGTGTTTGGTATTGGCTGGAAGGGCTCGGGGAGCTCTACCCTTCTGTATCAAGAACAGGACTCTATGTAGAGTTCTTGACATTTTTTACTGTAGAGTCAAACTTGACAGTTTGTTCTTTCGGGGATTTTGACAGGGCGCTCATCCCTTGGGCCGGGACCATACTCTACAATAAAATACATTAGGTTAGGTAGTTTTTAAGGATTTAGAGAAGTTTTCTTCTTTTAAAAATTTTTTTATTGTACTTATTTTATTCTAGTATTTAAGTGAACATTGAGGGCACTCTGTGAGTGCAGATTTCTAGCCCGACTACGCTGTAGACCTAGACGGAGTCTAGAATTCTATTGTTATTTTATTTTGTTTTATTTTATTGTGTTTGACCTATAATTTATTGACTTTAATTGTATTATTGTACTTTTATTTGCGACTGTACCTGAGACGCCAGGGTTGCGTGACGGTCGCTGTGTTACAGCTGCATACATACACCACATTCTCAACACACACAGGACACATACCCCGGCAAACACACACACACAACACACCCCACGGGGACATAAACACTCCACATAACTCACACACAGCACACACGTACGCACACATATAGGCACACAACCGGGTGCTTTACCATCGTATGCGCCGCCGGATCGTGCGACGGGCCTGGGCGTGACTGCCGAACCCTGTTTTAATTTTAATTTTAATTTATTTTTACTATTTAAAGTCGTCTTATCACACTTAGTTTTACCAGGTATTAATTATTCAATTTTAATTACCAATTTTATTCAATTTTAATTATATATTTTTTACAAGTTTTAACGCGCATCTAAAATGGCAACCGTGCACTCGCCCAAAAAATTCTACGTCAACTTAAAAGAGGCCCCTCCATCTAAGAATAGAGCTGCCCCTCCCCCTGCCGAGGAGATTAGCTCCGGGGTGGAACAGCGCCCGACGGCCTCGGTACGCCGGAGCATAGATAGGCTGGAACTCCAGCAGGAAGGGGAAGCTAAGCCAGCGACCCCTCCCCGTAAAACAAAAAAGAGGACCGAACATCAGTCCCCGCTCCGGGTACCGGTGCCGTCGAGACGACTTGAAGTGGCACAAGAAAGCTTCGCCGAAATTAGGGCGAAACTAAAAATCTGTGGTAACATTAAAAGGGAGTGCAAAGAGACGATCCAAGAAAGGACCGATCTCTTAGAAAAATTAGTCAAGGCCTACGAAGAGGACCGGAAGAAGGCACTCAGGAGGCAAAGTGCTGGGGTGGTAGAGACACCCGCCCCTACCACCAAAGCACCCGCCTCAACTCCGGCCTCTACCTCGTCCAGCAACGAGGTTTTAATCAAAAAAATAGAAGAGAATGAAAGGTTATTGAAAGAGAATGGAAGAATGATGCATGAGTTGAAAGAAAGGATAGAGAAGCAAGATGAAAGAGAGAAAGAGAGAGAACGAAAGGGGACTATGACGTACGCGGGTGCAGCGGCGAGTCGCCCTGGGAGCCAGCTCCCGGAACGGGTAACGCTGCACTCGATTGCAGTCACGTCCAAGAATGAAAAGGAAACGGGTGACAAGGTGATGGAAAGATTGAGACAGGTTGCGAATGAGGATGAAGGATGGGTGACCGTGGAGAGAATACGAAAGGCGAAGGATAGAAAGGTAATAATAGGATATAAGACAGAAGAGGAAAGAAGGAAGGCACGAGGAAGGCTCGAAAAGAAGGAGAGCCTTGTCGTCGAGGAGATACAAAATAGGGACCCGCTCCTTATTTTGTATGGCGTCCTAAAAACGATTAAGGACGAGGACCTGCTCCGGACCATAAAGTCCCGAAACCATAACGTGTTCCGGGACATGGCTCCGGAGCAGGTACGGATGGCCGTTCTATATCGTAAGACGGCAAGGAACCCACACACCTGTCACGTGGTGCTCAGGGTCTCCCCGGCGGTTTGGTCCCGTGCCCTGGAGGTAGGGAGACTGCACATTGACCTGCAACCCATAAGGGTTGCAGATCAATCACCATTGGTGCAGTGCTCCCTGTGTCTAGGGTACGGACACACGAGGAAGTTCTGCACTGGCACTGAAACCAGATGTAGTCATTGTGGTGGGCTCCACCTGCGAGCCGAATGCCCGGACTACATTGCCGGTGTAGAACCGACTTGTTGTAACTGCCTCCGGGAGAAGCTGAGCGGCACGAGTCACGGTGTGTTCAGCGCCTCGTGCCCAGTGAGAATGAGATGGGATTCTATAGCGAGGAGCACCACTCAGTACCGGTGCTGAAGTTGTCCCAAGGAACGTGCCCCCCTATAGAGTGCTGCAGGCGAACCTCCAAAGGAAGAAGCTGGCTACCGAGGAGCTCATACTCGAGGCCTCCAGGCGCAAAGTCGCTGCTGCCTTAATACAGGAGCCCTACGTAGGCAATTCGGCGAGTATGAAGGCGTACCAGGGCGTCAGGGTCTTCCAGAACACTGGGCAAGGAGGAGGGACTGTGAAGGCGGCCATTGCCGTCTTCGATCCAACATTGGATGTTGTACAGTACCCGCAACTCACCACGGACAACATCGTCGTGGTGGGGATCCGGACCAGTGCCTGGGAGATCACGCTGGTGTCTTACTACTTCGAACCGAAGCCGAAACCTCTGGGGCCCTATATGGGGCAGCTTAAAGAGGTGAGGCGAGCTTTAGGCTCCCGGCTTCTTCTTATTGGAGGGGATGCAAATGCGAAGAGCACTTGGTGGGGCCATAAGTCCGAAGACGACAGAGGCAAGCTACTGAGTGGTGTCCTCGCCGAAATGGACCTCCAGGTCCTGAACAGTGGGAATATTCCGACTTTCGACACTGTGAGAGATGGAAGGAGGTACTGTAGCTTCGTGGACGTCACGGCCTGCACGAGCAACATGCTCGCCTATGTGGACGCCTGGAAGGTTGTACAGGGTCTCACGGGGTCAGACCACAATGGTATAGAGTTCAACCTCAGCTTGGAGAAGGCTAAAGGGACGCAAATACAGCGCACAACCCGGCTCTATAACACCAAGAAAGCCAACTGGGATGCTTTCCGGGCCGCTATCGCTCCGTCGCTCTCGAATATAGAAGTAGGCGAAACGAGTCACCACAACGAGCTGGAGACTCTAGTTGAAACATATACGGGAGCGATCGAGGGGGCGTGCCGGGAGAGCATCCCAGCCAAAAAACCGGCGGGGTTGGTCTCTATGCCGTGGTGGTCGAAAACACTCGATGAGCTGAGGAAGTCCGTCAACACCAGGAGACGTCGCATCAGGAATGCAGCGCCGGACCGAAGGGAGATGGTGGTTGCGCAGTACCTAGAACAAAAGGAGATGTATGAATCGGAAGTAAAAAAGGCACAGGTCGAAAGTTGGAAGAACTTCTGCGGAAAGCAGGACAGGGAGGGCCTATGGGAGGGTGTGTATAGGGTTATTGGTAGGGCCACAGCACGGGAGGAGGACACTCCGCTTGCCGTCGGTGGGACTTACCTGGACGCCAAAGGTTCAGCGGAGTTGCTCGCGAAAACCTTCTACCCGCCTGATCGCGAGGAGGATGACAGTGAGGGGCATCGAAGAGTACGAGTAAAGGCGGGAAAGGTGGACGATGAGAGGGGCCATCGTGAAGATGACCCACCCTTTACGGTGGGCGAACTCTTCGATGCCCTTCACTTGTTCAATCCCAAGAAGGCTCCGGGGGCGGATGGCTTCACAGCCGATATCTGCACCCACGCCATACGGGCCGACCCCTTACTTTTCCTGAAGCTGCTGAATCGGTGCCTTCACCACGGTTACTTTCCTAAAATATGGAAAGCGGCCGTGGTGGTGGCACTGAAGAAGCCGGGAAAGGACTCGTACACCGTCCCCAAGTCGTACAGACCTATTGGTCTGCTGCCCGTCTTGGGGAGGGTGTACGAGAGGATGCTGGTTGCCCGTCTCAGGTTCTACATCTTGCCCACAATTAGTAAGAAGCAATATGGGTTCATGCCCCAGAAAAGCACCGAAGACGCCCTCTATGACCTCATGGGGCACATAAGGGCGCGTCTCGATGAGAAGAGGATCGTCCTTATGGTGTCCCTGGACATAGAGGGCGCCTTCGATAGCGCTTGGTGGCCCGCCATTAGGGTGCGGCTGGCAGAAGTGGGATGCCCGGCAAACCTGAGACGGGTAATCAGTAGCTACCTAAGCGACAGGGAGGTAAGGGTAAGGTATGCGGGCGAGGAGTGCAGACGCTCCACGGAGAAGGGGTGCGTCCAGGGTTCGATCGGCGGCCCCCTGCTGTGGAACTTGTTGCTGGACCCTTTACTTCACCAGCTTGAGGGTAGGGCGGTTCATGTGCAGGCCTTTGCGGACGATGTGGTGCTCGTGTTCGATGGTGATAGCGCTCTGGAGATTGAGGGACAGGCCAATGCCTCTCTCGAGCATGTGCGGGAGTGGGGCATCGGAAATAAGCTGAAATTCGCACCGCACAAAACTTGTGCGATGGTAATCACGCGGAGGCTAAAGTACGATGTCCCGCGCCTCAGCATGGGCGGGATAGACATTGGACTGTCCGAGGAGATCAAAATCCTGGGGCTCACTATCGACCACAAGCTCACATTTAACACACACGTCACCAATGTATGCAGAAAGGCGATCGCCATTTACCACAAATTGGCGCGGATGGCCCGGATCAGTTGGGGATTGCATCCCGAGGTGATCCGGACCATCTACAACGCCGCTGTGGAGCCGACGATTCTGTACGCGGCTAGCAGTTGGGGCGCGGCGGTGGACAAGCTTGGTGTCAGAAAGCAGTTGAACGTGGTGCAGCGCGGTTTCGCTCAGAAGCTCTCGAAGAGCTACCGGACGGTCTCCCTGCACTCGGGGCTGATCCTGGCTGGGATGCTCCCTCTGGACCTCAGAGTTCGCGAGGTGGCCTCGTTATACGAGGCCAAGAGAGGGGTGTCCCAGTCATGGTTGGGGGACAGGGAGGTCGAACGGATGGCTCCGGCTATTGAGGCACCTCACCCCGCGGAGCATATGAACCTGGAGTTCACCAGTCTGGTAGACGAGGAACAGTATAATAGCACCAACTCTATTGCGACACGCATATTTACGGACGGGAGCAAGATTGAGGGTCGCGTCGGTGCCGCGTTATCCGTTTGGAATAACGGGACCGAAACCGCGACCCTCAAGCTTGCTCTCTCGCCGCACTGCACCGTCTACCAGGCCGAACTCCTGGCCATATGCAAAGCGACCAGTGAGGTCCTCAAGCGAGGCGCGGCCACGTTCGGGATCCTCAGCGACAGCAGAGCCGCACTCCAGACGGTCACAAACCGTCATGCCCTCCACCCTCTGGCAGTTGAAGCCAGACTTAACATCAGAAGGGGCTTGATCCAGGGCAAGGAAATATCCTTGTTCTGGATCAAGGCCCATGCAGGGTTGGAGGGAAATGAGCGCGCCGACGATCTGGCGAAGGAGGCGGCTCTGAGGTCGAAGAGGGCTCCACACTACGGCCTGTGCCCAGTCTCATTCGTCAAGCGAGGCCTCAGGCAGGTCACGCTTGACAAATGGGACGAAAGGTACAGGACGGGTGAAACTGCTTCTGGGACCAGGCTCTTCTTCCCAAGCGCGGTGGCTGCGTACAGGATCGTCCGCAAAATGGAGATCGCCGGCACAACGACGCAGTTGCTGACAGGGCATGGTGGGTTCTCCGAATACTTGGCTCGGTTCAAGTGTAAGGAGGACCCATCGTGCGCCTGCGAGCCCGGCGTCGAGGAGACAGTCGCACATTTAATCGTGGACTGCCCAATTCATGCCATATCCAGGTTCAATTTAGAACAAAGAACAAACATAAAAGTCACTAAAAATAATTTACCTGTGTTCATACGTGAACACAGGACAGAATTTATAAAATATGCTGTAAATATAATAAATATTGTAAGTAAAAGAAATAGTGTTTAGGGAATAACGGCGAGTATCGAGTGATACCACGCCAGGTTAATCCACTTTTTGTTAGAATATAAGAAATCTGTAAATAGAAATTAAGATTAGACAATAAGATTATTATTATGTAAGCAAATAAAAATTGGAAAATATAAATAAATAAAGGAACAGGCAAACCCAAGTCCCAACCTAAATCCCAAGTATGAAAGGAATGGAATGAAAGTACGAGAGGCATAAAAGCGAGAACTTGTATGGTACTAGAGGACAGAATGAATGCGAGATATTAAGTGATAGTAATATAAGAATAGTTAGTATGAAAACCCTGAGTGGGTTACCCCAATATTCACAGACTAGCCAGGATTGAAATAAGATCCAAAATAAAAAAAAGAGCGTAGGCCTTTGACTACGTCAAAGATGTTAGAAAAAAAAAAAAAAAAAAAAAAAAAAAAAAAAAAAAAAAAAAAAAAAAAAAAAAAAAAACCTAACCTAACCTAACCTAACCTAACCTAACCTAACCTAACCTAACCTAACCTAACCTAACCTAACCTAACCTAACCTAACCTAACCTAACCTAACCTAACCTAACCTAACCTAACCTAACCTAACCTAACCTAACCTAACCTAACCTAACCTAACCTAACCTAACCTAACCTAACCACAGTCGTCCACCACCTGTACTGGTGACTGGATCGGTTTTAACCTCTCTCCGTAATAAAAAATTCATTTAAGTGGGTTTTTCTTGACCGAATCGAGCGTACCAGGCCTCAAAAGTTGCGTCTCACCGAGTTCCACCCGCCGGTATATCGCGCCTGATGAGATTCGTGTCGGCCAGCCCGTGAAAAGCCGAAAACCGAATTTCCGGCTCGACTCAGCCACGTGGTTTTGTGTTTTATTGTGATTGTTCAGTGCTGTGTGAAACGATTTTCGTGCCGCAAGTGTCATCGGCTGCGGGCAGTGGAGGCTCACCCGCCGCGTCGACTGGTTTTTCCGGGAAAGCTCTGGTTTTCCCAGGAAAGCCAGAAAAACAAGTCGCACGTGGTCACGAGGTACCGGTTCCCGTAGTCCGAGGACCGTGAAACTTCGCAGGCAGGAGGAAGACATCACCCTCAACAAGAATCCAGCATAAACGGAATTTTCAAACAAGGGGTTTGCTTTATTTTTTATATTAAAAGTGCAAACTTTGCACTATTATAACAGACGACTGGAGAAGAATCTGCGAATTGTGCAACTGCAGTCCGTTGCGCGCTAGCGAGAAGAGGAGACCTGCCAATTTCCAGATTTTTCCGACCTGAAACCAGCGCGTGGAAATAGAAAAACTAAATTTTTCACTTTTTTAATTTTATTTGTGTCAAAAAAATTATATTTTTAGATTGTTTTACGCAGTCGGATAGACATTGATTTAACACTATTTTAGCTTTTTATTTTGTATTTTTAACCTTCTCCAGTGCGGAGATATCGATTTTTTAGTGTTTTTTCTAAATTAATTGAAAAGGGGTAGTTTTTCGTTGTTTCTAGCATCGGGGTTGGGTTCAGACAAGCTCTCTACACTTGCTTGAGCCCAAACTAGGCCCCTCTAAGCCTGGAAACAACGAAAATCGTAAAATCCACCATTTTGGTTTTTTCGGTTTATATTTTTGAACTTAAATTTCTCCGGACTGGATAGGCCTATCTGACTGCGATTTTCACTGTTACCTGTGTTGACGTTTATATTTTCGTGTGCGCTGCCTTTCTGCCAAATTGGCAGAAATTTTTTATTTTTAGGTTTTAACCCCCCTAGGGGATAGAGCAGAGCAAGCCGACCCCAGATATCGATTTTGGGAGCGCTGCGACCAACCGTTTAGGAGTTGTGTCCATTCAAAGTTTGGCCGCGGCAGCGCGGCGGCCATCTTGGATTTCTTTAGACACCGATAGCTCCTCAGCGGGGGGTCGTAGAAGCTCCGGACTTCGACTGGAGGTATCAGGGGAGTACCAGCTCTCCCATCCTACACATTCCTGGGGGAAAAGGGGCAAAATTTGCAAAAAATTTTGTCAAAAATTTTTTGACCGTTTTTGCGCACGGAGCGGTAGGGGGGGCCGAGCCATACAGCAGGAAACTTTTTGCGGCTCGCTGGGACGCTTGGGGCCTGCGATATACGGGTTCAAACTTTGGCAAATCCGCCATCTTGGATTTCTTTGAGCCCGTATATCTTGGCAACGGGGGGTCGTAGCGGGACCCGGTTTTCGCTGGGTGACTCGGCATCTCTCCCCGCACCGGACTAGTAGGGTGGGGGTTTGACCCCAGCACTTTTGGGGGTCAAATTTTGGGGGTCACCCAATTGGGCCGACAATAGTGTCAAGAGGTAGGTCTCGCCAGGACCTTTCTGGGGAGCCCACGCACGGGGGTTTTGGACTGCTGGTTCGAGGGATAACCCGGTTCCAAAAACTGGTTTCCCTCAGAAACCGAAAGTTTTGGAGCTGGTTATAGCCGAGCCAGTGGACCTGGGACGCCCGAGTTTGGGCTCGTTTTGAAGGGCTTGGGGAGCTCTATCGCTGGAGCCCAGAATTGGGACTCTACATAGAGCTGCGGAAGAGCTGACCTGTAGAGCCGACTTTAACGGTGCGATCACGCTTAAATTTTCACAGGGGCTGCCTCTCTTAGGCCGGGACCCTACAAAAGGGTAAAATAGTTAACCTAACCGGCAATTCGTAGATTTACACTCATTTTTAATTCACTTTTATTGATAATAGCTTCAACAAGCTAAAAAATTATTTTTTGCTGACTGAGGGGCGTAATTATACTACGCGCAGTGTTTGGAGTGGACCTCTACACTGACAGCTCTATTATAGAGCGTAGAGCTATATTTTATGTTTATTTTTTAAAGTTCTTCTTGTCTTATTTTGGTTACTGCAACACTCTGTACCCAAGTTGACCTCTACGTTGACAGCTCTAGTATAGAGCGTAGAGTTTTATTCTTTTTGTGTTTTATTTGTGTTTTATTTTTGACTCTTGTTTTTGTAGACTGTTTTTTACCGTGTTGCTTGGTCTATTGACTGGCACACCTAATTTAAGTAGACTTAGCGTGACCTATCTGTGGCGCCAGGATAGCATAACTGTTGGTTGCGAGCCACAGCTGCATACACACACACACATTACTGTACACTCACTGAACACACACATACCCAGGTAACACACACACAATACATCCTACGGGAACAGAAACACTTGACACAACTCACTACACGACACAAGTACACACACACACACGTAGGCACACAACTCCGGGTCCTATTGGCATCGAGTGCTGGACCGGATCGTGCGACGGGCCTTTTCGTGACCGCTTGACTCAGCCTACATTTTAGTAACTTATTTTAATTATCTTATTTAATTTCAATTCAATTTTAAATCCATTAGGTCTACAATTTCAAATATATTAATCTTTTTTACAATTTTTACAATTTACAATTTTAATTTTAAACTTCAAACTTACTGACGTGCATCTAGAATGGCGACTGTACATAGTCCGAAAAAATTTTTTATAAGTGTCTCGGGTGGCCCTCCGTCAAAGGAAGGGACTGCCCCTTCATCTGCCGAGGAGAGTAGCTCCGGCATAGTAAAAAGCCCGACGGCCTCGGTTCGCCGGAGCATCGACAAGTTGGAAACGGACCAGCGAGTAGCGGAAGCCAGGTCGGCGACCGTTACCAAAAAACCAAAAAAGGTGACAGAACGCCAGTCCCCGCTCCGGCTGCCGGGACCGTCGAAGCGTCTTGAAGCGGCCTTAGAGAGCTTCAACGAAATAAGGGCTAACCTAAAAGTCTCCGGAAACATTAGGAGAGAAATAAAGGAGACAATCCAGATCAGAACGGACTATCTAGAAAAGATTGTGAAAGCCTATGAGGAGGACCGGAGGAAAGCGCTCAGGAGGCCGAGTGCTGGGATCGTAGAGCAACCTGTCCCTACTAGTCCAGCCCCCGCCCCTACTCCGGCCTCGGAATTAGTCGGCAATGAGGTCCTACTTAGAAAAATAGAAGAGAATGAAAGATTGTTGAAAGAGAATGGAAGAATGATGAATGACCTGAAAGAAAGGATAGAGAAACAAGACGAAAGAGAGAAAGAAAGAGAGCGAAAGGGGACAGTGACTTACGCGGGCGTGGCAGCGAGTCGCCCAGGGACTCAGCTCCCGGAACGGGCGACGCTACACTCGATTGTAGTCACGTCTACAAACGAAAAGGATACAAGCGATAAGGTGATGGAATGTTTGAGAAAGGTAGCGAATGAGGATGATGGATGGGTAACTGTGGAGAGAATTCGGAAGGCGAAGGACAGAAAAGTAATAGTTGGTTATAAGACTGAGGAGGACAAAAGGAAGGCACGAGGTAAGCTAGAAAAGAAGGATAACCTTGTCGTCGAGGACATAAAGAACAAGGACCCGCTCCTCATTCTTTATAGTGTCCTCAAAACCATCAACGACGAAGACCTGCTCAAGACCATAAAGTCCCGAAACCATGATGTGTTCCGGGACATGGTCCCAGAGCAGGCACGGCTAGCCGTCTTATACCGCAAAACGGCAAGGAACCCACACACCTGTCACGTGGTGCTCAGGGTCTCCCCGGCAATTTGGTCTCGTGCCCTGGAGATAGGGAGACTGCACGTTGACCTGCAACCCATTAGGGTTGCAGATCAATCACCATTGGTGCAGTGCTCCCTATGCCTAGGGTACGGACACACGAGAAAGTTCTGCACCGGCACGGAGACTAAATGTAGCCATTGTGGTGGGCTCCACCTGCGAGCCGAATGCCCAGACTACATTGCCGGTGTAGAGCCAACTTGTTGCAATTGTCAACGGGAGAGACTGAGCAACACGAGTCATAGTGTGTTCAGCGCCTCGTGCCCAGTGAGAGCGAGATGGGATAATATAGCGAGGACCACCACTCAGTACCGGTGCTGAAGTTGTCCCGGGGAATGTGCCCCCCTATAGAGTGCTGCAGGCTAACCTCCAAAAGAAGAAGCTGGCTACCGAGGAACTTATACTCGAAGCCTCTAGGCGCAAGGTCGCTGTTGCCCTAATACAGGAGCCCTACGTAGGCAATTCGGCAAGAATGAAGGCGTACCAGGGCGTTAGGGTCTTCCAGAACACTGGGCAAGGAGGAGGGACTGTGAAGGCAGCTATTGCTGTCTTCGATCCAAACCTGGATGTGGTACAGTACCCGCAACTCACCACGGACAATATCACCGTGGTGGGGATCCGGACCAGTGCCTGGGAGATCACGCTGGTGTCTTATTACTTTGAACCGAAGCCGGAACCTCTGGGGCCCTATATAGGGCAACTTAAACAAGTGAGGCGAGCTCTGAGCTCCCAGCTTCTTCTTATTGGGGGGGATGCAAATGCGAAGAGCACTTGGTGGGGCCACAGGACCGAAGATGACAGAGGCAAGATACTGAGTGGGGCCCTCGCTGAGATGGACCTCCATGTCCTGAATAGCGGGGTAATTCCGACATTCGACACTGTGAGAGATGGAAAGAGGTACTGCAGCTTCGTGGACGTCACGGCCTGCACGAGCAATATGCTCACCTATGTGGACGCCTGGAAGGTTGTACAGGGTCTCACGGGGTCAGACCACAATGGTATAGGGTTCAACCTTAGCCTGGAGAAGGCCAAGGGCACGCAAATTCAGCGTACTACCCGAATTTATAACACTAAAAAAGCCAACTGGGACGCTTTCCGGGCCAGTGTTACTCGGTCGCTCTCGAATATAGGAGTAGGCGAAACGAGTCATCACAACGAGTTAGATACTCTAGTTGAAACATATACGGGAGCGATCGAGGGAGCGTGCCGGGAGAGTATCCCAGCCAAAAAACCGGCGGGGTTGGTCTCTATGCCGTGGTGGTCGAAAACACTCGATGAGCTACGAAAATCCGTCAACACCAGGAGACGTCGCATTAGGAATGCAGCGCCTGACCGAAGAGAGATGGTGGTTGCTCAGTACCTGGAACAAAAGGAGAAGTATGAATCAGAAGTAAGAAAGGCACAGGTCGAGAGCTGGAAGAGCTTCTGCGAAAAGCAGGACAGGGAGGGCCTCTGGGAAGGGATTTATAGGGTAATTAGCAGGTCCACAGCACGGGAGGAGGATACTCCGTTGGCCGTCGGTGGAACTTTCCTGGACGCCAAAGGCTCGGCTGAGCTGCTCGCGCGCACTTTCTACCCGACCGATCGCGAGGAGGAGGACAATGAGGGGCATCGAAGAGTACGTTTAAAGGCAATAGAGGTAGATGATGACATGGGCCATCATGAAGATGACCCACCCTTTACGGTGGGCGAACTCTTCGATGCCCTTCATATGTTTAATCCTAAGAAGGCTCCGGGGGCGGATGGCTTCACAGCCGATATCTGCACTCACGCCATACGTGCCGACCCCTTATTCTTCCTGAAAATGCTGAATCAGTGCTTTCACCACGGCTACTTTCCTAAGATATGGAAGGCAGCGGTGGTGGTGGCACTGAAGAAGCCGGGAAAGGACTCGTACACCGTCCCCAAGTCGTACAGACCTATTGGCCTGTTACCCGTCTTGGGGAAGGTGTACGAGAGAATGCTGATTGCCCGACTCAAGTTTTATATCCTGCCAAAGATAAGCACGCGGCAATATGGCTTCATGCCCCAAAGAAGCACCGAGGACGCCCTCTATGACCTAATGGGGCACATAAGGGCACGTCTCGATGAGAAGAGAATTGTCCTTATGGTGTCCCTGGACATAGAGGGCGCCTTCGATAGCGCCTGGTGGCCCGCAATAAAAATTCGGCTGGCAGAAGAGGGATGCCCTGCAAACTTGAGACGGGTAATCAGCAGTTACCTCAGTGACAGGGAGGTAAGGGTGAGGTACGCGGGCGAGGAGTGCAGACGCTCCACGGAGAAGGGGTGCGTCCAGGGTTCAATCGGCGGACCCTTGCTGTGGAACCTATTGTTGGACCCATTGCTGCATCAGTTAGAGGGTAGGGCGGTCCACGTACAGGCCTTTGCGGACGATGTGGTGCTGGTGTTCGATGGTGATAGCGCCCTGGAAATTGAGAGACAGGCCAATGCCTCTCTCGAGCATGTGCGGGAGTGGGGCATCGGAAACAAGCTGAAATTCGCACCGCACAAAACTTGTGCGATGGTAATAACGCGGAGGCTAAAGTACGATGTCCCGCGCCTCAGCATGGGCGGGATAGACATTGGACTGTCCGAACAAATCAAAATCCTGGGGCTCACCATCGACCACAAACTCACATTCAACACACATGTCACCAACGTATGCAGAAAGGCGATCGGCATCTACCACAAGTTGGCGCGGATGGCCCGGATCAGTTGGGGGTTGCACCCCGAGGTGATCCGGACCATCTACAACGCCGCTGTGGAGCCGACGATCCTGTACGCAGCTAGCAGTTGGGGCGCGGCGGTGGACAAGCTTGGTATCAGAAAGCAGTTGAACGTGGTGCAGCGCGGTTTCGCTCAAAAGCTATCCAAGAGCTACCGTACGGTCTCCCTGCACTCTGGTCTGATCCTGGCTGGAATGCTCCCTCTGGACCTCAGAGTTCGCGAGGTGGCCTCGTTGTACGAGGCCAAGAGAGGGGTGTCCCAGTCATGGTTGGGGGACGGGGAGATCGAACGGATGGCTCCAGCTATAGAGGCACCTCACCCCGCGGAGCATATGAACCTGGAGTTCACCAACCTGGTAGACGAGGAACAGTACCAAAGTACAAGTAAGATTGAAACGCGCATCTTTACGGATGGGAGCAAGATTGAGGGTCGCGTCGGCGCCGCGTTATCCATTTGGAATAACGGGACCGAAACCGCGACCCTCAAACTTGCTCTCTCACCGCATTGCACCGTCTACCAGGCTGAGCTCCTGGCCATATGCAAAGCGACCAGTGAGGTCCTCAAGCGAGGCGCGGCCACGTTTGGAATATTCAGCGACAGCAGAGCCGCACTAATGACGGTCATAAACCGTCATGCCCTCCACCCCCTGGCGGTTGAAGCCAGATTCAACATCAAGCGGGGCTTGATCCAGGGCAAGGAAATATCCCTGTTCTGGATCAAGGCCCACGCAGGGTTGGAGGGCAACGAGCGCGCCGACGATCTGGCGAAAGAGGCGGCTCTGAGGTCGAAGAGGGCCCCTCACTACGCCCTGTGGCCAGTTTCATTCGTCAAGCGGGGCCTGCGGCAGGTCACACTTGACGAATGGAATGAAAGGTACAGGGCTGGTGAAACTGCTTCTGGCACCAAGCTCTTCCTCCCATGCGCGGTGGCGGCGTACAGGATCGTCCGCAAGATGGAGATCGCCGGCTCAACAACACAGCTGCTAACAGGGCACGGTGGGTTCTCCGAATACTTGACTCGGTTCAAGTGTAAGGAGGACCCATCGTGCGCCTGCGAGCCTGGCGTCAGGGAGACAGTCGCACACGTGATCGTGGACTGCCCGATCCATGCCGTAGACCGATATGTTTTAGAAAATAAAATAAACTTAAGAATAGATATCACAAATTTACCGGAAATTATACAAAAACATAGAGCAGAATTTCTACCATTTGCAACAAAGATTATAGAGATAGTAAATAAAAGAAATAGTGTGTAAGAATCACGAGCGGGTATGTAAGGATACCCAGCAACGTAGATTTAAGAATAGCATATAAGTAAGAAAACTGTGAATGATTAAATGTAGTTATAATAAGTTTAGATTTAAGATGTTTAGAAATTAAGAACTGTACAATCTAGATTAAGAAAATAAAAATTAATTGTTTGGAAATAAAGATAAAACAAAAAAGAATAGAAAGCAGGCAACCCAAATCCCAGTCGAAAAATCCCAAGTATGAAAGGTATGGCATGAAAGTACGAGAAGTATAAAAGCGAGAACTTGTATGGTACTAGAGGACAGAATGAAAGCGAGAATTAGTATATAGAATAAGAATAATAGTAATAGTTAAAAAGAATTAAAACCCTGAGTGGGTTAAACCTAAAAAAGTTAGAAGTCTAGGTAGACCACATATTGTACGAAGAATAGCTTTGACCATGTCAAAGATGCGAGAATTAAAAAAAAAAAAAAAAAAAAAAAAAAAAAAAAACCTAACCTAACCTAACCTAACCTAACCTAACCTAACCTAACCTAACCTAACCTAACCTAACCTAACCTAACCTAACCTAACCTAACCTAACCTAACCTAACCTAACCTAACCTAACCTAACCTAACCTAACCTAACCTAACCTAACCTAACCTAACCTAACCTAACCTAACCTAACCTAACCTAACCTAACCTAACCTAACCTAACCTAACCTAACCTAACCTAACCTAACCTAACCTAACCTAACCTAACCTAACCTAACCTAACCTAACCTAACCTAACCTAACCTAACCTAACCTAACCTAACCTAACCTAACCTAACCTAACCTAACCTAACCTAACCTAACCTAACCTAACCTAACCTAACCTAACCTAACCTAACCTAACCTAACCTAACCTAACCTAACCTAACCTAACCTAACCTAACCTAACCTAACCTAACCTAACCTAACCTAACCTAACCTAACCTAACCTAACCTAACCTAACCTAACCTAACCTAACCTAACCTAACCTAACCTAACCTAACCTAACCTAACCTAACCTAACCTAACCTAACCTAACCTAACCTAACCTAACCTAACCTAACCTAACCTAACCTAACCTAACCTAACCTAACCTAACCTAACCTAACCTAACCTAACCTAACCTAACCTAACCTAACCTAACCTAACCTAACCTAACCTAACCTAACCTAACCTAACCTAACCTAACCTAACCTAACCTAACCTAACCTAACCTAACCTAACCTAACCTAACCTAACCTAACCTAACCTAACCTAACCTAACCTAACCTAACCTAACCTAACCTAACCTAACCTAACCTAACCTAACCTAACCTAACCTAACCTAACCTAACCTAACCTAACCTAACCTAACCTAACCTAACCTAACCTAACCTAACCTAACCTAACCTAACCTAACCTAACCTAACCTAACCTAACCTAACCTAACCTAACCTAACCTAACCTAACCTAACCTAACCTAACCTAACCTAACCTAACCTAACCGACAGTCGCCCGCCACTCTCTAGCCAGAGTGGATCGTTTTTAACCTCTCTCCGACTGAAAAATTTCAAAATTGTGGGTTTTTCTTACCCGATCGGGACGTGCGATACACCAAAAGACGCGCCTCGCCGGCCCCCATCTGCCGACATATCGACGTGATAATTTCAAGTTCGCGTGTGCCGTCAAAGTGGTGAAAACCGAGATTTTCGCTCGACCCGCCACGCGGTCTTAGTGTTTTTAGTTAATAAGTGCGTCAATTCCATCCGGATCACAGTGAGGAAAGTGCCTTCGGCAGCGCCCAGCGGAGCCCCACCCGCCACTGGTGTTGTTTTTCCCGAAAAGCCAGCGGCTTGGCCGGGAAAGCCAGAAAAACAACTACCACGTGGCCACGAGGTGGCAGAACCCGTCGTCCGAGGGAGCTGATTTTTGGCAGACCGGTAGACCTCACCAAGACAAGCGATCCTGCGGCGCCAGAAAAATTTTAACGTCTAAGGTACTTTAATAATAATAATTACAAAGTACGAACTTTTACTAGCAATTGCGGCGGAACCAGGCGGAATTTAAAAATTCCGCAACTGCTATAAGTTGCGCGCTCAAAAGGACAAGCTGCGTACAAGTTTTTAGATTTTTAAGATTTAGTCCTGACCTGTGGCAATTAAAAAGCTAACTTTTTTATTTTTTGTGTATTTTTTATGTCAAGCCGACAAAACTTTTTATAGTTTTTCACGCAGTCAGATAGACGCCGATTTTAGATTAATTTTAAGATTTTTTGTATATTTTTTGCTCCATCCAGTGCGGAGAAACAGATTTTTTAACATTTTTTCTAAATTAATTAAAAAGGGGTAGTTTTTCATTGTTTTTAGCATCGGGATTGGGTTTAGACAAGCCTTCTACACTTGTCTGACCCCAAACTAGGCCCCTCTAAGTCTAAAAACAACGAAAATCGTAAAATCCGACATTTTGGTTTTTTCGGTTACGATTTTTGATTTTAAATTTCTCCGGACTGGATCGGCCTATCGGGCTGCGGTTTTCGGTTTTAGGTGCAATAGGGGAAAAATTTTTAGAAAAAGTACTGTTTTTGTGAATTGACCGGATTTTTTCATATATGGTTTTTAGCCCCCCTAGGGGATAGAGCACATCAAGCTGACCCCAGATATCGATTTTGGGAGCTCTACGACCAACCGTTTAGGAGTTACGACCGGTCAAAGTTTGACCGCGGCCGCGCGGCGGCCATCTTGGATTCCTTTAAACACCTGTGACTCCTCAACGGAGGGTCGTAGAAGCTCCGGACTTCGACTGGGGGCATCAGGGGAATACCGGCTCTCCCCCCCTGCACATTTTCTGGGGAAAAGGGGCAAAATTTGGGTCAAAAATTTTTTGACCATTTTTATAACCGGGACGATAGGGGTGACCGAGCCGCCCAGTGGAACGTTTTTTCCGACTCGCTAGGGCTTCTGGAACCCGAGGTATACGGGTTCAAAGTTTGGCAAATCCGCCATCTTGGATTTCTTCGGACCCGTGTATCTCGGTAACGGGACGTCGTAGCGAGACCGGGTTTTCGCTGGGCGACTCGGCCCAGCTCTCCGCACCGGGCAGCAGGGGTGGGGGTTTGACCCCACTATATTCGGGGGTCAAATTTTGGGGGTCCTCCGATTGTGCCGACAACAGTGTCGGGGGGCAGATCTCGCCGGGACCTTTACGGGGAGCCGTCTCACGGGGTTTTTGGACTGCTGGTTCGAGAGATAACCCGGATCCAAAAACTGGTTTCTGGTGGAAACCCAAAGTTTGAGGACCGGTTATAGCCGAACCAGTGGACCTGGAGGGCCCGTGTTTGGGTTCGTTTTAGAGGGCTCGGAGAGCTCTACCAGCTGAACCCAAAAGGAGGACTCTACATAGAGCCGCTATAGAGTTGACCTGTAGAGCCGATTTTTACGGTGCGATTTCGCGTAAATTTCTACAGGGGCTGCTCCTCCTAGGTTGGAAGCCGAACCAAAGGTAAAAAAGCTAACCTAACCGGCAATTTGGGGAAATAATTTTAATTTTATTTTGTTTGATTATTTACTGACCGATTTATTGTATATTGACTAAATTGTGTAAATAGACGGCGTACAGTGTACCAGAGTTGACCTCCTCTACACTGACAACTCTTTTACAGAGAGTAGAGTTTTTCTCTTAGCATAGTATATTTTTAATTTTAATTTATTTGACCTAACTACTTGACTATAATTCGCTTATTGATTATATTTTATTTTACCTCGTTTTTATCATTTTATTTTAATTTAAACCAGCGTAGACCTTAGCCTACGCGACAAAGGTGTGTGACTCTATCTATCGCGACTGGTAGAGCTAAGCGACTGGGCCTATTGCCTGCATACACACCACTGCACAGTACATAACACATTGCACCCTAGGTGACACACACACATACTCACAAGCGACATAAACACACACACGCACACACACCTATACTCACACCACACTCCACCACACACACACAACACACACCTGGGGACTCTGTTCGGATCGAGCATCTGCACCGACTCGTACTGTGAGCCTGCACGTAACTTTTTAATTGATTTTATTTGAAACACACGCCCTAAGTATGACTGTCCGCTCTCCACCTCGCGGGTGGCAAAACGCCACAATTACAGTAGCGTCCGATGAGGGAGAGGTAGAGCCAACGCTCGAAAATACCTCTCGGGTTGAGAAGAGTGAGCCTGGGCCTGTTCGGTTGAGCATTGAAAGGTTGGAACAAATTGGAAAGGACAAGGGTGCGCCTTCACCAACGGGAAAACCTGAACAGGCACAGGCTAAAACCCCCACAACAAAAAGAGAAAAATTGGCGGAATACTTTAAAATAATTAGGAGCCAACTAAATGTTTCACGCAACCTAAAGGCAACTATAAAAAATAAATGCGTATTAGCCCTCGAAGAAATTGAAAAACAGATGAGAGAATATGAAAGTGAGATAGCGAGATACAGAATGCAAGCCAGGCAGAGCCCTGGGGCGAGCGGGACTCGGGCCCCTATCGCCCCAGTCTCTGCCCCGAGTGTGAAAGGATTCGAAATAATGGAGAAACTTAAGGAGAATGAAAGATTAATAAGAGAGAATGGAAGAATGATGCATGAAATGAAAGAAAGAATGGAGAAGCAGGATGAAAGAGAGAAAGAGAGGGAAAGGAAGGGGACGTTAACTTACGCGGGGGCAGTGGCGAGCAGAGCAGACCCAAAGCTTGCCGAGAAAACGACACTGCACTCGGTAGTAGTTACGTCCAAGAATGAGAGTGAAACCGGAGAGCAAGTGATGGATAGATTGAGGAAAATTGCGAATGAGGATGATGAATGGGTGACAGTGGAGAGAGTAAGAAAGGCGAAAGATAGAAAAGTTATAATAGGTTACAGAACGGATGAGGAAAGAAAGAAGGCACGGGCGCGACTTGAGGAAAGGGAGGCGAACCTGGTTGTGGAACCTATACAGAACCGAGACCCACTTATCATTATGTATGGTGTCCTTAAGACCCATAAGGACGACGACCTGTTGAAGGCCGTAAGGGCTCGGAACCATAATGTGTTCCGAGACCTGGTCCCAGAGCAGGTCCGTGTGTCGGTTCTGTATAGGAAGACAGCCAGGAATCCCCACACGTGCCACGTGGTGCTCAGGGTTTCTCCGGAGGTTTGGGCCCGTGCCCTGGACGCAGGGAGGCTGCACATTGATCTGCAACCCGTTAGGGTAGCAGACCAATCCCCATTGATGCAGTGCTCTCTGTGTCTGGGGTATGGGCACAGCAGGAAGTTCTGCACCGACACGGAAGTCAAGTGCAGTCACTGCGGTGGGCTCCACTTAAGAGCCAAATGCCCGGACTTCGCTGTCGGTGCAGAACCGACATGCTGCAACTGCCGGGGGGAGAAACTGGGCGGCACGGGGCACAGTGTCTTTAGCGACCTGTGCCCAGTGAGACAGAAATGGGACAGGATAGCGCGAGCCACCACTCAGTACCGGTGCTAACGTTGTCCCGGGGAACGTGGCCCCATACAGGATGTTGCAAGCCAACCTCCAAAGGAATAAGCTGGCAACCGACAGCTTCATCTTCGAAGCCTCAAGGCGCAGAGCCACAGCCGCCCTTATACAGGAACCCTATGTGGGCAATTCGACGAGTATGAAGGCATACCAGGGCGTCAGGGTCTTCCAGAACACTGGGCAAGGAGGAGGGACTGTGAAGGCGGCTATTGCCGTCTTCGATCCAAATTTGGATATTATACAGTACCCGCAACTCACCACGGATAACATCATCGTGGTGGGGATCCGGACCAGTGCCTGGGAGATCACGCTGGTGTCCTTCTACTTCGAACCGGAGCCAACACCAATGGGGCCTTATTTGGAACGGCTCAAGGAGGTGAAGAGAAGCCTAGGTTCCCGGCGTATTATCTTTGGAGGGGACGCTAATGCAAAGAGCACCTGGTGGGGTCATTGGTTCGAAGACAACAGAGGCGAGGTACTGAGAGGGGTTCTCGCTGAGATGGACCTCCACGTCCTGAACAGTGGAACAGTTCCAACTTTCGACACTGTGAGAGGTGGAAGAAGGTTTCACAGCTTCGTGGACATCACGGCCTGTACGGACAATGCGTTTGCCTGGGTCGACGCTTGGAAGGTGGACGCTGACCTCTCGCCGAGCTCAGATCACAACGGCATAGTGTTCAACCTCAACCTGGTAAAGGCAAAAGGTACCAATATAAAGCGCACCACTCGCGCCTACAACACGAAAAAGGCCAACTGGGATGCTTTCAAAACAGACATGACTCGGCTGCTCTCGAATATAGCGATAGGAGACATCCATAACAATCAACAATTAGATGATATAACCGAAGCGTATTCGAGAGCGGTCGAGGGTGCCTGCAGAGAGAGCATCCCAGCTAAGAAGCCGGTGGGGTTGATCGCTGCGCCGTGGTGGTCGGAAAAACTCGACAGCCTCAAAAAGGTAATGGTCACCTACAAGCGTCGAATCAGGAACGCGGCACCTGTCCGTAGGGAGTTCGTGATAGCTGAGTACCTAGAGCGAAAGGAGACGTATGAAAGTGAAGTAAAAAAGGCACAGGTCGAAAGTTGGAAGGACTTCTGCGGAAAGCAGGACAGGGAGGGCCTCTGGGAGGGTATTTACCGTGTTATAGGTAGGGCCACAGCAAGGGAGGAGGATACTCTGCTTTCCGCCAATGGGTCTTTCCTGGACGCAAGGGGTTCGGCCGAGCTATTGGCTCAAACCTTCTACCCGACCGATCGGGAAGGGGAGGACGACGAGGGGCATCGAAGAGTTAGAGAAATGGCTAAAATGTTGGACGAAGAGGGGGGTCATCATGGTGATGATCCACCATTTACTGTGGATGAACTCTTCGATGCCCTTCGGAAGTTCAACCCCAAGAAGGCTCCGGGAGCGGACGGATTTACCGCAGACATCTGCACCCACGCCATTAGGGCCGACCCCTTGCTCTTCCTGGAACTGCTGAATCGGTGCCTTCACCACGGCTACTTTCCTAAGATATGGAAGGAAGCAGTGGTGGTGGCACTGAGGAAGCCAGGCAAGGACTCGTACACTGTTCCCAAGTCGTACAGACCTATCGGTTTGCTACCTGTCCTTGGGAAAGTGTACGAGAGGATGCTGGTGGCTCGCCTCAACTACTACATATTGCCGAGGATTAGTACTCGCCAGTACGGCTTTATGCCCCAAAAGAGCACCGAAGACGCCCTCTATGACCTGATGGGTCACATAAGGGCCAAACTTGATGAAAAGAAATTGGTCCTTATGGTGTCCCTGGACATAGAGGGCGCCTTCGATAGCGCCTGGTGGCCAGCTATCAAAGTACGACTGGCAGAGGAAAGGTGTCCGGCAAACTTGAGGCGAGTCATCGGTAGCTACCTTAGTGACAGGGAGGTAAGGGTTAGGTATGCGGGCGAGGAGTGCAGACGCTCCACGGAGAAGGGTTGCGTCCAGGGCTCCATTGGCGGACCCTTGCTGTGGAACCTGTTACTGGATCCCCTACTACACCAACTAAGGGATAGGGCAGTGCACGTGCAGGCATTCGCAGACGATGTGGTGTTGGTGTTCGATGGGGACAGGGCCCTGGAAATTGAAGGACAGGCCAATGCCTCCCTCGAGCATGTGCGGGAGTGGGGCATCAGAAACAAGCTGACATTCGCACCGCACAAAACCTGTGCGATGGTAATAACGCGGAGGCTTAAGTATGATGCCCCACGCCTCAGCATGGGCGGGGTAGACATTGGCATGTCCACAGAAATCAAAATCCTGGGGCTGACCATCGACCACAAACTCACATTCAACACACACGTCACCAACGTATGCAAAAAGGCGATCGGCATCTACCACAAGTTGGCGCGTATGGCCCGGATCAGTTGGGGATTACATCCCGAGGTGATCCGGACCATATACAACGCCGCTGTGGAGCCGACGATCCTGTATGCAGCCAGTAGCTGGTATCCTGCGGTGGACAAGCTTGGTATACGGAAGCAGCTGAACGTGGTGCAGCGCGGATTCGCCCAAAAGCTCTGTAAGAGCTACCGTACGGTTTCTCTGCACTCGGGGCTGATCCTGGCTGGGATGCTCCCTCTGGACCTCAGAGTTCGTGAGGTGGCCTCGTTATACGAGGTCAAGAGAGGGGTACCCCAGTCATGGTTGGGAGACAGGGAGATCGAACGGATGGCTCCGGCTATTGAGGCACCTCACCCCGCGGAGCATACGAGCCTGGAGTTCACCAACCTGGTAGACGAGGAACATTATAGCAATACCAACAACATTCAGGTGCGTATCTTCACCGATGGGAGCAAGATTGAGGGTCGCGTAGGCGCAGCATTATCCATATGGAATAATGCGGCCGAGACCGGGACCCTCAAGCTTGCTCTCTCACCTCATTGCACCGTCTACCAGGCCGAGCTCCTGGCTATATGCAAAGCTACCAGTGAGGTCCTCAGGCGAGGCGCGGCCACGTTCGGCATCCTTAGTGATAGCAGAGCCGCACTCCAAACGGTAACCAACCCACGCGCCCTCCACCCTTTGGCCGTTGAGGCCAGAACCAACATCAAGCGGGGCTTGGCCCAGGGTAAGGAAATATCCTTATTCTGGGTCAAGGCCCACATAGGGTTGGAGGGCAACGAGCGGGCCGACCAGCTCGCGAAGGAGGCGGCTCTGAAATCTAAAATTGCACCGCATTATAGCCTGTGTCCCGTTTCGTTTGTCAAGCGAAGCCTGCGACAGGTCTCGCTTGGCAAATGGAACGAGAGGTACAAAGCAGGAGACACAGCTTCCGGTACCAAGCTTTTCTTCCCTTGCGCGCTGGAAGCATACAGCATCGTCCGTAAGATGGAGGTCGCCGGCACTACGACCCAGTTGTTAACGGGGCATGGCGGGTTCTCCGCATACTTGACTCGTTTCAAGTGTAAGGAGGACCCTTCATGCGCCTGCGAGCCGGGCGTCGAGGAGACGGTCACGCACCTTATCGTGGACTGTCCTCTCCACATGAGGGACAGGTATAATTTTGAACAGAAAACAAAATTGAAGTTATCAAGAAACAATTTACCAATCTTATTGACGAAACAATACAGACAGTACTTTTTAGAATACTGGGAGAAAATTATTAATATAGTCATTAAGCGAAATAGTGTTTAAATAATCTCAAACGAATATTTTGTAAAAATAATCGTGGTATGATTAGAATTAAGGCAAAATTAGGAATAAGTACCTTTTGTGAAACCGTTTTAGTTGTAAGTTTAGATGCTAAGAAAAGTTGTAAATTAAACTAAAATAAAGAAACACATACCCCCACCCCAAAGTAATATCCCTAGTATGAAAGGTCTGGTATGAAAGTGCGAGAAGAATAAATGCGAGAACTAGAATGGTAATAGAGGCTGGAATGAATGCGAGAATAGAATAGTACATAAGACAAAATTAGTTAATGAAGAAGGGACCCTGAGAGGGTTAAGTAAATTCTCAGGCTAGATTATACAAAACTGTTTAGAATAGGCTCCAGCTTGGGCTGCGAGGTGTAGAATATAAAAAAAAAAAAAAAAAAAAAAAAAAAAAAAAAACCTAACCTAACCTAACCTAACCTAACCTAACCTAACCTAACCTAACCTAACCTAACCTAACCTAACCTTCCTTCCTTCCTTCCTTCCTTCCTTCCTTCCTTCCTTCCTTCCTTCCTTCCTTCCTTCCTTCCTTCCTTCCTTCCTTCCTTCCTTCCTTCCTTCCTTCCTTCCTTCCTTCCTTCCTTCCTTCCTTCCTTCCTTCCTTCCTTCCTTCCTTCCTTCCTTCCTTCCTTCCTTCCTTCCTTCCTTCCTTCCTTCCTTCCTTCCTTCCTTCCTTCCTTCCTTCCTTCCTTCCTTCCTTCCTTCCTTCCTTCCTTCCTTCCTTCCTTCCTTCCTTCCTTCCTTCCTTCCTTCCTTCCTTCCTTCCTTCCTTCCTTCCTTCCTTCCTTCCTTCCTTCCTTCCTTCCTTCCTTCCTTCCTTCCTTCCTTCCTTCCTTCCTTCCTTCCTTCCTTCCTTCCTTCCTTCCTTCCTTCCTTCCTTCCTTCCTTCCTTCCTTCCTTCCTTCCTTCCTTCCTTCCTTCCTTCCTTCCTTCCTTCCTTCCTTCCTTCCTTCCTTCCTTCCTTCCTTCCTTCCTTCCTTCCTTCCTTCCTTCCTTCCTTCCTTCCTTCCTTCCTTCCTTCCTTCCTTCCTTCCTTCCTTCCTTCCTTCCTTCCTTCCTTCCTTCCTTCCTTCCTTCCTTCCTTCCTTCCTTCCTTCCTTCCTTCCTTCCTTCCTTCCTTCCTTCCTTCCTTCCTTCCTTCCAGCTAGCAATCAATCGTGTCCATCGAATAATACGAGCAACTAATTGGTGGTAAAGAATTTATTACTATTGCCTGGTATTATGATACAATTTATAAAAAAACCATACATTACATTTAAAAAGCCAGAAGCCACAAAACTTGGGTGTTGCTGCTATTTTTACAATACTGTCTTAAATAGACCAAAAACCTTATAAGTCTGAATTTAAAGCGATCGAAACAGGAACAAAATTCCTTGGGAATTTATTATTACTTACAGGTTATGTATTAGTTATTAACTATTGCATGACAATTTGGGCTGGTTTTTGTGGACTACGTCTACGAAGTTTTTATTTGCACTCGATTTTATATTTACCTGTTGCCCAACGGTATCAGTTCATCGTCTCGTCCAAACACAAACATGTTCACAAAGGTTCACATTTATAACACTATTAATAGCAGTGTTGCGCCAAGCAGCTCTTTGAAGACTGTCACACTTCATAGTTTCAAAATATTACACGTATTTACTACCTACATATTTGTAAGTACCTGGTAAAATAATGCACTTTATTAACAACACATATCTGCAACAGGTACAACTTTTCATCCGAACATGACGTAGTCCATCAATTTATGTTTATATTCGTAGAAAAGTCTCAATTACCTACTGTACACTCAAAATAAACATTACAAAAGTAATAATAATGATAGAGAGCCAAAGAAACTTTCAAAATATGCAAAAAGCAAAACATCCATTTCATCTATCTGTCAACTGTCATGCGTGCATGCGTCCCAGGGTTGCCAACAGTAGATTTTATTTCCACCTACAAAGTAGCTTGAAATCTTGTTATCTGCCTTTCAAAGTTTCAAACCTCGTCAGTCTAATAAGAGGATATCAAGAACCTAAAAACTATTTTGGAATCCTTAAATACGATGACTTTTCCTCGTAGGTGAACTAAGTTCAAGTCTGATTAGTCTTATTACATAAACCGATAGGCTACAGTAATGGTGGCCCTTAGCTTGACGGCTTCATTAAATTACTTTTCACTACACGACCGATTGAGGGGCTAAATACTCCCAGTCTTCGTTAGTTAAATGTTCGGGCAAAAGCACTAAAACGGAACAACCCAACGAACCTGTGCTCAACTTTAGGTATTAATTACACGAGCTTATTCCCGCGGCTCCACCAGCGTGGATGTTATATATGATATGACATAACTCAAGTTTTTTTTTCATATCTCCAATGGTTCAGACAGACAGCTGCTTTACGATTATATGGTAAAGATAGATATTAACTTACCGCAATAGTAACCGTTCCCGGAAATTTCATATTTTAGACTTTTTTTTCATCAGACTGCACTGCACTGCCATGTTACGCTAACATTTTATTATCATTTCAGACCCACCATACTTGATGGTACCGTTTAACTTTTAAAAACCCACGGTACCACCAGGGGTATGGCGAGGGGTACCGTGGCCACCGTGGGTCTGAAAGGACATTTCATTATAAGCTTCACTTGCCTTCCTTTGAACAGTAGGTACCTAATTCAGTTTTTGATGAAGATGGGAGTATTTTCTTCTATATAAGTCATTCATATTAATATAATTAATTTACATAAAATTTTTTTTTTTCTTGCACGAACAAAAAATGACAAAATATATACTGTCAGTCAAAAGTAGTGAGTATGGCCCACATGGCCATATACCTAATCAACAAACGAAAGAAGATTTAATGTAGGTATCTAACAGGCATCTATACCCACACCTACTTTCATCGTGCAGTTATTGTAGATATATGCATTCACCGTCCCGTAAATAGTTTTATAAAAAAAAAATATAAAAAAGAGGAAAATTACCTACGTAGTTTTCGTGCGGTACCTAGTACCTACGTTTAGGAGTAATTCTATTTTATATTATATTGGATACCCCTATGGGATACTCCACGATTTCCTTCGTAGGGAGCATCAGGACAAGTGTGTCCCGGTGGTCCTACTAGTCGGACTATTTAATAGGAGGAGGAAAGTGGACGGAGCGGTATTCGCTGTGAGCGCCTTGAATTTATTTGCAAGTGTAGCATAAATGGAACCAGGCACTGCTACCATGTCGGATTGCGTGAGTGAGATAAAATAAAAGTAAGTACCTGATTGTTTTTTTTTAACTTATTACCATTACATTAATATGTTTTACGGTTTTTCAAGTACAAGCCCCTGTTCGACATCGAGTCCCTGTGGGCAGTCCGGCTCGGGCGGCGCGTCGTCGGGCGCGAGCGCGGCCAGCAGCAGCGCCTGCGCCGGCGCCAGGAACACGGCCGGCAGCCGCGCCAGCCCCGCCGCGCAGCCTGCCGGCGGCTCCCAGCCTGCGCACGCGCTGCGCGTATAGCTCCCAAACATACATAGTGCCTCGTGTGCTTACACTGCAATACGAGAGATATTGCGTGTCCGGGGCCCAAAGTTCCATCAGGTGTAGCAGTAGCTGCGTGCGGGCCGGAACCTCCACGTGGTGCACCTGGCCAACGGACGCGAGCAGCGCCTCCCACTCGCCACGGGAGACACTGCTGCCTGCGGCCAATCCGGCCGGGGTGGGAGTGGCCCTCTAGAGGGCTGCTCCGTAGCTCTCCACGTGTCCCTCTGACTAGCAGATGGCACAGTGGGGAGCGAGCGGCAAGCGAGCTAATTGTCTGCGCGCCGACGGCTGGGTGACAGGACGGCCGCCTGTCACCCTACACCCCACCGTCGCGTCGGCGTAGTGGCGCGATGCTTGCCCCACCCCCCTTCTCGGGGGTCGAGGGTGCCATCTTAAAACCGTAGATGGCCCGGGGTCAGCTGGGGTGCAAGCCGAGCGAGGGATATGCCCATTGGGTGAATTTTTTTTGGGCCCATGGGGAATCACCCATTCTCCATGACACCTCAGGTGTGTCAGGAGGAATCATCTCGGTCCCCATGACGAACAGATAGGCAATACTTGACGCACGCGAGTCGAGCGCGCGGGGTAGCGCGCACAGCGCCACCACGCGCGCGCCGCCGGGCGGCAGCACGCCGGCACGCTCCCACAGCGCCGCCGCCGCCGCCAGCGCGCCCACGCCGCCCAGCGCCAGCGCCAGCGGCGCCAGCACGTCGCGCGCGCGCAGCACGCCCGCTGCCTCGCTCAGCCGCGAGCAGCACTCCGCGTACAGCAGCGCCAGCGCGCACAGGCGCGCGCCCGCGCCGTCCGCGCCCGCCGCGCGCCCCGCGCCGCCCGCGCCGCGCCACAGCCCGGCCGCGAAGGGCGCCGCCGCCGTGCCCAGCGTGTGCAGCACGCCCCACGCTGACGGGAGCGCCGCGCCTCCGCACTGCAACACAACGGCACAGCTGCCACGCCTCGCCCCGGCACGGCACGGCACGGCCCACGATTACACCGGTACACGCGGTGATGCTGTCGATATGCTGAGTAGACTTTTAACCGTACCTAGAGGAAAATTGCTCTAAGTACTGGAGATAGCAAATGTTACTTTGGGTCTCGGTAGCGCTGAGCTGAGCGCTATTGTTTATTTCGAGTTAGTTGAACTTGGAAATCTTACAGCCGACGATAAAAAACAACCTCCTCAAGTAGTCAAGAATCCTAAAGAAGGAAGTGTAAGACGCCCCTGGTGTCGCACACGTCCATAGGCCGCGGTGATCGCTTCCCGTCAGGTGGGCCGTGTGCTCGTCCGCCACCTAGGTGAAAACCTACGAAAAACTCAAGTGTTCCTTTAAAAAGATGATTAATATTAAACGTCAGTAACGGTTACGGTGACAGGTAACAGCGCCGCGAGTGAACAGCGTGGAGCATGTCACCGCCGCGCGCTCACCCACCAGCAGCGCGGCGGCCAGCGGCGCGGCCAGCAGCGCGCCCGCCCACACCAGCGCCGCCGCGGCCGGCGCCGCCGCGTGCGCGCTCAGCGTCAGCGACAGCCACGCGCAGCCGCCGCCGCGCGCCACCAGCAGCGCCCTGCGGACGCGCCGGTCAGTCTCGCGCGGGACGTGCTCCCCCCCCCTCGCCCATACGCACCCGCGCACGGTGCCGGGCTCCAGCGCGTCGCGCAGCGCGTACAGCAGCGCGGCCCACAGCGCGGGCGCCACCAGGTGCGCGTGCGCCACGCTGGCCGCCAGCAGCGCGGCGTGCGCGCGAAGGCCGGCGGCGCCCAGCGCGCGCGCGCTGCTGCGGCGGCCGGCGCGGTAGAACACGTAGCACAGCGGCACGCACTCGCTCACCTCGCTGCGCAGCACGCCTGCAACGCGCGCGGCGGTCACTCTCGGCGTCCCAGTGTTTCAAATGGTGTGTACATTGTAATTGTATCCAAGATAATATTTTTTTGTTTTCTTTCATGTAGGTAACTCAGCTAGTACCGTTGCTACACACTTACTGTTTCCGGATTTCTCCTTTACCTGTGCTAGAAGAGCCCAGCTGCCTGCTGAATATCATGATTCTAGCTCAACGGGAGGTAAATACCATCATGCGATTGTATTATTAACATACCTAATACCTCCACGCGTGCCTGAGACAAAGATCTTGTCGCGGTGACAGACTATTATACTCGTATATTATCTATGTCCTATAAGGGTCCCGTTTTTCCTTTAGGTATGTTATGCAAAGGAACCCTAGAAAAGATCTTATAAATGTATGTATTGTATAGATCTTTCGTAGACAATTTGGGTACTAGTTAAATGAAGCTAATGAATGTACAGTAATCAAGTGTAATCTATACTGTAGGTAGGTACTGAATTAGCGCTAAATTATCAACGAGAACATGCGACATAATTCCATTAACTGGGCTAAGCACGATACGGCAAATATCCTTACGGTCTAGGACTATAACAGCACCGACCACCGACGAGGAACAAGTTGAGAACGAACGTTCATGAATCTGTTACGATACTGCACATGTACAGGATGAATTTTTCAACTGGGGATGGGTGGCCAAGTGTGAAACTATGAGATATAGCTTAGCTTAGAATACCAAAAGGAATCTCGGGGCCGATTTTGATGGAAACTAAAAATGTTACGCGAGGCCGTTACGGCACTGACAATTGGTTGGTACGTCCCCTCAGAGGCACCAGACCTACAGTTAAAAATTAGCTCTTACCTTACATTTGCAGGATGTTATTGCTACCCAAAATTCGTTCCTTATTATCAATATAATCAAAGAGTTCATTTCCTGACTAGGTATACCTACCTATAGATTGCTTACAAATCCAATGATGCTGTTTTAGTTTTCATCAAAATCGATCCCGAGGCTCCTTTCATTGGTTTTCGCTATTCCTTAGTTTCGGATTTGGCCATGCACGCACAGTTGAAAAATTCACTTGAATATGTATTAGGGCAAGTATAAATGAGACATCAACTCATAAAAGGGTCCCCAGCCCTGTAGGCTAAGCTAGGCCAAACTAGAGTAATTGTCATTACAAAATCATACAAAATCTTACAGAAAAATAGTGGCCAAAATGTAGTGAGAAACAATGTGGGCCTCCACTCAGGTGCGCATGGGATAGAGTCCGCTAGGCACAGATCAGAAGGATCCGAGACAGAGGGTGGGCCCACTTTTGTGACTGTGGAATAAAATAGGATCAGATTTACACTAATAAATAGAATGAAACAATGGTCCATACTTGCACGCTGCAGTTGTTCCAGAGTTGAGCCGGTCACAGAACACACGGGTGTGTGAGCCGCCGGGTGCACAAGCTGTGAATGACCACTAGGAGCTCCACCAAATGTGTGGCTAATGTGCGGCAGCCTACAGTCATCATGTCTCTAAATGCAACTAGCTCACTCTGCAAGTATATTTTGCTTGGTTACATCAAAACTTATGCACTTGGACTACTTCCTGAGAACAATATAAAAATGTTGTGTGTGCAATCTAGGCAGCACTGGCGAAGAGTCCATATCACAAGATACCTCCGGGATTCCTGTTTGTGGTTTCAAGTGCTAGTTTCACAGCAATATAGCATGATGCACATGGTTATTGGACCATTCTGGAATCCAGCTGGCAAGTCTTACCTCCATCCCGTTACCTTCAGAGAATATTCACCCTTCACCATTGCCAGTCTAGTCAGTAACTCAAATCATTAACATTATCAAAAAGCGCCTCACGGACAGCACTGGCTCCCAACTGCACTATCCTTTGATTTCCCTCAAATGGATGACTGCGCATTGTTCACTTGGCTTTATAGTAGTCTACGTCTGTGAGGCACTGCGTCGCCGGAGCCCAAGAGTAGGATGTACACTCTCAAGCTCTGAACTCATAATTAGTTTCAAATCAGAACATTTTGACAGGCATAATAAAATTAGGTGCAGATCTGTCAGACGGACAGCAGGATTCATACTGAAAAATGTAAGGAAATAATAAAATATGATGTAGTCCATTACATGGTTGCATGAGGTGCAAGGCGGTCTAGGATAATCTATCTATGAGCAGTGAGCATGCAGTAGTTGCCTCCGCGAGCGCCCAGGCCCGGCGCCAGCACGGCCAGCGCCACGGCGGCCGCCACGCCGCCCACCATCCAGTGCCGCCGCGCCGCGCGCCACATGTCCACCGAGTACTCGCTGCGCCGTCCGACCATACTCCCCTTCGCACTCGCGCGATATGCAGGCGACCTTATTGATCAAATACTCATTCCGTTACTGTCCGGTACTGACAGATTGTGAGTCACTAAGTATTAGGCCTTTGTTCCACATTCCACGTATTGATCACGAATGTATAACAAATGCTCAAAACAAGGAGGCACGACCCGATTCACACAATATAATTTTCAAACGTTCAAATAACGCGCATCTGCAATGCCGTAAAAGCAGCTGATCAGCGTTAAACAAAAACCACAGATTACGTAGTAAATTATTTTACATTGACTGACAGCAGGCAGCTGACAGCTCAGCACTGACTTGAGAAGAAAATCAAGGGAGTCGTACCGGAACCGTTGACTGAGAATAACTTACCTACGAATTACGACGATGGTTCTAAACTTGTTCTAAGGCTCAGATTGCTTCGAGTCCTTAAGCACTTAGCAGTCAAATGTACGATGGTCCCAAGGAAATTTCTAGTGTTCTTCCTTGGATGGTCTTTCACGGCGTTATTTTGTGTTAGACAGCGGTTTTAGAATGTAACTGTTGCATTAATCGTACAATTATTATATTACATGCAATGATATTTTATACACTATATAATATCTTTGATTAAGTACATGTATTTTTATATGTACCTATTTTTATAAACTTGGAAATTATGCGTGGCCAAGAAATTAAATAAAGCTTAGGTATGTTTCTTATCTACCAGTACTCTACTTATAACTCATTTTGAACATTAAAATGTTTCAAATATCTAATGATGAAGTTTTAATCTCAGACTATAAATATTATTATATTATTCTTCTAGTCTGAGGTTTTAATTTGTAACGATTTGAAGGGATTAAAAGTAGTCACGGTGACGGCGGCGGTGAGCAAACGCTCTAGGGATATACTCAACCACGACGTCAAGGTGTCGAGTAGAAGAAAGGAAAAGTTCTTGTTGAATTGGTTGTTTCATAGTATCATACGTAACAGGTTAGGTACCTACTATTTAATTATATCATGTATTCTGTGGTATCAAACTACTAAACTATGCGTTTATAATTTATAATGTCCGTTAAGTATACCTACCTACTACCTAGGGGGCGTCCATAAATTACGTGAGGTGTTTTTTTAAATTTTCTGTCCCTCCCTTCCCCCCTGGTGAGATGTTGTGAGATTTTATTCAACCCCCTCCCCCATCTTCCAATCTCACGTGAGATTTTTCAAAATGTGGGTTTCTTACGTAAACGCGTTGGATTATTATTGTAAAAAGAAAAAATCTTAAGCATGTACTGTACAATCTGGATTAAATGGACCAAAATAGTAACTATTCTTTTTTGTTTCAATCAGAAAATAAATTGCGTGATATTTGCCGAGACCCCCCCTCTCTCCAACGTAAGATTAGATGATATTTGACCCGACCCCCTCCCCCCCTTAAACATCTCACGTAATTTATGGACGCCCCCCTACATACAGATACAGGCACGTAACTTGGCCAGGTTTGGGGTAAGTTCGCGCAACGTGCACCTTGATCACTTTGGGCAGACAGACAGACAGACAGACATCCATGACGAATCTATAAGGGTTCCGTTTTTTGCCATTTGGCTACGGAACCCTAAAAAACTAGCTAGGTGCTTCGAAATTCGTACCTACAGTAGTTTTTGTGTCCATCGCGAACAAACAGACAAGCCGATAAACAGACAATCACTTAAAAAATAATATTTTTGTGTTTAGAATCGTTCATTTAACATAGCATCCCTAGAACACACTTCTTGTCATATCGAGTGATGAACTTGTGGAACTCTCTCCCGGAAACTGTAATAAGTGCTCCAACAGTAAACTGTTTCAAAAATAGACTTGACAGACATTTAAATAATTAAGAACACAAGTGCAGTGATATACACGTATCAGCTCGTAGAGCTAGTAGTGTATCAAATAATAATAATAATAATAATAACCCAAATATTCTTTTTTAAATACTGATCTCAAAACAGACACTTACAACTAACTTACAAATAGTGAGGTAGATACTCATATTACTTACCTCAGCTGCTGTATGCCCGTGAGTTTCCCGCGGCATCGCACGCGTGGTTAGGTATAATCGTGCTCGCTGCCCATGAACACCTATTCCAGGAAGTAGCCCTATGCGTTCGTTTATGCTAAATTATAGACATCCTTCCAATATTGTCACGTATCTTGCATAACAATGCAATTATGCTTTATTGTAGGTTTTTTCATCATATTCATAATTGCCATGAAAATAACGCCAGAAAAGTCTTTCGACTATAACGCTTCGTCTCGTGTAGTGTAGATAAAGACTTGACGCACACCGTCGAGCCTTTATCTGCACGAGGCAAAGCTTATGGTCTCTCAATGATCAGATTATTATGATTAGAATTAGATTCCTAGCTATCAGCGATTAAGCGATCAGCTGTCGTCGTTGTCACTTGTCACGGTGCTTTTTGTGTTTATCACATCAGAAAAAACGTTTAATACCAGCCAAGGGTCAATGACCCGCATTCAGTCACGTAGGAACAACGGACGCGACGGCGACGAGTGCTTTCTTGCAAAACAACTAATTTCCTAAAGGCGACTACTCCGGTGGGCCCTTGAAAGTTGGGGTGCGTGGTCCGCAACCACCACACGGTGCACCCTGGGCAATGGAGACGGCAGCGCCTCTCACTCGCAGGGGAGACACTGCCGCTTGCGGCCCGGCCGAGGCGGAAGTGGGCCTGTAGAGGGCTACTCGGAGGCCATCCATGTTTCCCTCTAACTAGCAGAGAGCACAGTGGAGAGCAAGCAAGGGGTGAGCTGATTCTCCGAGCGTGGGTGCGATGCTCACTTTATTTATTTATTTATTTAAACTTTATGCACAGCGGTAAAAAAAAATTGTACAAGGGCGGACTTAATGCCTGAGGCATTTTCTACCAGTCAACCTTTGGGTGATGCAGAGATAAGTCAAAGTAGGTGCTCGAAGAAATATAAAGGAAGTACCTTTCCTAGGTTCGATGGGGCCATCTTAAAACCCTAGATGACCCAAGGTCAACCGGGGTACGAGGAAAATGCCTTATGAGAAACCTTACATCCCAGTAATTGAGGCCCGAAACGGCGCGACTGCGACGTGCGATTTTAGTCGGTCCGGTGGTATCCGTGGGGAATTTCTTTTTAAAAATGGTAGGTACTTGGTCATTATTTACATCAGACCAACACAAATCAACACAACTTGATTTGTTATTTTAAGCCGACTTCAAAAGGGAGTTCACTGTTTGACCTATATTTTTGTGGGTGTGTTTGTCCTCAATTAGGTATCTAGCGTTTGGTTGAACCGAATATGATACAGTTTGCAGAAAAGTATTTTTTACATTCGAAGATTTTATATAGTTTCTTCGCGAAAGAGTACCTAAGTCGGTTTTTTTTTTAATCTTGATTCTACGCCGATGTTCCAAGCTCTAAAGCTTAGTCTCAACCAGCGCAGCGCATCGCAGTTGATGAGCCTCTTGGCCCGAGCTGCATTATTTTTCTATACCTACACCGTTGTGATGAAGTTATGTGAAACTGAAAATTCTCCGTAATGGCGTTGTACCTAATGAAGATGTCATAAAATTGTCATTGATATTGTGCCGGTTGTAAAAGTTTGTGGAGGAACGGGATGTGACGTCCCTCCAACACAAAGGGAGGATCCTCCGACCAGGCAAGGTGATCACGCCTGGCGGGCCGCGGCCCTACGGTTTATCGTTGGGACCTTGTATATATGCTACACCTGTGTTCGATTTGCACTTTCGCGATTCAGGATCGTTGACGTAGTTGTGACGTAGTTGTAGTATCGAAGTAGTTCGTCGTGCTGTGACTAGATGGCGCTGGATGGCGCTGGTTATTTGTGGTATCGTATTTGTGGTATCGCCACATCACTCCCCTCCAAGACCGGAGGTTGATTGCGATGCTCTCTTGCGGTGCGTGCCAATGCCAGTGTTCCATTGCGTCGGAACTGGATGCCGCTGTCTTCCTCGCTAGTCCCAGTGAGTCGGGACGGTGAAGCGGTGCTGCGGTGAAGTGCCAAGTGAGCGGGCTCGAAGCGTCGAGTTAGTTGTCTCGGCCCTCGGTAAGCCCTCAATGAAGCGGGGCGACTGCGTAGACGGGAGAGATGCGCTCTTCTTCTTGACCGTAGGTACGTGCAGTGTACTGTGCCCTTCATTACAAGGCAGTGCGTGTGGCCGTAGGGTAACCAGTCTGGAGCGATCGCTCCAGGAGGTGGTATCCTGTTGATGCCGAATGTGCTGGATGGCGAAGATTTGATTTACCGCTAATGCGGGAGAAGTGAAAGGTATGATGGCGATAGGAATGCTGCTGATAAGCGCAGCGAAAGTTACGTGTTCAGATCACGTCGGGGTCACCAATGTGGAGGAACGGGATGTGACGTCCCTCCAACACAAAGGGAGGATCCTCCGACCAGGCAAGGTGATCACGCCTGGCGGGCCGCGGCCCTACGGTTTATCGTTGGGACCTTGTATATATGCTACACCTGTGTTCGATTTGCACTTTCGCGATTCAGGATCGTTGACGTAGTTGTGACGTAGTTGTAGTATCGAAGTAGTTCGTCGTGCTGTGACTAGATGGCGCTGGATGGCGCTGGTTATTTGTGGTATCGTATTTGTGGTATCGCCACAAGTTATAAAGGACAAGGAATTCATCAGCAGATCAGCTCACTAGGAATTTTTCCGCAGATAAAACCTAAAATGAGTGGGCTAGTAGCTCTGATAAGAGTTTACTTTGATAGGTACCGGGATTAAATGTATCACCACAGAAAAGAGATAGTAGTAGGTATTCTTTATTCCGTGTGTATAACTTACTTATATAATATCACTTAGGTATGTGATACCTAAGTAGGTACTTAATTTGACCTCATAACTTATTGGTGTAGTAAGCTATTGATATTTTAAGCTGCTGCTCTCATGGCGTTGACATATTGATTGTTGACCTTATGAACTGTTGATCCCGCGTATGTATCCCTACCTAAATTACCTAATAAACTTAGTACCTACCTACCTACCCAGGTAGGTACTAAGTTTAATCAATCTTTATTAATAAATGCAAAAGTATGGATGTAATAGATTTCTGTGTCACGGGAACGAACGGGATCAGTATTATTCCAATAGTAAGATATATTAGGTACGTATAGGCATAGAATTATAACTCTATAAATATAGAGGTACAAATTGGGTACAAACAAAGCCTCCTAAGGGCCGGCGGGGCCCACTGCCGGCACGGCACGGCAATGGCATATAATTTTATTATCAATCAAGTTATTTTGAATCTTATTTCCGTGAAGAATTCATTTTCATAGAATTCATTTCACGCAACATACAACATACTACGGCATGCCGCGGCACAAAGTGACATGAGTTCGAACGTGACACATTCTGTTTAATTATTCAAAAAATCACTCAATTATGATTGTTACCGTACCTACTGGTACCTATTATTGAAAAAATAAGGTTGAATCTAGTGCATGGGTCATTTTACGACGCAGTTCGGTGGTGCCCTCGCGCACTCACCGGCCTATAGGTATAGCTAGAAATGCAGTTCTTTATCTAGAAGTGCTATTAATACTAAAACCTAGTCAACCATAACGACACAATCACACAACCAACTTTGAATTCACGAAGAGCAAAACTGATGCTAGGGCTTTGCTTTGAGAGCCACATCGCGAGATGCCACGGCACTCCCTGCCATGCTATGCCGTGCTGTGCCGGCAGTGCGCGCCGGCCCTAAAGGTACAAGATTATAATACTCACATACAGTAGGTACTTATGAAACAAGATGGGTTTTAATTTTTTTTCTTCTATTTAAATAAATTAATTTTGGCCTTTAGGGTTTTGTTATTTTTTTTTCCCAATGGTTGGGAAAATTTTGAAAACTTCGTCTAGAAACTCAGCTCTCAACTGTCAGCTGGTCAGCTGAGTCAAATCCCGCTTTATGTCAAATCTGTCATCTGTACTGTTTTCATGTCAGTGAAATTGTAAATATTATACTTATTGTGATTAGAATCCTTCCAAGTTCCACCCTATGGACTAGGTATTAATTTATACCAGCCACTCACGAAAACGGGTTCTTCATAATTAACATGCTAAGCCCTACGTAGTCTTACGACCAACAGAAGGTATTTCTCACATAACCAGGTACACAAATAGCTTAAAGCCGAAATAACAAATTTATATTTTTACGTCTTAAAAGTCGGTTTCTTAGCGAGTTCTGCTTCGTCATCCCATCAGCTGTTTGTAGAGCGGTTGAGTGCTGTTGGATGATTGGATACAGTGCGATAACATACGACTCGAGAAGTATATAACCTGTTGCTCGAGCTACGACGGACAGCTGTCTTCATTGTCCCGCCGGCGCAGGCAGGACACGGAACGCACAAATTGTAAGTTTTAACTTATTTATATTTTAACAATTCTTGGTCCACTAATAATTGAGTGTTCACATTCAAGTAATAACTTAATTACAAGAATGGTCCACTCTTTCCTTGACTGTAGGCTAATATCAACATTGATTTGTTTTACTATTCATATAATAATCATTATAACTTTTATCCCTGCTTTGCATGCATGGTTAAATAAAACGAAAACAATATAAGTCGGATAGTTAGCATTTCAATTGAATTAAATAATTTTAGTGAACTTATATTTGGTACATTCGGCACACAGGTGTTGATTCCATGTCATGAGTAGTTTGTCTGTAGCCAGTAGGCAGTGGTCCAATCTATTTTTGGAACTGTTTACTGGGACAATATCATTCAGTAGCCAATTACAGTTCCATACCACCTGGTTACTGAGGCAATGGTGAGGCATATTTGTGTGCGTCGTGCACAAATCGTTGGCAAATTATGTCCTCGGACTGATTTAGTAGGCACATCAGGTGTGTAAGCTAATTGTAGATGCTCTAGATTCACTAGATAGTAAAGTAGTATGCCTCTAACCTCTGGAGTGGGCCTGCAGCAGGGTACCAATGTCTGCCTATGATATGGGGCATTCAGCAAGCAACTGGTTTCTAAGTCATCCCTGCATTCTGGGCATCTGAAGTTGGTTTTCAAAACTACCAATATCAAGTGTCCTGTTGTTTTTCCACACCTTTAATGAGGACCCTAGATTACCCAGGCAATTGTCAGGTCAACTGTTTAAGATAGCGTTTCCAGCTTTAACTACAGTGCCGAGTAGTTTCTCCACTAAACATCGCCAGCGCCGCCTGGCCGTCACTGTATTCAGGTGGCCCACCATTCCTAGCAGATTGATAGGTTTCTTAGACTGCCGAGAGGCAGATTATTTTTTGATTTTGTTCATTGTGACAACGGCGGCATTGTGCCACCCGCCTAACAGAGCATTGCTCTATGTATTTCCAAACCACACCGCATTGAAAATTCGATGCTGGTTCCAAGTCAGTTTAACATGGCCCTGGAATTCATTGCGGTGCTTTCATGGAAGTTAAAGAGATGTTAAAAACGTAAATGTACGTCTACAAACTCCAGCATCATTTGGCTCCAATAGTGCATGCAAAGTTTGATATATGTCAGTATATTGTAATCACAACATTAAGTCTAATCGTGGTCATTCAATAGATTAGAAAAAAAACAATCAGTACCTACAACTGGGCAAGTAATGTTTTGTGTCAATGTCAGTGTAAGTTATGATAATAACCACAATTAATTAATGTAAAGTTCATTACCACCAGTAATGGACTTTATACAGTTGCAGCGGCAGCGGAGGCGGGCGCGCGCATACCGTGTCAGCGCCCCACATGCCCCGTTTATTAGCTATATTACCTACAACAGCACAGGCCTCACTCTCCACATAGGCAGCTCGCATGACACTCGCTCTGTCCACGTCGCTCGCTAAGTCATGAGTAAATAAAATAGAGAAATAACCAAGTAACCCATCATTCAGTCCTATTCAACCAGATAATTGCACGACCCTGAATGTTTCGCTTTGCGACTTGACTGGTTGTTCATCCGATATTTGCTTGGATGCGGGTGTTTAGTGAACGGGAATAGTTACTTAATCACCCCCAAACAACTGAACGAATATGGCTTAAATTCAGTACAAAGATAAATTATGGTCTGAAATAACATATAAACTGTTTTACTAACATTAAGATTAAGATTTTCCCTGGAATAGGCCCCATGTGTTGCGCTAATGTGATCTGAACTAATACACGCTCTCGAATACTTGTGATACTTGTTTGGCCGTGTAGCTCCGCGTACGACTACAGTCAGTGGCACTATTCTGTCACAATCGTTCTACGGATATTTTTCGATTGTGCATACTAGCGAGAGTTATAATATTCAAATGAGATCACGATTACCTATAGATAGTAGAAGATAAAAACTTCAGATAGTTCAATAAATGCCATACATGTGCTGCATGTCCATGTACACGCGCCGCATCGCAAGAACCCTGAGCGTCTCTGAGAACGTACGTGGAGTACGCGGTACGAGTACCTCAGGTGCTGTTGAATGTCGCTGCTGCCTGCGGCAAATCCGGGGTGGGAGTGGCCCTCTAGAGGGCTGCTCCGAGGCTCTCCACGTCTCCCTCTGACAAGCAGAAAGCACAGTGCGGAGCAAGCGGAGGGCGAGCTGATTCTCCGCGTGCCGACGGTTTGACGAACGGGGGGTCATTTTAAATCCGTAAATGGCCCAGGATCAGCTGGGGTGCGAGGTATATGCCTAATGGGTAACCTTACACCCCAGTAATTAAGACCCGAGACGGAGTGCGGTTTTAGTCGGTTCGATCCCGATATAACCACTCCCCATTTTGAAAAAAAAAGGTGCCGTTGAGATACATCTTGTTGGTAGGTAAATCATATCACACGAGCGCGAGCGTCACAAAGCCCAAAGGGGTAGGTAAATATTGAGTGCTTATCATAAGAATAATAATATATCTGTCTCGCGCGTGTTCCACGAGTCGTCCAAGCGTTGCGCGTCATTCTTTCTGCACAACAGTCCTTCTACACTTGTGGTGTAGGAAGAATACCTACCTAGCTACTTGAATTCAATTCTACATCTCACGCTCACGCAAGATATCAGAATCTCGATTAAATCTCATAACCCCGAGTCCCTGAGATATTTTTCGTAGATCGCGTCCAATCATCTCCATATCTATATATCCGCTCCGGCTTCCTTTAACAGTGGTAGGTAGTTCTAGTGGCTTTTCGTCCTTCGACCTCGGAGCTTAGCCGCTGCCGAGGGCAACGACAACCGGCGATGACCCGGTTACGGCACTATCTAAGTCGCTAATTAGGCCCAATCTGTTCCACAGCACACACATTGGATTGTATTCGGGGCGATTCGATTGTAACGTTTGTTCAGTAGATAGGTGGGTAGCTACGCACCTATCTATGTGGGGTATCGTGCGCAGGTCGCAGGTCGCAGCAGCATGAGCGGACAGACGTGGACGGTGCACGGCGTGGCGGTGCGCGAGGTGGGCGAGCTGAACAGCGCGGGCTACGACGCGCTGGTGGTGCTGCTGTCGGAGGGCGTGCCGCTGCCGCAGGCGCTGGAGGACTTCATCGTGGCGGCGCGCGCCGTGGACGCCACCATCGACCGCAACGTGACGGTGCTGGCGTGCCCGCGCGTGTCGGGCTGCCGCGTGGTGCTGTCGCCCACGGGCGCGCTCACGGAGTACGACGACGTGCGCAGCGTGGGCGAGGCGGCGCTGGCGGCGCTGCGGCGCGCGGCCGCGGCGGGCGCGCGCCGCCCCGTGCTCACCGTGCAGGCGCACCCGCGCTGGCCCAACGCCGAGCTCGTGGCGCTGCTGGGCGCGCTCGAGGCGCTCTACACGGTAAGTCCCGCCTCTCCGTCTCTCGCACGGACACCTAGTCTACACGATACAAAAGAGAAAACATCGGTTGTCTGTAAATTCGGTTTACTGACGATAGTTGAACGTGACCACCTGACCACGTATTATTGTATAGCAGCTGTCCACGCGGACGCATCGCTCACTCAAGTAGCAGAGAAACAGATGTCGAACGCGGAGGCCGATTGTGCCTCTTTGTCGCTCGTTCCGCGCTCTCGCTTGCACTTCGAGCCTTATATGGAACGCCTCAGAGCGAGGTAACGCCGCATGAGCCATGTTTTTTCGTACGTGCAGCCGGCTCCATCGAATTATAAGACATTGTCACGTCACAAAATACAGAGAACATTCAGGTTCGGTTTCTGTCTAAGAGTATTAATTATTTAAATTCTAATGATGCATCTTTTCTATGTTTTCATCAAAATCGGTGGACAACTTTGAGCATTTTTCGCTATTCCTCAAAGTTTCGGAGTTGACCACCATAAATATAGCTGATCGTAGATTAGCTGTAGACACTCGTTAGACACAATGGCGGGTGTGAGCGGTATGGTTGTTCCGCAGCCGCTGCAGGTGCGCGAGTCGTACCCCGACAAGGTGCACAAGCTGGAGGCGCTGGGCGTGTACGGCGAGGGCGCGCGCGCGCCGCTGCAGCGCCTCATCGCGGAGGCGGCGGGCCTGGAGGTGTCGCGGTGAGTGGAGCTCCGCCGGGCGGCGGGCGTGTGACGTCACCGTGCTGACCGTCTGTCCGTGTGTCCGCAGGGGCGTGGCGCGCGACATCGGCGGCGCCGACCCGGAGCGCATGACGCCGCTGGCGACGGCGACGTACGTGCGCGAGCTGTTCGCGGGCTCGCCGGTGTCGGTGCGCGTGCTGGACGACGCCGCCGTCATCAAGCGCGAGTACCCGCTGTTCGCCGCCGTCGACCGCTGCGCCGCCACCGTGCCGCGCCACCGCGGTACGCACTCGCCGCTCACTCACTCACCACCCACCCACTCACTCACTCACTCATTCACTGTATCGAACGCTGACCCTGACACTGTATTAATGCTGCAGGTTGCGTCATCTTCCTGGAGTACGTGCCGAGCAACTATGACCGCACGGTGATGCTCGTCGGCAAGGTGAGTGGCCCACAGACCCACGGGGCGCGTGGGAGCGCCTCGCGAATTGCGCCGTGCTCGCCTTGAGGTTGTATTTTGAGATTCCGCGGAAAAAGATCCCTTTAAACCGAGTAGGTAGCTATATACCAGGTGTCCCACGACGCGCGCGGCGGCGCCACAAGGACGGCAAGTATATTAAAATAATATAGATCTATACAATTGGACTAAAACGAGACGAGTTTTATTTGCTTTTAAAATCAAAATGAATTTTGATTTTAAAAGCAAATAAAACTACAATGAAAGATTTCCAAGAATTCCCTTTGAACTCTCTGTAATCAAATATGTAACAAATAATAATATAATATAGGTATAAAATAAAATAACAGTTAAATCTCTCTAACAAATATTATCTCTAATAAATAAAGGGATATTCGGCTCGTAGGTAATGGCCGAATACTTCTTGAAAATTTTCAGTTAAATCCACTTCACTGATAAAAAAAAAACTTCTTGCGCCCATTTTCATAAAGCCTGGTAATAGCTGTCGGTATTTGTGAAAATAGACTTGAGAACTGTTTATTTGATACACGACCCTTTTTTTTTTTTTTTTCGTGCGGAAATCCTCATGGATACCCACCCCGCGGCCAGCGGGGCAGGTTATGTCGGACTCTTACCGACTAAAACCGCACGCCGTCTAGGGTCTTCTGACGCCAGGGTGTAAGGTGGCCCGAAGAGCATTTCCCTCGCACCCCGGCTTGACCCGGGCCATCTCCGGATTCGAGATGGCCCCCTTGGGTTTGGGAACCGCGTGGTTCCCGTCATACCCCCGGAATAGGGGGGGGGGCGCGCTTTCGCGCGCCACCGCCTCGGCCTGCTTCTGCTAGGGTGACAGGCGGCTCCACCCGTCACCCCCAGGCCAGCGCTCATGGAGGTGATACACGACCCTGGAGAGTGCTTGTGACGCGTGTGTTGGCAGGGCGTGACGTACGACACGGGCGGCGCCGACCTGAAGACGGGCGGCGGCATGCGCGGCATGTCGCGCGACAAGAACGGCGCCGCCACGGTGGCGGGCTTCCTCAAGGCGTGCGACGTGCTGCGCCCGCCGCTCAAGGTGGTGGCGGCGCTGTGCATGGTGCGCAACTCCATCGGCGCCGACGCCTACGTGGCCGACGAGCTCATCCGCAGCCGCAACGGGCTGGCCGTGCGCGTCGGCAACACGGACGCCGAGGGCCGCATGATCATGGGCGACCTGCTGGCCGAGGTGAGCCCCGCCGACATACCCTGTGCCACCGCAGCCGGCCCCCACTGACCCCCCTCCTGCCCCGTGTCCGCAGATGGTGGAGCGCGCGCCGGCGGAGCGCTCGCCGCACCTGTACACGGTGGCGACGCTGACGGGGCACGCGCGCAGCACGTACGGGCCGTACACGGCGGCGCTGGACAACCACGTGGCGCGGCGCGGGGAGCACGCGCGCGCGCTGGCGGCGGCGGGCGCGCGCCTGGCCGACATGCTGGAGGTGTCCACGGTGCGGCGCGAGGACCTGGCCTTCCACCGCGGCCGGGGCGACGCCGACGACGTGCAGCAGGCCGGCAACATGCCGTCCGTGGCGGCGTCGCGCGGCCACCAGGCGCCCACGGCCTTCCTCATGCTGGTGGCGGGGCTGGAGCGCGGCAACGTGCCCTACACGCACCTGGACGTGGCGGGCAGCGCCGGCACGCTGCCCGAGCCCGTCACCGCCGCCACGCTGCTGGCGCTGGCCGCGCACTACCGCCTCGTCGCCACCGACACCACATAGCCCCACCCCCCCCCCCCGCACCACCACTCGCAGAGTACAAATTATATGCATAATATTATTTTTTGAAAATGTATTTAAGGTCGAGCTCAAAGCGTCGACCGTTTTGTAGTTAGAATAGAAAATTATAAACACTGTTAACCGTTACTTTTCTTTTCATTTAGTACCTATCACATCTTACACCTGCACCTCGGTCCAGCAGTGACACTGGTGACTCGCATTACTTGATTTACTTTTTAATTTCCCTCGGTATTGATTACACCGGTATCCGTTTAGCTGGCCTGTTCCATATAATCGCTGCTAGACACCAATTATGGACATAGTCGTAAATATTGATAAACACAGGTTAAAATTTATATTATAAATAAAAAATACACAGCACAGATTTTTCGAAATTCGACCCCTAAGGGGGCAAAAAGGGATGCAAAGTCTGTATGGGACAACGCAATGCTTTGGTCCAATCTACTTAAAATTTTGGATAAACACTCTTTAACAAAATTGATGTAACACGTATTATATTGAAATTCATCCTAACGGGGTTAAAAACAGTTTACAAAGTTATTTTGGAGGTGTTTTCCTTCAAAGTTTTATCAATACTCCTTAGTGCATTTGATTTACATCTTAGAGTAAAAGTGGAAAGTGGAGTGAAAAGTGGTGAGGAGAGTGGAGTGGAGAATGGAATGGAGAGTTTAGTAGAATGGAGTGGAATGTCGAGTAGAGAGTTGAATGGAGTCGTTTTATTAAAAAAGACTTGGTGGTAAAACGACTTCCACGCGGGTGGAAGCTAGTACCTACATAATAGTATAGATAGATTCACTCCCTCTCATATAGCTAGCCATGAAGAGGTTGAACAGCGAACGCGAAGCTACACATCCTTGCCTGACACCCTTGGACATGTCAAATCCTAACACAGGCTCTGGAGTCATTGTATGACTGCAGAGCCAGTCCCCCCCCCCATACATACATACATAGTGCCATCCACAACGCGTTCCTGTTCACCTCATAGTAACTTAAATGATAACGTAAATAAAAGTCAGTGTTAACGCTCTCACAACAACTGGAACATCTCCGTCTTTTAATGAAACTCCAAGAACAAGAGCCATCAGGTGCCAGTAACCTCAGGGTTTCGCTAAGGAGGGACCCACGTTATTGTGTGCGGCTTGGTTGAGCTTCGCTAGTGGCAAGATGCCATAGACCACAGTTAAGTGGTTCTACACAGGACAGGGTACCTGTTGTTTCTGATGCTGCAGACGCAGGCTGGGGTGCGTACCTAAGTGAAGAGTATCTGAAAGGCAGGTGGACACCACAACGCACCTCAAGTTAATTCTAAGTGTCCAACTGCCATAGCCTACATTATGTCACACTCTCGGCGGCGCACGGTGAGCGTTAAAGCTGATCGCTTATCCAGGAATTCACCAGTGCCGGAATGGCACAAAGCGTGGTCTTTTTCTTGAACGCAAACCATTCTGGCATTAGTCAATTCCTGGATGGATTCCTGGCTGACCCATCTCTGGAGTCCACGTAACGTAAGTGGGTCAGATAGCCAAATTAAAAAAAAGGAAAGTCATGATAGCCCTATTGTACTGTTAGCGTCGTACTTTTGGAGGAGTATTATGATATTTTCACACGTATCATGATAAACAAACAATAAAGGGAATCTACCGCTTGGCGGCCGCAGCCGCGGCACGCTCGCTCGCCTTCGCGCATTAGTCACTGTTTTAACATAACCTAACCTAACCCTACTTCATTAACAGTTTTTCTTTTTAAATTATAGTCACCCTAGAACAAATTTAATATCACGTTTACATTGGACTCGTTCGTTTATAAAATGCCGAAGCCGTTTGTAAACGGACAAATCATTCAAATTACCTGCCACATATACGTTACATGGGACTCCAGAGATGGGTCAGCCATATTTTTGCGAAGCCTTCAGTCGACCATTAAACTTCAAATTGGTTTGGGTATTCCCGCCACTAAATCTTATTCCACGACAGGACCGTATGTCGTGATGGTGCCACACTGGACACAACTGGCAAGCCAACCTCAAGCTCTATCGGAGCCAGTACCTCTGCAGGAGCTACATCACAACCTAGTAACATACACTTCACAACGGGTAGGTATCCTCCTCCGGTGCACAAGTTGGACGCGGGCCAATCAGACAGCTGGTCACTGGTCCTCAGATGAAAGAGGTTACGACCTATCGGAAAGCTACATTTAAATCTGTTCAGCCGCCTGTGTGATAGCGCAACAATCTAAGTAAATACAATTGGCTCGAGGTGTCGATGCCGGAGCGCCGGCGCGGCGAGTGCGAATGAAACAGTGGCGGGTATTGTCCAACTTTTTATTCACTTACTGTTTACTTTATAGTATCTTTTCAATTTGCAATTTTACAGCTTCACTATACAAGTTTATAACTCTTCAATTTAAACCGAGTCTATCGCTCACATATACAACTCATAAATACAACAAATACAGTTAATTATAATAGTAATGTACACAAACAACAACATAATTTGACTCGCCCTCGAGCGCGAGCGCGAGCGCGAGCTAGCCGCGCCCGGCGGCTCCCCTCACAATATACATACACATACATAGCACCTCCAACTAATTTTTCATCCGTCAGGATGTTCAAATAACATTTATCGCCAAAATTGATCATAACAAGTTCTAGCTGCAATCGTCGACTGCGATAACAAAATATCATTTACAAAAAAATTCTAAAACAAGATGGCCGCGGCGCCCCGCCCCGCCGCCGGCCCCCGGGGGCGGGCGGGGCGGAGCGCGCGGCCGTATCAAACGTACACAACATATACAACACATGTACACACTAAACTAATCTCACTAGAGTCGAAACAGCATCTCACTGTGTACGCCCAGCGAGCGATACGAAAAGTACAGCGATCAAGGAAATGTACAAACTGAACCAACGGGCGCCGCCCGCCCCCCGCGCGCCCGGGGTCACGATCATAACGTTGACAACAAACTGATTACTTACATCATTATTTCTGGCTAGTTTGTTTACTTAAATTTATTTGTAAGTCGAAATAATTCTTGTACTGGTTCAAAATCAACGCTGGAGGATCGCCGGGGGGCGCGGCGGGGCGGGGGGCCGCCACGCCGCCTACAACGAAACGCTACGTCGCTCAATTTCGGTTTGCTATTTTTTTCGTGCGGGGCCAACTCGCTCGTCGACACGTCGCCGGGGAACGATCAGTGACCAATCGGGAGCCTTTATGCATATTTTTTGTTACATATCTACACTAGCCTTAACGGGGCTCCGAGGTCCACGCGCACTGTGCCGGCGGGCGGGGGTGAGGGGGGGGCCTACGCGTCGCTGGAGGCGGCGGCCAGGCGCAGCGCGGCGCAGGCGAGGGGCGGCGGCGCGGGGGGCGCGGGCGGCGCACCCGCCAGGCTCACGGCGTCGCTGGCGCCGTCCACCTGCCACACACAACACCACATTTTTCGATAAAGAAAGTAATAAGCTCGCTCTCCAGTAGCAAGAACTACATTAGGTGGTTCTGCGAAACGACTGTGACGGCGCTAGTGTTGCACGCGTGCTAGGCCTTGGGCTTATCCACCACCTAAGTGAAAGTGTAACAAGCGATCGGTCTTGTGTCGGCGGTACATTAAATTTAGTTCGCCCAGTATGCTGCTAACTTAGCAGGGTCTTAGAGGCGTTCATGAGTTCCTCCATTATGTAGCGTGCAGCACGCGTCAGAAGGTGGGCCACAATGTTGGGGAATAATGCCACATTCACACCTCATGTCCACATCTGGGAACTCCACCTAGACCAATTTTATTGCAACAACAGACCTGTCCGAAGCCCGTAAAAGACTTGCACTCAATTCGGGGAAGGATATGATATGGGAATAGATTCCCTGACAGCGAGACGAGAGGATTTGAAGTCCCCAGAGATTAATATTGGGCCTTGTGAGGGTTCGCCATCGGTACAATTTTTTTGCCGTGGCATATGATTGTGGCCATGCACGGGAGGTTGGCGACTCAAGTTAAGCGTAATTTCGGCGGATGACGCCTCGTTAGTCGTGACGTTAGCGTCAAGTCGGCAGCTCAGAAGTCACGTGTAGAGCGGGGACTCGCAGGTGGGCCGGTGGTATACACGTTGAATCGTAAAGAAGCCGGAACACTACCTTGGGGGAGAGCGTTGTACTGCACTCGGCAGCAACTCGTTTCGGAGGGCAGATGGAGTAGCATCGGTGACGCTGTAAGTTTGCTGTGGCCAAGAGGCCGTATCGTGCGGTAAAGTGCAGTGCAGCAGTGGAGGGCGGAGTACGTACCGTGGCGAGCACGTGCTTGAAGCTCTCGTAGGTGAGCCAGCAGATGGCGGCGGCGGGCATCTGGTAGAGCACGCGCGCCTGCATGCCGCGCGCGAAGCCGGGCAGGCCGGAGGCGCGCAGCACGTGGCGCGCGGCGTCGCGCAGGCGCTCGGCGCGGCCCTCCTGCGTGTTGAGCACGGTCTTGCACACGTCCAGCGGCGTGGTGGCGCCGGCCGCCAGCGCGCCCGCCAGCGCGCCGGCCAGCGCGTGCGCGCGCGGGTCGTAGGCGCGCGCGGGGTTGAGGCGCGCCTGGCACCACTCGTAGGCCGCCACGTGCAGCGCCTGGAACGGCACGTTCATGGCCACCTGCGTGCCGTACGAGCGGTAGAACGCGCGCGCGCCCTCCGTGCGCAGCACGTGCCGCGCGCACTCCCACACGCCGCGGAACGGCGAGTTCAGCATCTGCAGCCGCTGCTTCACCACTGCGCACACACACACACACACACAAGCATAATCAGCTATATTCACTGAGTCATATTTCAGGATCTACTGAAGCTGCTACGGCATACTGCTTTAGTACTTAGTAGCGGCACGATAAGATTTTTGCCGTTTTGACATATAACAATAGTGATGTGAAATGTCAATTTATTCTCGATATAACTATATAAAAACTAGCTGTTGCCCGCGGCTCCACCCGCGTGGATGTCGAAATCCGTTTCAAAAACTATCCTATCTCTCAAGTTGAATCGAACTGCACATGGTGTGCGAATTTTATTATAATCGGTTAAGTGGTTTAGGAGTCCATTGAGGACAAACATTGTGACACGAGATTTATATATATTAAGATATAAAAATATAATCAAATCTATAAGTTTTTATTGCAAACAGTACCTGATTATAAAAGTTTAATGAAAAAAATATAAATGCTTACTCAATATATTTGAACGAACTGAATATTGAAATTGAAATGAGTAGGTACATATACTTTATATGCACACAAGAATCAAAATAATACAAAAAGAGAACAAAAAATGTGCCATAAAAGGCCATATTAAATCAGATTCGTCCATACGAACTATTAGGTAGGTAATCGATGTCCATACCTACTGCTATTTTCACTGTCGTCACTGCTATCATCATCTATTTTCACATTTTGAAAAACAAATACCGAGTTGTGTGGTAAAATAAGTAAGTACATCAATAATTATAGTTTCATAAAAATAAAAAGCAAATATTTGCGGGACATTAATATAGTCATAGTTTTGTAATCAATGTAATAAATAAATGTTGTGCCCCAAAATTATACATTCGATAAATTGTATGACTAATCGCTCGTCACTATTGGCGTATTGGCAATAAACAGCAATTTGCTCCTTCAAATGTAACAATAATTAATACGAAACTTCATGAGTGGACAAACGTCAAAACGGCCATCCTATCGTGTCGCTACTATATGATTACGTAGGTACAATTTCATCTCTGTACTTGCAATAGGCACTGAGATACAGGAGGGTCAAAAGTGGGTCGAAACGGTTCGTGTAAATAGTGCACGGCATGCGCGCGGCCTGTTGCTGGCACTTGTCCTGCGCACAGCTGTCGTGCGCATATTACAGAAGCTCGAGCTAACGCACTCGATGTTGTCGGAGGTACACTAGGTCACTTATGATGTGGATCTGTGTATTCGTAGAGTTGGTTTGTGCTGCAGTGCGCGCGGCGGGCTTCCCCTCGCCGAGTGCGCATCAGTTTTCCTCGTACAGTACGTGCCGAGTGGCCACATAAAACAACTCAAGCGGCTATCTGTGACTGATGACTAGCGCTCCACTCGATTAACATTTATACCACGTGTCAACTCACGACTCATTTAAACTATAAAATACCTATCGAGTCGAGCACTGTTGAACAAGTGTCGTAGATATAAAAGCATGCATATTGTGCCTTGCGCGGCTCGATTGGAATGAGGAAAGCAATAGTGTGCACACATCCCCTATTGCTTTGCTCGATCCATTGCCCTTAACCGACAGCAGAAAAGAAAGGACTCGTGTCCTCAGCGCGTATTCATTATGTATGATGATGGCCGGAGCGAAAGTCGCGTCGACGTTAGCGTAGTCGGTAGGTTCTACAAGCAACTTCATAAAAATAGCCGAGCATGCTCTAGCGGGCGAGGAGCGCCGTCCAATGAAGCCGGGGGCGAGCGTCACATCCAACACGGAGCGTGACGCACCGCTCTATTAGAGTTATCGACTCAGTTTAGTGCCCCAGAAACGTTATTCTTAATAGTATTATACACCAAGCAATTTAACTCGCAATCAATTGCAAGTCACCGCGGGCAACTTCCTCAATCTAGTCGGTACTTTTTTCAGCGTGTTAATAAAGTCATAGTAGCAGCTAATTAATTAACAGCTGAAGCCTGAAGTAGGTTCACAGACCGACCAGATAATCAAATCAAATTTTATAGGTCACAATGTAGGTAACATTGAAAGACAAAGACCGACAAGATTTCTATTTGCAGCCAGACTCGCAGAATAATCCTACGAGGAATCTGACAATAAAACTCGCAGCCGGTTTTTTCCAATTGCCAGTGATAATTACAATAATTGTGTCGGCCAGCCGTGGCAGCGAGCGAGGCGCTGCAACCAAACTGTCCTCGGAGCACCGACAGCGCCTTGTACTCGTATGACACGTTGAATAGTGGCGCTACTTCAGTCTTCATCGTTACACTGAAGTAGGAACACCACTTCAACAAGACAGAGAGGACAAAAAGGCAGCAAGCGACTGAATTATGAATCAAAGAATCAAAGAATCAATTTCATTTATTCAATTTAGGCACACAAGGAGCACATATGAACGTCAACACGCCACATCGAACCTTGGACCGCATGCGCAGTAGCCGCTCTTGCAACTGCTGTACTGCAGGGGTGGATTCAACGTGCACCTCCGAGCTACAGCAGTGGTTACAGAGTGTAGGCGCGTTCGCCTGCAATATATCTGTTCATCTAAATACCTATTGTGAACGAATAAAGGATGCTGCTAATCTGTACACATATGTGTCACCGCCGCGCGCCGCACGGACCAATAGAAATAGAAAATAGCGCATGCAGTGGACGAGCGGCGCCAATTCCGAGTAGTGGCGTCTCGTGCAGCGGGAAAACAACGCGAATAATAGTCGGGCGCACGCTGTGGTAAACAGGAAACATGCATTTCTGCACACGCGCGCTACCACTCGTTTCGGGAGGAAAACCCAACCCGCCAAACTATAATACAGGAGTAGGAAAGCGAATCCCGCGCGCAATGAAGAACTGTAGAGCCCGTGCGCGGCTCTACAGGTTACTTCACCTTTTCTAATATTTCGGGAAATGTATCTACCGCTAGTTATGTGTGGCGTTCGTAGAATAAACCCCTGCGCTGCACCATACTCTACGCCCTGTCGTACAAGTCCATCAATGACGGGCCCCGATAAAAGAACAATCTATTTGTTTAGCCGTAGCTAGCATAGAGTGGCGCACAACAAGCGCGGCGGCGCGGATGGTCAACATGCGGTGTTGTGACAACAAGCGGTGTGTTTAGGGCGATTAGTTTCCGCCCATTGAGAGAAGCCGCCGCCTGCTGGTCAACCAACCGTCAACAATATCGCTGTACGCACTGAAGCCCCGCGCTCGGTACCCAATCAATACCATGTGAATATGTACCGCGAACTAACTGATGCCCGCGCAGAGGTCGGTTGTCGTTTTTGGTCATATCGCCGTTTCTACTTAATCAATTGCAATCAAACAAATGGCACATTTTAAGCATGACCTAGAGCTATGTAATGAAAAAAAAAACCGTACCAAAATCCGTTCAACAGCTTTGGGTCCATCGCGTCACAATCAGAACCGGTGGTGCGGTGGGTTCTGATTGTGACGCGACGTTCGCAGAAAGCGCGGATGATAGTGTTATAGCTTTTCACAATTGACCTCTCTACTGTTGTAAAGGTAATGGACTGGTAAGTGGTAAGGTAATCACCTACCACACTCGAGCAGCAGACAGGTTTGAGCTGTTTCCAAGCCTTTAGTGAGCCACTGAATTATACTTTGGTACCGTCCTATTATAGGAATAGGCCCAGCGCTCGGATGCGACGGAACTGGCTCACAATTTGACTGACTCGTCGAATCGCGAGCCAGAAGAGACCTACCTCAACATATTGTTATTAAGACATCATCACACCGTGTGATTGACACAGCGACATAAAGTAATGATTAAAGAGCCGACGCCCGGCGTACTTCCTTCTTGTAACTAGTATGAAAAGGCTTCCTAAAGCACTGCCGCCGGCCGCCGGTGGCTTCACCTCGGAATACTTGTCGCCCTGAGTGAGCCATCATGGAGCGTGGATACTCAGATCGTAATCGTATGTCATGTGTGAAATTGTGGTCGCCACAACGGAAATGGTAACTGATAAGCCTAAATAAATACTTATTGAATGTAGAAGAAAGCGACAGTATGTATGGGCTCTGGGTACGTGAGCATCCGAGCAGATAATATATAAATACAAGGAGCTACTGTGTGACCGCGACGTTACCGGGGACGCGACACGTGCACCAGCACAGCAACACACTTTTTACACCTATCTCCATCACCTCAATCCAAAAATATAATATTGCGGAAAGTAATCTGCTCCGGACTACTACACAGTGTCCATTTCTATTAAAATATGGTACATTTGGAGCAAGATGTGCCTTGAGAACCCAATTTTAAAATGGGATCGATTTGAAACCTCCGTAACTCATACAGAGTTACTCCGATTCCTAATCACAGTACACAAAATTTAGCTTAATTACGAGAGGTATTATGAGATGCGAGTGTAGCACTGGTGGCCATGCGTAATGGCCGTGTGCCACGCGATAGTGGTCCGCGTGTGCGCCTACTCACCTTCAGTGGGGTTGGAGACTGCGTCATGCACTAGCGACGCGATGCACCCCGACAACCCTGGAACAGCGGTAGTAAAGTATGTTATACATCTTGTAAAGCTATAAGTACATCTTTAACACAAAGGAATTATGAGGTCCAACGAGATGTTCCAAAAAGAGTAGGTAAGTGAGTCAGTAGAATAATAATATAAATCCACAGAACCTCGAACTTGAACCAACCTTGAAATACCATGAGCTGTAAAGTGTGGCGCTCGCAGCCCCAAGCAAGTAGTCGAGCGGTGTCAAACCGCACGGCCTTGCGCGCCGAAGTGGCGTTATCAAAGTATTGTCAAGTTTCAAGCAATAATTTGGAGTTAGTGTGGCAACATTTAATGAGATAATAGATGGTTTGAAATTGATCCACAAGCGGTTCAAGCGCGTTCTTGACGTGCACGAGGATGTCACGGCACTGTGTTCTAATGATAAATGTCAATAAACGTCCTACAAGTAACAAGTGGCCATCTAAGGAACACGCATTACAAGTATATATTTTGGTTCTGACCTAAAGTAGGTACATGCGTACCCACTACCTAAATGAAACAGCCTTGTGTTACGGCCTTGCACGATGACACTTGTTTTTATCATGAGAGGTGTGGTCAAAGGTTTTTTTTATTATCAGTTGAGCGTTTTCCTCATTCGACGATCTCTCATTATATGAAGTTACCGTGTTGGTTGAGTACAGTTGAGACAGCCTCGTAGGGACGCAGTGTTAAGCCGCGGTCCCACGGCCTGGCCGCGCCAGACGTCGATGCGCCTGTCGTGGCCTGTGCCGGCCTGGCGCCTCATGGTTGGCTCGGCGTGGCTTGGCCTGGCCCGTGGTAGGTGGTAGGTGGTAGGTGGTAGATATAACGTGTTGTAGTACGCACCGTGCACGAGGTGGTCGTGGCGGTGGCGCGTGTAGTGCGACAGCGTGTGCTTGCAGTGCTCGTAGGTGGCGAAGAAGCACGCGTGCGCCGGGCCCGCGCCCGCCACCACCGCCGACATGCCGCGGATGGGCCTGCGCACACACACACTATTAATATAATAATATATATATACATACTAGCTGTTGCCCGCGGCTCCGCGTGGATGTCGAAATCCGTTTCAAAAACTACCTATCCTATCTCTCAAGTTGGATCGAACTGCACATGGTGTGCGAATTTTATTATAATCGGTTAAGTGGTTTAGGAGTCCATTGAGGACAAACATTGTGACACGAGATTTATATATATTAAGATAAGATAGGTAGAAGTATATGGGAATACTCTGATTCGAGTCCCGGACTGGTTGCTCATTTTACGAGTTAACATATATGTGCTAATTGCTGCAAAAACATTGAATTTACATTGCTATAATATTTTTATGAACTTGAATAAAATGATTACGCTTTAAAGATAAAGAATTTGATTTGCTCGTCCATTGCCACCGTAATAATCTATATCAGTCGAGATAGGTGTAGTAGTCGTAGTCGCAACTACTTTCGGTTTTGTCACAATCAGTTTGATTGAGTCAACTTTGAGCGGGACAGTCGAACAATAAAAATAAAAAGTAAAGGAAACAAGAGCAACATCCCGGCAAGACGGAATGCAAGCACCCTGTCCCGTTTGGTCCTTTCCTTAATATACCTATATATAATACACGTAGAGCCGTAAGCCGGTAAGCACAGGAAAAATCATCAAACGATGAAATTTTTTTTTTAATTTTGTTGAAAAATTCATGCACATATTAAAACCAGCATCATTATTATTATTAGGTGCATGAATATTTTAAGCGATCTAAGATTCTAAAATTGTCTTGAACATTTAAAGTGGAAAAAGAAAATCCAGGGCAATAAATATTGTTGGCTAGATTAATCGAACGCGGTCAGGTGGTCACTCCCAATGAGACCACCCCCCTGGATGCGGCAATAGTTGTAACTTGTACCTATAATAAGTATTAAGCAAATGTGCCCGAATGTTTAAACAAAATTAACTTTAATGCTTTAAGGTTGTATAATGAATAATTTAGGTACTTGTGCTTCAATACACATGTCGCTAATGTAGTGTGGGTACACCTACAGACGTGATAGCGGTAGCCTCATCGTGACTGGCGATAATGCGAAATACCTATGTTGTGTAGATTATACCTTTTTTATTGTGTAAAACAGTCACAGAAAGAAAATTATGATAATATATTTATGTTCTACATTATTTCTAAACAAAAATAGTTTTCAAACAATTGCTGTATGCGTTTGAAACGGAAGATCAAATGATACATTATTACGGACGCGCCGCCGCCGCGCCGATGTACGCGACTGTATTGTGTAACACTATAAAGTTGCGTATCTTGTTTTTTATCCATTGGTAATATCTGCAAGGCCATTAAAGGAATAACAAGCAGAACCAGTTTTTTTTTCTTTATTGATGTATTACCTATCTACGGTTAAACGAGCTTCACATTAAAAATTGGTATCCCTACACGGAACAAATATTTTGAATGCAGAAATGAATGAATGCATGAAAAGGATATCCGTTAAGAACTCCCAATTGACTTCATTATGTCACGAATTAGGTATTGCGGTATATTGCGCCACTAGAGCTGACATCCTTTCAAGACGAGACTGTTCTGAGCCTCAAGTCACACTTTGCTGTTTTTTGAGAGGCAACAAGGCAGCAAAAACGTTATAGCATATAGCGTGACTTTTATGATAATTTTCATCTGGATTCTATTGAAAATCAAGAAATCCATTTCATGACCCATTACAGTTTAGAAAATTGCCATTGTACTAACATTCGCTATACCAATTACAGAATTATTCGCATAAACTTGACTCAGTATCTGGTAGTACGTGTTTAATAAATAGCGTTGTGTTGTAGAATAAACGACGGACATGAAGAGCCAAGACCACATCACCGCCCGAGCATCTTCATCGAGCCAAGGTTTGGTTTTTACTCTTCCACCTTCACTTTGAACAATATTCGGCATTTCTGTGCCAGCGGTATGGTATGACCCGACACTCCTTGGTAGCGTCGCTCCAGCACCGACCACGCTTATGCCTATGCGCCTTGTTGCCATAGTCGTATGAACTGAAGTACAGATCCCTTCCAGCTATATTAACCAAGGCCAAGCGCTCGACCAGGTCATCGCCTGTGCGGACAGGTGTGAGTTCTAGTACTCACATTAAGGTTCAAACTGCGGTTCTCAAACGCAACCTTCCATGCATTCACACACCGCAAACAATTTGTCTACCGATGTCAGTATACGAGGGTTCCAGCGAGTGGGACCGCAATAGCTGGGACCGCGGTTCCAGTTGCCGATACAAGAGCAACCATGGGATCTGCTCGTGTGAGTTTCGAATGCCAACCGACAAGATGTTTAGTACTCTGTTGAACAGAAACGGATCAAGGATCTTTGGTATGCTCCGATGGCAATAGGGATGATGTCAATATATACGATTCTGGAATCCATCTAGTTCGCAGTGCACACTGAATTATCGTACCTTAACATTTTTTATCTGTATTCATCAATAATGCAAATTATTTTTACATTAATGAAATAATGGAATAATTGGAAAGAGATTTCGTTTTTCTCGTCTTTAGTTATTATGGCCATAAAGAATCGATTATCATCAAAAAACAAGTGTATTGTGTGAAAGATCGCCACCTCCGAGCTGTTTGGTGTTAACAAGATAACGTATCAAGTAGACACACTCGTAAGTCGTACATTAGGTACGGCTACTGCGAACATGTTGTTCAGCGTACTTGCAATAATATAATTAAATCTTCTCGAGCAGCATGACGCATCACTTTATTATAACACAATACCATTCTGAGTCATTATTTACTTGGTTTGTAATATTATTTTCTACTAGTTGTGTGACTGCGTGTATCCCCTTATTACTTTGACTTGGGCATGGACCATGGAGCATGGACTGCACGGAGCCAAAACAGGTCACGGCCACGGGCCCCCGTATATCAGCTGCACGTGTCAGTAGTTGTTGTCGCCGCTACTCGACCGCACGTCTTGTGATTGTGTGCTTACCTTACACATCTTTTTTTTACGCTACTAGGGTAACAAACAAGCACACTGGAATATTAAGTGCGAGTTTTTGCGTTGCCCGTTTCACAGTCACTCGTGAATGCGTAAGCGCTAATGGTATTGGGTGCAAAATGATTTACAAGTTAGCTAATCCAACCCCATACAAATTAGCGTTTACGCATTCACAAGTGACTGTAATACGGGAAACGCAAAAGGACACTCAGAATGGGGAGCAAAGCGACACAACTAATACGTAAGTCAGTGAAAGCGTGGGACTGCGTAGAGCGGGGACACCGGTGTTGGGATAAACATGGTTGACCAACAAAAAGGGTTACTTTTATGATGAGTACATATTATTTAGCAAGATTGAGTGATTGAAGAACAGACAAGTTTATAGAGGTACGCTGAGGAAGTCACAGCATTCAACCTGCAGCCAATTGTAAAACAAATGAAGTAACTTTGAAAAATCGCCGAGGTAGGGCGTAGGGCACTGCCGCTTTGCAAGTCTATAATGTAATATTTGCTTAAGTCAGATGTATAGTGCACGGCACCTAACTTGGCAAGATTGTGGAGTAGTGTGGGCCCCACTACTCCAATGGAAACATTTTCCAGGAACTGTGGTGCTAAGCACCAGTTAGGACCAGTCATAAATTCACAATTTATTGCGTAATCGTCACAAATACGAGTGGCTGCGGCGAGACGTCTCGGCCCTCTCGCGCCCTTCGAGCTCGAGGCCGCCCACAGTTTGGCCCCGTGACCTTCACAACTCCTCGTAGATCGATACCAAGCTCAATTTCATAGCCACCGGGCTAGCGGAGAAACCACTCGATGGCCAACAACATATTTATTATTTATGGCGCAATTGCGCAATAACGCAGAATGTTATTGTCCGTCAACAGGAAAGATCGATTTCTAGCAACACGAAGGTTCAATAATTTTACCTATCCGGTAGCGTATTACCTTTCCGTGTGCAATAGGGGGCAGGGCAGCATTGCCACGAAAACTGCACGGGTTTGTCACGCTAACACCAGTTTCTGCATTAGCGTAATCAATTTGAGGCACGCATCCTCCAATCGCGCACGAGTTAGTTATCCAATTGTTCTTCCTAAAATGATTGTGTTATTTATACGCCAGGGCTTGGGAAATCACCGCAGATTTAAGATTACATAAAGGAAAAATGCAATATTTCAATTGCCTTTTTCCTTTATTTATACTACCTATAGTAACAATAGAAACTGTGTTAATAGACACGTTGTCATCAACACCGAACTGTTGCTATGCCATTGACATACATAAGAACGGGCAACAGCAGTCAAGAGAATTGACCGACTTGGCAAATGTAACCAATCGGTAACACAAGACGACGTGTGTTGCACATTGCTGCTGTAGAGCGTCGTTCCTTGACGATGATCAAATCCTTTGTACTTCAATTAACGTGGGTCCACATTGTGGGCTTCAAAGCGAACATCCCAAATAGAGGACGTTCGATACAACTGAATAGAGTGAACTGGAACCTTTAAGTAGATCTAAGTAACTGTACTACGTTCAATTACAGTGCGTGGAAACTCTTCCACAAAAAGACACTCAATTTCGCTGTGCAGTATCGTGGTTCTGAGAAAATTTGTCCATTTCTCACAGAAATTAACATTTTCTTCATCATCAACGCTAACCTGTTACTTGATTATGCTCTTCTATTCCTCCTTTATATAAGTAAACTTATTTTAGCTTGTACGGGAGCGTTAACCATCTAACCTCGCAACCCCGAGACGAAAGCCTGCGCCTGAGTCTAGCCCGCCAATCAGCATGCAGGTGAGTTTTACTGGACTCCGAAGGACTGATGAGATGCACTCAAAGTGAAGACGCAAATATAATATATGTAAAAGTGTTAACTTCTTTTACATAAGTAACTAGTTGCTGAAAAATGCTAAAGTGATCAAACGTAGGTATGTGAAGCGCAAAATGTCACAAATACTTCTGAGAAGAATTGTGTATTTATTGTAGGTACACTTCGGACAAAGTAGTAGTAGGAAGAGGAGAAACGTCAATTGGACAATAGGGCTCGTATTGAATTAAGTTGGGCGGGAGTTGTCACGTGGGGCCGGTCGCTGTGAGGCACGTTGAACTGTGTAGACATTGCTCTCAAGTCCCTTGTGACTGGTGACATCAAACGCATACTCGTAGCAGTAACTAGGTAGGTACAGCCGCAGCGACAGTTTGCGCATGGAACAAACAACACTACAACAGTTTACTCTGATAGCGACTACAAACACCGTGGAAGCTGGAATCGTTGATAACACAACATATCGCAATCATTGATGCACACTTTCAACATTTACTTAATCATAAACTTCTATCTTCACTGTAAGAAATTACATGTCTATTATGCTTATTTACGCACTACTGTGTAATATTGTAGTGAGTATACTTTTCAATTTTAAAATTGATACATGGCCTGCATGGGGCACATTACCATTGAGTAAGAGAAGCAAGTACTGATTACCACTACCATACCGCGAATGCCTTGCATCTCTTTTGGGTGGAATGTCTAATGCGTCCATCATAAGTAGTTATGTAGGAGCGGATGAATTTAAATGGACAGGGTATGTTAAAAAAAGAAATTTGAAAAAAAAAAAAAACAAATCACGCGCACCAACGCGCATAAGCGCTTCTGGAGTGAAAATATTTCTGAAATGTAAAAACTCATGATCTGAAGTGATCAAATGCATGCCTCATTTTTAAAGTAGTGAGTGCGGTCTGGCCCCAAAATAGTTCGAGTCCACAATCATCGGCGTAGACCGCACACCGCAGCTGGCCACTGGCCACGCATCCCCTTCCTACACCGATAAGCCAGCCATTAGGCAGTCTTGCTCTGGTACACTCTACGAGCATGTGTCCATATACCTATTTAATAACCGTCACAGGGCATCATTTCAAACTACTATATTTAAAATCATGGAGATCCATCTGATTAGATGCTGCCTAACCGGATAGATACCCTTAATTTTCAATAGTCAGGCAGGCTGGCGTATTAAGGCATATTATTATACGTTTAGCAGCTATAATAGTTTCCGCATATAAAAATCCGCCAAAGCTAATACAGTCAGCTATAACGAGTTGATCATGTTCGTATCAACACGTCGTCGCGTCGTCCACAGGACAGTAGGTGACTGGTACACGGCGTATCTATTACAAAATCACGTTATCGCAGCGATACCGCCGCCGCCGCGCCCTACGTCATCGGCAGAGCGTCCTATCAGTGGATACGGTTCAATCAAACAACAAATTATCATGTCGTTAACTGATGTATACACTTTATTGTAACGCGCTTGATCATTTAAATTAGCTAAATGTTGTAGTGTAAACACAGATTGCGGTGGCTCACAACTTGTAATTGCTTCGCGTGACGAACTATGTTTAGAGCAGGTTTCAGCCAAGTTGCCAAGTGGCGATCAGTATCATGGCAAGTGGTTTTTAGCACAAATTCATTTTGCGCCCCAAATTCACCCACCTAAAAGGCACTTTTATATTCATTCAATATATAAAAATAAATTAGTATTTTTACATGAATCAAAGAACACATCGTTAGGAAATCACATAACATGCCTATCTCACGGTCAAAAGGTGAGCAGTGCTGAGGTGGACGGTGGCATTACATTTTTTGCCACTCGAACGTTTTGCAACTCGTCGAGGTCATTACTTATAATATGTATGTGATGAGAGCAAGCTGTACTTCCTACTAAGATAATGAGGCTGAGATGATAACGCTACGCTTGACCGGGCTTGGGCGCCCAGGGATGAACGGACGAACGGGCTTGGCGTCTGGCGAGAAACATGACCTCGCCCCATCACATCACTCGTATCTGTCACAGACGTACGAGTACGTGTGAGTACGCGAGTAGCTCGAGTGATAGTACACTTATCAGTCGTCTGTCTACTAGCGACAAATAGCACAGCATCGGCTAGCGGCCATGCACCTCTGGCGGCCATGTGTTTAATAACAATTTTATTATTCTGTAGTAGACAACACAATAGACACTTGCCACTAAGCGCGTGGTAGTCAACAGGGTATACTTGTATTTTGTATGGCCCCTTCTAGGGTGTGTGCATTTTTGGGAATGTGAAAATAAAGTACGTATAGCGAAATAATATAAATCTACTTTGGTTATAATGTGGATAAACTAATAAGGAAAAGCTGAACCTCTACTCCAGGACCTAGCAGAAGGAAAAAAAGGCAACCGACCGAAGAACAAACAAATGTAATGTTCAACTCTTTTCATTATACATACCTAATGTGTTGGTTCAGTAGAAAAGAGTATTATTCGTATTGTATGGAAGGACATTTAGAACATGTCGGTAGGAGCCAGTTCTAGCCGCAAGTGCATGTGCATGCTCCGCGCCATTCGCTGGTGCCAAGACGCCAGTGACACCAGTGCGGTCCGATATGGTTAACGGCAGTCGGGATAACAGTTATCCTGACTGCCGTGTTTGTGTTCTTGAACCAACGTAGCACACAAGCGGCGAGCACGTGAGCTGCGTGAGTAACACTGATCCAGTTGGCTCGCTGCCAGGCGCCCGCGCTGGCCGCCTGTCTCGTGATCCTGCCGCTTCTCTGCGCAACTGGGAGTTAGTGACACATTGCTTCTGCACAGAGGTAATCGCATCAAATGCTAATTTTATACTTAGGTCAACTAACAGTGCTTCTGGTGAAGCTAACTCCATCCTCATCATAGATGTGTGCGGTAGGACACACAAGTCAGTGGCTACTAGGGGATGCGTCATAGGGGTATTGAAACAAAGCGACAACAACGCAGAGATAAGCCCAGACACTGCGACAACTAAACTTGCACTCGCATGGCCAACTCTTCTGTTCCGTATGCATTCGTATATTCAGGGACATACCTCGTTTTGCAACTATCACAGCTTATTAGTTTACCACAGTTGCAATCCAGATTAACAACAGATATGCAAGACCGCCGCCGCCGGACACAGTGTGAGTGACATGATGTGATGACATGCTCAGAAGTAATATAGTTTTAGTAAATCAGGTGTACAGGTATGGAATGGGTATATGGTATAAAGTCAAGATAATCTAACGAAGACCAGAACGTGCCTCCAAGCTCCAAGGAGCAAAGCTTAGTTCCAAAAAGTTTGTCAGGTGCTTCACCTAACACTACTACTCGTATTCCGTATTCAAAGCTGCTAGTTATAAGACGCACTAAGTATAGAACAGTTGGTGCAGTGTATGACGGCGGCGGTGCACCTTTCAGTGCGTTGTTTCCGAGAACTAGTGACATGGGTCAGGTCAGGACGGAGTTGTGAAGGTCCTCTTTGTGTTGGTTCGTCTACCAACGAGGTTCGCCGGTGGCTTTCATTACAATGATTGCAGTACAGAGTATGCGGCGGTCAAGTGGCAATTTTATTATATTTTCGCAACGATAATTGGCGCGTCCAACTCCTGGGCGCCAAACGATTTGAATTAAAAGTGAGTCAAATGCTATGATTTATACAACCATCCATGCGTTCAGTAATCAAAATGTTTATTTAGTGGCATGTTTGAGTGTACTGCGCTGGTGAAATCGTTTCAACTATGAATAGGAAATGTAGCGAAGCCAACATTGAGTGCTACGTAATTATTTCATTATCATACAGAAATCTGGGACTAAGCCGGCGAAACACCAATACTTACTATATTATTGACTATTAATGATTCTTAAGCGGCTTGAATACAGTGGCCATACTTAGTAACACCTCCTTACCGTCTGACGGCTTGGTCACTCTTCTCGGGACTGAAATGGGAATTGTACTTATATTTTGAAAATCATTGACGATGAGCTTCGTACCCACAGGCGGCAACAAGATATTGGCAGTGTGAATCTGAACTGCTAACTATTTTGCAGTAAAGTTTTAGTATTCGGGTGGTTTTAATTCCTAAACTCGTGTCTATTCTAGCCTACATTTAATTAGGTATTCAATACGTTGTTTCCACTCTCGACAAATGTTACATAATATGTAGATAAAATAATAAAATGTAACTAAACAAAACTGCTGTTAATAGGCGTTTAAGTATAAAGAGGCTCGTACCTCCCAGTGCATGTAATCCGCTGTGATCGTATTCAATGAGCGATGCAATCACGTGATCATTGCTACGAGCTTAAAACGACCTCGTATAAATGAAGTAAGTATATACAAGATGTTGATTAAATGTCAATCATTCGAAAATGATAGCACACAAACCGAGCGCATCTAGATACGCTATCACATCACACATTTTGATTTACACGGCTTATTTACTTTATTGGTTGGTTTATTATCTGTATTTACTTTATATAGTTACGCCTCATCTGAAATTATTCACAAATTCATTTGCCTATCACCAAGCTGGGCAAGATGATCTGAAGAAGTGAAAACAAAACGATAAAGGACGTCCTGAACTACAAACAGAGGCAAGTCGTGTCAGTATTGCTCCTGGCGTTGGTACTAATCCGGCAAGTCCTCATCTACAGAAGTTGCCGCATGTTAAAACGCCAGAGCCAGTGTCTAACTAGTCGAATACACGTGTGCAGACTGAGCTGGTAGGTACTTAAGTCTAAACAAGAATAGAGTTGCAATTGCATGCAACTCAGCCTAAGAGAATTGGAACCACTACGATTCCAAAATGTATTCATTCCTCTGTGGAGTGTCCCCTCTCGAGTAGTCAGCCATGTGTGATGTGCCCTCGTGGATGGTCATGTTTTGTACTAAGACGCACATCTGTGCTGTCAGGTAATAAGAGGAGCACGTGCCGTATATTGTTAGTTGATAGCAAGCAACGGCGCGTCACAGTGGCACTGCATTGTAACAGAGTTAGTGGAAAACGTTTATTGCCATTCAAATATAATTATATAACTTGTTTACATACCTGCTCTTATTATTTTTCCCTATATATATGTTGTTTAGATAATAACGCAACAGTTTGACGTGAAGGACAGAATTATTCTCGATTGAAGAAACATTTAGAGATCACTTTAATCGCATTCAATCGTTGGGGAAATCCAGCCTTAATCCCAAGACATAGGCTTGAGTTTCTTATCTGAGAATGTTAATGTTCTGACAACGGCATTCTGCCGGTAAACGTTCAGGGGCCCTACAACGACGCTCTCATAGCAATTCAAATGCAATGCAGTTCAACTGAAGGAAAAACAGTAGCTAGGTATATCGCATTACAATTGTAATCTGAGTGTCGTTGAACTGCTGCTGGAAAGTTTCCCATTGCTGGAGACCCTTTCGACTAGCACAAGATGCAGTCCTCTCTCCTTTGGTGGAACATCAACCGCGTACCTGCTAGTTCACTACGCGTGAACTAATTGTATCCGCATTCTAATGTGTCGCACGTATGGGGATGAATATTCAAACTGACTGACGTCCAATCAGTAAATTGTAAATTTCCGCATGACGTAACGCACAGCGAAATTGTTCCACTTGAATCTGGTGACTAGATAACATGGAAGCTCGCCGTCACGACTTGCTGCCAAGTGATGCTCGAAGTATGTACTAACACTAAAATCTGATAGATTGTAAACCAGAAAATGTTTTATCGTAGATCGTAGTAGTAGCAGCCTTTTTTAACGTACATTGATAAAGAGATTAACAGACGCTGAATCCGTAGAGCCGCGCCAGCCGCGATCTGACAAGACTCTCGGACAGCCAGAGATAGCGCTCTACAGCCGAGCACGTGTTCAGCACATGTCGGGAACTGAGGATGCACTTCGCTCTGTCACTTATTTGTAACATCGAAGCTCTCAAACCCAACCCAGTGGAGCCTCGGCCTAATATTAATCTTGGTCGTAGACAATGCAAAATACGCTTCCATGTAATAAATACATTATGTTCATTCCTTGATACACTTGATCCACGCGGCACCATTAAAACCACAATGATCAACTTTCGTGCTTGGGATATTCTAGAAATATCTACGGATTAATTGATCGTCGGCAAACATACTTGAGACAAGTTTAGCCCTATATAATAAAAACGAAAGGAAACGATTTTATTGTATTGATAAGAAATTCTGAAGGAAGATAATCACAGCAAGGTCAGATGGTAAATAAAACGGCAAAGTAACAGTGATTACGAATTTTTGCTCATCTATTTATATCCTCGATAAATTGGCAACAAAAACTTGTTATCATGTAGGTAATGTATCACGTCGTGCTGTCGCAAATTGACCCATATCCGATGGGCTCCGTACAACCGAGCAGCACACGTGTCGTATCGCGGTGAATGAAGCCATTAGATAACGATTTGACAGCCGGCGATAATTGGCCAATGAAGCGTGCGATGCTAACCTAACCTAACCTGCGCTCTATCGCGCTAACACGACACTGGGGCACTGGCACAGACATACCATTTATCATGGCGCTGGAGGACATAAGACTAAGCGACCACAAATCCAAGGAACTTAGTCAAAACCATACGAACTCCTTAGGTAACGACTGAACTAATATCCAAAAGAACACAGACCTTCACCTTCACAGACTGATGAATGATTTGAACACAAAAATATTTTTATTGATTTCCTGTCTGTTTGTCTGTTTCTTCGCGATGGACGCAAAAATTACTGAATAGATTTTGATGTGGTTTTTTTTGGGTTAAATGTCTTGGTCAGATTTAAAATCTGTCTGTTGAGTAGAACCAACGTCCATTACCGACCGACCGACGCTAGTTAATTAGGTAAGTATGAGTAGTGAACTGGTGTGTTCATACAGCAGAAGCTGAACGTTGCGAATGAGATGCCTGGAGTGCAAATCCACGCCTCTGACATCAGTGCACATAGCTGCGTTTAAGCAACTACTGTTCAGCGTTCTGGAAAAGGTCGACACTCACACTCTGAACACCACGGCGACCGCGACATCCAGATCACCGCCGAGCACAACAATAATGTGAACAAGCGTCACGGAGCTGACCACAATAATAAGTTTCGCAAAAGAAAACACTGTCAGGTAAGAAAGGTGATACACAACGATCATTCTCAGAAATAGGTATGCAGATGGGAAAAACGTACTGATAACACAACCAAGATGGCCTTAGGCCTTAGATGATGACGATGCCTGCTTTCAACGAGCCTGTTGATTCATTCCACTCTTTTGATTACCCTTAAATTGATTAAGGCTTCGTGTAAGCGGCCGCTTTCATGTGGATCGGCCGTGTGCTGTGTGCACTGCACAGCATTTGTCAGGCGGCACGTGGCTGGCAGACATCTGCTAACGAGCAGCGCGTCAATATTAGCTCAGCTCCCGATAACACGCACACCTTGTGATTGTGTATGTTTGTACACACATTATTTGTCTCATTAAACATACCTATTGCTCGTTCGTTCTTTATCATGTTCAATAACGATTCTCATAGTTAGTGATATGGTTTAAGCATCTATCAAGGTGAAATCTCGTCATTGCCATTTGAGAACATGGAATTATGAAATATGCGAACATACAGCGCGAGACCCATTAACAGTTACGTGTAATGTGGCGTAGCCGAATCGCATGGCGAGCCTGTAATCTTCAAAAAACTACCCATAATTTAGATGGAGAAAGCGTTTTTCGTATAATATGCCTGGTATGCCCAACGACAGGCCCTGAAAACCAGTTCATGAGTTCACACGCGACACGCGGGTTCAATTCACAGAACAGACATTTTGACAAGCTGAACTTTCTAACAAACGGGTACATAGAGGCATCAATAGACGTTTTTAACGTCGGATGCTACTCCTACTAACAAGTCCCGATATTATTGAAGACCTCCACGTCACATCGTTCTTGTGTTGTATCGACGCGATATAGAGCCGACCGCCAAGTCGCCCAACAACACACGGCGTAGACAGAGCTCACCCAGATCCTGCCGTGGATCGGCCTGTGATGTTGTAACTTCTTCGACTGTTCTATGGGTGTTGTTAAGAACTGAATAACGTATTTATCTTTCCGTCTTTTCAGAGTAACAAATTGTATTTGGATTTCCTGTAAGATGATTTTGGTAGGTACCTAACTATATCGAATAAATGGGTTACAAAGGCCCCGTTTAATGTATGTAAATATGTACGACCGCGACGATTTTTAAATAACCAGGGCAAACAATAGATGCTTGGATTTATTTTTACACCACTTAGGTGGCAGACAAGCACACGGTAAATACATTGGCGGGCGTTTACCTTAGAAACGACAGATGAAACTTTATTTTTTTTGGAACTTCACTTTAATTATCTAGAAGTCTGAGAACATTGCCCAAAATTAATAAATCAGTCTCTTAAATAATGAAAAAGTAGCTGATGTGATGACTTCACACCTTCAAACCTTCAAACATTTGATAAAAAAGCAATCAAAACATTTTCAAATTGTATTGACTTGGCGTACGATGAACCGTGCGCCAGGCGGTCAGGCTCCAACACTACAATATTGTAATGTATTAGTAAAGTCTTATAACATTGATCTTGTCGCTAGTACACCGGCGCCTTGGGGTCAGGCGGGGCCGCAGGCCGATAGCGGCGGTTGCTTCTTGATTTTAGTGCTCAACGAAAGGGTCGCGGGTCTAGGCAAGGATACGTTTCATGTAAGTGAGTGGCGCCCGCCGCGTGTCCCGTGCTCAACACTGAGTTGAGCACGGGACGGAGCAGTAGGCAGGGAGTGGCGCTTACCTGAGCAGGCCCTCGCGCTGCACCATGTAGCGGAAGGTCTCTGTGATGGTGCTGTTGTGTGCGCTCCGCAGCGACTGCATACGAGTCTGCAACAACACGCGCCCGCTGTTAGCCCACATTTTCACAGATTTCGAATTGAAATCTAAATGTAAAATGTTGATTATATTGTAATCAAAGTTGGAAAATATTCATTTAAGCTCTTAAGAGCCCACTTCCTCTATTACCACCACTCCACCCGCAAAGTATGTAGGTAGCTAAATAGCATTTTCACTAGGAATATAAATTACTTTGAAAGAAAATCAAATGATAAAATCTGAAATGGATCATCTATACTTTTGACGCTGACTATAATATATCAGTTTCACAAATAGCATCCATTCACACATTATGACACCCATCAAGCTATCACAATAACCAAAACCAGCTAGGTAATATTATAAAGCTGTAGAGTGTTTGTTTGGTTCAATGTGCTAATATCGGGAACTATTGCTACTGCTTCAGATTGAAACATTCTTTTTATAAAATATTCTGTCGACTAATCAATCATATTTCCATAGATTATTGCAAAACTAATAAATTATAGGCATGTATGGGATAAAAGCGTGCCATGGGGGTGAAGCCGCATGCACAACTAGTGTGAAATAAATGGTTATAATGAATAAATACCAATTAATTTGACATGCTAACTACATACAATCACGAGGTACCTACATGAGACTACTTAGCTACAAATGTGGCGCCACATGTTATAATATAATATTACCTACATGTCCTACATAAAGTTAAGTCAGGTTTCATCTATGGTCCATGCTGTTATCATAATCAGTAATTCATTGAAAATGAAGTTGCCTTTGTAACGCGCTAGTGGCCAAAGTGATTCAAATGTAAATGTGCATTATATTCTCTGAAGCAGCATAGGTGCTGGCCAGTGTTACAGGGGTGTTGGTCATTTTTTTCCTGTATAGATAATGTTCATAAATACCTAAATTTTAATGCACCAAGTCTGGAACGCTGAATTTTAAGAAATGTAAACATTTAATGAGTTGATATTATGTTTTACATTCAATATTTGAAAAACATGTCCTTGATATGATATGTAATATTGTTTGCATGCAGCCTTGCTTTTTAGCAGAATAATTTGGCAATTAAATGAAACTAACTTTAAATACAACAGTCATACCATGTATACATTCCTAAGCTTTCCTTAGCTAACTTTACTGAATGTAAAAGCTGTAGTGATGTTTCTAGGCACAATATGATATTTGGGGATAACAATGTGTTTCACTGTCCAAGGTCATTGCTAAAGACACACCTGAATTGACTTGAATACTACTAGTTATGTGTTAGGTAGTTAGTGAATAGCATGATTGCCTATGAATACTCGTAACACTGGAAGTGCACTGCTACCTGTGGCAGGGACAAGGTGAGCAACAACAACAATATGAAGCATTCAGCAGGCTCTATATCACAAATAATGACATGTTTTGAGGAAGGCAGCCCATCATCATCAATTGTGCACACCCCACACAACATCCGGGGACTCATGTATTACTAGCTTAAAACTTACACAAGTTAATAACAAGTACTATATTGAGATTGTAGCATCATATAAAAATATCTAGGTAAAATTATTAGAGGAGTGTAAAAAATATTTACATGAATTAAGCACTTACTTCACATTACATATGGAACTAAAACTTTGATATATTCAAACTTAGAAGTTAATATTTCAACTAAGTAACTATGAACAGAGTTCATTGTATAATTTACTCTTCAAAAAAATCCAAAATATTTTCAAACTACAGAAAAATTAAAAATTTGAATGGTGTAGTGTAGTTACAGATATTATGTGTATTTACTGCACTGCAAATTGGTCTAGCTTTATATTGCAATATATTTAGCTGAATAGTTTCATTTAGTTAAATAGTTGGTGATACCTAGCCCTACAACCTAATTTTCGTTCTTATAAACACATACAAATTATTATGAATATTTATGAATTGGACACAATATCGCAGTATGAAAGTTATTTACAATTGAATCAATAAATAATGACATGCTAATGAATTAACAACAATTGTAATATTGAAATTTCCTTGTTATTTTATAATGAGCTGAATGGTATCAAAGGCCAGCAGTCACGGCATGTACTCAAGGACAAGGCCAGCTATTAAATTTCAAGGTGATGTTTTAGCCAGCACTTTGAGGCGCCACAATTATATCAAAATGTGTATTTTCGGCTAAATTTGGTAATAAATTGTTGTACTTAAAAGTATAACCACTCAAGTTCAGGACACAATAATTGCTGAGCTGATGACATATCAGGCAAATAAAATAAATACATAAAACAAGAGAGGATGGTTATTTATGGCAATGATTTACTTATAGCCATCACAGAACCTAACTGAATTTTAAGTCTTTTTCATTATCGTTCTTTAAGAACAGTGAAAACAAATAAGAACTAAATTGCCATAAAATTAGGGGTTATCACAAAACATGTATGGGTCAAAGTGTTGCAGTTATCAAAACATTTGATGGTCTGATATTGGAGGTAATTGAGATATACGTTTTTACATAACGAGAGATCACAAATTGGTGGCGTAACAGGCCAGCCGACTGAACTGACAGCAATCAGATAGGTTAGGTGTCGAATATTGTTGAATGGTGGCTCCAGGCCTTCGCCATGCTTACCTTTACGGAGTCCAGCGGGTACATTACGCAATGCTCCATCACCCCCGCTATGGCTCCAGCGGTCATGTGTGTGATGGAGTTTTGGGTCGGAAGGGATTCATAGTCCTCAAAGTTCATAATACTCACTGAATACTGACACTCAGCACAAAATTAACACTAAAAAGGATAGAATAACAAGAGGTTTCGATTTTGTTTTACCGAATTAGAAGTATCATTTTCACTAACTATTTTTGTCACAAGACATATGAAATTTAGAACAATCAAAATTTATTCTTTAGCGACTCAACACGCGCGACTTTTGCGGTTACACAGACTACTAATTTTTCTAACGTCATTCGGTCATTTATATAATCTGTATAATAGTACTTGACTTGAATGAAGTGCGGGGCACCTTGTACGGAACGGCACCCACCGGGACCGGCACTTTTCAGACTTTTTACTCCTTAATTTATTGTTTTCATGATGATAAATTATTATTACTCTGATAATTTATTATTATTATTTTTATTTGCGTAGTCTATTAGTTAAATAATTTGTGGGGACACAGCTTTACATACGTTGAAGACCCCGGGGCTCAACAAATTTAATCGACTAAATGGAAATCTTATTAAAGTAACCAAACCCAAAATATATTAGGACAGCCTGCTAAAATTATGCCAGATTTAATTATATCTTTTTCCATAGGCTTATTTATTTATTTATTTTGATTTGACATCAAAACATCAAACTACTTTTATTGTGGGATTTAGGTATGATATTGATGTGGTGACTTTAGATCAACTGATCAAGAGCATCAAACATTTAAACCACATTGAACTACTGCACCAGTGAATGTCTGGGTTCACCATAAATCAAAATTCAATTCATTTCACTACTGCACCAGCACTACCAGCAGACATATAGGCTTCATATAGGTATATAAATTATAATAGTTAGGTACCTATATACCTACAATTATACCTACTATATATTATACCTACAATTAAAAAATCTTCACAATCTTACCATTTTTTCGTGTGAAATTCCTCACGGATACTCCCCCGCCGACCAGTAGGGTTGGTTATTTCGAACTCAAACGGACCAAAACCTTGCACCACATGCATTTTAGGTCTGTTTCTCAGGTCTCTTCGTCTTTTACTTACTCTTTTGCCTATTTCCGGACTGATTAAGACTAGATTCTACGACACAGGGAATGCTAGTGTAGGATCCAGGGAATAATTTGATGTAGGTAGGAGGTAGGTAGGCATGTGTTAAAAGATAACAAATAATATCATTATTATTTCGTGAACCAAAAATATAGGCACAAATCGCGTTTGCATAATATCATCAATTGGTACCTGTTGGTACCTATACCTACTGTTTCGTCTACAGTCTACTTCTCTAATGAGTTTGCTTCCAGAAACCTTCACTTGCATATATAGTTCTGTGAACACGAAATGTGTACCCAAGAACATTAGAAATTTCCTTGTATGTGTACCTACCTATCATTTATTTTTTTATTGATTAGACTTTATGCACAAGTACATAGGCGGACTTAATTTATTTTGACGCAAACCTATATACCTAAGGACTCAGGAGTGTTTACCATAATTTGAACCACTCATTACAAGTTACCCACTAAGTTGCTGCTCATAATTCTGAAGTAGAATATCTTTTGTACCTACAATAAAATTGTACTCGCTATCTAACATTTGTACCTATGTCTCTATCTAAGTATTGACCACTTATACTCAAGAAACTATACACTGACACGTAGGTATACCTATCAATTAATCAATTAGCCTGTCTACGTCCACTGCTGACCCGATTCTACGCCTACCGCATGCAGTCCATTCCAGCCAGGTCGTCGGTCCATCTGCCTGGGGGGCGTCCCACCTTCCGTTTGCTGACTCGCGGTCTCCACTCTAGGACTCGTTTGCTCCAGCGGCCATCGGTCCTTAGACAGATGTGGCCAGCCCATTGCCATTTCAGTTTGCTTACTTTGCGAGCTATGTCGATAACTTTAGTTCTTTGTCGGATGACGTCGTTGCGGATTTTGTCCTTCAAAGAAACTCCAAGCATCAATCTATAATACCTATATAAGTTTCTTTTCATTACCATTCCTGAATATGAAGGCAACCTACCTATTACTAACTAATAAAAAGACTCGAACTCGGGTATCGGAGGGTGGGCACCAGCCGGCACCTCTGCCGACCGAAGCGGGGGTGACTCTCTAAAGGAGAGAGTTGAGCTAACAGAGGGTACAGCGGCACGACAGAGAAAGGATATCGGAGGGTAGAAAATAGCTATACCCAACGATAAGCTTATACACGACACTTCGGACTTTTTATTTATTTATACCCCTTACGGTTTATGCCCTGGCATTAATCGGGCGGATTGAATAAGTGCTCAATTAATACCCAAAGTGAAAGAGCAAATACTCATCACTGGCCATACCATGAAGCTATAATAATATAGCTATAATATATATTATATAGCTTCATGGGCCATATCATTTATATTCAGCGCCATCTAGCAAAGATAAATCGCTCTACTATGGGGCGCAACTGCAGAATCGTTCAATCGCCACAGAATAGACATGAGGATCGCTGAGCTTCGTGGTTTAATTTTTTCACGATTATTTCTCATGCAAATCAAATACCTATAAAATTTTATAATAGTATAATATGGCTTATTAATAGGTACTCACAAAAATAATAAATGAATTTGCGTATACTTAATAAAAAAGACAGAGTCAAAAACACCTTTTTGTTTGCTACAAAAATTATACGGGGCGCGGTTTAGACCGTAGACAGATACTATTCTCTGTTTACGGTTTAGACCTATGTTATTTTCTACAAGAAACATAGATCCGTAAGCACTTATCTGTATTATCTATAGCACTAATACAGATCAGTGTCCATAAGTTACCCAGTGTGTTTAGCACGGTCATCAACTTTGGTAAAGTAGAAAGAAGTGTGCCTGTACGTTTACCCAGGGTCGGCATGGACCGGAAGGGCCCGGATGGCTGACCATAAGCCCGGGGCCGGTTCGGGTTCGGATTTTCTGTATTGTTGCCGCAAGACAGGCCCATGGGGGATTGGGGGCCCGCCCGGCCGACAAAAGCCACCCTGACTATAAGGCCAGTCCGATGCTGCGTTTACCCACAGAGTGACGGCGCTCCAGCTGTCGGACAGTGACGACGGCCCAGCTGCAGCGTGTCCTTCTCTGTAACGCTAACGACCATTGGACCATACAACTAAAACACTCGCAACGTTCGTCCCTCGTCTACTGATGGTGGAATGAATTGGGGTATAAAATAAATACGACGTGAATCAGAAATGCAAGTTTATTACTTTAAAAGCATATAGTCTTTACGTTAAAAATCACTGATAAAATTCCTCTCACTCTCTCAAGTTCTGTATGAATATTATTTATCGTTCATGTGGTGACAGTGCGTCCTCTATTGTGTACGAAGCGATACATTACATCCCCGGCCTAGGGTCGGGCGAGCTCACCGGTGTACATAAATATAGCATTATTACAAAATAAACTCTATATATACATCTAGATATAATTCAATATAAATAATTTAACTCCTCTCCGTCACGTACATAACATTGAAAGCTGGTGTCGCTCATACACTCGATGATACGTCGTCCGGTGACGAAGCGTCCGCCGCCTGCAGTGAGTCGCCAGTGACGGCAGTGACCTACCAGTGACGCCGCGCGGCGAACGCTTCGCGGACGAACTATTGTGAAGTAGAGTATCCTATCTACGAGACATCCTATCCATTTAATAAAGAGCTTAGAAAACGCCCGCGTTTGACATGAACTAGCGCAGCCACCTCGGACGGGCGCTCCAAAGTGTGATCGTTAATTGAATCGTTTATCAAAAGGTGACAGATGCCAGTCTTCGGCCGACGCCCGACACCACTACAGGGTACCTACTACCAACGTGTATTTTATCAATTGACTGAAAAATGTACACACATTCAAAAATTTATCACATTCAACTGGCGACTGCAGCCGACCCACGAATCTAACAAGAAGTGTGACCCCGCGACCTGCTCCTCTGTGTTACCTGACTGTGGGTACTGGTTTTACAGTAACTATTTCTTAGGACTTGCCTTTCTGATCAACTCAAGAGTATTATATATTATTGCATACTGTGTAATCAATATTTAAATGACATTGTGCCTGTGGGGGTGCAGGGGCGGGGGCCGCGGGGCAAGCGCTCGGGCGCGCCGCACGTCGCCACGCGTACTCGCATGCTTTAATAATGGTAACAAATTAGGCATATCAATTGTATGTAAGCTACCTACTCTTACGCGTACCTTACTCACTATAAAAATGTTCTTGTAAGCCATCGAAATGCTCAATAAAAGTACGATACTCGAATATAATTTTCATCTTTATATTGCAACCAAAAATAATATCTGCCTAGAATAAAATTAAAAACAACGACATAATTATAAAAGAGTCAACGATGACGCCCGTGCACGTCCGCCTCGGCCTCACACGCACGCCGCGCGGGCGCATCGCGCGCACACACACACACACGCACACATACGCACACACAAACAGACACACACGCCAGTGGGCAACGGGCACGCTATTTTCGAACACACTTATTATGATATTTCAATTATGATTCCTTTCTTAATTCAAATGTACACAATAATACACATTATTTTACATAAAAACAAAATCAAAGAACAAACACGTATGCCAGTTGAATACGGCTAGGGAGCGGGCCGGCCGCCCACTGGCGCCTCGCCACCGCGGCCTCCAGCTGCACTCACAGCTGCCGTGCAACTTAAACCTAACTCAAAATATTTATCTTACATATCGTAATATATTTGGTTCTCACTAACGTAACTGAATGCACGCGCCCACGCTACATCACAATATATAATAGTATATAAGTATCTGTATACACGTATATTCTCAATATAACAAGGCATCGCACTACTACGCTACGTGTAATATCATCGCGCGCCTAGAACAGGCGCGCGCGCCGCTTGAGCTCGTTGCGGCGCCAGATGGGCAGGCGGTAGAAGTCCTGGCGCCCGATCTGCAGGATGGCCTCGAACTCCGCGTCCGACAGGTGGCGCTGTGGGCAACGGCATGGTCACTACTCACTACTCACTACTCACCAATCACAGGAACAAAACAATATTGTATGGCTCTAACTACTTCTTTAATAATCAGGGTTGAATAGTATTAACGAAATAAAACATGTTTATATCTACTAGGTCTAACTAGGTAGATTCTTAATTTCCTTCAGTGCGATATTATAATATCAAGGGGGAAGTTCTAGTTAAAAAAACTTCGGCTAGGTCTTCTAAAAAAAGGTAATTATGAAACGAGTAGGATGTGTGCACGCGCGCGCGCGTGTGTGTGTGTGCGTGTGGGGTGTGTGTGTGTGTGCGTGTGGGGGTGTGTATGTGTGCGTGTGGGGTGTGTATGTGTGCGTGTGGGGGTGTGTATGTGGGGGTGTGCGTATGGGGGTGTGCGGGTGTGTGCGTGCGGGTGTGGGTTAGGTCACCTCGAGGTTGAGGCGGTCGACGTCGGGCGGCAGGCGGTAGTTGGTGATGAGCAGCAGGTGGTAGGGGTAGAGCTTGGCGGGCTCGTGCAGCAGGTGGCTGGTGGCCATGTTGGGCAGCGAGCGCCGCACGCCCGCGCCGCCCCCCGCGCCCCCCACCCCGCCCCCCACCACCCCGCCCCCCGGCCCGCCGCGCGCGCTGGCCGACGTGTGGCGCCCGCCCACGCCCACGCTGCCGCGGATCAGCACGCCGCCGTCCGTCGTCTGCACAAACCGAACACACATTTGTAGCTTCAGAACACTTCTGCATAGCTCTTATAAGCGGCCCTTACCGAACATTCAAGTAAAAATAAATACGACTACATAATGTTTATTAAAGTGACGGCCGGTTCACGCCGCGACCTGGCCTGGGAAGACTCCGTCAAAGGACTCAGCAGACTTTTCGCCCCTAGTCTATTTACAAGCAAATGTTTCTACTTATGTAACCTTACTTCTATAATTGAATACAAAAAAACGCAACACTGCACGTTTTTTTCTTAATACACCTGAGAGATAATTTAGAATTCTTTGAACACCTAAGTAGACATTCTAGTAAACATGTGTACTTAGGTAGTGTATGATGGGTGAACTTACCACAGCACTCCTGTCCACATCAGTTATGGAGCCGGCAGAAACTAGAAATAGAAACAACCATTGCGTTATCAATCTATATTGCGTCGTCGCTCGGACTACGTTACCGTGAAGCTAAGCGCTCATACTAATGAGTTGCACGCACGAATGTAAGTACGAGTTGCCACACGATACAACTTTATGACCAATGGGACTAGAGTCACAATCAAATCGTGTCGTGTGGATACAAATATTGAACAATGTTCGTACGGATGGAAATCGGGCAATCAATTTGTATCGTGTGAAAGTCCCATAGCAAATTATCACGTCACATGATAATATATTTTAATACACACAAAATATAAGTAAATATATAAAAGTATAAAGTATGCAGTAGGCGAGTGCCAGTGGTGCCTACTGCGGGCCTACGTATGGGTGCTCGCTAGCGGTTACACGACAGTATAATGATCCGCGCTCGTCAACTTACTAACTATTAAATAGCTTCAAAAACAAAACACGACTTCGGTAATGAAAACGAAAAAATGTGTATTATGACTTTTTGTAACTACGAGTAAATGACGCAAATATTAAAAAGACAAAAATGTGTGGAGGGGAGAGGGTGGGGCCACAGAAGTGGGGACACGGCACATGTACACAAAACGAGTGTTCGCAGCGAAGCGCGTGGCGGGGGCAGCGGTGGCGGCGGCGCTACTTACTGCACAGGTCCGTCCGCACTGCGCGAGCGCATAACACAACAACACAACCGTCAGTACACACGCACACACACGCACACGCACACGCGCGCACCGGCGCTGCGGCCGTGCGTGTGCGTGACTCTTTGCTTGTACAAAACACAGGCATAACCATTTATGGCTACAATTTTATTAGATATGTTACCTATTATAGTAAGTATTTAACCACTACATTTAAATAATAAATTGAGGACAATGCGGCCTTAGTTCAAGTTAAACTTTTTAATATTAATAAAGTAACTCTCATGGACGTCGGTGTCAAATATGGGCAGGTGTTCACTGGGAATATTTCGGAGTTTAGCAGCTGCCTCACGTTCCATATTGTTTTGTCCAGCAGAGGGCGACTTCTGTTCACACAACTAGGGACAGCTTTCATAGACGGTACTGGTTGACAATTAATCGACATGGTCACAAAGGGGGAGGGGGGGGGGGGGAGAGGGCATTGAGAGGGAGCGGTGCGCTACTTACTGTCTGACTTGCCGCTGCTGAAGTCGGTGCTATGCGTTTTGTCCCCCATGCCGCTGAATGTGAAGTCGCCCTATAATACACACATGGTTTTCGCTATAAAATAAGCCCGAAAAAAAATCAAAATAAGATAGTTATACTTCTTTATAATTTCTTGAAAAATTAATAAAGTATTCTACAGAATTGACAATATTCACACATGTACAAAACATCTGTTAGGTACGTTGGTTAAATAATATTGTACTACCCGTTCGCTATAAGTTTGCCGCTGTCAACTGTCATGCGTCTAGCGTTGTCTCACTCACTCAGTTCTAGGTCCAGTGAGTAAACGCTATACTGACATCATTTGACAGCAGTAAACTTATAGCGAACGGCTTGCAAGTTGTTCACTAAAATCGTCAGGCAAACCATGTGATGGTCTCACCTCACACGGTAAAGTGTTTGTGTGTGGGAGTGGCCGGTGTTTGAAGTTGTAAAATCCTTGACGTGAACTTGCACGATTCACACAAAATACACCCAAACAAAATATCAATCTCATTTTCTTAATGTAGTTGTAGAATCCTACTGTGAATATCATTAGTGAAAATTGTACCATATACATACAACAACCTGTAGTTATTTTTGAAATACCCACACATCTTTTCTTTCGTGCGGCAATCCCCACGGATACTACATCCACCACCGGTGTGCGGTTATGTCGGACTCGAACCGACTAAAACCGCAAGCCTTCTCGGGGCTTCATACGCCAGGGTGGAAGGTGACCCAAAACCACCTCGCCATAGATAGATAGAGGGGAATACCCTCATATCTTATCATCATCCAAATTGGCACTACTTAGTACTTCAGTGCCATAAATTCAGTTTCAAGAGCGTAACCCATGAGGATACTCCAGTAGCCGCTTACTGCTTTGCGTCAAAATTGTAATTGCAACAGATGTTTTGCACAAAATACAGAAATGACGCTGATAAAGTAGCATGTCGGCGGCGTAATGCAGGTAATTACCGACGTGTCGAGCGGTGTGTGCGGGGTGTGCGGGGCGTGCGGGGCGTGGGCGGGGCGCATACTCACGGCCGTGCTGGACGAGAAGGTGTGCGAGCGCGGCGCCAGCCCGTAGCCCGGCCGCGGCGCCGCGCGCAGCGACGACACCACTGCAACACGCGCACGCGCACTGTCACCACCCGCCCCCCCCTCCCCCTCCCCCCTCCCGCTAGCTGGCCCTGTCCGCCCTACCGGGACCTACCTGGCCTACCGCGGGCGCGCGCCGGCCGAGCGCGGCGGGCAGCGTGCTGGAGCGCAGTGTCCCCGCCACTACGTACACATACACACAACACGGTCACGACCACTCTACCGCTACCTACACTCAACTAGCTAGCTCTAGCCACCTTACAATCTACACGTCCACTTTACCGTACTGTAGTACCATAGGTACTGTCACTGGTTGGGCAAAACTTGTTCAACAAACATGGACAATCGAACTCATAAGCTGATGATCGATGCCTTAATCAATTTAATCGTGATTTAGTTAAGAGACCGTTCATAAAAACATCACGACAAAACTTCACTTTAATTTTTTTTTTCTATTTTGATTTGAAACGCTCCGCCTTCAGACGAATTTTACTCATATAAATAAAATGTAATAAATTATGATGAATTTCTACATCACGATTCAACAGTCAATGATTGGTGATAAAAAAATGACCAACAGTTTGACCCAACACTGCTTAGAAGGCAAAAAAATAAAATAAAGTCGACGTGTTCATATCGAAAAAAAAAACGATCAGATAATTTAGAAAACCATTTTGATTTCATAATATTTCATCAGCAAGGTAAACATTCCGCGTGATTGTATATAGGTAGATCCATCTAGTTGACTGTACATCATTATAACACATACAATAGCACAGTTTCAACACGCAGGCACTTCTGCAGAACATTGCTCGCTCACTACACACACTCTACACAGCTACCTATATCAATATAGTAGGTATTGTGTAGTGCAGACACACCGGCCGGCGGCACTGTGTGCGTGAAACTGTGCTCTTGTACGCGACACATGCCTCATGCACAAACAGAGGCGCAACATAACAGAAAACATCGATGCGCAAATATATTCAAATAATATAATGTAACAAACATATCGCTACTAGAACATGTGCAGTCTGCGACAAAAGTTGCTGAACACAAACCGATTTACAATTTATTCAATGTTTGTAAATTTGTTTCATGTCTGCTTGACTATTATTAAAACTATTTTTTTTTTCTTAAAAAAGATTTTAGGGCTAACTGTAAGTTAAGTGTTAAGCTAATTTTGTAGTTGACTGTACCTTTCCACAATAGGTTTAAAAGATATAAGCATCTGCTGGCATCAGTTTCGAATAAAATACTTATGATAAGAAGCGAGTAGAATATTACATACGTATACAGGGTGAATTTTTCAAAAGGGATTGGATGGCCAAATCCGAAACTATAAGGAATAGCGAAAAATGCTCAAAGGAGTCACGAGCCCGATTTTGATGAAACTTAAAACCTCATCATTAGATTTTTGAAAAACCAATAAACCTAGCTGAGAATCGAACCCGTTGATTTTGAAAAAAAAAACACACCCTTTATTATTACACCATACGATAGTGTCGCTGTTAAGGAACAAATTCTGCTAAGTAATAATATACGGAAAATTTAAGGAAAATTTAGAATTTAATAAAATTCATGTTTCATGTACCAATTTGTTTCGTTCGAAATCCCAGAAAAGATCGTAACTATTCCGTGTTTTAAATTATACTCAGAATGATTATAATGATTGATGTTTTATTTGAAACAAGATGGAGCTCCAGCCCATAATAGCCGTAAAACAGATTTTGATTCAGTAGTTTGACGACAATTTTATTGCAAGGCATGGTCCTGTGCCTTGGCCAGCGAGATCCGTGGATTTTACTGCCTTAGATTACTTTCTTTGGGGGTATGTCAAAAACGAAATTTACAAAGACATATGATACAGAGGTACAGTTGATTACTTGAAACGTTCTTTGGAGAATATTCTAAACGGAATCAATAACATTCTAATATTGAATGCAGTACGACCCTTGAGGTCTCAAATCCAGCTATGTATTGAAAACAATGGTCTACATTTTGAACTATTAATCAGTTAATGTAAGAAAAATAAAATGTATTTTGTTAAAGATGAGCTCATTCCTTTAGTTTGCGGTATGCCATTACTTCCCAGAAAAAGATCCTTAATAGCAACACTATCGTATGGTGTAATAATATAGGGTGTGTTTTTTTTTTCAAAATCAACAGGTTCGATTCCTAGCTAGGATAATTGGTTTTTCAAAAATCTAATGATGAGGTTTTAAGTTTCATCAAAATCGGGCTCGTGACTCCTTTGAGCATTTTTCGCTATTCCTTATAGTTTCGGATTTGGCCATCCAATCCCTTTTGAAAAATTCACCCTGTATAATAGATCTGTCAATGAAATATCACCAAGTATGGAAGCGTCCAAACCAAAAGTCTATGTACTCATAATGCGAAGCAGCACCCTACGGTGGGTTAGCGAAATGTTGCCAAGTGCATCATTGGGACTTGGGACTACAGCAACTACGGTGGTGTCATTATCATTACCCTTAGTTCAAATCTTTATTTCAGATTACATGTGATCCATAATTAATTGGAATACAAGATTAAAATATTAAATATAACCAAAAAAAATCAAACGTTTTATCGGTAACGGTATCAATATAGTAATACATAGCAGGAGTCACTTGGCAACATTCCACGTGAGACATAAAGCTGTGATGTTCACATAACAAGCGGTGGTCACACAATGACGTGTGGCGTGTGGCGGAGCACTCCGTATTGCGCTGCGTACTGCGCGGACACGCGACGTGACGCGACCCGGCCGTGGTCACACTACGTGCCACTAGGTACCCACGCTACCCAGTAGCCTACATTTTTGTCATTTTGGACAATTATTTTTTTGTAATCTATCGTGAACCAGCCCCCGTAGACAATTGTCAAAAGTCTAAATCGCTAACGATCGCCAAGGAAACGAATAGATTATCCGGCGGAATCCGGCGTACAATGCGCGCGCCGCGGCGGAATCACGAGCTGGAGTGTGATTGGTCGACTTAATCTATTCGTTTTCTTAGTGATTTAGACTTTTGACACTTGTCTACGGGCCCTGAGGCTTTGGACAAATTTGTAGGCTACTAGATCTATACATGCATTGTCCATTATTATAGGAATGGTTGATATTATTGAGACTTATGAAATCTGCCTAGGTATGTGTAACTAATTCTTTTTCGTAGATGCGCAGAGAAGGTAGAGGGAAGCTTAGTTAAAATTGAAGGTTAGCAAATGGTTCTAGTAAAGTAGCATGATGATGAAGCAAAAGGAGCGCGGGGCCTGCAGCCCGGGTCGCGTCGCGCTACTGCTCGCTCTCACAAGCCTCGGCCGCCGCCCGCCGTACCGCACACCTCGAACTTTACAGTAGCGTTCGAAGTATGCGGGCTCCACGCGGGGCTGACGCCGGCCGGGGAGCTTGGCAAGCGCCTGTGACGCGCTGTGCGACGGAGACAAGGCGTCGACGCGTGACTACCGTGGACATGTCGCGGCAGGAAGATACTGGCGCTGGGTCCTCTCGCCCCCTACTGCCCGCGACCCCCTGTAGCTACCGTGCCAAGCCAATACCGATCCAATATTTACGTTTCCATAACATTGTTAATGTGAAACATCCGAGGGCACGGCACACTTCACCAGAAGTGAAATTGAACTTTTAATAAAAAAAATCCTTGTAATAAGTATTTAAATAAAAAGTTATTAAAAAAAGGATTATTAGGACACGCTGCCCTTAATATACATTGGTCTAATATCTTATCTTATTCAAAATAGGATATTTGTAGTACTGCAAAAAGCAGTGCGAGTACCTTCCTAATGTGTATACGAACACTACATAGTGCGAGTCACCGTGCTCGGCGGCGCACACGCACGTGTTGCTGCAACAGACACACGCACACGGATGACGCGCCGACGCGCTGTGCTCCGTCCGCACCACACTGCAGCTCATACTTTACTCGCCACGCTTATGTTACAGTGTTATGTTACGTATATACGTACTGGACCATCATGTACTACATATTTTCGAGTATGAGCTGGAGTGTTCTAACTAAGCGAAGTCACCGTTCGTGTCGGCCAAGATTAAAACGTTGCTCAACCCAATAGTTACGAGTAGATGCATTTTAAAAAAATAGCTCAGTTTGTTTTGTTTTTAAATGTCAAAAAATCAATATCCAGGCCGTGGCTCGACCTCGAGACAGTTTCACACTGAGACCACACTTTGATATACTTCTGACTCTATTTGTGTAATTTTTAGGAATTATGGCAGTTTCTACGTCATCGTGAAAATCAATACACAAGCATCCAAGTCGCACGTGGTCGAGGCGGCAGAGTGGCTCCGTGTGAAAGTGTCGCAGTGCGAGTCTCGCTGTGGAGCTTCACTTTTTGACTATCGTTTAATCTCGGTGCGCACGCAGTACCCACGGTTAGAACTGACAGATATTCACTACGATATGATACGAGTTTCCGAAACGATCCCATCGTTAGTCGCAGACAGTTAGCCAATCTTCGCGGGAGGTGAGTAGGTCGCCACCACTGGCGGGGTTAGTACGGGGGGAGGGGGGGGAGCGAGCGCACACGCGGCGCGGGGCGGGGCGTGTGCGCTCGCTCCTATTAGTCTTATAACATTTCAGTGGTGAGAGGCATATCGTTATATTAGGTGACGTTTCAATGTTCAAGTGATCCTTAAATTAGAAATACATTTTAGATTCATGACATAAGTGACCAGGTATAACATGAGTGGCCATTTAAAGATAAACGCCCATAGTATACTGACTGGCAAACTTCGTGACAACGTACTTTAGCCGCATAGCTGCGCAGAATGCGTTTTTAAATCTCCATAATATGGCGGCGGGGAGGCGCGCCGATCAACCAAAAATTTATTATACTATGTTAATGAAGGCAGGCTCAAATAGGTGGCGTCTTCGGGCGACCACTTGTTTTACTGGTGATTTGTTGGCTACTTAGAGGTTTGTTGACGAAGTTTGGCGGTAAGTACAGTGGGGAGGCACACGTAAGAGTGGCGGTGGGGGCGGGTACGTACCGTTGTATGTCGGTATGTGCGAGTGGCTGGTGTGGGAGTGGCTGGTGTGGGAGTGGGAGTGGTGGTGGTGGGGCGGGTAGGCGGCCTGCTCCAGGTGGCGCGACGGCGACGCTCCCACCGGTGATGAGTAGCGCAGGCGCGGCAGCGGCTCGCGAGACGCCGACGGGGTCCTGCGCACACACACACGCACACGTTACAGCACAGACTCGCTACCCTCTCTCCCAGTGTTTGAAATATTGCTTACAAATCACTCGTAAATATGTACCTACAGATACAGGCACGTAACTTGGCCAGGTTTGGGGTAAGTTCGCGCATCGTGCACTTTGAGCCAATCAAATGATTCAAAGTACGAACGAACGGAACGTTGATTCACTACAAGACGTCTCTCGGAGACATTTGATTGGTCCGTCAAGTGACGGAACAATCATATGTCCGCGACGGCGCAACCGCGTCTCCCGCGACCCGCTCATACCTCAAAGGGGACCTAAAAACGACCTTTGCGCATATGACGCGTCTGGCCGATTGACGTGCCGGTATCTGTATATTTTTAATATTTTGTTTTTCTAAATACAGTTTTTCAATACGAACGAAACGGAACAGAAGATACATAGATGTGAAGTACGTACACGGTTTTGAGATAACTGAATTACTAGTACCGAGATCGTCTCTGATGCAAAATACACTCCAAGATATCTTGTTACATTTTTTATTAAAGTGCCATAGTGCGGGAATCCTCATGGATACCACCCCCATCGGCTATCGGGGGTGGTTATATCAGGATCGAACTGACTAAAATCACACGCCGTCTCGGGTCTTAATTACCGGGGAGTAAGATTACCTAATAGACATATCTCTCGGACTCCAGCTGACCTTGGGCCGTCAACGGTTTTAATAAGGCCCCCTCGATCCCCGAAAGGGGTAGTGTGGTGAGCATCGTTCCACCTCGCTGACGGTGCTGGGGTGTAGGGTGACAGGCGACCGTTTTGTTGCCCAACCATCCGCTTGAGGACATCCCTCGTGTGTGTTGAGCGCGGACTTTACGTAACGCAATGTACCTGCGAGCAGAGTGGCGCGGGCGCAGTGTACGTACCTGCTTGCGTTTCTAGGATCCAGGTTCTGTTTTTTCCACTGCTGTAGTTTCTCTCGTTCTTTAACTTCTTTTAGGAACACCTGAAACCGATGGCACACCAAACATGTTTTAACCACTAAAGGAATCGATAGAAGGAGCGCATCTCTTTGTGCCTGCTAACACATAATTATGTATACTAGATGTAATCCGTAGGTGAAGTGTACGCGCGTTATCTTCTTACCGGGAATCATAATGTAGACATGTAAGGGATATTTAGTTTACTTAAAGAAGGAAATCTATTCCTTTCATTCTAATGTGAGAGACCGTACCTGCGCGATGCCGCTGTCAATCTTGGCGAGCTCCAGCTCCTCGCGGCGCAGCTTGGGGTCGACGCCGTTGCCGTTGAGCGCGCCGTTGGGGCGCGGGCCGTCGGCCTCGTCGTCGCTGTCGGGCACGCCCTTGTAGGTGTCGGACCAGCGGCGCCGGCGCTCGGGGTCCGTGTAGGGGTAGGGCGGCGCGGGGAAGTCGTCGCGCTCGATCTTGGGCTTGGTGCCGGGCGGCGGCTTGTAGGCGGCCGGGTAGTGCGACAGCTCGATGGGCTCCTCGTTGTTCATGCGCGGCGACTTGGGGCGCGGCGTCTCGGCGCGCATGGAGTCCACGAGCGCGCGCATGCCGGGCGTGGCGGCGGCGCGCGAGGACGCCTTGCTGGCGGCGCGCGACGAGGCGCGCGTGCTGCCGGCCGAGGGCGGGCGGTGGAAGTGCGGCGAGGCCGTGGAGCGGTCGTAGGGCTGCAGCGGCCGGCGCAGGTAGGCGGGCTCGCTCGTCAGGTACGAGTACGTCGTGATGCGGTGCGGCGACGGCGCGCCCGCCTCGCGGTACTCGCGCAGCACCAGCCCCGGCGACGCGCAGCGGTACCCGTACTGCGCACCGCACGCACACGCACACAAACATTAAACAGTGTGTCGCTCCAACAAACATAGTTAGCACATCATTCAAAACGAGTCATAATCTTTATGGTCCTTCGGGCCGGACTTGAACCAGCCGACCTATATATTTCTGAGTTCCGTTTCATTTAAAGGATATACTCGTACATATGTAGATATATTATTTTTGTAAAATTTAAGTTTCGTTGAAAACAACAGATACTAAATATCAGTTAGTCAACACATCCACATGCTCGATCGCCGCGGCCGCGTGCTTACGACAAGGAGAGACAACATAATAACAACATAAAATACAAAATAACTCAAATTACAATAATAAGAAAACGTGTAAATGTGTCAACTAAAAATAATTTATCCAATTGTGTCCTTGAAATACAGTGCCACAGTCCCGGCGCCACTCACGAGTCTACCCTTACTGCAGAGCGGCAGTTTGTAGCCACGGTGTAGAAGGGTTCAGAAATGAAAATACCTTCACTTTAACATATACTACGCTTTAACATTATAATATGACAAATTATAACCATTTGATTCTGATTTCAGTTCTTTCTAAAACTAAACAAGTAGGTAGATACGTATTTCATGGACACAATAAGGATCAAAATGAAAGTAAAAATAATAATAATAAAAAGAAAATAAAAAGTGTGGAGTGACGGACCTTCCTGGTCAGGCTACTGTAGGGGCTGCAGTAGGAGCCGTTGACGCTGGGCGTGCGCGACCGCAGCGAGAACTACGACAGGGAGCACACGTCACGGCACGGCACCGCGCGGCACGGCACGGTACCACACGGCACGGCACGGTACCACACGGCACGGCACGGTACCACACGACACCGCGCGGCACGGCGCGGCACGGCGGGGGTATAATATATGCTCTATGCGTACTGTTTTAATTTGATCGATTGTACGTCATACATAAAGTAGCTTTGTCGGCAATTCAGGCGTGTACAGAACAAAATATTCAACAAATAAAACGGTTAATATACTCATAGAAACTTTTAAATGTTTACGATGCAAGTTAAAGAAATAGTGCAAGGAACAGAACCGATTGTTTGCTACGTTACATTTGCTAAGTACATTTTGTGGAACTTTCGACATATGATCAAAACAGTATTCATAGAACATCATGTAAACCGACTGACGCTGGTCTAGGGAGCAACTTGCCGGGCTGTGCGGCGCCAGGTGCACAACATACACAAAAATATCAACTCATAAAGTGAACAATTAAATTGAACAACTTGGTTACTTGGTGCCTATCCGCCTCCATTCCACTAAACACATAATTCTTACGAGGTGCGGATGGGGGCGGGTACAGCGTGTCCTGCGCGTGATTGTTGCAGCGACTGTACTGTGGTCTGCAGGATCGACACATCCTCTGCGGTAAATACTGTATTTGTTTGGGTTTTGCAAAAATTTCTGATGATTTCTTTTTTAATTTTAGATTTAGCAAATCTAGAATGGGACTTGGTAGCTCAGTTGGTCAGAGCATTCCCCCTGCAAGGGACTGGTCACGGGTTCATTCCCGTTCTGGATGATTACTTTTTCCGATCAAAAAATCATTAGTAGGAATGGTTGGCATACAATTGCTTTAAAAATTTTTCATTGAATCTTTGCAAAACATTACTTTTTTTTAATAAACCTGCTCACGTCGGGCTTGCCGTGATTAAGAGATAATCGGTACCAAGATGTCATACATAAATAGCAGAATATGTATTAAGAAGTAGGTGTAGAGTGTAAAAATCAACAATAACAAAATATTTAACGAAAGTAAACACCTAACATTTAAGCTACAAGCAAAACATGAGTACATAAGACAGTGTAGAGTGCAGCAGTGATGCAGCTGGTCGAGTGAGTGCTGAGTGCTGGGTGGTGCTGGGTACCTGCAGGTCGGCGGAGGCGCGGTCGGGGTCGTCGGGGCCGAGCGCGGGGTCGCTGGGCGCGGGCGCGGGCCCGCAGCGCGGGTGCCAGATGGCGGCGCCCTGCAGGAACATCTCCTCGCCGTCGCCGAACGGGTCGCCGCACTTGCTGCAGCGCGCGCACGTCGGGTGGAAGTGGTGGTTCTCGCCCGCCTGACACACACACATACTAATATTTCAAAAACTAACTTGTACAACTAATCGATGACCGCAAAATCCTCTTAGGAACATCAATTTTGACCATCATAAACCAGTCAACAATCAACGAGAACAGCTCGTCCCCACACGAATCCCCGGCCGTGAGCCATGACTGATACAATATAACGGAGGACAGTGATCCGATTGATTTATCAGAACAATGGCCAGTTAGTGGCGCACCGTCAGCTGTCCCGAGGCGTGACGTCACAGTGTAATGACGCGTCTCACCGCGACCGTTATCGTCAGTGCAACGTGCGATGTCATTGATAGAACGCAGTGGTCAGCGGCGCGTTCTCACGGTGCGCCAGTGCGCCACTGATAGCGCGCGACCTGCCTAGCTGCCTGCGCTTATACATACCCCAGGCAGAGTTGTAAACTATATTTGGCAGGCAGACCTGTACATGTACTCGGCCTGCAGCACCGCGTCAGTGTGGTGTGCAGGCGGAGACAGTGACGTAGACGTAAGTACCTGCAGCACTTTGCCGGAGATGTACCGCTGGCAGTAGGCGCAGCGCACGCCGTACAGGCGCTGGTAGTCGCGCTCGCAGTACGGCACGCCCTCGCGCCCCATGTACTCGCCCTGCAGCACCGCGCCGCACTCGCCGCACGCGAAGCACCACGTGTGCCACTGTCTGAAACAACACAGCCGCATTGCAACATACCCTGATCTACACCAATCTTATCACCTATGAGGAATAGCGAAAAGTGCTTAAAGGAGTCTCGGGGCCGATTTTGATGAAAACAAAAACGGCATCATTGGATTTATAAAAAAAATCCTAGCCAGAAATCGAATCCATTGCTTATGAAAAAAAATACACCCTGTATTATTACACCATTCGATAGTGCTGCTAATAAGGTATCTGAATCGCTTAATGTTCCAATGACGATATGCATCAACATGTAAAAAGTAAAAATATAGAAAATTTGTTCTGTTTGGTGTTCCCCAGGGGACAATTTCAGGTCCTTTTTCTCAGCTCCTTCAGGACTTTGCACACCATGCACAACATAAATTCCTACCAGGTGGCAGAAACGATTCGCCGTTTGGCTCTGTCTTTAAATACAACACAAGTTTCCTCTATTGTATACTTTCAATACTAGCCCACCTTAGTGTAGTCTTATCAAACACACCTCTAAATAGTATTTTGTAGATCTGTTTAGTGAAAGTGGAGAAAATCCGTGTAATCGTTACTCAAACCGACGTATTAACGGTAGATCCTACAGCCTAAAAGGTTAAATGTATGTAATAGTACTTGTAAAATATAGAGTAAGAAGCATTCAAAAGTGTCGTGTGTTATCTGACAATGATTCCTACGAGCACACCGGTAAGAATGTAAATTAAACTTGTGAATTTGTTCACTCCTGAAAGAAAGCTCCTTTATTACCATCAAGCTGCTAATTCTAGTCTGACATTCAATTCATCATACAGATCGTCGAAATAACCTTCAGTAATAAATTAGGGCAATTAGGCACGTGACCCGATGACGTCACGCGACGGGTCGCGCACCACGCACTTATTTATTCAACGCTCACCTGTCTAGGGCGACTAGCGCCTGCCCTTCTGAAAGTTCTTGACCGCAGCCCGCACACTCTGAAATAATAAACACCAAACGCTCAATATACCCCATCTGCCTCCAAATAAAGGGAAACGGACGGACGGCCCTATTTACAATTTACAGGCAATGTAAACTTTGGTGTTCCTATTATAACAATACGTAATGTACCTACATTGTTAGGCGTCTCATATGCAAACAAATATGAAAGGGGTTACTTAATTATCTTGCAATATAAGTATTATTAATAGTTAGAACGACTTTAGAACTTTGTCACAATTATGATCAGAATCCCGTGAGCATATTGGCGATTGGTCATCTTGGGGAATGTTTAAAAGAGGAAAAATAATATGTGATTCGTCTCAATATTGATAAGCGCCATTGTTTACATTGTCTGCAAGTGCTGATGTAGCACGCGTGGGCTCAATGCCAGCATCAAGGTCAATGTTACTCGCCAAAAGCGGTGCACTAGCTGCACTCCGTCATGGGTTTGTGAGACTCTTCATTACACGACGGACAGCCAGTAGCGTTAACGTTCACATTGAACTGGAAAGGCAGCTTCCAAATATCGGTATATTTATACCTATTGACCACAGAACAATGACGTAATTGCAGAAACTAGAAATAGATTTTGATTATTTAAGTATGTGTTGCTATATAAGTACTTCACTGTCATTTTACAGTAGACGGTTTAAAAAAAAAAAAAAAACTGGGCAAATAATCAACCACTAAGGAACCACTTTAAGAGAAAAATAAGTTTTTGAAGTTGGTTAAATATACTTCTTCTGAAATTAAAAAATAATTTCGCGAAACCGCATCTATTGCGGACAAACATACTTAGAGTTAAAACTGTGAACATTCCTGAAATATGCATAAATAATGTACTCTTTTCAAAGCCATAAGTCAGTTCGAAAAAGCATTCATAAAATCTTTCAGAAACGACTCGTGAAATATCATAGAAAAGTCTAAAACTGCGTCATTGTTCTGCAGTGGAACAGTGATATATCAAAAAAAATCTTAATTTACGAGTAGAAACCTCAGGATTACATCCAAGATTTGAGGCTCCAGACGCAATTGCGACCACCCAGGCGTACAGCAAAATGGTTTATATGAGCTAAAACGTAAATGAATACATCCCAGGTGTTCGCAACGGCACGCGACAGTGCGGGTGGAGTGATCAGAGCATACGCCATGCCGAGGTGAGAGTGAACATGAAAGTTTGGCGTGAGGTGACAGGTTAGTGCCAGTGCTGGTGCTGCGCAGGGTTAGCTGACACACAAAGCAGCATGTGCAAACAAGTTTTGGACTTCTACTACAGTAGAACCCGTTTAAGACGATCACGCTTAATACGATTTCTCGCATAATACGCCACTTTACGCCAGTCCCTGCAACTTGGAGACATATTTCATACATTTCTTAACGCTTAATACGATTCGCATCCCGTTTAATACGCCCGCGAGCCCTTGTTACAACAAGAAAAAATTGAGATATTGAAAGTTTTTGATAAAAAATCACACAAATCAAACTCAGTTAGCTGCTTCACTTACCAGTTTCTACGTTACGTACCATTATTAAAGAAAAATACAGATTGGGAGGTTTGCAGAGAAAAAAGCAATAGGAAGGCACGAGCTTTAAAACTGCCCATAAGTGGCCCCATAATATGCGAGAAAGCACGTATGACGTAAGATTGCTGAAAGCTTACAGAATGGCTCGATAGATCGTTTTAAAAATCGTATTTTCCCTATCCCGCATAATACGCTTTCTCGCTTAAGACGCGTTTTTGGTAGGGTCCCTGAGAAATCGACTTAAGCGGGTTTTACTGTAGTTTCATTATTTCTACATTTCAAAATGAGAAAATATCAGAGCGGAACATCGTGCTAATTATACAAGTGATATCTAACCTCCTTAGGTACAGTTATCAATATATCTTCTTATTTATTGCATATAAAAATATTATGATCACTGATACGCATTATTTCATTCATAAAACTATTGCGTCTGTAAACACCAGCCAAACGGTAGTATCTCGTCGTAGTAGATCTCGCACCTACTTTCAGCTTAACTCTACCTGGTTCGCGGTATCCTAGTCAAGTCGGCTAGTGCTATGAGTAATGTAAAAGCGCCATACCTAGTGCAGTCTCACCATTCTGGTCGTGTACGTTGTTGGCGTGCGAGAGTAGGTCGCGCGCGGGCGAGCCGGGCGAGGCGGGCGAGCCGGGGGACGCGGGCGAGCCGGGCGACGCGGGCGAGATGGGCGAGGCGTGCGGCGGCGCGGCGCGCGCAGTCTGCCGCTGCGGCACGGCCACGCAGCTGCTGCACACCACCTCCGCGCCAGTGTATGTCACCTTCTCGCCGGAGGGGAACGCGCGTCTGAATAATGGGGCGTCAATCTTGATTCATTTAGCAGACTCACAAATATATATTAGGTTTTTTAACTAGAATTAAAATGCAATAATCAATAGCAAGAAGACGACACTTCACATATTTGAGTTCATGGACAAATTGTCATAAAGAAAAAACAATTTTCAGTTATTTTACAGGAGTCTATTTCCTGGTTTTCTTCGCTTGCCAATCAATGTGATTCGTAAGCAAGCTTATTTGGCGAGTACTTACAATGTATTTGAAATATTACAGGGTTTCAAGAATACCTCTTCATATATCTTCAAAAACAATATGGGTACTTTGATAAAATAATACAAAGAGTCCACCCAGATCGGGTTTACTCTAAGCTGGCTGCGCAGTAACTATTTGACAGAAGATTGACGCGTAAGTTAATTTGCGCGCGAGGTAATTTGCACTCAACATTGGCCAGACAACACAATGCAGAGCTATCAATCTCGACGCCAAACCCTGTCACTGTATACGGAGTACCATAACTCCATGTTCGTCCTCTTCTAATTAGCTGACTATTCTATTCACTACGAGGCACGAGTCGCCTTGACCCACCTTGACCCTACCCGAGAAATGTTTCATTTTTGGACGACTCAGGAGCATGAGGTATGTTATGTCCACTTCAAGTGGGTGTGTGTGATACGTATAAGTAGGAGAGGAGTGGTAGTGAGTGGTGAGTACTGACTTGCAGCGCGCGCAGGTGAAGCACTTCTGGTGGTAGGTGTTGCCGAGCGCGGAGACCACCTCGCCCTCCACGTACTGGTCGCAGGCGGCGCAGCGCGTCCCGAAGGCGCGCTGGTAGTCGTGCGGGCAGTAGTAGTGGCCGTCCTTGCAGAAGAAGCCGCCCTTGGCCAGCGACGCGGCGCACGTGCGGCACGTGAAGCACGCCGTGTGGAAGTACTTGTCCGACACGCGCAGCACCTCGCCGCTGCACTTGCCGCCGCACATCGCGCACACCACCTTGCCTGCAACCAACCGACCCCAACGTCACTATCTATAGCGCCCAACCGCACAACCGCCCAACATACTACATTATTTAGTTTGGCCGTTTAGGGATACCCTGCGAGCCTGCACCAGCACCTTGTCCAATGTCCATCAATTGGCGAGTGCACCGGCTTGCAGGTGAGCTTGGTTTGGGTCTCTTGGTGAAGTTCCATACACCTCGCATAGTATCACGTAAGCATAAAAAGTAAAATGAAATTAACTAGTTTAATTTAAAAGCCATTAAGATATTTTAGGAAAATTAAGATAAAAGTGACCTCAAAATGGCGGAAGCAAACGCAGTATGTGATTCACTAATTTACGAGTACATTGAATGGCCATAACTGTTAGTCAATCAATTAAGAAGAGCGCGGCGCGACGTGTGGAGCGTAGTGGCCCATTACCATGATGGTCGTGACCCGACGCACTTTGATCGACGCGACATTCAAATTAGGAACATTCAAACGCGATTAGTCGTGTCGAAGCCTCGGGACACGCCGCCACTCCACAGGGCTGCCAACGGGCACCATTAGGATTGACTAATGGATTTGAAAAACAGAGAAACTTAAAAGCATTATCGTTTTCCTAATTTTAGACAAGTTCACAGGCAAATAATACTGTATATTTGTACGCTTATTTACTAATTGGAAACTTCCATATAATATAAAAGAAAATTGTGGCACTATTTTATATGTACTAAAATAATATAAGCCTGTAGGTCAATTAATTACATCATAAACTAAATCACGTGTGCCGTGATAGAGGTATACTTAATACACACGGGACAATTTAACACATAATATATTACTAATAGTTACTCTGACAAACTTAGAAAGATTTTCATAGTTCAGCCCTCCTCGGCCGGAGAATGAAAACAGCCGCAGACGCTGACGAGTGGCGACGACAGGCGGCAGCAGCCCTAACCAGGTCCCACGAGGGGTCGCCCGTGCGCTCCCTAATGGCTTCCAATAAAATGCCAGTTGTAAGAATAAACGCTAATCGTCGCGGGGTCAATTGTGTGACACGTTGCGTGATGCGTCGGCCGCGCGTAACCCGCCCGGGACGATGCACCGGCACGTACACGCGTGCTGCTACGAATTTCCTCTAAACTAATGACGTAATCTTATACAAGCGATAATTTTCAGTTTACTGCTTGCCATCATCCCGTTGACCATAATATGCGTCGAGTACATAAGATTTATTGATTGATTCCTGTTAACCTATTAGTTATCTATCCCATTATCTCGTAAACGTGAAAGGAAAACAATTTGCATGAAGTTTTTATTATGCGATTCGATAAAAATTTCTGGAGAATATTTTTCCTCCAAGATTGGGTTACAAAGAACACACCTACATAGTAAAAGAAAAGCTGAATTCGTTTGTCACTGATATCCTCTGGTGAATTTAATTTACAACTCAAATAAAATCAAAGGGAAGTAAATGATGTTATTTGATAGGGGCGTGGGGCGCGGCGGTAGTTCGCTAGGTACGGCTCGTTATGCTCGCCCTACTCGTTGTACATCGAGGCATTTTATATGGAAGTAGATCACAGAGGGTTTGTGTCGACAATACTCGGTCGGGCTGTTGGCACCGAGTTGCCACGTAATGAGGTCAGTGAGGGCAGTTCGTGTTCCGTATGTATGTCATGTTATCAGGTAATACACCGGTGCACTCACGTCCACTACCTACTAATTAGGCAAATCAACAGGGGACGTTGCGACAAGTTGCGACACACTGGCCATATATTATGTCAAATTTAATTACTCGTCCAATGCAATAGGTATGAATAGCAAACAGTAATTCATTAACTGAGCTTTGAAGATGATAGTATTTTAGATATACCTAATTAAAGAAAATTATATCTATATTGTTTCGTATGGGCGGAATGCCCACCACATAACGTTGTCACATCGCCGTCTGGTCGTTCGGTGCTGAAAAAGGCTTGGAGGAATCAGATTATGCAACCCAGCGCAACCGAAGTGCAACCGAAAAAAAATCGAAGGCTCCAGAGTCTGAAGCCTAGCCAATTTGCTCACAACTGGTGAATAGCTCAGTAAATTGTTTCCTTGCTCTGTATATTTTTGAAATATTGAATACATCATACAGCGAGGTGTATGAGTTTAGAAGTTCGGCAATACAAGACAGTGGAGTGCAGTCACAGTACACAAGATAAATATTCGTCCCATTTACGTGTACACACATCGCGCGAGAATTGACCGTGGGACGCAAGACATGCAAATGATGTCATATCGCTCCTGTTATGTGTCACCAGAATCTCTGTAGGCGTTTTTCTATTTGTCGGGTGGATCGCATTTACCGAGTAATATATTAGAACGCATACAATAACCTGGTGAAGTATGCAGCTGCAAGCAGCACGCGCGGAGCACATCTGTGATGGGTTAGCGCTGCGCCCCGTGCCCGCGCCTGCGCGCCTAATTAGTGCGCTCCGATCGACTAATCAGATTCAGATAGCTGCACAGTACATCACATTGTGGCGCCGCGCGCCGTTGTTTGTAGCGAAGCATCCGCTGATACCCATTTATCGATGAAATACTCGTACATCCAGATCTTTGTACGTTGTAAGTACCTACTGAATAAATCAGCGCTAACTATTCCCAGAATCTGACGAGGGCTCTCAGTTAAATTTAAAAAACAAAGGAACTTCCAATCTGGCTCTGGTTAGAAGACTACATGATTTTTACTGAGTGCAGCAATCGTGATAGTTATGACAAAGAAACAATTATTACGGAGTGGTAACCAAGGTCAAATGGTCATAGCGCTACAGGTGGGACAGAGCTATCGTTGTCCATTGCGGTGTGCGGTGAGCGATCATCGATAAGAAGTATCGTAGATAAAGTGAGTGGCGCGTGGCGCAACATTGCCGCGTTTAGACAAAACGGTAAGAGAAGCTCTGTACATTATTGTGTGAAATAGTTTAGGTAGACGCCGCTAAATATAGCGCGGAGCAGCTGGCAGCGCGCCAGGTGTTGGAATACCATACGTGCCGAAGAGGGACGCTCTATTGAGATAGGTTATCTGTGCGCTATGTATGGTGGGATTATTTATTGAATTCGAAGATCGCAGTCTGCTTACGACATCTCTCTTGAAATGTTGAGGAGGAACTGTTTGAATGTTTTGAATTTTTACAGTGTAAGTAGGCCTAAATTCTGAAGGAAAACCATCGTCATCGCCGAAGTCAACATTCATTAGCTCCTAATGTATAAATGCAATAGAATTTAGCGTATGTGTGTATCACTCGTATTTAAAGGGAAACAGATGAAAGAAATGTATAAAGTTGTCTTTGCTACCTACGTATTGGTGCGTTCCTGTTCCAGATCCGACCGTGTGCACTAATTCATGCTGGAATGTGATATAGACACTCGTCACTAAACTGTGCGTGTGGGAGTGACTGGGACTCGGGGCTCGGCCTAATGTTCTTATTAACCTTAATAACTTAATGTAACTCATGATGGCCTATTGTCTTTACGGCATATACCTATACCCAGTCGATATCGAGAGATTAATGAGTGTAGATAATAGAGGACATGGCCAGCGCTAGGCCGCCTCAACCGGGGAGGTAATCACAGTGTATGTGTCAGAGTCAAAAGTTCCTCCTTTGTTTCTTTGCTTTTCCCCATTTGTATCTTTGCCATGTTCTTTATTTTTGCGACGTGTGAGTGATATCTTAAGTATGGCAAACGTTCAGAAGCCAATTACCACCATGAAACAATGTCTCCTCTACGTTGCATATTCTACCCTCAGAGAAATAATCTGTTGCTCTGAGATTCTACCACTAAAAAGGATGCTAACTGTAACTTACGGGAATATCACGAGCAATACATTTGTACGAAGATAATTTTACATTCGGTTGACTAGACCAGTTGTTACTTTTACCACAGAATACATAATAGTGCTCTCTTACACAATACCTAACAAAATCAAATCAACAACTCAACTCACAAACAGTTCGAAGATCGCTTAATTGGCGCAGTTCGAGTGAACTCTCATAGAAAGTAACAATGTTGGACGGGTGATGATTGTGTAATCGAATTAGAGTGCTTCAGCACCCACAGCGCAGCGGATAGGCGCGGGCGCCGCGGCCGACGGGCAGAGGCCCATACGATGAGTTCGTACATTACGAGCCAGTGGTCCATGCGGCACACGGCACGATACGATCGCATTCTGTTACACGCAAAACCTAATAGCCAGCCTTTCCACATCAAAACCTATCTACAAGTGGGGCGCAATAATATGTATATTATCACTACTCTTGCATATTGATTAAAAAAGTTGAAACCTGAAAGTGTATTTTTTCGACAACCACAAATATTAAATTATCATGCAGTTTCTGATTCAATCAGAATTCCTTCTAAGTCATTGTCAATAATATCTCCTGTTTTATTGATAACACAGCTATATTCAAGTCAACTGAGTCAGTTAAGCGAATAAATAATAGATTATTTACTAAATTATCTGACTTATCGCGTTGGACACCATCTACGAGCCGAGTTGCGAGTATCTACGTAGGTATCTCTTGTGTCATTGCTTAGAACCAACCGACCAAAAGAAATTCTATTGCCGCAAAACGTGACCGTTTGACGGCAATAAAATAGGCTCACCCCCTATTACGTGAGATCGAGTAACCTCTATCTACTGCTGAAGTACCGTGCCAATCTATTATTTACTTTACCCATGACCATTTTTATAATTTGAAATTTTATTTTTGGTTTTAATTTTGATCTTTGTGCAGACAAGAGACAGGTGAATAAAACGAAAACTCCTAAAGGAACCCTTGTTCCCAAATCAATACATTGATTGATTGACAATAGAAGCGGAGCAAGTGTTGGGCCCACGTTTATTCGCTACTCTTTTATTATGGTAACGCCAATTTAAACTTCCCGAGCAGGCGTAGCCCTCCGCCGCGCACCTCCGGCTCACGGAACCACTCGCCCAACGCGTGAGAGAACAACGTTCCAATATATAAACAAAAGCCGCCTCTAATTTCAAACAAACTGTTAAACATAATATAATATTGTATAGTGTGTATAGTGATGTAAGAGCACAAAAACTCGTCTAAGGCAATAGAGAGCGCCCGAGCGCGGTGACTCAGCGGACAAGCACCTCGGGAGTGCCGCAGGTGAACACCCGTCAAATATTCATGTATTGGGATTGGGACTAGCTAGCTGTGCCGGATCCGCGACTCCGTCCGCACTCCTTGCACGAATACAATAGTTATATATTTATTAAGGACATAGAACAGCCTACGTCGTGAAGACTTTTCAGACAATTATATTGTCCACGCTTAATCACAAAAACAACGGAAGACCAGCTTAAGAGTACCGGCAACTAACGAGCAGGTATGCAAATTGAAGATGCAAAGGCTGTATGTGTGTATTAGCAACTGTCAAGATGTAGTCTCTGCCTACCTCAATGGGATCAAAACGTGATTAATACGATTTATTGGTAAAAACGGAGCCACAATAGTCGCGTGTCCTGACTTGAATGGGACTGCCACAAGAATCGGTTGCCACCCCTCGATGTTTGCAGTTCAACTCTTCAGGGCGAACTATTTGCGAGTGCTGCTCAAGTCTGTAAACAGTAGTTAGTATCTAGCTACAAACACCACGGATTTACAAAATACATTAATTGGTGCCTGAACCTGAACCAAGTTGTGGATAACAAGGAACGATAATAAAAATACTTTTGAAAATGATGAGTGCGTTAAGTATCAATCTGTAGATAACAAATAGCACAGCAAAATATAGCACGATCATTACATTAAATTGGCCAACGAAACGACGGTGTAGAAGTCGTGCCGCGGCGATGGCGGAGAGGTGATCGACTACAAACATCAATGAACTCATCTGTTACGGTGTTGTGCCAATGTCACGAACTTTAACGAAAATTTTCCAGCTTACAGCACCTGTATCTAAAGTGGTTTGTGTTTCCATAACTCGAGGCGCACACTCCAGAGGAACTTCTTCCTACTGCGAATAGCATACATGGATATCTTAACTGTCGGGTATACGAAAAGAATACAACTGTTACTTTGTGAGAGATCCTTCAAAAACGACTAATACGAGTACGAGTAATAACGAAAAGGAGACAAGTTATTGGCTGATTTTTCTTTATGGCAATCAAGTATTAGATGTGCCTTTTTTGGTAGGATCCTCTATATGGAGTCACTTCCTTTTAGCGTACAAGCTATTTGATTGCACAGTCAAATCGGGCAGTGCCGGAGCGTGGTGTGCGGACCAACGCTAGTATGGATGTATTAGTCACTGGCAGCAGCATGTGACGAAATAGACCGAAATGATCTACGAGAATACCATGTGGATTGAAACTTTACAACATAACTAACAAACTAGCGTTTTCGTTAACCACTTGGCCATAATTATAATTTCGTAGGCTAAAAATATATCACGAAGTATCAACGAGTACGCCTATCTATCTACACACAATCCACAATATGTTCAAATCTAATGAAATGACGAATACAATATTTACAGGCAAACAGGAAAACACATTAAGAAAGCGTACTCAAGTATTCAAGTGTTCTATGATTCACACAGATTTATAAGTGATCTCTGGGCTATAGTGCACAGGGTCCTTGTGTTGAGAGTACGAATAGCCTACCCATGTCACACTGCCTGTATGGTATGCCGTAGTTCTCCATCGAATCCCGGACAAAGAGTATAATATAGTGTGTCGAAGAAGTGAGTTTCTGTTAAATAGATCACAACATAAATGAGTCACGAGCCGAGGCGCAGGAAAAACAGAACAGTTTGATTACAGTCGTTACCGCACCAAGTTAATTGGCGCCCGGCTTGGAATCATTACGCGAACACATCAGCTCGCAAATTATATGCGTCAGTACGCGGACTATGCTTTTCACTCTCGGGACCGTCGGCGCTAATGACGTGTATGTAGGTATTGTTATTGAATTACGGACTGAATTTAGACAGAAGCACTGGCAACACAAGAGGTATCCGAGAAACAGGAAAATTAATATTGGCATACATTTAACAGAACTTAGTTTATCGTGGCAAGAGAGACACGAGGTAATTCGACAGGGTTCGACCAGATCTACGCCACTCTCTTCACCTTCAACTATGCGAGTCGGAGTCGTGAGGTCGCGGGGTCTCTACGCCAGCACCGAACCAATTACCAACACTTTTGTTTATACATCATTATTATCGTGGAGTACTTTCACCCGCGTCTCTCGTGCGTGCACGTCACGCGTCTGCCACTCATCTCCTGACATCCACGGCTCAATGAAACAACACGAAATGCAATTAAGCTGCTGCTACAGCGTAAGCTAGAAAGTGACACGATTAGGGTTGCTACGTTGCTAGATATAAAAACCAGAGCAGTACTGACGAAAATTAATAAATAAACATTCTGTGACATTCTACACAAGCGCTAGACCCAAAGTAACTAACCCATGTTTTGTTTTCTAAAATTCAGATAAACATACTTACTTAATATACTTTTTTTTTGTAAAAATAACACCCAAACCAATGCGAGTAGTAAAATTCATGCGCCCCCTGTCGTAGCTCTCGAATGCACTCCCGCCACGCCACAAAGGCCGCCATCACGAAAAGATCAATGATAACTGAAAGAACTTTAGGTGTTGGGATCCTATCTAAAATGACTTCATCGCACCAAACCATCTGTTTGTATTGTTTTTAAATGGCTGAGTCGTCGAATCGTAGCTAGGTAGTTTATATAAACTGTACCAAGCTATATCTCTAGCTATATTTTTCATAATCAATCACTACTTCTGTCCCACCAGCATTAGTACAAAAAGTTTACAACCAAAAGCCATTAATGTGGCTATCATTCCCGACGTAGCCTTTTGCTGTGAATTAATCGTTTGTCCGATTTCTCCAACTAAACAATCTCCTGATCACTAAAACAAACAGCGCGCTTAATGGCCGCCGCGTGACAATCACATCCGTTACAGTTCACGCAAATATTCTTGTTATTACAAACTAACGCACGTCACATCTTGGCATCCACACGGTGTGTATGCAATGCAGCCGTTACATGTGTTGTAGTTTCAATATAATTCCAGTGCAAGGTAAACTGTACCCGTTGCACTAAATCCGCAGGCCGCCCGCTCCCAGCCGAGGGCCCCGAGCCCCTAGCGGCAGCGCGGTGCGGGCGGTCGTTAATCACGCCAGGTACCGACGAAAGATGTTCGTGACAAATCGTCGTGTCTATCAACCTACTTTCTCCCGACGACCCCACGGTACAGACGGTACATCACTCAGTCGACAATATTGAATAATCACAGAATAGGAAAAAGAATATTCAACAAGTCATTAACCTTCCCTTGGAAACTAATGGATATTACAATATACTTGCCTGTAAATATTATTGTAAACACAATAGTATATTAAGTTTAACTATTGTTTGAATACAAGCCACTCGTTGTCAAACGATAGTTCACGTGTAATCGTCGTATATTTGGTGAGATCGACCGCAGCCAGTCGTAATCGCGGAGTGGAGGCCCAATTCTGGGATGTAGGGCATGCAGTGCAGATGGTCTTAACTTAATGGTACCGTTGGAAATAGCCGCATCGAACGTATGCGCGGGCCAGGCCGCTTGCTACTCAGAGCTGGCTTTCAGGACCATCAATTATTTTAACCGCAGGATGAACCGCAAGAATTATTTGCGTGCGTATGTTGCATTAATTTATTAATACCTAGCTACTGGCAACTCGCGTCGCGGACTCATCAACGTCAATAAATATTTAGCATTAGGTTTTATAAGTTATACAGAATACAAACTTAGCTATCTATATAAAGCTCTAGCTGTTATCTTGCACTGGTTTTATCTGCCACAATATGGATCTAAAAATCTATTTGGAGCTGCATGATATGCAAATAGGTTTTCCTAAGGCTGCAACCGTACACAGCCGTAATACATAAAGTCCACACATCTACTGAGGTATCCGACAACCTGAAGGATCAACGAGGAGAACGGAGAAAAGGAAAGGTGTGGAAGCTTACTGGTTCTCTCCCAAACCACGTGACACGCAGCTTACTGCTACTAAATGTCGATATTGAGCGAGTGGAACTTTCATAGTGCAATCAGTCCATTTGCGCGTGGCCCTTCCATCTACAATATTACAGTGTAACTTTAGGAATTTTACTCTCATTGGATGACATTGGTTTTAGGATGTACTTAGATAAGAATTATATTTTATGGAAGCAATTGTATACAGCCCGATGGAACTTAAAAGGGAACCACTGGAAGGGACGGCTGTGTGACCTACTTCGTATAGATTATTATTTATGAGATTGGGGTCGACGCCAAAGCCGACTTGTCGTCACAAGACGTGTACAAAGCACTGGCGACATGGGGGTACTCGAAACCCCTAGGGAGCCCCTGGCGACGGCCCCTATCGCAGGATGAGAATAATTTGTAGCTGGCCTCGCTCCCACATTTGAGTCGAGCCGCGTAATGAGCGCACGCTGACGGTGCACATGGCGCCCGCGCTACATACCTACTACCAACATAATCAAATATATTTTAATGAATGAGTTCCAACTGAGTTGAGTAATCACTGTTTATATACACGACGCAAACTGGCAACGTGTTTTTCTGACGTTTAGTGTCCGATTACGCATACAGAGAGGAGAACAACCTTACTTACTAGTCTACCAGTCTTATTTTTGTACGTGGAAAGCGTTGCCCAGCGACACTAGTGTAAAGACTTGTGCAACCGTAGGGTTGCTATGTACGCCTGCGGCCAATCTGGTCGGAGTGTGAGTGGCCCTCTAGAGGGCTGCTAGAGGCTCCCCACATGACCCTCTGACTAGCAGAGGATATGGCACAGAATAATAATGTACCTACTGCTATGGTTAAAAAATTCGATACCGTTACGACCATGGGATCGTCAAGGGTCTTGTTGGAAAGCAAACATAGTGTACTTACGTATTAGAAAAGATATGTTCTGTTTAACTAGCATAATTATAATCAAAGTAAATGTAAACATTTGTATCTAAGAACAGTATGTCAACTATTAATTGAATCACTCATTGAATAGTCGATGAATTGAACTGAGATTGTACGGCACAAAGGCTCGCATAGAACAATGCTCCCGGCATGTGAACAACGAACGGCACTGTTTGCACATGCTATAACCACGTTGCCCGCTTCCTGAGTTCAATCGGCCCCATATTTAGAGCGCGAGCTGGACCGACTACCAACGACCATTTGCAGGAAGTTCTCTCCACCAAGGTGTTTAAACAAACGCCAAATAAACAATCTGCGCTTGTTTGTTCAATGTTTCATAACTTTCTCAAACATCGGCTCTAACCATTTCCAGTTGACGCAATTCTATACTAACACAGAGAACCCACACATGTCCAATTAAATACCCAGAAGTGGAACAGGAATCAACTGAACCAAATAAATGGAACTAGTTTCCCACGCAATTGGCGGCAGTCACCAATTTAAGGCATTGAAAATGATTGCTAGAATAAGTTCGTCATGTTATTTCCTCTGCAAGCGTAGCATCTCTGCAATACACAATTAGGTGATCAGCCTCGAGCAGCGGCGCTATGATTGGGCGCGCTCGCGTCTGCGGCGACCACAATTACCAGCCACATTAGTGTCAGCGGCGCTGGGCTTTCTCCACACTCCGGGAGCTGATGAGAAAGCAACGGACATAAGCTATCACGAGCCCCGCTAAACATTTGAATCGTACATTCTCACGATGTCGTAACAAAGGACTAAGATTCACAAAAGGACCCTTAACAATTATCGACAAGATATACACTCCGATCGTATATCACGTACCTACTTAGTTACTTTCTGCTTCTTTTTCGAAAGTTTTAAGAATCAAATCGTGGCGATAAATGATGAAAACATAAATATCATTTGCCAGGGTCCGGAGACAAGAGGCACAAATTGAAATCAAAGAAGACATTATTAAAGTCTTTGGACCACAAACAGCTGCGGTCGCTAACCGCAGTTTCCCGGTGAGCGGGTGAGCGTGGGAAGCACGCACTGGCTGAAACGCTCCCAATAGATAAACCTCTAATATCCGTGTAGTTGTCTCCGAGCCCATTCAATGGTAATCCTGCCCCTTACAGGTAACTACAATTTATGTTTGTTTATACTTATACGGAAAGTTTTACGGTAGCGGTACCAAGACGATATAAAAAGGTTTTCAAAGTATTTATTTTTAGCTCATACACCGCTCCTACTGAAATATTATATTACTTCACAACACAATGTAATATCGATTCACATCATCTTTGATAGGAGTTTACCCCAACTGCTGTACACCATACCGCTTATTATGTGCTACAATGTCACAATCATGCGTGTTTGCATTAAGCTTATACGATGTAATTGCAAGGAAATGAGATTGCGTCGTGTCATAAAGTACTCGCAATCAAGCGATCTCTAATCGTGACTTTTTTGTAACTGGTTCAAAGGTCATGAGTGCGTTTGGTTGTTTGGGTGGAACGTTTGAAGGATTTAAAGAGCAGAGCAGGTTCAGGACTGTCGGTGCGATAGCGGACAGGAAAGTGGTAGGTATGTAACTCGGAGCAATGTTTTACGAATTATTATGTTACATTAAAACATTCCACAGAGCGAGATCGTCCATTGTAGGAGTAATGAAGGCGAATACAATCAATAACGGCCGGCTCCGTACATGACAACGACTCATTACCTACAGAGCTTTCTAAAGCTACCCGTTAGTACATTGCGGGGGATCCACCACAGTTAAATACATCCGTGGGCGCTGAACAAGTGATGGAGACCGAAAAAGTGGATATAGAAAGCGAAACACCTGCACGTGTAAGATGCAATCTAAATTGCGAACTTACATTAGCGTCGGCTTTCACTGCAGTTGTTTTAATAATGATAAATGATGTTTTTGTGCCTAGGATCGAATGCCATGGTTACGTTGTGAGTTGTGAGTCGAGAGACGAACGAGATAATGTCCGCTTTTCGTCATGTTCACGTGAATTTTAATATTATATTGCTTAATATAAACCTATCAAATGAGAAAAGGGATATGTTAAAGGCATATTTTTAAAATTCAGGAATTGTAGAACTTTTGTATAATGATACTGACTATGTTAAAACATTAAAGTATAGATTACAAGTTTCCCAAAATGATGCAAATAGGTCCCAGTCGCTGGAACCCTCAAATAAAGGAATGTGATGAAAGTAATATCTGAAAGTGTGTATAGGCGTGATGTCGATGTGTCAAACAGTGAGTGAGCGACTCGTAAGGATTCGATCTCGGGATCCCGGATCTCGGGATCTCGGGATCCCGGGATCTAATCCTCCTATTCTATTAACTCTAGATAATCCCGAAATCCCGGGATTAGAAAAATCGACCGGGATCGAATCCTCTACACGTACGGCTCACACGCACACCCGAGCCGGACTGGCTAACCGATAGCGGAACAATTAGTGTAGGTACCTAATACGTAGCGCTAGGCGCTAGATCAACATGAACAGTTCTCATTTGACACAACTGACGTGCACCCGTCGCTAATCATCTTGTTGTTGTGGGACGCGGGGCGGCTCGTTAGCGCGTCGCATTATAAACAGATAACAAAAGACATGTTTTCCTCCGTGGACTCAGTCACCGAGTTTTTACCTTATTACCTCATAGATCCAATGTATTAAGTTAACTACTGATACGGCCTTCGCATGTCTTACCTGGAAACAAACAATTCACAAATTAGTATGAATACATTTTAATACAATCAGCAATTGTTATGGAAATTTGCGCGATTTTAATGGGTTGCGCCCCGCTGACTACTCGTATGTGATCACTGCTGGTAGAGATAATATGTGATTTAGTCAATAGTCAGATACTGATGTGTATGAAGTGTGTGTGCCACAGTTGCGTCGATATCGACCAAAAATCATCAAAATTTGTTAACCAAAGCTTACGAAGTTTGCCCACCATTGCTAGATACAACATTCATTTAACTACTTCTACAACTAGGTAACACAATTAAGTTACCTACTAAAAATGTCTGCTACTTAAATTAGCATAAAACTGTGTCGTATGCAACAAACTATCAATGTTTTACGTTTCCACATAAACGTTTGCCAATGAATCACAGCAGTCGTAGATGCAGGCCTACGCGGCCTTGCACCAGACAAAACAAGTTAATAAAATCTAAATCGATGATGATTGCATGAAAGGCTTAATGACAGTAGAGGAAGCGCGAGAAGTATGTCAGGACAGATGCAGATGGAGGTCTGTTATCTCTGCCTACCCCGGAGGGAAAAAGGTGTGAGCATAAATATGTATGTGTACATAAAAAAAAACAAAACTAGCAGTAGCAACTCTACAATTCCGTGAACCGCTACCGCTCTACGGCGTAGACAGTTGGCTGTAGAAGCCCGTAGACCGCATTCATTAAATAAAATACTACAATTAGATGAAAATTGCATGCAGTCACCAGTATTTCATAGCCTATGGGAATGTCCCGTCGGGATATGATTGCATAACATAATAAGAGGAACAGTAGGCGCACGCGCAGGTGGGTAGCGGCCACCGTGACGCGTCCATTGACGAGCGCGGCGCTATCTGCGATCGGCGGAAGTTCGTTGCGTGAACATGTGCTCTGCTCAGCGCTCCGCATGTAGGTATAAATTACATTGAACATCCGATGCCGATGGCGATGTAGGTCAGTTATGTAATTACTATGTTTAGGTGTTGTATTCCAAATTACTATTTATTTCGTCACTTGTGTACCCACATACAATTTTCACATGATGAAAAGAGCAGCTAATAATTTCAACAGGAGCGCGGCTAACATCTTACTGCCACGAACAAAGCGTCCGCGGAGAGTTATGACTATAGCAAAACTATCAATCGTAATAGTGTTTTAAGTTCCTTTAGCAGATCATCGTCAGATACAATTTCAATTCAAACTTTTTTATAACGCTATAGACAGTTTTTATGGCACACATCATAGCAATCATAATGCGGAGTCCTCGGAGCAACAGCACGAACCAGTGGCATGCGCCTTGTTATTAGTTGCTATTGCACGAGTACGTGAGCTTACAACAACAAACAAACGAGCAGAGGCCGGGCTAAGGAACCCGCTGTTCCGTGCCGTCCGGCTAATTAAATTACCTCTTCCTTTTCGGTTTCGTGCTCCGCCTCTGTTATCGCTATAGTATCTAGTACATTGTTTATACATAATCATAACATTGTTTACAGCTGACGTCATTGCATCGCGAACGCTCACGTTGCCAAATCTGAGGCATGTCGCGCGACACGTGGCTTCTGGTGACAGTCACGAACAGAGGCGACGCTGACATACATGTGAGTTCGTAAACAAACATCCTGCGATTGTGCGACGCCGACACAACATGCTGCGTCTCTTGACCTTGTCCGCGGCTACCTGTGAAGGTCGAGGCCAACTGCAAAGCACCGGATCGCTACTGACATCGGCTCAACTATTATAAGAAGGCTCCACCTGTCCCGCAATAGGTAACGTCGGATTTTCGTCGACGAAAACCTTCAAAGGCACCGGTTAAGATCATATCGAGAAAAATGTATATACCATAAGACGAATAAACTTCTCGAGACTGACGGAGATGATAATTTAAAAACTAACTTGAATAAGCATATTGATGTACAGGCAACATGCAAGAATTGGAACGTAATAAATCTGTAAATAACTCTCTAAAACGATACAACAAATAAAGATGTAATAACTTATAGGTAAGCGTTCAAGGAAAACCAACAAAGCAGGCGATGAGGAAAACCGCGAAGGTATTCTGTCGAAATATCTAATTTGTATGTTGTACAACAAGAAGGAAATGACATTACTAAATGGTAATAATTTGAACATGAATCAGGATAGCAGTAATTCATGATTGTGTTACGTCACGTACTGGATCTAAATTATACACCAAGAGTACAATAAATATATCAATAACCGCATGAAGTTGCTATCCACTGTTGGAGAGAGAGAAGTCGGACATTTATTTTTGTACGTGTTCGTACCGTACGTATGATCTGATTGAGTCTCCCTGTTTCATTGTCGACAATTACCACATGTTTTGCTCCACTTACTGTTACGAATACTTGATATCTACTATTATTACTAACAATGGTCTGGTAATACATACATGACTCATTAATGCCCCCAAAACCTATAGGTAGCCACGTACCTCCGACAGTAATGTGCCTCGAGGCATATTCAGCTCTCACCAGTCACAGCTTCTTATAGTCAAGCTTATAATCTTAGATCCGACAGCATGAACACTAAATCCATATATTTATTAATTGAAATGTTTACGTACCAGTAGGTAGTAATAGAAGAGTACCTGCCAGTACTGCCAATGTGTATTAAAAAATGGCCTGAAGCACTTTAATTAAATCTTTTCATTCATGTTTTCTTTCGCTCATTTATATAATAAATTAAAACTGATTTCAAGAACTTGACGGTTGTGCAGTCATTTCTCTAAGACGCAACGTTCACCATTCAAGTGTGCTCATAATCAAATATCTATATTATTATTTGTTACAAGCTTATATTTAGCTTCATCCGTTCTGCTGTCTGTTTGTAATCAATCAGCCTTTAATACTAAATATATTTTGCTTCACTCTATGTTGTAGAATACGTGTAGGTATATGGTATACAGAGCTCAAGGCAGATATAAATCCTTTGCGGCCATCATCGTGTCACGTAAAGTGTCCTTCCTTGAACGTACGATCTTATCTGAGGCCACACTCGCTTCCTTACTCACAAATTGTTACCGAAGAGCGGTATGAGTCTGTTGTTATTCCTGTGAGCTTTCATACGCAGCGTGAGCGTGAAACAGTGGGCGCACGACACCGACAAAAGCCGTCCACGGGCCATTGCTCGCAGTTTCCGCACAATGGGAACGTTAAACTGATCAATCACACGGATTCGTATTCAATACACGAAATGCCGATGTCATTGCGATTTAGTGAAAATATCTAAGTTGTTGGCTAGCTAGGCATTTGTGATGCCTGATCTTGCTCGCTTTCTGTATTTACTTACTTACTTGCTGTAAAGGGTGAACTTTCTTTTCTTATGTTATAAAACAGACCAATACGATTTTCCAAGTTGATTCACTCTTACATTTACCCCCCCCCCCACCCCACAGGTTAAGCTGGGAACCTGCTTTTGAAGTTGGTTAAAAATATAAATTATTCAACTTGCGAATCGGGCAGCCTCAAGGCAGTAGTGCACGGGAGCCTTACCATGACACTCTTATAAATAGCAATTCAAATGCGATGCAGTTCAACTCAGGGAAATAGATATACATATGCACCGTAGTGCATTGCATTTGAAGAGTGTCATGGTAAGTTCCCTGTAAGTAATGTCTGAACAAAGCGCCATGTCACTGTGAGCGCACGCTAAATATTTGCACAAGATCGGTTCGTTGAGGCACGTGCAATAGCCTCTGGCTACTTGCGCGGCGGCCCGCATTGACGACGTTATAAAATAACGTATGCGAATCGTAAACCGTGAAGGCAACCTGCGAACATCGCTGATAAAATATTGTTGTGAGAGCTGCGTACAAGATAAAGTTTGTTGTTTGTTAGGTAGATGTAGCACCATCTAAATATGATATGTATGGGTTGACCTCATTATCAGATACATACATACTTAAATACATACACATCACGCCTTTTCCCCATTGGAGTAGGCAAAGACGACAACTTCCACTTGCTACGATCTTGACATACTCCTTTCGTTTCTTCAACATTCTATCTGATCTTCCGTCTATTCGTACCGAACCATCAGATATCAAATTTTTATTTGACATACGCAGAAAGGTCTACCCAAGTTGAATTTATTATTTTCCGGAGTGTAACAAAAACTTTTTCTGACATCTCAATAATCGGTTCAATTAAACTGATATGGTGATACCTAGTCACGGAAGGACATACCTTATTTTTTAAGTCGGCTAAGTATACTAAAACCTGCGGAATATAACTAATACTGTTCTGAAAACCGCATCAAAACGAAATTCACTGTGAAGTGTTACTGAGGCAGTTACCGCTACGGAGTTCGGCTGCACGTCTCGTAAGTGCCGTTACTGCTACAAAACGTTTAACCAGAAAAATTTAAATGGAATCGTATGCTATCAGATGTCTAAAGGTGAATATAAAGCTTGACGATGTTACTGAGACACATTTCAAATATAGCCACGTTGACAAAAAGAGAATTATGTGAGAGAGATACGACATACATAAAGGCCTTACAATACAGCTACAATTATCATTTTGCTGGTTTAAAAATGAGCCGTGATTAATAGATTGCATCATAGCCGAGCTCTGCTGGTAGCTCACAAACGTTGGTCTCCGGCCATCTGTGGGCGCCGCCGCCGGCGACGCGACGCTAATAATATCTCGTGACAGGCGACCTTTGACTTCAATCTAACCACACCAGAGAACTGAATTAAAAAAACATATTGTTTGCTAATTTCGAAGCGAGTCTGTGCCTCCGGCCTGCCTCCACTCCGCGGTAGAGAACTTCCACAGCAGTTAGATGATTTTACGAGCCTGTCCATTTTTCAAAAATAGCATTAACAAGGTAGTTTCACAGGATCATTAACGGGCGAGTAACATCTCTGGTCAGTAGCGAGTGTTCATGGTGATCTCTCGCCAACAAGCCTGGCCTGTTTATTTTTAAGCTAGTTTTGCTGTATTCTGGTGATCCTAATTAGCAACACTCCAGCTGCATCACCAGAGTACATAAGGGTGTGGCGTAAGTTCGGTAACCGAGCCTGTTGCGGGCGGAGCTTATTGCTAATATGACATTCTGTAGGAGTATAAACAATTTTGTACATAATAATCAGCTTCAGAGTCTTCGAGCAGCGTTTGTCTGATTTGATTATAATAATAGCATTAGAATTCCAAATTTTCTTGTGTTAACACATATTTATCTGGTATTACCGGAGATATAGTAACACACACGACACACGTGCGCCGGTGACATCACCGCGCTGATAGCGGCGCGGCCGGCCGCTAATAATGCCAAGGGCAATCGCGTCATCGCACACTCGCGCACAGCCGACACACACACGACACACAACACAGGCGCGGGGGATCTACTCCTAGAACATGTTTTTTCTGTATTGTTTTAGTTATCAGCTGCGGTCGCGCTGATTCATTTTCGCACCGCACGAAATTGCTACATCCTACAACTTACAGGTATTATGAAAGCGTGCGCCATTTCACCTATTTTCATTTCACATTCGTATTGTACAATAAATATATACAGCACTAGCCTACCATTTGGTGTTAATTAAATTAAAACAAGTGACTTTTGGGTTTTGTCGAGAAAACAGGAAAATAGGTGGGTAGATAGTGATGTCACGGAACATGAGGAAACGGAAATACCTATCGAGAATATGCAGGTGAATGAGGAGCTCCTACCTCAATAGACCACAATGCTGATATCCAGGTATATTTCCTTAGGTACACCTCAATACTATCGAAAACAAAAAAAAAATCGATACTTCAGACAGATTCAAACGTTAGCCGATCGATAACCTATGACCCTGCCGATAAATACTAGTTAGAGACAAGTAACTGGATCGAATGTAATATATTCTCTTTGAGTCTTGTTTAAATGATTTCCTTTCATAAATCCAAGGCAATAGAAAACATATGGTATATGATGAGCATCTTATTTATCTAGCTAGGTATGTCACATCGCATGAGTTCACATTCGCCTTCGTTTATTAAATAACTTTTTTTAACGCAACGGGTATGTGTGACGACGACGGCGGCGTTACGCTCAAAATGAAAAACACTACCTTGAACTTTTAGAACACGGTATGGACGGTCATGTGCGATAACCGATATCCATACGGGCGAATCCGCGTGCAACAGCTAGTATACAATAGAAGTATATTATATTTTCCGACTATCAGATATAACCGCTAATGCCATTTCATTTCAATTATAAATAATTGATCGCCGAGTTTAGTCTGTGATTGAGAGCGATAAATATCTTATAAACCTAGATTAGAAAATGTGAAAGTGTGAAAATTTCCTGCCGAGCCCTAGCGGTACCTTCAATGGCCAATAAAATTGTAAAAGTACCATTAAATGTCCTATTAACAACACCGACACAGATATAATATATGGAAAAGCCAATCTAATTTCTGTAGTTAGGTCGCATCACTATTACAGTAACAACAACAACAACACACGCACACAGTACTTATTCAATATTGAAATCTTACTTTACTATTAAAATAAAAAATAATTAAAAAATAAATTATGTTGTCAAAATCGGGTCATAACCTGCAAAAATGATTTAAATTTAAAAATACATAAAAAAAACGCGAGAAGGCGACACGTGCACTAAGCGACGATGTGAGATGTCCTATATTAGAAATAACACAGACGGGCGACACGTTGTCGCGACACGTCGTGCCTTCACCGCACGCGCTAAATTAGTTCCGTCGTCGAGGACGAGATGAAATGCAAGTGATGGCTACGGGAATGCCATTCGTCACCCATTCGTAAATATGCTTTAACTTCCTTTTCTCATGTCATTTCAATAATTCGAGACACCGAAAAGCATCACATCAAACGCTACATGATCTCTTCCAAACACGAGTCAAGCTATGCTTCATTTTGCCAAACTTTGAATATACACATCAAAATATAGAAGATTGTGATTGTGATTTGATTTGAGTTAATTATAAGATAACTAGATTATCTGACGTGTCCTGACTCTCGATCTTACTTTTTATAATCCTATAAAAAGTTAATTGGGAGGGAGACTCCTCAAAATAAAAACTTACAATATAAATACCGTGTGCACCGTGTTAATTTAATAAGATCAATCGTTAGCAACATCAAAAAATACCTAGGTAATTGAGTACAATAAAATCCTTTGTTGAATACCAGACATCGCAGTTATCAGAATTTGACCTAATTGAAACAAAAGCGTATAATATTGTTCATTGCACACAATAAGTCCAGCGATCGGATTACATTGTAACACAACATTGACTAATGCTGTAGATATAGTCGCAGTCGGTACCATAGAATAAAGAAATAAAGCAAAACTGGAGCGATTTGTTGTGCAGATGCGCGGCAGAGGCGCGGCGCGATACGGCGGCGGCGAGGGGTCGTCGACCGCCACGACCGCGACGCCCGGCGAGGGGCGTTGCAGACGGACGACTGCACGCGATCATGCGACAAATGGATCGTTCAATGTCATATTCAAGGAACATCTTCGTGGTAAAATCACAAGTTAGAGACGCAGTCGTTTACTATAAAAAAATCTCGAAATTGATGAAGATCACGATATATATTACACAAAAACACCCGCATGGATGTTGATTATCGCGGCCAAAAAAGACAATGTCCTTTCTTAAACTCCAGTCTGACTTTGTACCAAATTTCATCAAAATTGGCTCAACTGTTTAGGCGTGCAAGCGTAACAGACAGACATACATATTTATAGTTACTGTTAGGAGAAGAGATGAAAGTAATGTTGTTAAAAAGATTCAAAGTATGAATGCAGAGGGCTAAGATGCAGAGGTAGGTCTAAGAAAAGATGGATGGAACGATATGGAAAGGAAGTGAATGACTGAGGAGATGACATCTGACAGGAATGTATGGAGGAGAATGACATGTACGACGACCACAAATAAATTGGGACAAGGGCAGGTGGATGATGCTGAATTTCTTAACTAAATATATAGACAATTTAAAGTGAGTCCAGAAGGCTCCTCTTGCCTGACGAGTGGCACAACTAATGAATTCGACGACCGCATGTCGGGTACAACTTCATCAAACCGGTCGGATTATATTAACGTCATAGATGACTTTTATATGACAAGTTCGTGGGAACGAAAGATAATATGTGTGTAGTCCTGTCACATCGGTGGAGCTACTTCTAGTTAGGAGACATCGGGCTGACAGCTGATTACAATAATAACGCGTTGGAGACAGATGACTAGGCCGTAATTCGATATCGCGATTAGCACTTATAACAACTTGTGAAGCGCCGCCTCGCCATGCTAAAAAGTTGCTCCATAATAAAAACTTGTCTCAGTGACCGTAGTTGTAGTTACTGGAAGTGAGAATGAACGTCGGGAATTTCGGCCACTCGTGGCTTGTGCAATCTATCGGCATAAGCTAAACCGAAAAGGTTACTTAGAACATTTTGACAGCGTTCTCCTCACGCGTATCTCTAGTTCAAAACTAGCAAGTGGATTGCACGTACGTACACTGTGCTCATTCGTTTCTACCTTCTGAATGTTATAATTATAATCTATTTTGAATGTTAAAATTTGTTGTGTTGTGCTACCCATGCGAATAATTGGTCCGTTGCAAGTATAACTCCATCTACTGCCACTTACGAAATTTTTAAAACTTATACAATCAATTTTAATGATTTGGTTACAGATTTGGTAATTTGATTAGCATCGAATATTTACAACAATAAACGATGTGAAAGTGAGTGGCTTATGATTATGAGTTATGGCAGCGCGTTCGCTTCACAGCTAGGTACAGTAATAGGACGCCACTGGTGCGTTCCGGATGTGTATGGAGTACGTTTCCGCGATAATAACGCGACTGAATTATTTATACCTGCCGACCTGCCACCAGCCGCACATGATGTACAAGTACACCACTTCCTCGTGAATATTTACGACTCTGATTATAAGGCGTAGCTTGAAAAGGGGTCAGCCAACGAGCGTTTCGTGCATGCACAGAGAGAATAAGAAATTATATCCGGAAATCTGCCACAATATTGATTTAAGGAACCGAGAAAATTGACTTGCAAGTGCCCGATATATACCCGCTCTCGGTTCCTATCAGTGGTGAAATTAGCTTTAAGTTTGTACGTTCGCTACGCGTGTCGTAGGTAGCTCTTTTGACGGCTTCAGGATGCTGTTACCCTTTCAGTGGTACGAGTTAAAGGGACCGACCCAGCTACCTTTTGGAAATACACATACAGGCATGCAGGACCGATGTGGGAATAACATTAAGATTTAGTAGGCACCTAATTGTTTGTCAACCAGAAACTTTAGTTGTACTAAATAAAGCTTTGGATGATCGCTCTGGGCAGATTACAATATTGTTTGCAGTGGTTGACTAATGTAATAACGGGACAGCTATTGTTCCACAGGTGGGATGAGCGCACACACGCACGCGCCACGTTGTGTTGTGTATGGGTTGCATAACGCGGCTACATGAGTTGAATAAGAAGCGATTATTGACCGAGCACAATAACACTGACTCAGACGATCGCGCCTTTAGCGTTATTGGGCAGGCGACAGACATTCCACTACCACTAGGCACTAACAACGGGAGTGTTTCGACAAACAACATCTGAAACTACAATATCGTATTATTAAACGTATACAATATTATAGTTTCAAGTTATTTTAGCAATTTATAAACACATCTATTGTAATATTTATGAAATGTGGTGAATGTCGTAATTGCGGTCATGGTTAATGTTACCCATTATCTACCAATAGGTATATTATTTATACATTCGGTATTGCGATGCACATTTTGTGGTGTATCAATTATTGATGATGTATCTATTATATGGTGACTTGTCTCATTTTATAAGGTATCTAATAAAGATGGAGAGAATTACATTGACTTAACTGTAAGTACATTAACAAGAATTTTAAACAAATGCATAAAAATGTAAGCACATACTCGTACCTATGTCTGGTACTGACCTAAAGGCTACGAAGGTGCTACACAATGCGATGACACACTGAGTATTGTCGAACATGGCAATTATTCGTGTACTATTTTAGAATATTTTATGTTATATATTAGAAAGGTAATGTGCGTGATATTTTAAACACATTACATACACGCGGCATAATTACATGGTTGATCACAGAAACACACAAAGCTTTGTCGCTTCGATATGCAATAACAAATAACGTTAAAATTTTACGTTCAGGGACAATGCAGCCTTACAAAAGTTGTGGGTAGTTCAATCACCGAACTATCTCTTGTTATGGGGACCGGTGGACGCGAGACGCGAGTAGCGCGCAGCGGCCGATATCATGGCCGCTATCGTCGAATCACAAAATATGTTCCCAGTGCGCCATTGCTCTGTCCGGCACTGCTCCGCTACAGTTGGAAGATGTATTTGAGGCTTAATCCATTAAATTGTTTATTTTCCTCAATCAATCATAACTCTAAGAAAAAGTAACGTTCCAATTTCCGCAACTTGACGAATTGACGATGTCCAAAATACCTATATGATGGGTTTATTACATTTTAAAGATAGCTATTCATCTACTTTCGGTATTTACTGTCGAGTGCGGCAGACTTCCCGTCTGCATCACTGCTGTCGTCGTTTCGTATCAGGTTTGATGATTTTAGCTCTTTAAAGTATCGTGAATTAAAGTGTAACAAAATGTTTCATAGTGTAACGAAAGCTCAGTATGTTATATAGGTACGTACTTAAGCCATACTACAGAGTACCTACTACCTGTTTTAAGGATCAGAACACTAAGAGCTGAGTGGACAGACGCATTAGCGCTGCGTTGCTCCGCGCGCGCGTTGATGTCGTTCGGATTAATGATTAGCTTCCTTCTCTCAACTCAACTCTACATCCTCAGTGAAATGAAGTTCCTCAATATTATATATAAATATTAAATTTTGATCTATTGCTGTTCTACACGGATGGCGAAGTCATTTAACTGTGTATAGTACTAGTTGTAGCAACGTGTTTACAACACGAATCAATAACTAACTCGATAATTGTTTTTTTTTCTATTAGTTAATTCAATGATATAATCAAATACTACATAAGTGGGCCGTGTGATTGTCTGCCACCTTAGTGGTATATATACCTCTCAGGTATAGGTAGGTACCTATATCAAATAATAATAATAACCTGGCTGCGCAAGGCTCAGGATCGGGTCCTATGGCGTTCATTGGGAGAGCCTATGTCCAACTGCAGTCTGCGGTCTATTCAATATTTTAATTGCAAATTGATTGTTTGATTCGATATTAAATTTAATTAAAGTAGGTGATTAGATACCTAGCCTATACCTACGGCACGATATAATGGCCGGTTTGACGTTTGTCCGCTCATGAAGTTTCGTAGTAATTATTGTGACATTTTTAAAGAGCAAATTGCTGTTCTTTATTGTCAATAGTGACGTACAGTAAGTCATAAAATTTTATCGAATGTAGGTATAATTTTAGGACACAATATTTATTTATTACATTGATTTCTGAATTATATAATGTATATTACTGTCCCACGATCATTTATTTTTTATTTTTATAAGATTATAATTACCTATTGGTGTACTTATTTCACACAACTCGGTATTTGTTTTTCGAAATTCAATTTTTTTTAAATAAAATCTATATAATCGACACTAGGATCACTGGCAAGCACAATTAATACCTCCGGCAAACTTGCGTCAAAACAAAGCAGTTTCGACTTGACGTTGCTTCGAAAAGTACAAACTAGGAGTGCACTGCGATTGCGATATAGTTTAGACCTCCTCGCCTGATGGTAAGCTAAATGGTAAATCTCGCCTGATGGTAAAGTCTCAGGAAGGGATCCCCATTACATACACTAACAGTGATAATTATAATGGTGGCCCTCAACTTACTCTTTTTACGCCTTTTGTTGTGGAATTCGTCGATATGGCCGAACGTACGCAGAGCTGTTCTAAACAGTCAGGCATGTGTGTTCGTTATAGGTACGCCTTCGTAACATTTCGATCGTGAATCTCAAAATGGAAGGTCAATTTTACCTATAACTGTTAGACGAATAGATAACTAAAGAAAAATTTGGCGAGACTGGCACAGAAGAAAATAAACTTCACACATTAAAACAGAAAAAAACGAGCAAAACCAGTCGAAGACCATGTGTGTAGCAACTATTTACGGAAGGAGTATCCAACGAGAAAAAAGTTAGTGCAATTACTGAAGGAAGCTGGATTAATATATAGTACTCATTTTCATTCCTAAATCCAATATTCAGTTCGTTCAAATGTATTTAGTAGGTAAAAATTTATATTTTTTATTAAAGTTTTTGAATCAGGTATTGTACTGCTTGCAATAAGAACTTATAGATTTGATTATATTTTTATCGAGAGTAAATTGACATTTCACATCACTATTGTAATGTGTCAAACCGGCCATTATATCGTGCCGCTACTGTAGTCAATACAAAGTACTAGTTTTCTTTTTAGAAATGTGTGACCAGTGTGTGGCTTTAGTTACCTATTAGTGGTCAGTGGATGTCATCAGTCGACACTAGTAACTGTTAATAATAGTTAGGTTCACCAGTCACCACGAGCGTTAGTGTCACACCGATAATACTCGTATGGCAAACTATAGGTACATTTTTCTTAACCTTGATTGACTTCCTGACATAGTAATTATGCTCGTAGATACGTGTAACATTTCACCTCTGGTACAAAAATAATGTTGAAACATATTGAATGTGATTAGGTACACAAAATACCTTCGTCGATAAGATTGGGCTTATCGCGAAACTGTACGGACCGTCCGTCGAGTTTGCGAATAGGAAATGGATGCACTACTGTTACACACACATTTGTACATGTAGGTATACAGACGCATACTCCATGCACCAGTTCAATGACGAAAAAACACACTGAAGTACCTACTTATAACCATGATGATATTCTTACGTTCAGTAATTGGCCATTTTAGAGAGCAAGCTGGACCACTAGAATCCTACGAGTAATGCGCTATAACTAGTTACAGTAGTCACCTGGACATCGGATTCGCAAGTGAAATAAGTGATAGTTAACTGCCGGGCTTAGGACGTTAATAGTGTGTTTGATGAAGATATCCGCGGCGACACACATTACATCTCATTTCCTGTGTATTTCATGTATGTTAATAATTATAAGCCGGCAATAAACCTGCAGTGAAAACATAAGCACGTATAAGTATGCGGACGTTCCAAATGGTGTCGGCCGCAGACAGCAAGTCTGCGCCACAGTACTCGACACAAAGGCGTAGGCGCGCCTCGGGCGGGAGCCAGCGGCGGGTGGCGAGTTGACGACTTCAGCTACGCCATTAGCTCACCTTTGTCTAAGACGACGACACCTCTGAGAGAATGCCCAACACTTCTACGTGAGCAAACTGGACGATACTGTCGTGTCCCTTGGCCAAGATGCAGCAAAAATAAGCCGCATTGTATCGAGTGCTGAACACTGCGCACTCGCCCATTTTTTGTTATATAGATATTATCCTCAGATATTATCTTAAGGTTCATGTGCACTTTTCCCGTATAACTCATTATAGCGATCTAATAGATTGGAGCTACTGAATTCAATTCTAAGCTCAGTAATTTGTTAATTTAGCTTGACCCTGGTGAGATTTTTTTTATATAATTATTCTAGCTTTGTTTAGAAAAAAAAATGTGTAATGTTTCTTAAAATGAAGACTTTTTTGGGCGATTATTATAATGTATAAATATTCATGACTGTACAGTATACCCTCGGAAAAACAGATGTGTGCCACGACGTGTGACACAACGCTAATTATAAGATAGCACAGAACAAAGAAAAATCCTTAGGACTAGAAATCGTATGGGGGCGTGTTTGTGTCGCCAAAAACCTAAGTGTAATTGCATTTACCTCACACATATACACTTGTGTATATGCATGAAGCAGGCTAAAATATAAAGAAATACTTTCTTCTAATCAAAAAATAAGTTTATGCGATTGATTTTAAGGTTTTTTTTTCCTATACGTTTTCACGAAATATTTACTTCAATATTCTAGAAGTTTCTATACTCTGTCCAATTCAGGATGCTAAATGATAATGTTGACAGTTCACGTCTATGAAGTATCGTATTTTTATATACAAAATAATACCTCTAAAATTATCGTAGCACATGGACAAGTACCGCCCACTTTTCGTAGTGAAGCGTCTTGCAAGAATTCAGCACAACTGACAATGACACAAAGGAATCGAATGAATCGAACTTAAATTAATTTATTGAAATTTTTAAGTACTTATCTACTACAATTTTTTGTAATATAGCTAATAATAATATAATATAATAATAAAAGTAGCTAAGTACAATACTTATTATTTATTAATACGTATTATTTATTGTATAATCATGAAGCTATAGATAAACCTTCATGAGTATAATGCAAGACATAATTACTGTAGGTACCATAAAACTTCTCTTTTATCATCCTGAAATAAGTTACCTAAAATAATAAAAAAATTAATGCTTTTGTGTTTTTATAACTATCGATTCCATATTCTACGGGAACGATAATCGAAAATCGATTAGATTCATTTTCGATTATACTATATGGGGTACTCTACTCAGAGCTGTCAAAATTATCATTTTAGTTAAGTTTGTGAAAATGTACAACAGAATTGACACCATGGGGGTTGATTCTAGTGGTGTCCGTATTTTGAGTTAAGTTAATTTCATCCTTACCACTGTTATATTTAAGGACTGATTTGCAATGCAATACAATTTTAGACATCTATTGGTGAATAGCAAAACTATAATGTACATTGATTTTGCTATTGACCGCTAGATGGGGTATTATTGTGATAAATAAATGTGTGCTCTATTCCAATGTGGCTTAAACATAATTCTGTTGTATATTACGTTAAAATGGGGGCAGATTTGATGGTACTCTGCAAAAATAATTGAAGTATATACCTTGTCAAAACGTACTTTAAATTCATTTTCAGTAAAATAAGGTGTGTAGTTCTGCTCTTCTTATATTTTAAGGTAAAATGTATGCAACCAATAAGACGTCCTATAAGTCTGTGTGAGTGTATTTTTTGGCGACAGCTATTCCTTTGTATTTTTACTTAATTACTACTTCTATGGTTTTTTAATGTTCTGTGTAAGATAGTCTCTTCGTAAGGATCACTCGTAGACCCAAACCGTGACTAAAACATGCACAAATTGCACGCCCGCGCCCGGTGTATGTTCTACACCTATCTTATCTTTTGGAGCGAACTCACTGATACGTGAGATCGGCCGTGTTATTAGTGACTAGGCGACCAGCGCGGCACCGCTCGGTGTACGAGAAGGGTTGCGGCTTTGATCATTCAATACTGGCAATACATTGGGTACAAGTTTCTTTGAACCTCGGGCCTGGTCGGAGCGAAGCGGGACCGACCCACGCAGTTCCGCTTCGATTACTTTCGTTCACTTATTTATACCCGAGTCCGGCTACATTCCGTGCGGCAGCAAATCACCGGAACAACTTGAACTCACTAACTAAGCGCTCGACCCCATCCATCTTTCTATTCTATTTTAAAAGTTTTCAGAATAGACCTGTTTGCTCGGCGTTAAACAAAACAATCTTTAATTATGCTATCGTTTTCTTTCGAACGTCTCTAAACGGCGCCGTTTATCTATGGTCATTACTATTTAAAGCGCTCCATTCATTTGGTAACGGAACAAAGGCCAGTCGGGAATTGAACGACTTCATTCGTCACATGCGCGTCCGAGATTTTTCTTAACAAATGTTGATATTTTAGTTTTCTGGAGAGGCATTGTGTTGGCTAGTCAAAACATACTGAGTGTACGCAGGTGACTCACCTCTGTCACATCCAACACAGAGCACATCGGTGGAGATCGTGACAGTCGCAAATGGGTCCGGGAACATAATTAAGTACTACAATATTTAGTCGCGCGGGCGCTCCCAGCGCCGGCGATGCGTCATCGGGGTCAATTGTCCAATTGATTATGTAACTGTCACTTGCATTGCGGCCCTGTGGCTACGCGCACACTCGCACAGTGAGGAGAAATATATCATTATGGACACTTCAATACAGTATATTACGTGGTCTGTTGGAATTGTTAACATAACTGGTTGTAACGGTCTCTTCTTACCGTGCTTAACCCTACAGCTACAGTGGTCGCGCGGACTACATATGTAATCCACTAGTACAAAATTCCAAATTACTCTGAAACGGTAAGGGCAGGGCTGATGTGCCTCCAGATACTTTCAAATGAGTAGCCGAGAGACTCACTCGGTGCAGCGCAAGCGCCGGTCGCGTACCCAGGTGTTACAGCAGTGCGTCAAAGTTCTGGGACTACACAGGTAGTCCACGCGACCAAATACGTAAGTATTTTTTAAGTATAAATATTATTGTTTTTACTTTTTATTGTGTGAAAATTAACTTAAATGCTCAGTTTAAACTTTGATTTAGTATATACTGTTGTTATAAATCAAAATAAACTTTTATTTTTAGCATTAAAATGAAAACGAAAAAAAAAAACGAAATGCTCACTTAGAGGCGTGGCTAAAGGAAATTGATGGAGAGAATGATGATTATCAAACTGAGCCCAGCTCTGACTAGGAAGTTGATAATTTGGGAGAATAGTAATGAAACAACATACATATGAGTTATCGGAAGATGATGATGAGCCTCCTCAGCGATGAGGTCGAGCTGTTTTTTATACTGGAGTTGATGATACATTGTGGCCGAAAACAATTCCTCGAAACAGATGAAAAAGTTTATTTGTGCTGATCATTCCAAAATAATGTCTTTCTGGTGCCCAAATTAGTATTAGTAACTAATTTTTTATGAATAATATTAGCATGATCGCAGTCGAAGAAAAAGCTGTCATTTTTTTGCCAATTTCGACAAGTTTTTTATTTTTATTTATTAATTATGATACGGAGGTTGTGATTCAGTTTTGTTGATTTTGTTTGATTAAGATAACTGTACATATTATATTTTGATAATTAAAATAAAGAAATTTTATTTGGATCTTTTTTTATTTGAAATTGAAAATGGACTACGTATGTAGTCCACGCGACCAGTGCTGTCTCATATTGATGCGCGACCACTGCAGGGTTAATGTATCGCATTGTAAGGAGACGTCTCAACCACGGTGTTCATGGTCTATTAGGTACAATTGCAATAAACTGTCCCCAACGCAGTAAACAAGCAAACGACCCATCGAATGATAAGCTGTTACCGTAGGTTACGAACGCTTGACACACTAGTGGTGGTTGCGCATTGCCATCAACAGGAGACAAGGAAGAGGTATGCTTCGGTACTCTCACATAGGTGTGTGTATGATTTGCGCCACACTGATAATTACAGTCAGTACCAAGTGAGAGAGTACCGCGTGACATTGCGTTTTAAGTGTGCGGTGAACTGATGACACGAACCGTCACTCTTATTAACCTCCACGATTGTTCAATAATGGCGCTGGAAAGTTTCTAGACAAGTAATTTGTAGCTGTCGATTGGCTGTCCGAGCTGCCACTCGGCCGATATTCGGGGTACGATCGAAGCGCACGTGACTGGTACACAAAGAGCTAGGTAATTACGTTATGCCGAGATGATGTTTAGTGGACTGTAATCCTTAACTATATTCGTTATCCTTGCAATATCGAATTCAGTCCTGTCCTGAATATTGTTCTTTTTTTTTCTATTTGAATTTACAAAGAATATTTTCTTTAAAACCAAGCTCTACATTTAGGTAAAATTGATTGACGTATTGTGATCGCAAAGCACTACATGTATAAGGACACGTCGTGTCTGTGATGCAACTTTGCCCACTGCGAGAGGCGAGTGTCATTCAGCTACGAACATTACATCGTAATAACTTTTTGTCCTCTTGTACTCGTTATAACTAGTTATTATTAGATTTCATGGCCTTCCTTCATTTAAACATGTCTGCCTAGAGAGATCCATCCATGGTTGACCCTGATGATCGGTGTTATGAAAATATACAGGCTGTATATTTTTTTAATTCATCCATACTAACATTATAAATGCGAAAGTAACTCTGTCCGACTGTCTGTTACGCTTTCAGGCATGAACCGCTGAATCGATTTTGAAGAAATTTGGTATAGGAGTAGATTAGACCTCGAGAATGAATAAAGGCTATGTTTGGTCGCGATAACCGACATCCACGCGGGCGAAGCTGCGAGCGGGAGCTAGTTGGATTCTATTTCAGGGTCAGAAGGTAAGTTTTCAAATGTTCCAAATTAATGAACCCAAACGCGTTTGAGCTAGTGTAACAAGTTGGTGAACAGGTAGTATTACGTAACCCGGTCAAATTGCTACAGCCGGTTTTGCTGACGCTGCCCACCTCCTGTCGGTCGTTAACGACTCGTCCTCGTTCGCTCTAGTGAGGAGCTTGCTATTACGAGACTCAATTCGGTAGCGATCAGTTCATGTAAATGTCATAATGACACCATTTAGCACCTAAAATCTGGTTGTGAAGAGTGAGCAACGTTCAGTTAAATGAAGAGGATACAATCACGGTTCTTTGTACAAATTATGTGAAATTTATTGCATTGTCCAGGTTCAAAGCTTTGTCCAGTGCGAATAGGGCGGCTTTCTACACCTTTATTTAATATCGACTGTCGCGTTGGGAAAGGCATGTCTTTATCACATAAACGCATGTTTCCTTGTTCCCACTATAATAATAGGAACAATACAGAGCAGCGATAAGGTTCCTGCAGTGAATCCTAGCAAGTTTGTCTGAACTGTTCTTTTAGTTAGGTACATATAATATATTAACCCACATTCATAACGACGTGATAACCTCAGCAATGGAAGCGCAAGCAAGCACTTAGCTAACTAATGTGTTTGTGTCCATTAGCGGCGCCTGCCGTGGCGCCCCACGTGACACGATCCCTGCGAACCTGGACAGTGCCTGTATTGGTACGGTCAGCAACCAACGTAGATTAATAGAGGCTAAGACATATTATTATACTTGGCATAATACGTTACCTATAGAAAGTACTAATTAGCCAGCTCGCCGAGAAAGTACCTACCACCCACTCACATAATATCGATAGGAGAATTTTTCTTTTTATATGGTTTGTGAGACTACCAGAAACCGTAAATCTCTTTCATTTTCCTCTTTTTCCTACTAAAACCTACTGTTTCTTTCAAAAAGTAGTGTCACCTTTTTGGTGGCGTGTGAGTGATAGGTACATTTAATTTTTTCAGGCGAATATTGGCCACGGTAACCGCTTATCAATCTGTTGTGTTGGTGTCTGTAGATCTGGGCACGTGAAGCGATTTGTTGCTGACCGTAAGTGCGGCGTGCGTGTCAGTGAGTGATTGAACGCAGACGCATCGGTGATTGACGAACGCCAGGTGCTACGCAAAGGAATCTTGTAGAAAATAAAAAGGAATATTTTTATGCACAGATTGTACAGCAGCATTATGATAATGTTGAGTGGTTTTATGTTCAAAGTTCCTAAGATTGGCGAAACATCTTAACCCGTCAAATCCCTATACCTACACTTTTTAGAACTTGTAGTATAGTAAGTGACTGCCATAGCTTTCTATCAGTCGGCCACGGACGATCTGATCAATCAGCTTTTGAAAAAAACAAGGAACGAAGACACACTGGCGACAAGATAACGACAAAAAAACACCTGTGTCTACCCTAGGTACTAGTTTTATCTGTAACAGACCGACAAAATAATAGCAGCTACAGCTACTACATAGACAAAAATATAGAACGGAAATGTTACGTGGACATTTGCTAGGATAGTTTGGACTGAACACGTGACACGACAAGTGGTTTGCCTTCAACCTGTTCTCACGATAAAACGTTGATTATTTACTAACGCGCTATTTATACACCTATACGAGTACTTCGTGCGACGAACGAGTTGCGATACGGGGCACTGTATTTCAATAGCATTTAAAGTTAGAGTAATATTTCACTTCTCTCGCAAAATATAGAAACATTCCGATGACAACATTGTAGAATCTGTAGTGTCGCTCAAATGGGAGCTATAAAAATAGCTTATTCCCTACTATGTATATTTTTAAAACTCAATTTTTTTTTTGTTTTATTAAATGTTATGACCCTAATATACAAAAAGAACAAAGTAGCACATCATGACAATCCAAAATGAAAGTAGTTATTTCAATTAATTTGCTCGCGTAACGTTCAGCAATGATTCTAGAGAAACTAGTCAAGTAGATACTGTTTATCCCTTTTATTTGACACCTTTTTATTTGAAAATACTTTTTATTAATGAAATTCACAAGACAGCTTTTAACAAAGCAATTCCGAGAATGCTGATGGGCCTGAAGAATTTCCCATTAACATTCCAACCAATGATAGATTTTATATTCTTTTGGGCCTTCAAAATTGAATATGCTTAGTCTATTGCAATGTTATTGTTCTTATCTACATACCCTCTGAAATTGTACAGGGATGTCATTGTCGATACTTGGCAACCTCGAGCTCCGGGCCACTCGGCAGGTGCAATCTAGACAATTGATGGAGGAATCGGCCTCGACTACCAGTTAGCTACTCCGACAAAACTGCGGTAAGGGGGGACTGTTCAACGGACCTTACAGATGAAACAATTCGACCGAGGCCGTGCCGTTAATTAGGGTTATCACAACGCACTATTCGCAATGTAGTTAGCGACACAGAAACCGCACGTATTCTAAAAGTATTCACGTGGCACGTATTATTCGATCTTAACTAAAACTAGTACACATCTGAAAAAGCACACGTAACTAAGAAATCTAGGAACCCTGCAAGAGCCGCTCATAAATTCAAAACTCAAGTTTATTTTGATTGATTTTGACAACTCTAACAGTTCAAACACCTACCCTATACCTAGATATAGACAAACACAGGAAGGCATAATTTACGATCGCATGCTTCGTTAGGATTTTATTTTCAAAGATCACGTAGGCTAAAATTACCATTTTAAAGTTCATTATCCCTGTGAAATATGATAATTGCAGTTGGAGAACAGTTTTATGAAGACAATAATTATTTTATGTACGAGTACTACAGTCACTATACGATAGGAATGTAGTAGAATAGTTATGCCTAAGTTGGTTACATAAAAACGTTTAATTTACATAAGTACTATACAATTTTGCCACTAATCCTTTTATATACCAGTCATAACCCACAACCAACCGTTTCAGAATTGGCTAAGAACACATAAGCGAAAAATAAATGGTACGATGCACAACCCTAGCAGCACACGGCACTACGATTATACAACTCAATGAATGAATTGTAACAATAGTTGCCAAGCGAAACGCGTTCTGAATGGGCAAGAGCATACGTTCAGACGTGGATGGTTTATGTGAAAAATCAAACAAAACATCCGCTACAGAAATACAGCGGACGCCATCCGGGCGCTCCACCACCAGGCACTCACGGCACGGCCCGTGGGCGTGATAACGACAAGAACTTGTTATTACGATGCCGATGGAAAAACTAACCACTTCAACACCTATTGCAATAAACGATCAAACAATACAACTAACAAGGATTCCGTTTCATGAAAGAATCAATACCAAAATTTATCAAGTGGTTTTGTATATAAATAAATAAACTCATAATAACTTCTGAGTTAGTTTTGTGAATCTACACTCTAGCTTTTCCTTCTCTAGCGTATTCTTTTTGCTGAAGCCCACATTGTACCGACTTCCGGAAAAACGAAGGCACCTTACTGCACAAGTTGTTGTGACTAACGTAGATATTATTTGCGTTAGCCGCTGTTGACCCATCCACCACAGAATAACACCATACAAGCAAAACTCAGACTGCATTATTATGACAGCGACAAGCACATGACTATTGTCGAGTTTAGAGCTCCAGCGACGAACCGCTTTTATTACTACAATAAAACTTAAGAGCTGTCGGAGTAAGTTCACACGTAGAATTAATTGAAATTTGAGTAGTGAGTTATTTCAACTGTCTACCGAAGAAACATAAAATGTAATATAAACATGGGACCGCGTGAGTGAACATGCTCTTTGTGAACAGCGCCCATCTAACACCTGGCGGGCAGGCGCAGACGCGCAGTCGTGCGCGTGCCCAAGCATCAATTGTACAGCTCTACCAACGCTCGCGCTGCGCATGCAATTTACCGCTATCCCTCTAGTCTTAAACTGCCTGAATCTGACTCGAAAATTCGAAGCTGCAAGATAAGCTCGCTATAAAGTTGACAAATAGCATACCTATAAATAGGCAGTACATAAATGCCATGAAAACCCCAAAACCCATACAAGCGAACATTTATTATTTATAGTTGTTATTATCAAATAATCAACAGCAGGATTTCGAATTGTGGTGTTATCAAGCAAATGATAGTATGTTTGACCTGTGTAACGATGAGGGATTTCGTATTATTACAATTATACAGGTAACATTGTCTAAATTACCCGAAACGTTTAATGCAATATTAATATTAGAGTGCAGTAAATAAAAAGGCAGTACAAAACTGAACCAATGCCTATGTAAGTGTTTGCTGGTGCAAGTCCAAAGCCTGAAACAATATTTTATTTTACGAGAAACAAGTTGACGCTGACACGAATCGGTGACAGTTCGCTGTTGATATTTTGACACATATACGTGCAGAGTATTTTCACGGTTTGCTTCCCAAAATTGCCTCTACACGTAATAATAAATTTAACTTTATCGTTGATCTTGGCACCAGCAGCTAACCTACTTTTGGATAGGGTCGCCAAACATACATTACAAAATACATGCAACTCGAAAAAAGCACGTAGGTAGGTACTTACGCGTAATACTAAGGACTTACTGTCTTAACGATTAATGCTACGAGACCTTCTTTAGAAATAAATAGACCCTTGTGTTTTAATTTGTCGGTAAGCTAGAGGCAGGTACAAACGAATGGTAGCCCTAGTCCAGCGGCAGTGACGATGACGTATGGTTTGTGAAACGTCGCACTCTGGAGGCACAGTTATTTCTTGTCGTCGGGCTGGACATTCCAGACAGTAATGTAATCGTTTCTCGAGAATTGAAAACGTGATGTAACAGCTACCGTGTTCTCGGTACTCCATTTCGTCAGTCGGTTTTCGTAACAAGCTTTACTTGTTATGCATAGTTTGGCACATTGAAATGAGTACACTTGGCGATGCAATGATGTATAGTTTATGTTCTGACTTACTATTGGATATAATACACAAGGGCGCCAAGGGTCAAAGCACATACATACTTTTGAGCGGTAATGCAATCACCAAAAAGCTATGAAGTCTTTGATCGCCAATGATTACGTAATTTTGTTATCAGCTATAGCCCATTAGGGCTAATCATCAGATTATATACAGGTTAAGCAGAGATTTGCACTCATTTCACATCGTGAATGGTAGCAGCCGACAGCGCAGTCCCGTGCCGCCGGTTGTAACCATTTCCTAAGGTGCAAGAGGCAGGACGCCCTGTTATAACATCGTACATTGTATACATCATCAACTTTTGCCTAGCATTAAGATGCCGGAGCTCGTCCAACACTCCATCTTTGTTCGTATGACTTTACACATTTCATTGAACATGTTTTAAAAACAAAAACAGAAAAGCCCGAAACATCATCAGAATGTTTACTTAAAATAGCGAGTCCAATAACGTACAAAAATAACTTGGTGCGTCAACATCGCGCGACCGGCGACACTCGACAGCAGTGGCTGTAAAGAAGAAGGCAAACGCATTGAGTGCTCGAGGCACATGCCTTGTATGCACTTGAAGACAACACGTGTCACGATTGGCCGACGACTTGGCCTTGAACGAAGCAAGCCTATTACGACCCCTTAACACTTCGCAATGTTTTGGGATAATGTTCTAGCAATTGAAAGGAAAAGGAACCCCTATGACATAATTCAACGATTGATTCATAGTTATCTTCATTACATTGTGATGGCAATAAATTCCAAGATACGACCGGTAAGAAGCTTAAGTTTATAATAATAAAAAGCCCTGTATACCGGCTTTTTATTATTATAAACTATAACTATATGGTGATGTTTCAAGTGTCAAGACACTAGAAAATTACAAGATACTGAATATCGCTTGCAGCTGACTTGGTATGATAACGGCTAACGTAATATTAAACGTAGTAGTAGTAACGTGTATTGTATTGCCTGATATTCATGTTGGTTGCCTATTTGCATAGCACTAAATATTTGGTTATAGTTCATAGCAACATATAGTTGAAAGCTTTCGAAACAAGCAGCAGCAGTTCAAGCGTTCAAAATTGAAGGCTGTTACTTCAGAACCTACCACGTATCAAATATCACTGCAGATATTTATCACACTTTCAAAGCTCAGGCTCACTCAACTTACAACTAGGACAGAGTCAAGGCACTCCTTAGTGCAAAACATAACCGCGTAAAAATTAAGTAACAAAAGCATTCAATATGCTTGTTTATGAGGAGTTGGTGAAAGAACGGACCTAACGCAGGCGCGTGTTTCAGCCTCTCGTAGACTTGTGAAGTAGTTTTTGCAACAATCATATTATTATCTTGATGATTGGTTCTCTGACGTCAACAGAACATTTCTCAGAATACGTTCGCAAGGTGCGCGCCTCGTGCACGCGCATATTCATAAATATTAAGTTTACTAGCTACAAACGTCTTTTTACGATACAAGCAAGGAGGAATTAATTATGTACAAGATTTATCATGTTTGCTTAGGGGTGAACCTGTGGACTGTGGACACATTCGGTTTTCATGATGTCATGGTTAACCATGATGTCATGCAAGAAGCTGCTCCAGAGTGTAATTTCTGCTGCTCTTCACATTTCTTTTTATTATTTTTCATTATTATTTATATTTAATTAATTTAAGGTCAGCCATTGGACAAAAAACATTGTTTCTTTTTTGGTTTTTTTACCTGTTAAGGCGGCCAAAGTTTACACTGTAATTGGTCGCGTTACAAGTTTAGGTAAATCGGCTTGTTATAATAAGTTAAATCGACCAGTACAATTTTTACAAGGAAAAATATAGGTAGAATAAACTTCGCCAATATTAGTATAGAACCTACACGAAATTATCGTATAGTAGTTGTTGAGAGAATGCTCTAAAACTAAGTGCAGTTCAGTAAAATTGAAGCACTTGTATGTATTTTCCAGTTGTGTAAGTGCTTACATTCAGCTGAAATGAGGTTCTTGTGCCCATCACATATAACAGCTGTTATTGATGCGTCCCACTTAGCACAATGAAAACAAACGCGTTTTATCTCCGACTATACCGAGCATGTGGAATAACAACGTAAAACATCTATGTCGGACATGAAACGAGAACAATTGATGACGGCTAATTTAATATATTCTCATCAAATTCCACAAGCGACGGTTTTGGTAACACTCGGCCAGTCGGAGCGCTACGTTAGTACGGTTTGTAGATTATATCTTTACATACATACTCACGCACTTTCCCAATAGGGTAGGCAGAGATCATATTATGTTTCCACTGGGTACGATCTTGGCAGACACATTCCATCCTATTAGGTGATTCAGCTCAGAAGTTTTCAAGTCGTTGACACCTTGCAGTTTTAAGGAAGTGCCGTAATTATAATTTTGACTGTAGAAGAGTGGCTTTTTGTCACCTCTTCTACTCTACCGACTGTCTGGAGAACATCGCACGAATTAGATTTTTTTTGCATAAAAAGAAGTCTTGGTATAAATCAGTCCTGGTCCTGGTCAAAAAAACCTGAAGAAATGGTCCGGCTGCAACACCGCCTCAGAATAAGAACCACACAGATGTAATCCAACCTCCAATAAGAGTGAAATGTGACAGAACAACCAAAGTCAAGTCAGTTGGTAGAGAACAAGGTTTACGCTCGACTCTGTGTGTACTTCTCCTTTTTGTGTAAAACAGGTTTACGTGGTGATGGTCCAAAGTGTATGAGTATGGCGTGGTCAGTGGCAACGTCAACACGTCAATTGTCTGGTAGCAGAGCGCTAAGACGGTTCCCATTGACGGTGTCAGTCAAATCCTGTTTGTAATACGATATGGCGAGTGTAATCAATACTCGATAGGTGGAGTCGGTTCGTGGAGGTCAGCGCTGTGATAACTGGCGTGTCGCAAGTGTCGCGCTGCGGCTGCGCCGACTGACACCACAAGGTCGCTCGTCCGTCTTATCAGTGTGCTCGCAGTGCTCGCGGACATACGTAAACATGTTCAGTCGAGTTATCAATACTTAATCTATTGCTAAATTTTGACTGAGTGGGGCCGAATCCTCTGTAGGGAAAATTCTGATTGATTTTCTGCCTAAATTATATTTCGTCATAATTACATTTTTGCGCAAATTTTTATGAAAGTTGTGCAAGTGCAATGTGTTGTACTCTTCAATCATAAGAACTATTATGAAGCACAAAATTAATATAAATTATATATCTACATATTTAACTAAAAATAAATGGCCAAAAGTAAAAAATATTGCTTAACACAAGTTAAACTTGGGAATGGCTCACTAATTTGAATTACCTATTTTATTTTTTGTTGTGTTCACAACGCTATTATTATTAGCAAGGTTTATAAAAAAGAAAGTAAGTATTCAAAAACCCATGACGAAAAAGTTGGAATCCAGAAGACGCAGGGCGCGAACAGTTAGTTTTAGACAAGTATAATGAGCACAGTTAATGACAACGTGCAACGGTGGCACTTTCAATGAAAATAAAATTGGCCTTATTATTTGACGAGGCGTGAATAATCCCACTAATCACAGGCCGGCGCGGAATGATGTTTACAAAATTCACCACGCTTTCGAGCCGGAACTCCGACGAGAACACTGTAATCTGCGTGTAATGAAAAATATAATTATGTTCCTAAACACTAATATTAGTATTTATTAGTTCGGTGCGGACGTAACGATGTTTGGAAAGTCCACAAATAGACAGGGCTCACGTGTGCAGCCGAGCGCGAGGGGAGTTCGAGGAACGCACCGAGCGCTCGTTTCCCAAAATTATTTCCCATGTTGTTAGTAACGTAATTCAATCGTATTGTATATCGGATATTCGTTTTACGATTACTAAAGGTTTTAATAAATGTTTAACCTTCAAATTGCACTTTACTTTCAAATTGCAGTCACGTACTTAGTTACCTATACATAATGTTAACAGTATCTCAAAATATGCATATTGTATCCGTGGTATGTCTATTATTCAAATCTATAATAGGTATTTGATTATCTATGACAATATGAGATGCAGTTCCGTGCCGCTTCGTCCTGTTCGGTTCTGCTCTCGTCGATAACGTTGTTTAATTGTGATAACCACAATCCACATTAGGTAAAAAACTCGTCGTTACTCAATCATGACCGAAGGCCAAACACTAGCACAACTTACTATTTGTAATCACGCCTGTGTTCCCTGACACTAAACAATTTCTATCCCATCTAGGGGACGTCCCCATGCTAAGGCATCAAGTTGAAGTGAGTGATATACTACAGATATAATTTATTGCTTAACGATCTATATTAATAATGCACAGTAATGTATCGGCGTATCGAATCAGATCACTTTTTAATGACTGAACACATATTCCAAGTAAAGATATAAACGAGCCCTGCGTGTTCGTATATTTTCCACTGATGGTCATTAGCAGTCCACACGACACAACAACATATATTATGTGTCTATTGCTTGTTTGTTGCTAACAAGTTTATAACTGACTCAGGTCTCTTCTACGCGTTCTGATTACATATTCATACATAAAACATTAGTCGTGTTAATCAGAGTTGAAACAACTCGGCCACAAGTTAGATTAGAACGATTTTGATGATTTTTGATTTTTTAGATTCGTAGTCTACGTCTATAGATGGTGTGCCATTTTTCGTTTTGTTTTGTAGTCGATAGGCTCGCGTTGTGGCTTACAGGGAAAACACAGACTCGGCGGAGATCCACAAGGATAACCTCCACAGCGGGGCTGGCATGTCAGGCTCGAAACAATCAAACTACTAGCCGTCTCGAGTCTCATATACCTACTGGAGTGTACTGTGTAAGGTGGCTTGATAACTCAATCCCCTCGCAGCCCAACTGACCCTGAGCCTTCTACGACTTTGAAATAGCCCCCCGGGCGTGGGAACCACGATGTCCCCATCTAATTCAGCTGATAAGGTAACCTGCGTAACTTGATTCTAAGGCGGAACGAAATTTGCCGGGACAACTAGTATAAAATAGTACATAAGTATACCTACTAACTATACATTTACCAACATTGCCTCGGGCATGCCCGAGGTTGACATATTATCAAATTATACATTTAAACAATGATAACTTACAGTCACCTTGTACGACACCTACGGGGTTCCCATCCGCCACTTTTAATGACTCACCATCAGGAAAGCCATTTGCTTGTTTGCTATCTTCCAAGTACAAAAGCAGTATCAACATAGCCTTAAGTTTGACCGCTGTCCATTGCGACGTGTAGGTAAGTATACATAAAAATGTTTTATTAATTGGGCGGCCGTGTTTCGAGACGCTACGCAAAAACGTGTATCGCGCGCCCGCCTGCAGCCGGCCTCGGTGCGACGAGCGGCGCAACGAGAATTTGCTACTGATTTTGGGTAGAAAAAGCGACAGGACGGGCTGCTACGAGAATTAACGATGTAGGAAGTCAGTATGTGTGAAAGATTTAATGACAGGAAGAAGCTAGAGCAGTGTGTAAGGACAGAAGGAAACCAAAGCTGTCGTCTCTGCCTACCCTCCGAGGGATGGGGTGTGAGTATATATAGGTATGTAGGTATACGTATACATTTACCTATAAATCGGCTCACCAAGTAATGCATGAACGATCCAATACTCTTCCATCATGTGAAAAAAATACCCATTATTACTAAATAGTTCTTTCAATATATTTACATACTGAACATGATGGGCACATAATGAACTTACAACTAGCTGAACTGGTAGATATGCAAGCATGTATCTCGGGTCAGTAGCCGTTAAATAATAGATCTGACTGCATAAAACAAGTTGGTTTCACTCTTAACTAAATTCAAATTAGCCTCAACAACTACACGTAAATAACTTCACACGTACATTTGCTCGCATTAACAATTAACACGATTGGATGGCATCATTTTGTATATACATCATGTCTATAACTGTATTATGAACAACTAAAATCCTATAGCTAGTAGAAAACTGTTTTCGGGACGTGTGACTTGTGAGCAACACTGTGCGTATCCGGCGTAATATAAAATACAAATGTGTATCGAATCGATATACAGTACCGCGCGGATCACATCGAGTGGCAGACCGTTGTCTAATAAGCTGAGGCGCACGCGAGGCACGAACTCACAACACTTATAAGACACGCTAGCGTATCCATTACTATACGAGTACGTTTCGATTCCAAAAATCAAGAAACGCTCCGAAAATTAAGAGCAAAAGTAGGTAAGTCACTGAGTCTGCATTGTATGGCAACTTAAGTAGCAGAAATGTGAGATAAAAGCAAGAGCAAGATCTAAGTCATTCCGTAGCACAAGCACCAGTATTCTTCGGACGAGAGTTGATAGCGACTTCACGGCCAATCGGTTTAACTTATCTAGATAATCATTCAGTGCGCTGCAACCTCTGCGACCGCCTCGGCTCAACCAATGCTTTACTGTAACCTAATTGTTACATTATCATTACAAGAAGCCACAATCAGACTAAGACAAGAGTGTAATAATAATCTCAGTTCCATATTTTAAGTTCTTTTAATGGCAGCCTCTTTTCTTTGTAGATCCTGTCACATTTTAAATACCAACTATCTCTATGTCACGTTTACCAAGAGCGTAAGTTATAATCAAGCTTCAGGTAAACTAAATATAATATATCTTGCCTGAAAATATTAGGTATAACAACTAAGGTCGAATTGATATCCAACTATGAGAAAGAATCGTGAGAGCTTTAAAATATCCAGGTGTAAGAATACGCGTACATACTGTACCGACGTGCTGCAAGATATTATTTTCCATTAGTGAAATCCTTCATTAATCAAAGAAAATATGCGTGGATTTGAAATGTTTTCTTTAGATGTCGGTAAAGAGCATCATAAAGTGTGGTATAACATAGAGCTAATAAAACAATATAATTCACAGAGAAGGTCGGTGTCGGGTGAGATCATGCTGCACCGGCGAGACGCGCCCGACTGGGACCTACGTCTAATTATAGCCGACTTGCTGTAAACTTACCATATTATCAGACAGATTAAATGGCGTTATCGACAAACATAATGATTAGCATAATTTATATTTGTACATATTATACATAACGTGTCTTTGTCAATCTATCCGTATTGACCTTTAGAATCACTGTTGACATTTTATATGAATTTTTAAAGCGAGTTTGCTACAAGAAAATAATTGCCCATTTTTCTTTATTATGGATATTAAGGTAGCAAACTTACACACTGAACTTATAGTAAGCGGTTACCGTCACTTTTTGAAGCTTTTAACCCCAGAGTTTGTCACATAGAGGTGAATGAAAAAAGGAAAGAGGGAGAGTGTTCCAGCGGCCGCACGTCCGAGGATATTAAGTGTGGTTCGTACTGCCCTCGTCAAGCCGGTCCATTGGTGTTAACAAAACTCACGCACGACTCTATCACCTAGAAAAGAAGTATGCAATTTCTTCAATTGATATGTAGGTAGGGTTCATCAAGTTTACCCCGCCCGATGGTAAGTGAAGTTCAAATATAAAGGCCACCATGCCGCAAGTTAGCTATTCGAATGGTGGACAGTAGTTGAACGTCTCGACAGATGCTTTTTCATCTTAAATTCGTCGTCAATGGCAAGTGGGAGAGGCTGTCACACTGTACCAAATCTATACGTAGTTATGGTTCATGTTACTTATGTAACTTTAATTAACGGTTTAAGTCAAATCCCGGTCATTTCATTTTTTGCGTAGTCATTAACTATAAGTGATTTACTTTCACATAGTCGTCGTTCAATATCTGTCAGTAGTGAGTATCATACTAAATTACATTTACACACCTCAATTCACTGCTGTGCGGTACGATTAACAAATGCTTCCGCATCTTTCGAAATAATAATATTGTTGTTGTATGGTTGTCGTTGAACAAATGATCTCATAAAAACAACAAATGAATGTCACCTCGTGTCACGTGAGAATGAGCTAAGACAATAAAATTACACGAGCATAAATAGACTGCAATAAAAACTGGAATGATTCATAATACTTTATTTAATACACCAAATAATTTGCAACCGTCATTACGATTTTTTATTCTACGAGTACCAAATACTTATAACAAAACTAAGTAATTAATATGTAAAAACAGCAATCAAAGAAACAAATTAAGAACAATAGTACGGAAATATAAATTTCATACAAGATGTAGACAGAACATGGACATTATACTAAATGCTAAAGCAACCAAACACCGACTGTGAATGTCAACCACTCATGTCGATATCAAACATACCTATATTTTAAGTGACAATAAGGCCAGCAATGAACGGCAGCCACTTCGTAATAAAAACGTATCACAACATGTGACAATACAGTACATAATCATAGTAACGATTGTGCGAGATGAGGCTGTCGATTTCATCCGCGGCGAGTCGCGCCGGGCGCCACGCGACGGGCTGTACGATGATCTTATATCACTCTATTTCAATGCGGCCTAAGTCTCACGAACCCAAGCAGTTGTAAATGTTAACCACTTTGGAACAATCATCTCTTAATCAAGGTCACCCACAAGACTCGCGTCTTTTGTAACTTGCCTGCTTTGATGATGTCGCACTTGTTTAAATACGTTCAACAAAATATGGCAAGTGTGCCGTGGAAGCTATAAGCAGACATTTATAAAAGAAAGGCTATCGAGGACATCAATGTAGCAAATAAAATAAATCGTGAGCACTGAACCAGAAATGGTATAATGAAACCTAGGAAAACGAAAACTGCTGCAAATAATTCATGTACAGGAAACAAACGAGTCGATAAGAAAGCTGGTTCGCTGTAACTAACCAAATACGTAGCGGAAGGAGCGCGCCGAGCCAATCAATGGCCCCGCGCCGCTAATTTCTCTTCAGTTAAGTTAAAAGCCACTGTTATTAAAATGCTATTTCGTAGTATCGATACAGACCACGTTCATGTACAAAAAAGTATAATTCTCATTGATATTCGCGCTCAACTATTCAAGTACTCTTTGTACTTACTCTTCTTGTACGAAACGATTTAAATATATAAACACTTTGAGCACCAACGTGCAATTGTGAACTGATTCAACAAGAACGAACAGAATGTAAATAGTACCGAGTGAAGTAGGTAAAATGCATGGCGCAAGATGCATGGCGGGTGCATACATGGAATCGTCATACATAACTAATTAATCTAAGACCAGGGGATATTGGTGATTATATTATTATTATTTTTAAAAAAAAATAAAATTTCTTATAGGATGAGACTTCAATGGGACTCGTACCTTCCCCAGACCATCCTGGCGACACGATTACCATTTACTCAGAACTGTATAAATACTACACAAACGACGATTAAATAAATTTATCTCATTATTAAAATTACACTATACATAATAGTAAGTAGAAAAAGGATGGATTATCATTCCCGTTCAGATTAGAGGGGTGAGTGCCAAAATTGCACAGCATCATACTGGAACGTGGCCCGATATTTTAAGAAAATGTTATATTTGAGAATATAAAGGTAAACGACACGACGTCGTCAACACCATCGTCTCTGTATGTAATAATCGCCTGTAAATGTGACAGTCAGTAACGAATCGATAAAATGTTTACGGTTAATGTGTCGAGATTGGCGGATAATGTGAATAACCATTGAAATAAAAAAGTTTGTGTGAAATAAAACAACCACTGCTTGTTTGCACAAACGAGTTTTGGCCGATTCGTCAGGCAGATCAATTTTGATGCGGAGATTAACTACCAAATGTAGAGAAACAGTAATGTGGGACCTGTGCGAACCGCAAACATCTCTGCTGATTACATCAATACGGGCGTAGGATATTCTTATAAATGCATGGAAGAAATTGAACTGTCACAGCGATAAGCAGACGCGTTAGTAGGATATCACAACTACTGAGCAATCGACGACAAATATTTGATAAATGACGTCAATCAAGGTCATACAATAAACTGGAATGATGTAACCGCAACAACAATAGACTCTGATAAATGTGTACGTTTTTACGGCAACCAACATAATTAGCGTTAGACGTCAATCGCATAGAGCGACGGCACCTTCGCATTAAGATGACATCATGATAACATGCCTCTGCGATAACTCAGAACCTCGATCTACTTTGTGTTACTTGTGCAATCACAGAAATATAATACGAACCTCTCTTGGTCTGTTTTTCACGTTCCTTTTCCTTTTCTCTCGCCTTCTTATCGCGCTTTTCGCGTTCTTGCTTCTCCTTCTCCAGGCGCTTCATCTCTTTCTTGATATCCTTTTCGCTTTTCTTCGACTTGGTGTCATCGATCTTCTCGGACAATATGAAAGTGCCCGTCTGGACCTTCGTATCCACTTCCTCCTTCGGCCTCATGGTGTATCACAGACCGCGCGGCACTATCAACTCACACAAGGATAATGTAATTTAAAACAACAGAATCCCCTGTAAATGCACTCTCGAAGAATTTATCTCGACGTTTCGTTAGCGTTGAGAATTTCAATTCGGCACAGAGCGGGTGCGCGCCGGCGGCGACCGAAGCTTTATCGTACACGTAGCTAGGAGCGATGCTCGCTATTGGCGAAACGGTATCGAAATTATCACTGGCACTCTTAGAGGATTTCAAAAGTGCGCGGATGATAGCGAGATCGATCGCTTGCGATGTACGTGTGCGGTGTGGACGAAACGCGCTACGCACCGACCGTGACTGAGTCTCGGCGAGCACTGCCGCCCCTCTGGCCTCGGCACTGACTGAGCGGCGCTGGCACCATGCGCAAGCGACGCGTGCCGCCGCGCGTCGCCTCCAACTCTATAAATAAAGCCTCACTTCCTATATACCATAGATTCAGAAGACGATTTATGGCCAATGAACCCATGAAATAACGATGAAATGACTAACATCCAAATTCAAATTGAAAAAAAAAAAATGTTTACACTTGCGGGTTTCGATGCCAAGGTTCCGAATCAGCAACATTCATTAGTGAATGTTCTTCGGTCAAGGTTATAAATATTAAAACTTTTGGTTCATATTGTAAAGTTGTTATAAGATACCTTAGGCAATCAGAACAATAAAAATATCTCTTGTTCACTTCCCTTCCAAGAAAATTTGCAGTCTTCTAATATTATTATTACCAGTTGATCATCCTACACTGTAGAAATCGTCTCCTTAAAAATCTCTACAAGAGCCGGTACCGACGATTGCATGATCAAAGATGGTGTATCAGTAATTAAGCAACGACAAAAAGCCTTTTGTAGAACTTGACATTACATTAGATGCATTTCAAAAAGTCATCAGTCATGTTAACAGCTCATAAAGCAATTTGGGCACTCATACATATAATTGATGTGCCTAGTACTTTGTGAATATTTTGTGCGAAATGTTAAAGATAACATGATTCACAGACCGATAAGGTCGACATAAGTCCTCATTACGTTTATCTACATTCTATACCGGATTTGAAAATAATAATAGCGTTATTGACGTAATCAATCATGTAGACGTAGAGGTACGCAGAATCGTGACCAAAATACAAATATTGATTGTTTAGTACCTAGTTAACGTAACATTACACACTAAATGTATATCTTGATCGGAAGAGAGAACAGTAGACTCTCAGGCTGCCTGTGCACATGAATTACACTTATAAAGTATTGGATTCAGACATGGAGTTTGGACGCTCCTGAAAAACAGCGTAGAGCTGTGTCGCATAATACGCAACTGTCCTGTAATATGTGTCTCACGCTGGACACTATTACTGAACACTCACGTTGGGATTGTGAGGTAGCAAGTTTATACCCCACTAATCGCAATAGCGACAGGATCGTAACCAAAAAAGTGGATTGTTTTAGTTAAGGCTTTTCCTACTTTTTTTTAATGTATAACACATGTTACAAGAACATTGTCAAAAGTAAAACTTTAGTTTACTTCGTGTTGTTACAGGTATTATGCCACCTTTTTTTTTCCGTCCGGAAATCCTCATGGATACCCACCCTGCTCCAGCGGGGCAGGAGTGGTATAAAAATTGTACCCAAAACTGTTCCAAAAGCTACAAAACACGATTACGAATGGGTAGTTTAACTATGACACAAATTAAACTTCCCACTGGAAATTCGTAATCGTTGCTCGCGCATCAGTAAATTGCAATATATGTGTAACAATGAGCGCGAGGACCGCCCATGATACTTCTATGATCACCCTTGGCGATAAGAGGGCGATATCACCGGGTTCGAGAGAGCGAGCCCCCGAGGTAGTGTGTAATTAAATCTGACGAAGAAAGTCCGGCTAAGGTACACCTAGATATTCTACGAGTATATCGGCCTCGGCTAGGCCTACCTGATCTACTGCAACTGAAAGCATGTTATTAAATACCAGTTTTGCAGATAAAGGAAAGTTCACAAGACCTTATTTGTGTAGTCCAATTAGTTATTACCGCTATGCTATTTATTATTTACACAGTATCCTGTTGTTATCGATATGACGAGGTACCTCATATTGCTTGTTAATGGTTGTTACATATCTAATGTGTAGTAACCTTCTTCGTACTGTATATTATTGAAGAGCTTAGGGCATCGCGATGTTCTTGAGCAAACTGATGAAACGCGTTGAACGCGACTAAAACAATGCCCCGCCTTTCTTCGCTGTTTCGGTTGTTTGCAGTCGGTTCCGGTAGCGTTTGCATTTGTATCAATACAAATGGATACAATCTGAGGATGTGTTCATCAGAAACACATCGTTCAGCTCGTTTAAAAAAATATGGTGTGGAATGGTCCTTACTGCGTCACCATTTCCACAGACATCAGATAGGACAACGCGCGACGGCCGTGTCAAAGTGCAAGCTAATTTCGCTGACACTACACGAGTGGCGTAGTCTGTAGACATATAGGGCGTAGTCTTCTTTGTCGACAACTTGGTAACGACTTGTGTGGCCTTACAGTCACTTTATTATCAAAACCCGTGATAACATACTAACATAACTTTTACTTTCTATGATATTTTTTTAAATTCTGAACTCTAAAAGACAGTGTTTCAGTTGTAGACAATGTAGACATTCAAGGAGGTGGACAAGACACTCATCGTTATAAAAAAAGGTGCTTGAGATTCGTCGTAACATCACGAAGTAGACAAATTGCCACGACAATAAATACGATACTCCCAGCATATCAACCGGTGCAATAAGTTTAACTTCAACATCACATAATGTTCATATTCCAATATTCAAAGTACGTCTTAAAGTATTCACAGAGTCACAGAGTTTGTCAATTATTTCGTCAAGTATACCGGTTGTTTAGAAGTACCTGCTATAAACCTCGATGTTACTACTCGCGCGCGGATAGACATTGCGAAACAACCTAACCTCTAGATAGGTACCTACTTGACTATCTACTCAATGTGTGAGGACTGTGAAGAGCTATGTGCCTGTGCGTAAATGAACACGCAATTTTCCGACTAAATCCTTTTGAAATGAAAGATAAACTATGTCGACAGCTTTAAATATGGACATGAATTTCGAGAGCTTCATTACCCTACGCAGTTTTTGTATCGCCTACTATTAGTATACTCGTAGGTTAAAGAATTTTTAGCTGTGCGTTATTGATCCCTTGTTAGCGCTTGTGCATCGCACTTACTCCCGCATGTGTTCAGTTCTCGTGTAGGCTGCGTTTTGTTTACGTAGGTATTTACATTATCTTATTACTGTTGCTTTTTATGCTCATGTTTAATTAGCTTTGTTCAATTAGGCGAATAATGTTAAGCTAACTTCGCTCGTAAAATATAATTAAAACTTATGTACTTTGTCGCTATACAAAGTCACTATTCGCTTATGCTACTATCCTTTCATATCCGATACATTTCTATACCGGTATTTCGACGTCACTTTGCAAAACTTCCTCAACGTAACCTACAGTACCTACCAATCTTCCTTGGACCGTCAGCAAAGTATTCTCCCACATTCCATGGATTCTACAGGTTTATAAGCACTTTTACTAATCTTGGTAAGTGTATAATCGAGGCATGGAATCTCACGTTGCCGTTTGAGCAAAATGGTGATAGATAGGTATGCAGTCGTGGATGTACCAGCATCGACGTGTCCAATGTACGAAGGTGTGTATCGGTGGCGCCGCGACGCGCTATATACGGCCCGTTTCCGGGAGCGCCGACCTGCACTTCGGGACATTTCGTCGACGACGTCACGCCGCAGTCACACAGGTCACAATGTTACCTCACGTGTCATTGCATATTTACTGCAATGTCCTCTTTCGTAATAATCTACATTGTAGCGAAGATACGGGAGGCTAACTTACTACGTACTACCTATAGACAGCAGAACTGAGGGGGCTGATGCAACTGGGCTTCTGAGTGCACGGTGAAAAATTACTTACGTCTAATCCGCAATTACGCTACACAGGACACAGAATACGTTGTCTGGTCCAGTCTTCACTTTACAGAACCTGACAATGACAATAAATAACTAAATGATAATAAATTATGTAAGTACTCCAGAATAGTCATCCATATCTAGGGAGTCCTAGTCCGCTTTCCCCGATTGGAATCCGCAATTGATTTTGAAATCAGCTAAATAGCAATAATATGGTCGATGGCTCAGTATACCAATGAAAACCACTTGTGTTAGTGCTCATTTTATGTACCTAAGTAAAATCTCCACAGATGCTTGGAAGGAGCAGTACTCGAGCCTCAGGGCATTTGTCCTTTTAGATCATTATACAACTTCAAGCGATCAGGGGAATTGGCTTCTTCTGTTAGGGCGCCTATAAAGGGGACGTGAGATTTTTACGATTTGCAAGCGACAGCAATACGGCGGCGTATCTTCAACTAAATATAAAACTCTTGGTCTTCACACATTTTGTTATAACGAGCCCTTTTATATCCTACGCGAAATTATTTCAACGAAGTAAATATTATGTATGTGTATGTACCTATCTTTAGTCTGAAGTTCTTATATACACCGAGATTATTTTCTAAATAAAAAGTGATTTCACGGCTCCACAGTCAATTGATTGAAATGAAACGCGCCCGATAAACAAATTAATTGAAATCGAGCTTGAACCGAGCCCTGTCAGGCACCTGATACTGTGGACAGTCTCCCGTGCTTCGGCGACATTCCGGCCGCCCGTATATACATGGCATGGTCTCGACGACTAATGTGACCTGGTAGTAGTGCTCACGGAGCTGTGTATACGACACATGTGACAGTTGTGTGTACAAACGCTGCCCATGTGGCGCGGTGAGCGCAGGTTATCTTATCATGCGCATTTTATAGTTTGTTGATTGCCAAACAGCCAATCGCATTACATTTCTGAAAGCATATGGATCACGGCAGCGATATAAGAGTACATATTTCATTTTAAAACAAGCAACTGATTTGTATGTCGTCGAGATTATGCAATATGTATTATCGTTATACTTTAAATTGGACCAGTTTCATAACTATTACACTTCAAAATTAGATTGAGACTAAACAAGTTATGTTAAGTATTACTAATTATAGCCTAGAACGTGTGCATGTGATCTCGAACACTAAAAGTTGAATTACACAAAGACTAAACTAACTTAGGAATAATAATAGCACTTAAAAAACCTTAGGTAGGATGTAGTCACTCTATAGCTCCTAATAGCCAGTGGTGTTTTTTTTAATTGACTAGAATTTATTGACCTACTGACCTGAGTGGACATCTTCCTTCTTTTTGCAGCAGATTGAAGAGATAACTACATTTTATGTTTAGCAACTTTCGGAGTTTCTAAAAGTAGGTAGGTACTAGGTACCAAGTTCTTTAGCTAACTACTAATAATGAATGCTTACCTACATTTTATTCTAACTCTGTTGAGCGGGCGATCTCTTGAAACAGACTACCTGGCCAGACTCCTAATTAGAAACTAGTTAGAGAGTGCCCGTGCCTATATTTGGCACAGCGACCTCTTGCACCAACAACAATAGCCCCAAAAAGAATAAAAGAACACTTTTGTCCGACGTGTCATTAAACTGTGCCGCTAATGCAGTGACGCTATAGTGTAAGTGGCCAGGCCGACAACGGTCTGTGACCCTGAAGAACCCTGCTTGTACATTAACATACCCCTATATAATTGCCGACATTAAGTCGATCAGGTGCAGAAAATAAATGGAATGCTAGGCAGGAGGAAGCAAGAACCGCCTCCAGCAGTGGCATACAGACATCACGATACACCGAGCAAGTGTGCATGTGACTGCTGGAGCTAAATGACTTCGGCATTCGGTTCAGTCGTAACGTGAATATAAATGTATATAAGTTATATTCGGCAGTCACGTCTTGCGGTTTCCTCTTACCTCACGCTTGTTGTTACGCAACACAAATAATGGTTAAATTGTTGTACTTTTACAGTGCAGATAACGTGGAGGAAGTTATAACACAGCCATACGGCTTTCATTATGAATGCAAAAGTAAAGTCCTTTATTTTGCTTCGTGTGTATTATAGAAGTTTGATAACCGGTTTAAAGTTACTGTCGTTTAACTCAAGCTGCTTTATTGCTCGGATCAAAGGTGAATGATGTAAAGGAGCGAGGGAGCACGTACGATGCTCATCAATCTTGTGCTGATCGGCATTATACAATCATTTGCAAAGGTGGAAATTCTTGACGATAAGTGGACTGTTTCATGGGCACACATGCCGAACTGACACAGACTTCTTAGTATATTCGTCATCAGACCTACGGCACGAACACCATCCCTTCTAGGAAGGTAACTCAACCCTACAAAAAAAACAAGAGCAGCCCAATACATTGGCAACACCTAGGATACCTAGACAAATAAAGGAAAAGAAAAAGGCAAAAGTGTTGCCCTGCCACATCCTTTTCGCAGAGCGTTAGTTTAGTCAAACACAAGTCACACAATAGACACAAGAATTTCTAGATACCCTAGTATCATCATAACACTGTCCATTCAATGCTAAACTAATAATCCAGCAACGGCAAGTTGCTCTAATTTTATAGGAATGCAATAATAGAACAATCATCTGTTCTCGTTTGGACAGTTACGTTGGCAATAACGCCATTCGGCACACAATCGAGAACCGGTAACATTCGAGCGTAGGTTTTACGTAAAGGCCTCGGCGCTGCCGCACAGCCAGCTCGCCTTCACCTAGTTATTGAAATTCGTAATTAAACGGCTGCCGTCATCTGACTCATCGACATTATGAGCTATAAAATCACGGAGGCACCAACAAACATGTCTCAGGCGCAAAAAGCGAAAGTAAAAGCTAAGGCATGAACATAAAGTTGATGGAGCATACGTTAATGTGCGACCAATAAAATAAAAAGATGACACTCAATAAGAACACGCCAACGAATCAAACGCGATGACCTTACGGCACACAACCATACGTACTCGAACACATCCATACAGCCAGCAACAACATTATACAATTACGTAATGACGTGTTGAAATTCGCGAAACATACGATAATATCGTATAATCAACAAAGCTGTAATAAGAGGTGGAACAATTCGGTCCTGCCCAGAGGCTAACGACTGAATGTAGCTCCTTAATCCGAGATCTTCAGTGCGACTATGATTACGATATAGCGTCGTCTAGTCAGCTTATTCGAATCTATTCTTAACATGAAATGGTAAATGGTGTAGTCATGGAGGCTGTGCTCGATGGGTGTAGTCGTCCTCAATATACACAGTGCTTGAACGCCACTGTTGAACGCCTGCTGCTATTACCTCAGATGGCCGACTAAAATCTATTTGTTCTTAAATTTTCAACGAACGAGATTGTAGTTGCGTTTGGTGTTTGTTGTACTGTGGCGTGTAGTTCTGGAAATAGATGTTATTACCTGTAGCGGCGATGTCGCAAGAGGCAACCAGCGCGTCCACAAGCTGTATTAGGACTAAAGAGAACAAAGGTCCCCCAGGATTGGTTTTCGTTTTGATGAAGTTACAATTCCCAAAAATCATCCCTAATTAAGGCTGGGCTTTGCGACGGATATTTAAAAGATGTTTACTTAATTCGTAATCACCATTTTGCTGCTAACACTAAACAATCCTTATGGTAGCTCATATTCTCAAGCTGAAATGACTTGGTGGAAAGCTTTATCACAGGCTGTATATAAGGCTATCTGACTTTTTAAAGTAAAAGCATCTCGAAATATTATGACCACCAGTAATCATAACAGTAGAGCAATACCTACCTGTTCTAAGCATTGAATATTCTGTGGCACTAATGTAATGTTATTAAAGTTAGAATGTTTATCGGTCAGTATTTGCATAACATCTAATCCAAGGTTTTCAGATTTTAACGATATTATATTAGTCACAGATGTCAAGAGCCGATTTATATTCCGCCAATGTCATCAAACTTATCAACAAACCTCAAAGAGATTTTAACATCCAGATGCAAATTTTATAAAATAGACAACGTCGATTTCTACAATAGCGATAGCGAATCTCGAAATAGCAGCGGATACACTTCCTTACCGATTTAGGAAAGTGCTTCTTCGAAGGCCATCCTCTAGTAGGAAGGTACAGTCATTCAGACAAACTACTTAATAGCATAAATACTCAATCGGTTCTTCGATGTGCATTTTTGACGCAGGCACAGCTACGCGCAAAGCAACTGCTACCTGCTTAACTGATTTTACTTTAATTGTTGACTTTATTTATTTTGTTGAATACTAACTCTAGGTTAAGACTACGAAAATACTATGGATCTTGTAGTCAGAAATAAATAATTTCAATTTAACATCGATCGTAATTGATCGGATTTGATCCTTGACCAAACTAGCCTATGAGTGCTGGGAAAAGCGTGGCTCTACAATCGTAGAATATTTAAAAGACAGTTTCCTTTCAAACACTCAAGAATAAATAAATATAGCACAGTAAACTGTTGAATGTATCGCAACTGGTCTACATATCAATAAATTTCAAGATGTCCTTCAAGACGCGATAACGCGATAGTCGAAAGATACAACTATCGGGTAATTACTGAAATGCCTCGTCGAAATGTTCACCTGTGTATCTGTTGAATTCCTTTTAATGACATGCAAAAGTTTTTTATTATATATGCAGATTTGTAGCTGACAGATATGTTTAATGACACAAATGACACAATACACATTGTTCTCTAGCAAACTGTAATGAAGTTTCTTTATATTATTTAGGACTAGCTTTCGCCCGCGGCTTCGCCCGCGTGGGTGTCGGTTATCGCGACCAAACATAGCCTATGTCGAGGTCTAATCTACTCTAATACCAAATTTCATCAAAATCGGTTCAGCGGTTCAGGCGTGAAAGCGTAACAGACAGACAGAGTTACTTTCGCATTTTTTTATAATATTAGTATGGATTATGTATAAAGACAAAATAGCCTCGGCGTCGCAGCTGAAGCAAGCGCGATTGCTATGCAGGTAATCCCGGGTTCGACTTTTAGTCTGTGCAATATGATTGTTCCTCCCTATTAATAAATTATTCGGTTCGGCAATAATCTGATTCCTTATTCCATTTAACCATATACCTACATAGTTACCGAAATAGGGGATGTTACCACTCTCCTCTTTATACCTACAAGATATTAGGCCAGAGAATATAAGTAGAGCACAGTTGTAATACAAGTCACTTGACGGTCATAATGACATGTGTGGTATCAGAAGTAGTATAGCATCAAGCTTTTTTCATTGACTATGGGGCTGTTTAATCAAAGTAACGCTTGTGTCGGTAAGTGTACGGTGTAACCAGAGCAAGCGGTGGAGCATGCGATCCCGCGAAACCGCCACCGGACACCAGCGTGCCGCTCCGCCGGACACTAGCCCTGTGAACCGCTGCCTTCACCGACACCAGCGCTGCAACGTTATCCCGCCCACGTGACCCCACACCAGCTCATGTTGGAGCTCAAATTCACATGCGAGTGTCAAGTCCTGTGTTCTATTGCCGGGTAAAGTGAGATGGATTTTTTGTTCGGAGATTATTTACTTGGATACATGCCTACTACATTGTTGGCGAAACGTTTGCAATCAATCGGTGTGCTTATTTTTTTCCTTAGTGTCTAAGTGATATAAATAGAACATGTAGATTCCAACGTTCTTGTACTAACATCTAGATTCCCGCTATATGCATGTATGCTAGAAGTGGGATTCAGAACCTAACTAATAGGTTTGAATCCGTTACTTTTTGGCACATAAGCAGATAGTGCAGATACCGCTTACATTTCTTACCAAAGAAGGAAACGCAATGAAAATCAATCGAAATCGTTGTTCGATGGCGATTCAAGTGTTACAGAGGAAATAAACTTCTTTAAAAAGCGCTATCACGTCACACTAGACGCCAGTCGAGTTTACTAGGTACGTGAATTGATGAGTGAAATATAAGTCAAAGCCAAAACAATACCTCTTACTGGCCTATATTCATTTGAATAATAGCTGAGTCGACACCGACCTTGGCGCACTTGTACGTTGCATACTGTGGCAGTGCTTAACGACCACCTCCTAACAACACAGCACACCGTTGTTAATTGATCCATTACATTTATTTACACTACTCTGCAAATACCTATCGAGTTCGCTTCTAATAGGAATTCGAAACGGCGTAACTAATGATAGGCGATAAAGTGCTTCGGCATTAGCTCGCGTGCTCGGCGTAGAGGAACATCGATATTTAAATACTTTGTCAAATGCGATGTCCTAAAAATACCGACAGGGTAATTGACCGTGCGGTCTTATTAATAGATCCACCCTAACGTCCCTAACACTAACACGTGGGTGTCGTACGGAACTGGTAAGGGTAAGGGCGTACTCAAGCGATAACTTGTAATTGGTTGAAGCCATTCTTTTCCCTGCACGAGCGAGCCGCCTCAATCAGGAATGCTACCTACTCCATCAATAAATATCGATTTAAATAGCAGCATACTTTATTTATAATACCTTGGTAGGTATCCCTGAGAGTTCCGAATGCCTTAAATGTCAACCTTTTCTACACTATATCCACTACACTACTACATATTCTCTATTTTTATATCACTTAGTTGCAGACAAACACATGGCCCACCTGATGGAAAGCGGTTACCGTGGCCTATGGACGTGTGCAACACCATTAGCATCACACACGCGCTGTCGACCCTGTGAAAACCTATTACGTGATTTAGACACTAACCGTATCAACAGGTGCGCCAAGTTACAGAATAAGTACATATTTCATATCGGTGTCTATAGATGTTAGCAGCCGAAAATACACTATGAATAACAGTCCCAGCCCACGGCGCTCACGGCTGATACGGCATTATGGGTTTACGCGCAACAATAATGTAATGGGTAGGTATGTCATTAAGGAATCGTAAAACAATAACTGCTCTCCGGTCGTCGGATTTCTAAACGTATACATATTGAAGTCACGCACATCGAATTAAATATTAATTAGTGATATACAAATGAATAACATGAATAAATATGTATAGTTGGCGGCCAATATTCATAATCTATTATAGGTAGTCGTTTTTGGTATAACATACCATAATATTTGGTTAGGAGAAGCTTTTAATCTACAAATGGGCAGGTCATAGGCTATCAAATACTGTTGAATCCTAGTAGATATTCAGATGATTTTATAATCAGTAGAGTGGCCATCTGTCAACAATTTTTTGTATTTTTCTTATTAGACTCTTATGTTATTACTAGAGATTAATGTATATTTATAAGATTAATGTGTGGTATGCCCCATAATTAATCTAAAACTGAAAGTTTTTCATAACTTTTAGTTTAAGACATTAATATCTTTGAGACTAGACTAGACTAGACTTTGCAAAAAAAACTTAGTAATTATATAAGAATAGGTATAAGTTAGCAGAAAGCATATTTCTCTACTTCTATCTAGACAAGAATATGTATATTGGCTTTGAAGATAATGAAAACCTTGGGATGTTAAATTATGTAGAGATAAAAATCCATTTTACACTTAAAAATTGTTGAGTCTTGAGTGCCGGAGATAATGGTATTGAGATAAACATCAAATTGAACACTAGGTATTTGTGAAATACATTAAAATAAATATATTTATGCATTATGTGAATGTAAATAGGTATAGGTATTAAGTAATCTGCAAGGCTTATTAAGTAATTTCTGCAATCTGTGATGTGTTCATTTGTACTATGACATGCTAGGTGATCCATAAAAATGCAAAATGTTATAGTATCTTTTTCCTATTAAACCATCTGAATGGGTTTACGCTATAACTTAATTTAAACAACAGTTTTGTTCAATAGTGGTGAGGTGGCTGGCCATACAAGTGGTTTGGTAAAGGTTGTATATTGTGTAGTAGCAGTTTAAATTGTATAATAAGTATTTTGCATAACAAAAAGTAGCTAGTTGTAAGTTATGTAGAGCTGCAAGGACGCGGCGATTAGCGCCGCCGCCTGCCTCAAACACCTGTCACCTAGCAGGCCATCGCTAAACACTTCTCACTTCTTTGCATATAACTAGGTACTATTGCTCTTTTAGATTTATTAAAGATTTTTTAAGTTTTCGTTCATTTAACGAGCATCTCATGAGTAACCGACTTTAAAGTATTATATTCGTTTATTGATGAATGAATAACAGATTAAAATTTTCGCATTTAATCGTGATGTTCGAAAAAAATGCTATTTAAACAGAAGAAAGCGTATATTTTAACCTGATTGCCGAATTAACGACGCATGAGAAAAATCGATAATTCCACCAATAAACAAAAGTATAGCGAGGAGTTACGATTCCAATAAGATCAAAAGTATAGAAAGACTAGACTTCACTGGAGTCTATAAAATGTAGTGTTAATACTATCACTGTATACTCTTATGCGATAAAATGAAACCAAAGGGAATAAATAACCGGCATACTCACCCATTTTGTTAACTCGTTCTCTAGGCTGATGATCCAAAGAAGACTTAATGAATATATTTATTTTTCATCATCACAATTACACTATTATGACACAGACACTACTTTATTGCTTATCTAACTTTTAACTTGTAAAATTCTTAATAAATTAAATAAAAAACTAGGCAGGTCACCCAACGCTCCCACTGTCTTGCAGCTGTCAGTTAGATAGCGCACGGCGCGCACGCGTTTGGAAATTAGAAATAGTAAAGTATGACTTACGTTCTGAAACACGTTAAACGAAATCTTTATTTTTATAGAATTTTTTGTTCAATCGGTTTGGAATTGAAAATACGATAATTAAAAATTTACACTCACGTTAGGATAAGTAAAAAAGAATTTGCTTTCAGTAAGTGAGTTAATATTTGCAATAAAATTATCTCTAGGACTCGGATACAGTTTAACCATCCCCGTATAATTAATGGACCCAACTGTACGACGCAGAACCACAGAATACAGAACTTATACTCTGTCTACGCCAGAACTTTAAGTATATTATACAGGAAGTAGCTATTATACAGGAAGTAGCTATAGTAAACCTCCAAGCTGGAAGCCCTCAGACCCTAATATTCAAATACATCAATCACAGAACTAGCAAAATATTCTCCCACCTTCAGAATTTAAATCAATAGGAAAGAAAGCAACACTTCAACTGTCGTGTTACACGACTAGAATGAGGTAACTCATTTGAAAAAATAATATCCGGGAAATACCCAACGAGATTCGACTTCTTATTACATGTAGGGAATTCCCCTGTATTCCTTATTGTTTAATTTGTGCATACAACGCCATGAAATTCGGTTGGTCATTTCGCGAACTCAAGAAATAGATAACTACATTTTCTATGAATCTACTGTTTATATGTTACTGCGTTTTTAATCAAGTTATTGGGTTTCAAATTAATCGCTTTATTTTTGGCACGACGACTATGGCGATGGCGTAGTGGTACAGCATACGACTGCTCAGTCAGAGGTCGTCGGTTCGATGCTAGCTCAGCACAAATATTTGTATCCATGTTATAGTCAGAATTCCTCGTCTTGGACACATCACGTCTCAACCAGTGAAGAGAAATTGCCACTTAGAGATCATCTTCTAACAACGAAGTAGTTTACCATGATTCAGCAATCTTCTTCACATTCATCAACCACGTGGAGTTTGTTTTATTTACCCACCCTTTAGGTTAATGCTTAAGTTAAGGTAGTTGTATTAATAATCATGTAATGAAACAATTAATCCCAGCAATGAGTTGCCAAAATAGCGTCCTGCAGCCCTACAGGTAACGTCCGTCCTAGCCACCTTGTTCTGACAAGCCATCACTTGTTTCACGACGTTCATCGTACTAATATAGCATTGAAGGAATAGGAGAAAATAAAACGGTAAGAAATTTCGAACAGCTTCATAAAATAGGTGCTTTATTGATTAAAAATTAGTAGGTATAGGTACATGATATAAATTACTCGTTACGTGACTGTTAGCTCGAGTAGTGACTCTGTGACAGATGTACCTATTAACTTATTTACAGATTTGGACGAAATGAACAAAAATATCTATTAGATCAAATAGTCTTATTAGTTGCAAGCTTCCCAACTCCCCATCGTGCGGCTCCCCGCGCGGGGCGTGACGTCACGGGCGCGAGAGCACGAAGCAGAATGTAAACCATATATCTATCATAATAACTTTAAACCAATTTCTTCTATTTACAACCGAAAAACTATGATAATATAAATATTAGAACCTTATACTCTCTGTACAAAGTTGTTAATTTAATAGACTCTTCATTTAACATTTTATTACATTTTTCACGTTTGGCTCCTGTTTCATATTCCACAAGTACGCTGGAAGCCCGCGTCGGCGACCGACACTCGACAGGCGAATCGTTTCTTCCGTATAATTTAAGGCGCATTACAACATAAGCAAGCTTAAATATCGAAATTTTACGAAAATTTTCAAATATACAGCCCTTTAGTAAGAGGAAAAATGGTAATAATTTATAAATCAAATAATGTATATAATACAATGTATATTCGATAAAACGTCCCACACAAGCACAAGTATAAGCGGCCGTCACGGGCGGCGCTCGCTAACAGATTCGAAGCGTCTGGAGTTGGAGCTAGCTCCTTCCGCGGCAGTGTGTCAACTACCGATAGTCTCACTTACTTTTGTACAACTGTGAACCTCGATTATCCTAAATATAATATACAAATGGTGTCCCTCGCCCCAGTATCCACTATTACAATATGTAACATTATTGCGTTTGCTTGTCACCCGCGGGCCGGCTGGCGGCCGGACGGGCTGTCGCTAGCGGGTGCCCGAGTGCACGCCGCTCGAAGTTTCGTCGGTTATCAAACGAACATATGCCATCCTTGATTATAATGACACAAATAATTCATTAACTAATCATTCTGCCCCTCTCCTATAATGTAATGCCACGCCGACACAGTCCACAATCGAGGTATATTATAACATATCATTGCTTTATCGATGATGTAGGTATTGCTCACGAGAATATTATACAAAGCGAAAATAATAACTCTAGACCGACAACCTGACAATAGCTGAGCAAATACCTCAAAACATAATTTCTGCACTTCAATGTGTGCGGGCGAAATAATGAACAAATTGACCTAGACGTATGCGCACGCGCGGCCTGCCTCGACGTGCTCCGTGGATCTCTCGCCGCAAAGCATTGGCTCAGGTACAAATACCAATGGAAGTACTGAACAGATATGAGAGGATTTATTAATAAAAGTTCAACTTGACATCTTAGTGTCATCGTTCACTTCGGTAAATACGCACCGAGTCCATGTAACACGATAAATTTAAACTCTTAAAAGTTTCTTAGCAAGCGTTAATAAAAAATTTGGCGACTTCACAACACGTCGATTTCATCGATCTCGTCGAAGGTGTCTTAACTTGTCCCCCTTTTATCGAAGCGAGGTGAGATGCGGTGAGGCGAGGTAAGGCGAGGCGAGGTGAGGCCCGTCCGGCGGGAACACTGTAGTGATTTGAACGCGGCAAGTCCATTGAACAAGTGGTGGCGTGCTATTCCTCGTCCGTGTCGGCGTCGCTGGAGAACTCCGCGCCGGCCGCCTGCAGCCGCGGCGGGAACGGGCCGCGCGTCTGCTGCCTGCAACCAGAGGGCGGACTGGTAACGTGTCTCAGAGCTACGCGAGCGTATACAGGGAGGAGGAAGCAGTAACAACACTATAGGGGACTCACGCGAGCCGCCGGTAGTGGTTGAGCCACTCCTCCAGCATCTGCGCCTGCAGCAGGGGGCGCGCGTGCAGCGTCTGGCGCGCCGCCAGCACGCCGCCCGCCGTCACGCACGCCGACACCCAGCGCCGCACCACCGCCTCCGGGTCCGACATCTGGGCAGCAAGCGCGAGGCTCATGTCACGTATGATCACAGGGTGGTGGGGGGGGGGGGGGGACAGCGGGCGTACCTCGTCACAGGCGAGGAAGTGCACGGGCAGCAGCTTGCCGTCGCAGTCGGTGAGCGGCAGGAAGGCGGTGGCGGGCGGCGCGTCGGCCGGCCGGATGTAGGGCGGCGCGGGGTCCAGCGCCACCAGCGCCGAGAAGTGCCCGCGCGTGTAGCCCAGCGCCAGCGGGGACTTGCTGCACGCCTCCGCCTCCGCCTCGCACAGCAGCGGCAGGTACAGCCCGCGGAACCGCGCGTACCCTGCGGCGACACATGCGGTGAGCGGGGCACGTGGGGAGTGAACACATGGGAGGGCGGCACTCACCCAGCGCGTCGCCGCGGAACGAGTTGACCACGTCCTCGCCGTACACGACGATGGGGCGGCGCAGCACGTGCGCCAGCGCGAACACGTGCAGCTGCTGCAGCGCCGCGCCGGGCCGCGCCGCCGCCGCCGCCAGGCGCGCCCACTCCGCGCGCAGCTGCGCCTCCTCGGGCGCGTACCCGAGCCGCGCCGCCTGCGCGCGCTCCCACGTCACCCAGCGCGCGTAGAAGCTGCGCAACCACACATACCGCATACACACCTGATCGTGTCTCCACAATCTCCACTTACTTTTATGGTTCACCCAACAAGATGGCTCAAGGTGGAAGAATTTAAGGTCCAAGCAAACCGTTCAGTAAATTACTAAGAGGAAGAGGGGTCCTAAATGTGAACCCTGGGGTACCCCGGATGTCAAGTCAAAAAATACAGTCTAGTCGATGCGTGTACAGGAATAACATGTGGGTTTTGTGGATATTTTCATTTAAGAGTAAAGTGCCCCGGGAGACAGACATGTTGCAATGTGATAAAGTAGTTCAATAGGTTGGTTTGATGTGTGGTGGGGCGATGGGGCGGTGGGGGGGGGGAGTGTACCTGCGCTGCGCGTGGTGCAGCGAGTCGGCGAGCGCGGTGCGCAGCGTGTTGTGTCGGTCGAACACGCCGTAGGCCGCCTGCGACACGGCGTCGGGCAGGCAGTCGCCCGCCGAGCGGTTCCACAGCGCGTACAGCCGCGAGCCTGCGCACCACCAGCCGTCAACACTTGTCTACACTTATAATGCGCGGCATCTAACGTGGCCACTTTTTGGAGTAGTGTGGACCCCACTACTCCTTAACCTTGTCAAGTTAGATGCTGTACAGTATACTTGTTTCTAGGCGACGCATTTTGCCACAAACAAATATAGTGTACAGCATCTAACTTGGCAAGGTTTTGGAGTAGTGGGGTCCACACTACTCCAAAAAGTGGCCACGTTAGATGCCGCGCATTATACGAGTACAACGCTAATCAACACTCACACTACTCATTATTTTTACTCATCGATTCTTATTTGCTTGCACATATTTTGAACGTCTCGTAAAAATTTGACCAACTATTTTATTAAGATTAAATAATTACAAAATATGAGTGCACTGGACTGTTTTAAATAGATGTAATTTTATTACGGCACAGTTGGACGGTTAGGTAAAGCGGTGCGAGTGAAGCAAGGTGTGGAGTGGAACGCACCTAGCCGCACGGTGAGCTCGAGGCTCCAGTTGAGCAGCGGCGGGTCGGCCTCCAGCGACTGCTGCGCGTCGCGGTCCAGCAGCTCCGTGAACAGCTGCTCCTGGATGGGCGCCGGCAGCTCCTCGACCTCTGCAACAGGCCGCACGTCACTCCCCGCCGCAGCCGCGCGCCACCCACTCACCGCAGGCCATACTTACCGGCGGGCAGGTAGAAGGTGCAGAACTCGTTGATGTACCGACACGGGAAGCTGCCCTTCTTGTACCGGATGCACGACGCTATGTGCCGTCTGATCCCCGACGCCAGGTCGGGAGCTGCAAACGGTGAAAAAACGTGTTACGCGTGAACCGTGGGTATCGTGTCGCAATTAGTTTCGCAGATAATATTGCTCACCTATGTAGGAAGGCGATCTCTTGAGGCCGGGCCCGCCGCCCGATATCCTAGAGAGAAGAGTCGATAAGATTTCTTGCCGATGAAACCTGTAACAGTTATATTGAACGATAATAATTTGTTAAACCATAAAATAAATATGAATTATGATGTTTAATGTACATGGTGTAACTGATGCTAGTTACGCATGTCATTCATGGTATAAAGGAGTGGTAGCTGAAGGCGCGCTAGGTCGAGTCTACTGCACAATGTAGTGTAGATGCGCAGTGTGTGTGTGTGTGTGTTGTTACGTAACACTGGTTCCGGGATTACAAATTGGAATCAGCTGAGCTCGCGGGATTGCAACGCGCGTCGCGGCGCAGGCGAGCTGAACCAAAAATCACCAAATAAGGTAATCGAACGCGCCGAAAACGCATAAAGTGAATCATACGGAATTGTAACCAATCAGCGCGCGCCGCGATCGGAGCGCCTCATTAGCTGAGGCGCGCGGGAGGTGCGCGAGGTGCGGGGGCTTGGACCTCTGAATTCATTCGATCGCCTCACCTCGCAGCGAAAGGACTAGTACAACTATATTAAAGTTACCCAGTGTCAGTTTAGAACCTAGGTACTGTCGAATAGACCTAAGTCCGCAGAATAGCTTTATAGCGGGCAGTTCCGGAAGCTATCTGTATAAGCTGTTGTTCCCTATAATAGGGGTAAGTCTTAGTGTCCTTATTAAATAGTGCGCGAGTGTTAAACGATAGGCGCGAAGATTATAATCAGAATCTGAGAACATAACTTCGTCAGTCGCGTGTGACATTTCTGCTTAACCCTAGGAACTAAGCGTGATGATAACTCGTTAGTTGGTACCTGCCTACCTTCGGTCGTGAGTTCGGTAGTTATCTAGTATTACTTGTAGTCTTTGTTTTTATAAATGTAATTAAATTAAGTGCGGTTTTAGTCGGGTTCACTAAATTGTTATTATGATAGAATTCACTAGAAGGTCGGGTCGTAAGACAGTTATTGTATGAGGTGTTTTTCAAACTATATGTCGCCCGTATACATGTCGACAGACAACCGAATATAGTAAATGCTTACGAACTATTTAATTAATTGCAAAGCTGATGGTTCGTATCCTATGATTGTTTAAAATTTAGATCGGGTTAAAATTTTACGGATACCCACATTTAGTAAAAATATTACATGTTCGAATTTTAATATCGTTTTAAATCCACGGTTCAGAATATATTAATGTTGGAACTGGAATAGTTCCAAATCATTTGTTTATGGTTGATCGGGACCGTGGTTAACGGGATTACAGATTCGAAATAATAATTAAATATCAATATAAATATTCTAAGACATTCTACTCAGCGCCTTCTAGAACCAAAGTAAACATAGTCAACTAGCTTGTTGGGTATGGGTTCTAGAATGTTGACAAAAATTTAAAAATCACATTGCTTATCGGGTGCCGGCTGACCTGCGCAACCCTTTTGTTTTCATTTTATTGTGTTTGTTATGTGTACCTACCATTGTACAGCGCCGCCGACCTTAGGGCCCATGTATAAAATTATAGCTCGGGGCCCGGCGCTGTTGCATTGGGTTCACGCACCAGTGCCTAACTGTGTGATTGTCTCCCCAGAACTTCGCCCCGGCTAAACTTCGCCCCGGCTGAACTTCGCCCCGGCTGAACTTCGCCCCGGCTGAACTTTGTACCAGCTCAGCTTTATACCGGCATCAACTTCAGTCAAGCGACAACCGGCGGACCGGACTAGCGGCCGCGACGCCTAGTGGAGTTCCTGCGGAAGACACATCACCCTCGCACGGGACCAGCCCGGACCCCAAGTTGAGTGGATTGCTCAGCCTTCCGTGAATAGTGGCGTGTACCTATACCCAAACCGACACTCGAATTACCTAAATAGAAAATTGTGTATAAAATAATAAACCGGACCTACGGAATTAAGTTTTTTTATTCTTGACCCGTAGGGCCCCGTATCATTGGCGCCCGAACAAAAAGAGTGTCTGTAGGGTATACGTCCACGTCGATTGCTGTGAGCGGTTGCGCTACTTTATATGTGTGTGAGGGTACCGTCTTTTGTGCTCACTCCTGTACTGGGTCGGGAGAGAAAAAATAACTTAGAAAGCATCCAGTTGCCTCTCGTTGGGTTAGGCAGGTGGTAGGAGGCCACCAAAAACCAAGGTCCTAAACGACCATCTTCAAATTTTTTTTTTTTCTTCAAAAATTTTTTTTTTTCCTTTTTCTCGTTTTTTTTTAGAGTCACCGAGCACAAGGGAGGGTACCCAAATATTTTGTGTTGTCTTCCCATACAGGAATTATTTTAATGCTAAACTACCTTGATTGCCGAACTCGCGACCAGGTACTTTAACTTTTTAGGATCAGTAATTTAAATAATAGTTTTCAAAATTTTGTATTTTAATTATAGAGGGATTTTCCTTCACTCAGCTACTTTAGCGTAGATTTTTATCGATTTTATTGCTCACCGAACCGAAGCATGGCTGACCGGAAGATAAAATATTTGCAATTAAATAAGGCGGAATTAATATATGAAGTGGCCGTTAGAGGGCTCGTACCTGCAGATAGGGTAGATACGTTGAGAATACAGCTACAGAAGTCGCTCGAGGAATACCCGGCTCATTCCGTTATCGAGTCGTGTTACCCTCTGGCTGACGATTTGATAGGGATCGAGGCTACGTTACGGAAGGTGTCGGACAACATCGAGACATTGTCAACGGAGTCGGACGATAATAGATCTCTATACGAACGTACATTGACTTTTCTCAATCACGTATATTTTAGGCTTCGGAGGTTGGAGAAACCTGTCACGAAGGACGAAAGCACCGATATCGCGAAGGTACAACAGCTCTTCGAGTCTTGTTCTGCACAATTTAAAAATATAGCAAACCCGTGCGCAGCTAGGAGCCCCTCATTGAGAACCCCGGTGGTACTCGAGGACAACCCGTTTACATTCTTAAAACCGTCACAGGTTGCACCAACGTTGGTGGTGAACGAACCTGCTACTGAGCCAGTTTCGCGTGACGTACCCGTCGAAAGGATTAGGGTCTCATGTGACCGCTCTAATGCCCTAGATATAATTAAGATTAAATTCGATGGGAAGAGCTGTGCTCGTGCATTTTTGGAGCGGATGGAGGAAGTCCGTTCAGCTCGGGAAATTCCGGATAAAAAATTGTTAAGTTTGGCGCCAGAGTTCTTCACAGGTGATGCACTTCATTGGTTCCGTAGCGTACGTGCAACCATCACATCGTGGCAGCAATTAACGTACATTTTATTGGAGGACTTCGACCCTCCAAATTTTGATATTCGTTTTCTAGAGGAGATTCGTGCGCGGACCCAAGGGGAAAACGAGGGCATCGTGGTTTACCTTGCGATCATGCAAGGCATGTTCGCGAGATTGTCTACGCCGTTATCCGAGGCGCAGCAGTTAAATATAGTTTTTCAAAACATCAGACCGTGTTACGACGTTTTTATAGCGGGAGGACCTCCCATTTGCTCAATGAAGGAGCTCAAGGTTAGGTGCCGGAATTACGAGCACTCGCTCGCGCGCAGGAACGCCTTCAAGGAGCCAGCACAGTTGACGATGGCCCCAGAGTTCAACTACAATCAACAAGCGGCCAAGAAGGACGGCAAGCCGAAGCCGTTTGTGCACGCTGCAGTGGCGGCGACGTCAGTTCCTCCTGGTAAGCCAAAAGCCAGCAACTATTGTTTTGCGTGCGGGAAAGAAGGTGTGACTAAGCGCTCATGTCCAGATTGCGCCCCAGGCTACACACCTAAACCTAAGAGTGGTTTCGTCCCAAAGTGCGTTGGTTGCGGTCGGAAGGGTGTCGTTTTTAAAAATTGTAACTCCTGCAAGGATAGGGTCCCAGCGTCCTCGTCGGATTCAAAAAACTAGTATCAGAGGATCGAAGAGATGGGAATAAAACAGATATGGAATCATGGAGACAGTGGCTCATAACTATTAAAAATTTTTTCAAAACATATCAAGTCTCTTCGATCTTCGGCACTAGGCCCCGTAACGATCCGCGCCCTTATATAAAGGTGTCACTCCCTAGTTGTGGTGGTAGGGAGATGTATGGTCTGCTGGACTCCGGATCTGCCGTGTCTATCATTGGCCGCAACGCACATATTACTATGTTGAAATATGGTGCACGGCTGGAGGAAAGTCAGCGGATTTCTATTGCCACAGCTTCAGGCCAAGTTTTTAACTCAATTGGTTCAATCTCCTTACCAGTTTCTTTTGAGAGCGACACAATTAATTTATTGCTCCATATAATACCAGACATCGATTCTCTCATGATCTTGGGAATCGATTTTTGGAAATCTTTTAATATTTGCCCGAAGTTTTTATCATTCGTGGATTTTCAGTTAGATTCAGATTTGAAGGTGGCGTCGCTGGATGCACTTCCACATCAAGTGACCCACGTAAATGCTTATGGGAATCTCTCGTCTGCAGAGAGGATCATAGCGGACAATATCATCAAGGAATTTCGATCCGTCGCATTTGACACCATAGGGTTGGGTAGAACTACCGTCATTACGCATAAAATAGACACAGGTGACTCGCCACCAATTAAGCAGCGTAGTTATCGTTTATCACCAGACAAGCAAAGAATAATCTCGGAACAGGTCGACGAAATGTTGGCGTTGAACGTCATTTCACCTGGAGAAAGCCCTTGGCTATCACCTGTGCTGGTGGTGAGGAAAAAAAGATGGCTCAGCGCGATTTTGTCTAGATAGCAGGAAACTCAACGCGGTTACAAAGAAGGATTCGTACAGCTTGCCCTACATATCCGAGATTTTAGACAATCTCAGAGATGCTAGGTTTTTGTCCTCCATTGATCTCTCTAAGGCATTTTGGCAGGTGCCCCTGGATCCAGCAGCCAGAGAGAAGACCTGTTTCTACGTGCCAAATAAAGGTACGTTTATGTTTAATGTCATGGCGTTCGGTTTGACAAATGCTCCAGCGACACAACAAAGGCTCGTAGATGCTCTGTTCGGCCCAGAGTTCGACCTCAAGGTGTTCTGTTATCTCGATGACGTCATAATTGTCAGTAATTCGTTTGACGAGCATGTGTCACTACTGATGCGTGTGTTGGAGAAGTTGAAGAAGGCCAACTTGGCCGTTAATTATGATAAATGTCAGTTCTTTCGTGACAGTCTCAAGTATTTAGGTTATGTAGTAGACGCGCAAGGCTTGCGGACGGACCCCCACAAGGTAGAGGCCATCTTGGACTACCCTACACCTACGAGTAAGAAAGACGTCAAGCGGTTCTTAGGCACTGCGTCCTGGTACCGTAGGTTCATTCCAGATTTCAGCACCATTGCGGGTCCATTGAATAAGCTAACGTCTACCAAAAGAGGGGCTCCGCCATTCCAGTGGAACAAGGAGGCTCAAGATTCCTTTGTCACGTTGAAAAACTGTCTGAGTAAAGCACCAGTCCTAGCGTGCCCTAATCTGGTCTTACCGTTCGAGGTGCACACTGATGCTAGTGACTATGGGTTGGGTGGCATGTTAACGCAGAATATTGATGGCGTTGACAGGCCGATAGCTTTTATGAGTCGTTCCCTCACGAAGCCGGAACGCAATTATAGCGTCACGGAACGAGAGGCTTTAGCCGTCTTAGTGGCTCTGGAACACTGGCGTTGTTATGTAGAGAACGGGAAGCGGTTCATAGTCTACACTGATCATGCAGCGTTGAAATGGTTCTTGTCGCTGTCGAACCCCACGGGTCGTCTGGCTCGTTGGGGCACTCGCTTATCATCTTTCGATTTCGAAATTAGACACAGAAAGGGGAAGGATAATATAATTCCTGACGCTCTGTCACGGTCAGTTCCGGTGGCTGCCATTGCTGGTGCCATAACGCCAGTACAAACAAGTGACCAGTGGTATTTGAATGTCCTTGATGGTTGTAAATCGACACCACTGAGTTTTCCAGGGTACTTGATCGAAAACGGTAAGCTTTATAAACAGGTCAAAGGTCACAATATTCTCACTAGGGACTTTGAGTGGAAAGAAGTCGTTCCTGTGGAGGATCGAGAGCGCATCATCAAGGAGAACCACGCGGAACCTACGTCGGGTCATCTTGGTACATTCAAAACGTACCACAAGGTTCGCCTTCGTTTCTTCTGGCCAGGAATGTACAGGGATGTCGCTAAGTTCATAGCATCCTGCGAGACTTGTCTAGCATATAAAGCCTCCACGCATTGTACCTTAGGCACACACGGCAAGCCAAAGGAATGCAATAGACCGTTCCAGATGCTATCAATAGACTTGGTTGGCCCTTTACCCGTCTCAAGGAAACAGAACGCCTATATACTGGTCGTATGTTGCTGTTTCTCTAAGTATTGTCTGATATTTCCACTGCGCCGTGCTACAGCGGCCAACGTCGTAAGAAATTTAGAGGAGGGAGTATTTATGGTCCATGGCATTCCAGAAATCATACTGCAGGATAACGGTGTCCAATTCGTAAGTAAAGAATTGGACACACTTTACAAAAAGTATAAGATTCCGAAGGTACAGTTCACGCCAAAATACACCCCTCAAGTCAACTTGGTAGAACGCTATAATCGCACTATTGTCACTGCAATCGCCAGCTACGTCGAGGATGATCACCGGACGTGGGACGTGCACTTGCCCCAGGTACAGTTTGCCATCAACAGCGCGGTTAATGAGGTAACGCGATTCTCCCCCGCCTTCTTAGTATATGGCAGGGAATTGGTCCCTTGTGGATCATATTATTCATCAGCCACTGATTCCAGTGACCTAGTCTTTTCCCCACGGGACGAGTACGCGGAGAACAGAGGCGCGCTGGCAGCTGTGTTCGACAAGGTACAGACAGCTCTCCATCAAAGCCACGTCAAGAGTTCACAACGTTACAATCTTCGCAGGAAGCCTGCTACATTTGAGGTCGGGGACATGGTTTGGAAGCGCACGCAATTTCTAAGTGACAAGGATGCGCGGTTTACAAAGAAATTGGCCCCGAAATATCAAAAGTGCAAGATTATAGCAAAGCGTTCCCCATTAGTCTTTACATTAGAAGACACGGCGGGAAACAACATTGGCAACTGGCATATAAAAGACTTCAAAATGACGAGCTGACATGCTCATATTGTTGTAATTGTAAGGTAACTACGTTGTACTATGTTTAGTCTCGTTGTTTCAACCATCCGGCTTTCCCCACTGTTCGTTGCCAAGTACCGTAGTTTATATCCGATGCCTTAGGTTAGCTAGGAGCTACGTGGAAAGGTAGTCTAGGTGAACGTGCAGTGGTTGGCAGGAAGCACAACTATATTTTTGTTATTTTTATTTCTACCATCTGCATTATTAAGATAGGTAATAGCACATGTGGTAGAGTTTAGTGCAAAACTCGAGCTGGGTTGTAGACCACCGTCATTTCTTTTGCAGTCGTCATGCGGTCTGTAGGAATTGATGATCCAGATTAACTACGCACTTGGGGGTAAGCCCTTAAGCACCGAGCATCTCGTGCATATATTGGTTTACGTAGTTTATAATAATATCTATTAAATAATTTTGTTAATGTGGTTGATTTGGGTTTCATAAGTAAGCATTTAGCACCGTTTCAGTGGTCTCGTACATGCTTAGCATTGTCAACCTATGCTTGAGGCAACCGCTGGGTTAAAAATAAGCCTTCACTGTGTATAAAGGTCTCCTTAGTGTGAGGTCCTTTTTTATCTGAGGGAGACTTATGTTCTTCCTGGGTTCTATAGCACGTCAGAGCGGTTAGTGACTCTGTTGCCGGTAGGTTAGCTTCAAGTGGTTTACAATGTACCGTCGAGGAAAGCTGGCGTCAAACTTAACACCTCAATCGCAAGTGGTACGTCCCATCAGGTTAGATAGGGCCGGACAAGGTATGTGTGGTTCGTCTTCCTACCTCCGCGGGAGGAAGACTTGGTGTGATAGGTGTATGTTAGGTGGGTATCTGTGATTCTGTATGGTTGTATGAAAGGGTTTTGCTTGCATTGAAGCCAATGACCTCGTTTTAGAGGGTTTATTTCAGGCGGATTTTCACTGTTCCCCCAGTAAAAATCCTTCTCCCAGTTCGTCGGGTATTGTTACGTAACACTGGTTCCGGGATTACAAATTGGAATCAGCTGAGCTCGCGGGATTGCAACGCGCGTCGCGGCGCAGGCGAGCTGAACCAAAAATCACCAAATAAGGTAATCGAACGCGCCGAAAACGCATAAAGTGAATCATACGGAATTGTAACCAATCAGCGCGCGCCGCGATCGGAGCGCCTCATTAGCTGAGGCGCGCGGGAGGTGCGCGAGGTGCGGGGGCTTGGACCTCTGAATTCATTCGATCGCCTCACCTCGCAGCGAAAGGACTAGTACAACTATATTAAAGTTACCCAGTGTCAGTTTAGAACCTAGGTACTGTCGAATAGACCTAAGTCCGCAGAATAGCTTTATAGCGGGCAGTTCCGGAAGCTATCTGTATAAGCTGTTGTTCCCTATAATAGGGGTAAGTCTTAGTGTCCTTATTAAATAGTGCGCGAGTGTTAAACGATAGGCGCGAAGATTATAATCAGAATCTGAGAACATAACTTCGTCAGTCGCGTGTGACATTTCTGCTTAACCCTAGGAACTAAGCGTGATGATAACTCGTTAGTTGGTACCTGCCTACCTTCGGTCGTGAGTTCGGTAGTTATCTAGTATTACTTGTAGTCTTTGTTTTTATAAATGTAATTAAATTAAGTGCGGTTTTAGTCGGGTTCACTAAATTGTTATTATGATAGAATTCACTAGAAGGTCGGGTCGTAAGACAGTTATTGTATGAGGTGTTTTTCAAACTATATGTCGCCCGTATACATGTCGACAGACAACCGAATATAGTAAATGCTTACGAACTATTTAATTAATTGCAAAGCTGATGGTTCGTATCCTATGATTGTTTAAAATTTAGATCGGGTTAAAATTTTACGGATACCCACATTTAGTAAAAATATTACATGTTCGAATTTTAATATCGTTTTAAATCCACGGTTCAGAATATATTAATGTTGGAACTGGAATAGTTCCAAATCATTTGTTTATGGTTGATCGGGACCGTGGTTAACGGGATTACAGATTCGAAATAATAATTAAATATCAATATAAATATTCTAAGACATTCTACTCAGCGCCTTCTAGAACCAAAGTAAACATAGTCAACTAGCTTGTGTATGGGTTCTAGACTGTTGACAAAAATTTAAAAATCACATTGCTTATCGGGTGCCGGCTGACCTGCGCAACCCTTTTGTTTTCATTTTATTGTGTTTGTTATGTGTACCTACCATTGTACAGCGCCGCCGACCTTAGGGCCCATGTATAAAATTATAGCTCGGGGCCCGGCGCTGTTGCATTGGGTTCACGCACCAGTGCCTAACTGTGTGATTGTCTCCCCAGAACTTCGCCCCGGCTAAACTTCGCCCCGGCTGAACTTCGCCCCGGCTGAACTTCGCCCCGGCTGAACTTTGTACCAGCTCAGCTTTATACCGGCATCAACTTCAGTCAAGCGACAACCGGCGGACCGGACTAGCGGCCGCGACGCCTAGTGGAGTTCCTGCGGAAGACACATCACCCTCGCACGGGACCAGCCCGGACCCCAAGTTGAGTGGATTGCTCAGCCTTCCGTGAATAGTGGCGTGTACCTATACCCAAACCGACACTCGAATTACCTAAATAGAAAATTGTGTATAAAATAATAAACCGGACCTACGGAATTAAGTTTTTTTATTCTTGACCCGTAGGGCCCCGTATCAGTGTGTACGGAGGCAAGGACAGGGCATACCTGATGGCGAGGTGCACGAGCGTGTGGCCCGCGTCGAAGGCGGAGGCGCGGTTGAGCAGCGCCACCTCGGGCGGCGTGAGCGCGCGCGCCGGGTCGCCGCCGCTCGCCAGGTACGCGTCCACGCAGCGCGCCTCGCCCTCCACCACGCCTGCAACGTGTCGCCTCGTTACTCACTCACCCGCTCACTCACTCACCCCCCCCCCCCCACTCACTCACACACTCACCCAGGCACGCCTGCAGCCACAGCCAGTCGCTGCGCCGCTTGCTGCGCCGCTCGCCCGCCTCCAGCTCGTGCAGCGACGCGTTCTGCTTGTTGCAGATGTCGTTTATACCTGCACAATGTCGCTCATTATAACACTCGTTCGCCCTTCTATGTTCACTTCTTGCAATATAAACATATAGAATAAGAGCGAAGCTTCAAAAATTATTTGCAATTGAATTATTTTTGATATTTGAAATTTTTGCGTTCAGTACTTCTTTTTTAGTTTACCAATATAGTTTTTAGGTCCCACATATGGGTAAATCCCCGGAATAAATAATGTTTATTTTATTTCATTTATTTGAATGTCTAACGATGATTACGATATTATTCATTGATTCTTACGTTTCAGGGTATACCTGAAACGCAGCAGTAAACTAAAAAGTAAATAATCGCCAAATAAAACATAACTATTTTATACTTAAAAATTCATGTGTGTCGTTGGAAGCAGCATGGTTGGGGCAATGTTATGGGGCATGCGATGGCGTGAAGTGAACAGTAGATGGCGCTACGTACCCAGGGCCGGCTTGTGCGCGGGGGGCGGCGAGGCGTGCGGCGCGGGGTTGGTGCTGCCGCACATGGCGCACTTGGCCGACTTGGGCCAGTTGTCGTACGTGCACGTCTGCACACCACAACATATTACATCGCACGTTTAAGAGATACAACCCGCTAACAGACTCACAATGAAAACTTAGCAGTAGAAGTCCCAGTGAGGTACAAAATTGTCAGGCAATCGTTGTGACAGCCTGTATACCTACACGTGAAGCAAATCACTTGGCCCATGGGGCGAGCACGAATTTTCTTTCGAATCGAGCTCGTAACGTGTGCGATAGAAATTATATGAGATTTGTACAGTTCCTTTTACGCACGATACGCTGTACAAATTTCATACATTTTTGTCGCACACATTACGAACTCGATACGAAAGAAAATTCGTGCTCGCCCCACCGGTTGTGTAATACACAGGTAATACTCTGTACGAACTGCAATGAATGGTGGCTGTCATAACGCAATTATTACCTAGCCAACCAGTTTTTTAGGGCGAGTAGTTACCTAATCACACTAGCACACCGGATCAGCATGACACTGTAAATTGACTGCGCGCGTCGCGTCGTGCTCGTGCTCCAAGTTGGGTTCAGGATAGTTTAATATCAACCTACTTGTCATAGGCACTTTGTAATATAATGAATGCATAAGACTGGGACTACTGCTTACTTTAGGAATTTATTAATACTAGCTGATGGGCGCGGCGCCACCCGCGTGGACGTCGATTACCATTTTTCTTCATAATTCCGGATATACTTAACCAATAGTATCAAAAATATTTTAAGTCTGATCAACATCTTTCCAATAAAAATCCGTTCAGTAGTTTTGCGTCCATCGAAAAAAAACAGCATAACACAACCCATGCAATTTGTACAATACCTCCAATGTACAGACATAGCTAATTTACAATTTTATAATAGCAAAGATTAGCGGGTCCCGCCCGCGCCAACACTTAACTGCGGACCACAGAATCTATGCCCGGGATAGAAGGTCATTCTCGTATTGCTAATCCCGCCTAACAACCTATAGCGCCAATCTCGGTTGCATTCAAAGCTTGGACTTCGCAGTCCGGGGCTCACTATACCAACTATCACTGTGTCAAGTTCCACCCAGATCCGTTATTATTCAGATTATTGAGTAACAAACGTCCATCCATCCCTACAAACTTTCACGTATTATATAAGATAAGAGATAGGTAAATATGCATACTAACCGGACAAGGCCACTTGGCGACAGAGGAGGCGCTGGCGCCCTGCGGCGACGATATCCGCAGCGGCTTGAGCCTCTCGGCGACCGCCTCCGCACCTGCCGGCCGAAACGTGTCCACCGTCACACACCTGCTGAACTTGGCTCAACTACGTCGTTATAACCCGTAACTACTGATGCATATCGAACCTAGGACCTCAGGCACAGCAACACGTGCTACCGTTGCTCCGCTGACGCCGTAGTCCGTTAACTATAATCTAATAACGAACTAGTTTTACCAACCAAAGTTTGTAAAAATTTTCGCAACAATTGGATCTTGGCTATGAGGACTATTGGTATTATCTGATGCGAGCACTCTCTTACGGATGTTCGCTTATATATCTGACATATTTGATTCAGATTATCTAATAGCAAGGAAATAGACCGGTCCCTGCCAGCACCGGCTCACGTTACGGACTCCCCATTTTTTTGGAAATATGTTGAGCAATAACATGATACCAACTTAAAATGTCACATCTCGCCAACTGACACCTCACACAACAAACACTAAAACCTACTTCAAAGCGGATTATGACTCATTTCGATAACAAAGAGATATGTACGAGGTGGAGGTCGAGGACACTTAATCATCCATTATAATAATATTTAATTTTAATTCGTTATACCAAATACAATGTCATAATAATACAAGTGGCAGTATCGATGCCTCCTTATGCACATCGCGAATTCCACTAGTTTTCCTTCTGATTACGTGATCAGAAACATATGTCGCACTTGGTACCGAGGGTGGATAAACTGCTCCGGGGCCTTGTCGCATGCCTTTTTAGGACATTCAACCTTCGCTACTGATAAGTATTATGTTATATACCTACAATGTGCAGACCTGTGCATAAATAGTACATGCTTTCTTCTGTCGTTTCTATCATCAATAATTGTGCCAGGCACATAGTTACAGTTCAGTTGGAGGTCATCGTCAGCACATGCATTAGTTGAACAGTCGGCCAAGGTCAATTTTAAAGATTCCAAGTTGATATCGAGCGCATGTCAAGGTGATTTGCACGCGAACTTGATCAATAATTTAGTACAAACACTTGAAATAACTGTTGATATACAGATATTTTATATATTTTTTGGTAGTAAGTATGCCACCCAGTACTCAAGTTTTATATGGATGGATTTTAAGAATATATCACTCTTGACATAGGCATTAAAATACCGTTGGTTCTAAATTCAAATAATTACTGAAAATGTTATAGTAAACAGAGTAGAAATTTCTTATACCAACAAATAGGGCAAATATATGTACCAAAGAACTCTTAGCAAACACGATGATCAGGTTTCGAATGTAAAGAAATGATCAAAATAAAAAAATCAAATGAAATGTGTCTGGGAATGTAGTCTTTAAATCACTTTGGATCAATTTGGAAAGACACAGAGTTAGATACGGTTATTTATCGGTATTATGGGAGGTAGTGCAGCGAGTGTGACATACAATAGCAGAGTGTGCAGTTTACCACAAAGTTCGGGCGAGGGCAGCGCGCTGGCGCCGTCCTGCAGCTTGAAGATGTCCTCGTTGAGCGCCGGCTTGGGGCTGCGGCACATGGTGCACTGCGACAACCGCAAATGTACAACATTATCAAATTATGTGCTAACATCACTGGACATTCAGAACAAACATAATTAAATACAAGGGCGTGCAGCGACTACACAAGTGTTCCTATCCTATCTCTAACAACAGATCGTATGCTTTAGTAGTTTTTTTTTATACCACTTAGGTGGCAGACAAGCACACGGCCCACCTGATGGGAAGCGGTCACCGTGGCCTAGGGACGCGTGCAACACCAGGGGCATCACACTCGCGCTGCCGACCCCGCAAAAACCTTCTAATGCCCTTCTTGAAGAACCCCATATTGAGTATTTTTTATATTTAGTCCACCGTAACCACAGTAACCTATTCAATCGCGAAATAGCCACGTTTGAGAAGCAGGAGTTTTACGAATAAATAAAATCCATGCCGCAATAAATAAAACTACCAGATTACATATAAGATACCTACGACTAGTAGTCAAGTTAGCGTTCACCCGTTACGGACGGTTTTATGGGCGTGATTCATATTTTCAATGAACACAAACTGTTAGTAAGTGAAAGTGTTAACAAAGGCAGTGCGGCGAGCAGCCGCGCCGGCTCCTGCCATACACTACAAGTGTATCCACTGAACCAGTTGTCACAAAGGCGATAGCTTTAGACACAGCGGCTAATTATCATTAGCTCCTATTGAGACATCAGTGTGGTATAACACCTGTTGATCTATACTCTTTAAAATTTAAATGAATATTCGATCAAGACCAGCTTCTACAATCCGACACCGCCATATTCAGACCGTCAATTGACTTCAGCCTGTTGGATGGTGAGAAGCTAGGGTTTTTTTCGCCTCGCTTGAAGAACTCGGGGTTGTAAATGAGGGAAACACGTATTTGGGTAGAGCATTTCAGGTCTTTATCTTGAGACAAAGGAAGGAAGCATCGAACCGCTTAGTTAGGGGCGTTATTGTGTCAAGCGTGTGCGGGTGGCATCGCAGTTCAGCATGTGTTATTCTGGATGGGAAGGAAGATGATGGAATTAGTTGAAGAAGCTTATCAGAATACCCGCCGTATACCCTGTAGGTTTACCTTATGATTGCGTTCGAGTTCCAAGTTAAGGTCGCCCCCAATAATGTAGAACAAAAAATGTAGACAACTACCTAAATGTGTGCAATACCTACTGCCTATCTCTTCGCGGATATACAAACCTAGTTATATTATATTCAGGTAACAATTGCTTGTTAAACCAATGCAATGTGTAATAAAATAGTTCTCAGACGACAGCCAATCGCGTTGTGCACAGCTCTCACGAGCAGTCGCTTCTAAACAAAGGCCAGGCTTAGTAACAACTTGTCGCATAAAAATTACACAATCATGTGAAATAATTACTTTTACCCAGTGTTTTGTAACTGAATGTTTTAGACTTTATGAAACATCGTAAAATATTGGTTATCATATAAATATTATATTGTTCCTCCATCAGTGTGGACAAATGCTTCTCCTTCTCTGCAATAACACGAGAGCCAGGAGCGCGCTGGCTTAAGGCTGCTCCACATGTTACTGGGCTGTCTGGAAAACTTGTTTCTGTCCATTGCAGACCAAGTTTATGGGTCACTCGGGATAAGCTCAGTGGCAGAGCGAGGATCCCAAGTAAATTCAGAGAAGCACATTTGCTTAGCTCTTCAGGTTATTATTTTTTACCAAGGTTCTCTTCGTCGCCCCGAAGAGCCTCGTATCACGCGCAATCGAATAACCCAAAACGTATTTAGCGCAAGGCCAGTATGCGAGCAAAACAAACACAAAGTCACACAAGAATCTCAGAAGCTGTTTATACCTATTACATATCTATAGCTATTAATTAAATGAGTAGTACATTAATGTAGTTAGTTGTGATATGCCACCAAAAGCTTGGGTGCGCGTGCTACATTCTCTAGCTACTTGCCTGCCTGCCGCCGGCGCGCGGCGGTTGCCGTTAGTAGTTTAGTTAAAATAAATACCTTTCGCGAGAGTGGGAAGTTCTCATAGGTGCACACATCACAGCGCCATTTGGAGCTCTCGCCAACCGGCACTGAGCTTGCTGTCATCTGAAACATTGTTGTACTTATATTATAAAATAATATTCAAGGGAATCGTTTGACAGAGCCTGGAACTTTATCACCAGATAAAATATTAGGCAGAGGTCGAGTGTATGCGTACAGTACCTACACTAATTTAGCGAGTTATGAGGCGGAACTTCAATGATTAGTTAGCGTATTTTTATAAAAAAATAAACCAACTTTAAGAATCACAAAAACAAGTGAACTAAAAAGGAAAAACAGCAATATTTTTCTACAATATTTGAACTCTTTATTGTTCCGTGTGATGTAATGAAAAAATATTAGCTATGTGTTGTTAATATAATAATACTAATACGTATGTTATTATATAACTATATTCCTTCTATACTACCGTGTTATGCAGAAATGGCATAGCCAACTTTTATTTTTTAATTGAGTTATTTACCAGAACCTAAAGTTTTAATGACTCGGGTTTTTTTTTATTCGGTGATGCTCTACCGAGGCACGAGTGGACCACGTTTTGAGACACTATATCCCCAGCAGAAGTGGACATACCTACTCAAATGTTTAGGAGAGTCAACCTGATCCTTAGATCTGCGAACAATCTACTACGTAATGTCTAGTTTACATCTGTGGCAGTAGGTATATTGAGAGAGGTGGAGATCGGTGGCATCTAGGGTGATTTTCGTGCTGTTGGCCAATTCTAACATAGGACCAGAATGTTCGAGTCCGCGGTGCTTCCATGTATCATAGGATATTTGCCATTTTGCTTTAATTTCTTGTCTCCTGTTGTATCAAGGGGTTGATTGGATTTATTATATTTCCAATTCAGCCAATTTTATTCTGATTATTTTTGTTGTGGGTTTAAAGACAGTTGAACTTTTCCTGGTACTTCCCGAGTGTCATTATTGGGTGTTTTCTTTGATACTGGAATACAGGAGTTAGAGAAGCGTGCGGAAGAGGTTACCCCGTAAAAAAAGTTGTCCAACGGTTTTCTAAAATGTATGTTACATGGCAACACATGAATTTTACGATTGCTGAATTTATAAAAACTTAATATTGATCAGCATAATTTGGGAATCCCGCAATGGCATTGTCAGCTGTTCTCTCCCTCTACCGGCGCAGCCATCTCGTTTAATCCGAGTGCCTAGATTACTAAGCAACACAAAATACCTATCTACCTATAATAAAAATAAATAAGTACGTAGGTAGTTAAAAATAGCTGCAGGTGAGTGAGAGTGAAACACAATCGCGTTTCGGAGGCTAGTTCTTTTATGGCCACCAGGTAACACTAATTATTCATTTCACATGTAAAATAAGAAAGGTTTATAATTTTTTTTCCAAAGGAAACTTTTCTATTAGAGGACTAAAAAGTATTCGTATATCTTGTCGGGGTTGCTTACGTACGGATTCAAACGGATTTGGCTGAAACTTTACATATATGGGTCATCTGGTAACCCGTAGATGGCCCAGGGTCAATCGGGGTGCGAGAGAAATGCCTTATAGGCCACCTTACACCCTAGCGTCTGTAGACCCAAGACAGCGTGCGGATTTAGTCAGTTCAAGTCTGTCATAACCACTCTCATTGGCTAGCGGGTGCATCCATGGGGATTTCCGCACGGAAAATAAATAAATAAAAAGGTATATAATTCTGTCAACACTCTCGTGAACTATGACAAAAGTCGTAGTTTGATCCCGTCCGCACTCTGATTGGTGGGCATATCTTATTGTGCTCGAGCCCGCGTTGAGGCAGGCAATATCCTAGGTGTAGTTCCCACATTCGATAATCGCGACCAAACATAGCTTATGTCCTTTCTCAAGTTCGAGTCTATTTCTGTACCAAATTTCATCGAATCAGTTGTGGTTTAGGCGTGAAAACGTAACAAAAAAACTAACAGCCAAACAGACAGACAGAGTTACTTTTACATTTGTAATTTAGTAGTGAGAAATGACAAAATAACATGTGTTATCTTTTAAATCTATAAAAACATCTGAATCGGTTGGTGTACTTAGCCGTGACTTCTCGCGCAGGCCCGATAAGGTAAATAATGTGGGCGCAACTACTAAACATACAGCGGCCACGAGGACATGAATATCATGATATTGGTGTCATCCACGTCCTACTAAAGTACTATTAACGCGCGAAGTCTGAAATAACACACAGGTTACTTTTAGAGTAAGTTCCTGTGAGTTGCGGGAACGGGATACATAGTACTAGTACATAATATATTATCTTGCTTGGAATATAGGTACTCTTGAATTACTTCCACTTATCACCTAATTTTCACAGATGTCATTATTAATATCTGCTTGGAAGTCTGCAGACTTATCTGTCGCAGCAGACGTTATCATAGCACGAACTAACTAGCTAGAAACTACAAAAACAATAACATCTAAATGCAAGAAAATAATTAGGTTTATAACATAAGGCAACTTTTTTTTGACATTATATACTATACTCAATTGATATTCATTATGATAAAAAAGCAGTTCAGTTCAGATTCTGGGCAAAATAGCAAACAGCCTCTTTTAGTATAGATTCAGGCTTATCATGGGGTAATGGAGAGGTCTAGGGACTCTCTTAGTAGATACAAAGATAAAAATATTCTCAAAATCTGTAGTACTGACTTAGACCCCACTGTGTCAAAACCATGGCTTGCCAAGGTAAACACTAAGAGACTAGTCTCTCAGTCCGAGCCCCCCTTCAAGACCTTTCCATCATCCAACAACCAGACTTGTGACAATATACACCACCGCTACATGCTTCTTCTCGAATACATTTTCATTATGTGTTTAGGCATGTGAGATAATGGTCACACACTGGTCTATCAATGACGTAGTAACATTGTGTGCTAAGTGGTTGAGGTTTTCACATCAAATATCATTGGCTTGTAAAATGGTTGGTAGATAACAATTTATTAGGTTCTAGTTTTTACCAAGAAATTGTCATAGACTTTTTGGTAGAACCTCTTATATTTCAGTTTTTCCATTCTATTGTTTTAACATTCCATAATACCTCAAAAACCAATCAGTTATTTGATTATCAAACTGTACTTTACGCTTATAACCTTCCAAAAACAATTCAATACATATTCCTGTCATAAAAATAAAAATATGAACTAAAAGGCAGCATTAATTTGAACACTATCCAAGACTGTATAAGGGCAGCCAGAGTTGCAGTATTGGTATTCTGTGGTGCTCAGCCTACCCATATATGCGTAGTGTTATTAAGTCATAAGTTTAAGTATATCAATTAAACATCTACATTGAGAAGCAAAAGGGTGTGTGCTCCAGTGCTGTGTTATATTTCAGCATGAAATACTTTATAATAACAAAATGACTAATGTGTACAGTTATTGCGAAAAATTGCAATTGATATTAACATACAACATACCACAAGTTTTAGTTTCCAAGCAGAAAACCCTGCATACATTGTCTTTGTCCATTTTTTAATTATCACTATTTAGTCTAACCCTTACATGAAACATAATGATTGAGACAATATAAAGTCCTATGTAGGTATAAACTGTCATTTATGTTCAGTAAACACGGGACAGAAGTGTTACTTGTGTGTGGGGTCATCTCAACATTCAAGTCAACAAAGCAAGTCATAGTCACCTGGGTGATGCTCGTCTGTGACACATTGGTGGAGGCATCGTGCTGGTCGGGCGGCGCGGGCGCGGGCTGTGCTGGTAGCACGGCGACGACGGGGGAGGCAGACTCGTGGTCCAACGGCGCGGGCTTAGTACTCCCGTCATTCTGCACCTCCTCACTCATTGTACCATCAATTATAACATTGAGAAATTAACTTCACTAGCTTCACTTCACGATTCACTACTATGAGGTTCTCATTATACGAGATTCTATGATATTTCTCGGCTCGTGTTTACACAGGTGTACACCCTGTCGACTGTTGTTTCAGTGCGCCTTTAGACGGTTTTCTGCGACCTAAAAAGTTATGAATTTGCTATAGAATGACGAGGACGAATAGCGCAATGTCTAATCACACCTTGTGAAATAGAAAGGAGTGTATAATTTCACCTCAAGAATTTCTTAGTAGTATATTTGACAGTATGCGACACTTCACTACTGAATGCGAAATTTATTCATTATAGTTTCGAGGTTGTTGATACGAAACTTGGCATCGTTCTGCTTAGGTATTTGGCGTCGTTACACAACATAAAACATCAAGAGTAGCGATGGCATAAGGTCAAGACTACTAGACCGATACGATTTACTCACTCGGTGCTGGTGATGTGCCGATCAAATTACAACGGTTTTGCTCGTGAAACTTGCCAAATGATGGATAAAACAAACCTGGGGGAGACGGAAGAAAACATAAAAGAAACAATGGGGATAGAGGCAATTATGTTTATACGGTATTTTGACAAATTTTGTGTCAATTTTGGTGTCATTCATAGAAACGAGATGGCTCACCTAACGTGTGTCAAATTGTTAGCAAATGCGATCCCATTGGTCAATAAAAAATATTATTTATGTACGACCAATAGGAAACAGCGTGTTAAATTAATGGCCAATCAAAAATTGGACTTTTATTCAAAATGGCTACCCTGACGAAATTATAAATTAAATTCTTTTGTCTTTGGATTTAATTTTTATCCTTTTGGAACGTAGACAGAGAATAGTATATTTTGCGTAGATCGTAGACAGAGAATCGGCGTAGATATTTTGGAAGTTTTGGATGTTTTGAAACATTCAATGAAAGTATTAAAAATTATTTTACTATTTCTTGACGCTTTAGCTCACCAATGACAAAACGAAATTGTCATTTGCATGAGTAATTGAGTAAATGACAAAATTTTAGTACGAATTTAATCCGCATGTATACAAATTGTTTTTGAACTCGAATTTGAAATATTTATAATGCTTTAGTATAAGTTTAAAATACTATATTATATGATTTCGGATGAATTTTAGAGGTATTTTGTCGAAAAGTTCCTTGAGATCTTCATCTTCGGGGAAAAGCTTAACTCAATCAGAAGCAGTTTCCAAATTGCAAAGTGAAGTCGAGTTGCTTAAGCAAACAATCGATTCTCTCAAAGTTTCTGTGGAAAGTCGAGACGCAGCTATCGGTACGCTAGCCCGTGAAAAGGAAAAAATATATGTTGAATTAAAAAGTGCCCAGAGAACTAATAGAAATTTACACCAGCAGCTTGTGGATGAAAGGTGATATATATTTTTGCTCTTGAAAATAATGCCCATTCTTGTATTCATTTGTGGTTTATTTTTTTTATTTAGTATTCGTTTTTTAGGGACATTCACTCTAAGGAAAAAGATTTTCTGATAAACGAAATTAGGAGACTGTCGAAACAAAATGAATTCGAGATGAAGTGTCCACAAAATAAAAATGTTAGTACCTATTTACTTTTCCTTTGGTAAGGGACAGTAATTTCGTTACTCAACTAAACACCACGGAAGCGCTTGTCTATTGAGAGGAACCAAGAGATTCATCAAAAACGATACACTGGTGGAGGCTGGAGAGCCTGGAGCATCGGCGCTGCAGCAGAACACATTGCCTATACTCCGAGAGATCGGTGCAGTTTCTGTTTTTTTATCGGGTAGGTAGGGTGTAAAAAATGACCTCAGAGTCTGAATTTTGGTAATCTCTTGCTAAAATATGCAACGATATCATAAAAAGAGTGGCGGGTCGAGTAAAAATTAAAACATCACAGACGGACGAGACGAGCCAGCAAGACTGCTTCGAATCCTTTCGAATCAAGCTCGCCGTTTTAGAAACAATACCGCTGGTATTATTCACGCTTCGTTCTACTATAAAAAGCGGTTATGCGACAATCGAGAGTAAGTTTTTGCGCATTTCGGTCGTGTGAATTTGCTATTAAACAGACGTAACTGTAACTGCGCATCTCGGTGTCCATGGTTAGCAAACCTACATAGAACTGATTACAATATGATGAAGGGAAGGTCCCTACCCCTACTATCGATCACCAAAAATGAACTATCGCTTTCTATAAAGTACATGTGTAGCAATCATCTTACATGGTGAGAGATGTTGTAAAAAGCACTTAACTGTTTTGTATTCACATGATATAGCCATGCCTGTTTGTTTTCTTTAGAGTCACGAAGATCATTATAAACAGTTATTTGATGACTTAAAGGCTAAGGATGAAGTGATTTATAATGTTGGAGCTAAGTATATGAAAATTAAATCAAGCAAGGTAACACTCCAAAAAAAAATTGAAAAATTACAAATTCAAAACAGAAAGGTACCTATCTAATATTATTTTCATTCTTGATACTTAGCACAGTAAGAGGGCAAAATTAAATAAACTACTAGGTATTTATTCGATTTGAAGTGTTAATGTGCGTTTCTACAAATATAGGTATAAAAAAATATATTATACCTACTTAACAATGATTTTTTTCCACAGACATGCGAGAAAATTATTTTTCTTTTGCAAGATAACCGGAAAACTTTAGATATTCTTTTGGATAATTTACTTATGAGTTCCACAGTATCACCGAACAGTAAAAAATATTTGAGTCTATTACAAATAAACGCTAACCTACATTACGAAAACACACAACTTAAAATTTATCAATCTGTAATAGAATCCACTGAAGGAGAGCATGAAGAGTCTAATAACATTCAAGAACAATGTGACAAAACTGTTTCTATAGAGCGCACCGAGAACAAGCAAGGCGAGCCTGGAATAAAAGCAGATGAGAAATTGAAAAACTCTAATACAAAAATGCTAGAAGGTCGTCGTCGCTCATATCATTCAAAATTAAAATCGACCACTAATCACGATAATCCTGAACGTAGGAGTTTTAAACATATTCATCGAAAATCATCACCTAACATTCGCGGTGCGTTTTACAGGTCTGCGTCAGATTCTTGTATTGTAAGAAGGAATTTAAGTGAATCATTGAATTATTAATAACATAATAGTAAACCTTAAGTACTTTTATTTTATGTAATACAGTAGGTATGGTTATAGTTATGTATTCTAGAGTATTTATGAGCTGACTATGTCGCGCGGCACGTCACTGGGCCATTAAAATAAAATACATGACAAGCACTGGTAAGCACAATAAAATTCATACCTACTCGTTCATGATTGGATACGTTAAAATGTGCTTTTATTTCTTTTACATTACGCGACTTGTTTGAAGCAGTGATGTGATGGGATAAGTTAAGTTAAATACTCCAGCTGGTGTTTGGGTGTTTTGTTTATGCGGGCGTTTAAAATTCTATCCATCCATCCAAAATGTTTTAATCAAATCTGGGCACTGGGCAGATCACTGGTTGTGATTGGCTTAAAAATTTTCGTACATCGCAAAACCCTGCAGGAATAGTGGGAATAATCGCACGGCGCGCGGCGGGATTAACCAGGGCTTGCTATTATTGTTCCTGAAATGTTGAACAATAAAGTTTAAACAAAACCGTAAATTTCAGAACGTTATAAACTTGAAAGCGCTTTGAAAATGTCTATGAAATCAATGTTGCCTGGCTTCCAAGCTTCCCTAATTGGTAGGCAAATTACAGTGATAAAATGCCGTAATTTTCCCAATTAACATGGAAGCTTTATCCCTCGCCAGGGTAATATAGCAGTCAAGGTCTCAAGGATATCCTCTCAAGGTTATACCAGTAACTTCTTCTACAAAGTTGCATACGGTCAAATACCGTGCATTTATAACCAATTCAAGCTGAGAGGGTTTCCGCATCTAAAATTGAAAAAATATGACAAAAATGTTACATATTAGTACAGTGATTGGGGTGTAGAATGTGTTCTATTAGAGTTTGTCTAATGAAAGCTGAACCACGACATTTATTGATTTGCAACACCAGTAGACTATAAATGTCACCTCCTGTCATTTCTCTGTGATTACGCGTATAGATTATGATTTTGATACTTGTATTTGTATGTATTCACATCAAATATTAAAGGAAATCTGTCGGATGCGATATACAAAAATATTCGCTTTTGTATTAGATATTTGTACTTTTCGACAATATTTATTTAATTATAATTAATTATAAGTGTGGCTGATGATGGATCAAGCAGCTCGGATGATGGTGAAGAATATTTGGAATCTAATTTTGATTATAATTAATAATATTTTTTTCTAATAAATGAATTTCGTCTGATTCCTATAAGCCCGCTTGAAGATAGTTTTTAGTCTGGAATAACACAGGCAATATAATCTTGCATACGTTCATAGGCCATATTTTGTCCGTCTTAGTCTATATCTTCACTAAATCTGCGGTTTTTAGTCGGTTCGATTCCGACATAACCATCCCTAATGGCCAACGGGGGTGGTATTCGTGGGGATTTCAACATGAATAAACCTGCTAACTTTTCCTCCGATATTCCCACAGTACCAAACTCCCACGCAGGCGAAGTCGTGGGCAAAGGATAGTATTTAATAAAGAAATCAATATAAATAAGAATAACACCAAATAAAGGGCAATAAAATTCTTTAAAAATATCAATTAAACTATAATTATAGGTACATAGTTTTATTGCACGATCAAAATGTTTTTATCCAACTATAACTGGTGATACCTGCCCTAAATTTTTTAAATTTGCCGCGGTTTTGTTGGTCCAGCTTCCATTAGACAAACTCTAGCAGCGTAGATTACATTACCTATTACATAATATTCTATTCTGAATAATATAATAATATACATAATGACCGGAAAGATTACGGGTATCAATTTATGTTCAAATCGATATACAATAATCTAAAACGAAACCTATTTAGGTAACGAAAATTTAATGTTAAACCCATAACGTTCATCTTGTAATGACATTAATGTTGCATTTGGTTACATTCAAGAATATTATAGTCCTTGCTGTGCCATGAAAGGTTATTGGTTGCATCTCATTATAGAAGTTGCACTCTATGGGCAGAGTGGGAGTGGGGATTTTAGGGGAGACAGAAATGGGTGTGTAAATACGTAGTTGCAATTTTGAAATTACTGTTGGCAACACTGGTGCCCAGATTTGTGTGTGCCGGCAACGCACGTGAACGTGTCGCAAAAATCTCAATATATTAGTGAAATCACCATGTCGGACGAATATTTCTATGGTACGTATTAATCTTGATATAAGTCTTTGTCATTTAAAATTTGTATTTATAAATTTGTAGTAGTACTTTGTCGTCAAATATGATTACAACTTGGCGTCAAGCTTTGACACCCGGCACTCGCCATTTTATTTCACAATTCGTATAAATAGTGTATAACCGTGTAATTCTCAAGTTGAAATACTGGTATGGATTTAGGTTTCTTTGTGTTAAGATATTTTTTGATCTGAAACAATAGACGTCTAAAGTTTTTAACCGACTTGCCGCCATTTTCAATCGAGGATAAGCAATGGCCTGTTGTTTCTTAGGATATGGCGATTTTGTGGCATTTCAATGTTTCAACCTACGGCCGATACCTTCTATTGATTTTTTTCGCCAACGCATGGTGTTTTACAAATGTGCGAGTCAGTGGTAGTTGGGCGCGCAATTTGAATTTGAGGCGTCCAAGCCGCTGCAGTTTACCGAAGTGGTTGGTTTGAAGCAGCTATAAACAATTCAACAAACCGGTATTACCGGCGCGTGCCGACTCTGTTGTTTTGTTTATAATGATACCGCTACCAACTTAGATCACTATTTCGAGGTTATGATGACAAATTAATTAACACGAGTTGCAGTACGCAATGGTCGGCTACAGCTTACATTAACCTCACGTTAACGGACGATCGTTTCAGGTGTTACCTTGTCTTCTTCACATCAGTCAGAGACATGGGATCCGGAGGCAAAAGCGGAGTACCCCCGCAGCAACAAACTACTCATACGCCAGGCACTATTAGGCCCTGATGCCAAGGCAGACGAACTTAATGTTGTGCAGGTATGATATACTTAAGCATGTTCTGAATGTTATTAATCCCTACCAAAGTTTAATTTGAAGCAACCTATATTTAGCAGATCAAAAAAAATGTTATGTATGGCCTCTATGTCTCAGCTAAATATATGAAGCTGTGTGTAATGTGCTGATATGATGATAAAACATTACTATTGGTAATTTTGATGGGTATGTGACGTCGTTCTGACTGTTGCATTGCCTGCTTATGATAGCTCGAGGCATTTGTCTGATCTACACATTACAAAACTCTTGAGACACTCCATATGGCCATGTGAACCAGGCATTATATTCAACTGTCCTTAATGGGTCAGGACTCGGGAACTTTGTTATTGAAATGAAAGTGGCTCATTATTGTGGTGTATTGTGTTGCAGTGTATGTAATTAACATGCTAGATAATATCACAACTTGTCAGATTCTATTCTATAATATTACAACTTCTCATAATTCTATTTTATTTATACTTAAACTTGGAGTTGACAATATTCTCAGTTGATGTTGGGGTAGAGTATAGTACCATTAAGTTGTAAAATATATTCACAAAGTAAAATGTTTTGAGATAAAACTTGTTTGCGATAATTAAATGTATGGTATTTAAATAATTATATTCTTAAATAGGTTCTTTAAATTATGTGCCATTTTATCAGAACCTACATGTTTCCCTTTTTAGGGGGGTTAGGAATACACATTTGGGAAAACTCTTTATATTTTTGTCATGTATTATTCTCCTAGAAAATTTTTGACTAGCATTATCTGTGCTGCCATCATTACGATTGTTTTGTTTGTTGATTAATGATGACTGTATATTAGGAACGACTAATAGACATACATACAGCCATGCCTTTCCAGAAGTGAAAACTTTATGCCCAGATTATAGAAAGTGAAAAATTGACTTTGCTAACCGTAATGAAAAATAACAGTGACACAGTATGTGTAGTGAGTTTCACTGATCCCATCTGAATACTCAATGGGTAAATATTTGTTCATGTTGTATTTTAACAGGCTATTATATTTCAATTAGAGGAGTCAAACTTCATCTTTAAAATGATGCTATCAGACACCATATTTGGTGTTTGTTATCATGGAAATTGTCAGGGTATTGTCAATATTGAGTACTGATATTTTCATAAATGTATCTGTATGAAAATAAAATGTATAGACATTGGTATTGTAGTAAATAGAATAAACCAGTACTAGAGCACATTAACAGCTGGTGAGCAGATTCGGCCTAACCGTAAATACAAACAAGTACCAGGCCATATATTATTTGTATAGTTTTCAGTCAGTAGTGTTGAAGTGTTTTAGTCATGTTGCTGCACAATACGATTTTATTTATCTGTATTTATTTGTTAATGCATGTATTTGTTGTGCAGGTTGAAACAATGTCACTTCAAGAATCAATCAAGATTCCAGTGGCAGTACTGAAGGCGGGCGAACAGAGACACGCACGTCTTGATATTGAGTTCCCAGATGCGCCAGTCACATTCACTCTAGTACAGGTATGCACCACACTTCCGTTACAACGGCATTTGTTTATAGTACTCACAACTTTGTATTTTGAGGAAATAAAGGTGAACAAATGACAAGGAAAACCTATCCTAACCTTGTTTCCAAAAATGATGAAATAACTAGTACCATTGGTAACACTGATAGGTGTGCAGCATCGTTCTGACTGTTGCATTGCCTGCTTATGATTGCTTGTTCGAGGCATTTGTCTGATTTGTTACAAAAGTCTGCTTTCTTGTACAACAATAATGCTGTTGATATTCAACATAGTTTTGTCTCATGTTCATAGGGTTCAGGACCAGTGCACTTGATTGGACAACATCTGCTTGGTGCTCTAGTTGAAGAGTTTGAAGATATGGAGGAGATGGAAGAAGAGATGCTGGATGAGGAGGAAGGCGATGATTCTCAGTTCAAAGTAAGATATTGAATAGTTGTATATTTTGTCAGGTTAATACCTTTTGTTAATTCATAGTATCTTTCTAATAATACAGAGACCAAGCATGCTTTGTGTAGTGCATGATATCGTAGTCTCACTAATTATCTTAATATGATGAAATAAATACAGTAGATTGCTGAATTTCCAGGAAGATGAGCATAAAAGGAAAACATCAGCAAGCAAGCGCAAGACGAATGAGGTACTGAAAACCTTCACCTAATAGAAAATTACATATAACAGGTTCCAAACAGGCTCAACAGAGGGAAAAGGACCTGATGCCCAGCTAGTTAAACAATGACAGCCCGAGTCACACTTAGCAGCGTTTGGGAGCTGCTCGCTCCATTGTTCAGTTCACTGTCATTTTTATACAACTGGGCTTATACAGCAAAAACAAAATTCTTTGCTTACACCAATGTTCTTATTATTGGCTGTTGGTTTTCTGTACTCATTCCATGTCCCTTTACCTTCTGATAGCACTGATCATTTAGTGAAAAAGGCTTTCTTCATGCGAGTGTTGACAAGTTCTCGTGCCTCGGAAGGGGGGCCTTCTTTGCTTTATGATAAACGGTTTTCACTTGATAGATATGTGGAGCGCAAGTGTACATAAATTACAATAATTCGACCGACTTTACAGGACGAAGATGACGAGGATGGTGAGCCCAAGGGCAAGAAGTCGAAAATGTCAAACAACGCCAAAGGCAAGGCTCCGTCTCCGAAGAAGAACGCCAAGAAGTGAAGCGGCCGCCGTCCGCCGCGCGCCGCCCGCCCCCTGGGCCCCGAGCCCCCTTAGGTAGCGCTACCTAGGCCGGGGGGCCGGGCCCCGCGCCGGGCGGGCGGCGCGCGGCTCCATTAATGTAACTGCATAGTGTGGTAATTCAGTCTAGGTTAGCATTGTATTGTATCGACTTGAGCGTGGCTGAGTGAGTGCGAGCGTGAGTATTTGTTTCGTGATAGTTACTTACTGGTCGAGGTTCTGCGGGTCGCCGCGCGGATCCCAGGCGGTCGCCGGCGGCCGCGTGTGATTTCATCACTTATATATTTTTTGTATTTGATTTCTAAACTAAATTTCCATTCCTTACTGTGGTATAGTGTTATGGATGTCATTTATTATTAAAGTAAGTCTTCAATTCATGGATTTATTTTTAAGTTCAGACATAAAATAAGCATAATCAGTGTACTTTAAACATTGATAATTTTGTATGAAGTATAGCTACCGGTCGACATTTCATTGAATTTGTTAACGATTTCTTATTTCAGAATGAAAAACTGATAATCTATTATAGTTTGTTTGTACATATACATTATAAAAGCATAAGAACGGTAACAATAAAGTAAAAGCATTTCTAAACATACTTACCTCTTTTATTTATCTCTAACACGAGGTCGCTGTGCGCCTTTACCCCAGTAGGTATTAGTTCCGTTAGCGTTAATGTGTAAGCTGAAGAGTTTTGGTTTGAACGCGCTAATGTGTGTTGCAAGGTATGGGTACTCGTAGAGGCTATATCATCACGCTACTAGTCAGGAGAGCGGAAATGTTTACAAATCGGGAAAGTAAAACGCAGTGAATAGAAATAAAATGGTCATTAATTTGTTTAATAAGAACCGAATTTCCGATGATTTTCTTCATTATTCGCTTAAAAGATACTAACTGCAAATTAACTGACCATTTTATTTCTATTTAGCTGGAATCGAAACCGTGATTTCTGGTAGGTATAGCCGTCTTAAGTTTGAATTATACAGACACTAAAGGGCGCCGACGCAACTATAGTAGGTAAGTATGTATAACTAAGTAGGTACCTACCTATCTCTTAACAAAGTCAGCCTGTATCTATGGCGTCATCAATCGCATCATATGTCATGCACGATACAGGTGTTCGAGTTTTCATGATTGGGACCGCTCAATACCTACATATGCAGTTGCAGACTGTTGAGATGTTATAATTTGTATGGTGCGCTACATTCGTGCCTTATCCTCTGCTGACACACACCAATTAGCTTATCTTAATGAATCTGCAAGTCCTAGATTAGATTACCCGACTTCATTAGGTTTTCTTAGGCAATTGTCGGACTGCATCCAAAGCTTGCATTTTGAAGCATGGAGTTCGCTATCCGATTATTATTTTACTTGGTTTAACTTTGACGGGAGCGACTGCAGATTGATTCTCACACCTTGAGAGAAAAGCTTGTGCCAGACTCATTCGTTATTCAGCAGGTGCATCAGCATGCAGGTGAAGTTGGCTTGGGACTTTTTTTTCATGCGGCAATCCCACGGATTCTACCCCCGTTGGCCATCGAGGGTGGTTATGTCGGAATCGGACTGACTAAAACCGCGCACCGTCTCGGATCTTCAAACGACAGGGTGTAAGGTGACCCAAGAGGCATTTCCTTCGCATCCCGGCTGACCCAGGGCGAATTTCTGTCCATTTTCGAGATGGACCCATCGGGTTTGGGAAACACGTTGTCCCCGGTTTGGCTTGGAAAAAGGGGTACAAGCATCGCGTCGCTGCGCCGGGTTGGCCGGTAGGGTGACAGGTGGCCGTCCTCCGCCCTGTTACCAGCCCTGCGCGCGGAGTAGTCCGCCCCCGCCTGCTCCCCACTGTGCCCTCTGCTAGGCAGAGAGACACATGAGAGCTTGTGAGCAGCCCACTAAAGAGCCACTCACTTCGGCCGTCATTTACCGCAGGCGGTAACATCTCCCTTGTCAGTTGGAGACATTGCCGTATCGAATATTCTAGCCCACGCCCACCTTGGCTTGGGGCCCTATGGCTCAGGTGGGATATACAGGCATGTAATAAAATAGTTATTGTAATTAGGGCGCCAACGCACTAGCGACCAGGCCGCGCCGGCCAGTGAGTTCTGATTTTAATAAGCAATCGCTTATGGACCTACAAAGTTGTATAGACCGCTCAACATGTCGCGGCTGCACACGCACTGGGCGACCTGCGGCGAACGCGGTCGCCGCGGCCTGGTCGCTAGTGCGCGTGCGTTGCGCCCTTTCTGGCGAATAAAAACAGTGGCTTTGAGTTTTTTTTTATGATTATATCTTGCAATCAGGCAGATGACTATAAACAGATGTGGTGACGGGTTCATGATGTGTATGGCTCTACTCTCAACAGAGCCAGCCTTTTCCTTAATTAGACCATTCCGTCTGACTGTGAGTGAGTGACTAGAGTTATATTAACCAACTTTAAAAGGAAGTTCTATGCTTGTATGCTTGCCATGGCAGGCCCTAGGTATGGGTGTCACTTCCGGTCCAACAATGCTTGCAGTATTCTATTCCTTTCTCGTTGTATGCTATTAGATTCTTCTACAGCGCGCACTAGTGTTTCAAAGTTATCATTCTCTTTTTTATGTTGAACCTCTTCCACCACTCGTTTTATTTCTGTCATTGTGATATGGTCAAGGCCTACGTTGTCATTGCTTATATTGCTTGAACTCCCTGCAGGTTCATCAAAGATTTTTTCAAAATATAAAAAATATGGCCAGTTGTTAGTCTTCCCAGTTTCTTTCTTCTTCTCCGCCAGTCTGAGGTATGTTTGTTTTAAGTTGCGGAACTTACGGTCACATTCTTCTGAAGATAAGCCTATTTTCGGTGCTAGCAATCGCCACACATTTTTCTTTTTCACCAGAGGATCTTTGAACTTTTCTTTATTGTCTACATAGAATGTTAAGAGCTGTTTCACATAATTTTCTTGGTGAGAGTGGTGGCCCAGCTTGTGCGATAATGTGTCAGAACTGTAGAAGGCTGGTGCTCCATATATTGCTTCAAAATCCTTGTAATATCGCCATTTTGTAACACACCTGCCTGAATCTTCCCTCATTTTTAACCTAATATAAGTTTGTTTCAAATTCCGGAATTTCTTATCACAATCGGTGGGCTCCTCTCCAACAGAATCAGATATCTCCTTCCACAGCTCCTTCTTCTGAAATCTTGGATTTTTGAACTTGTCAGCTATTTGTATGTATGCATCTATCAATAACCTTGTTTTAGTCTTATCCCAAGGCCCTACATTAGGGGTATAATTATAAAATATTCTTTCAAAATATTGGTGGTATGGCCACTTTATTGGTTTCCCTGTTTCTCTGCTTCTATCTTGCCAGTTAAAATATGCTCTTTTTAAATTTTTAAACTTGTGATAGCAGTTATATTCTGTGGTGCCTAACTGGGAGGCTATCTCTCTCCAAATGTCTTTCTGCAGATAATCTGGACTCCTAAACTTGCTGAGGTTTTCAATGTAAAGAGTAAGCAATCTCCTCACCTTGTGTTCCTCCCAAGTTTCAAGAGCGGACACTGGAAGAGATTTACAGTCTTTGAAAACTTCCTCACATGTATTATAATGCACCCATTTTATAGTTTTACCCAGCCTTTTCTTTTTCAACAGTCTCACATAGGTTCGTCGGAGGTTTCTGTATTTCTTACTACACTCCTCAAAAGTTGTGCCCAGGTGAGCTGCAATTTCTTTCCAGGGAGATTTGTCTTTTAAAACATTTCGGTATCTATTCTCTAAACATAATTTAAGGAGCAGTTTTACTTTATTTCTGTCCCAGAAATTGTCTTCATCTTTAGTTCTGGTGATTTCTTTATCAGAAGTATCTGCAACACTTTGCTGAACCACTACTGGTGCTTCATTGATCTGAATATACTGTCTATCACCTGTGTCAACTATATATCTTGCTTCTTGTCCTGCAACTGGTTTACAAAATGTTCATTAGAATAACAGTTAGAACAAATTATTAGATACATACTATAATTTATGTATAATACACAACACAGTAACAATGCTTTTAGTCTATCTTCGCGAAATTGGATGTATCAAATATCTTTCTCAACTATAAGTGCCTATATACCTACTTAGATATTTATATTATAACATACTGTAACTAATATTGCATTGGGTATAAACTTACTCTGAGGATTCTGAATGGTGAAGTTATTGCTACTGAAGATGACATTGCTTTGATCTTCTCGGAGTACAAACCAATAACTTTGATTATGTGGATTGCTCATATCCATTTTTTATTCCTTATTCTCATAAATTTTATAGCCATAAATTGTGTGTGAAACCGGGAATATAAGAATATTGGGAATATTTTGAAATCAATCAACATTCCAATATCAATAGTAAAACTATTGATATTTATTTCGGCAACAATTACTTCAAATCAAACGAAAAAAACGCGAAACGGCGAAAAGCCGTGAAAAACCTACGAGAACGCGAAAAACCAACCAATAAAAACATTATAAACTAGCTTCATGTCAAACAAAAACTCAATGTCATGACAGTCGTCAAAAGACTACCAACACTTTAACCACAGACTAACATTTAAAACCACAGACTATTTCATCCAAACCACAAACAAACAATCGATCAAAGACTATCAAGGATCAAGTATAAAATTTCTTTTTTTATTTTACTGCCATGGATGCTCTTAAAGCACTTAATTCATAAACTTAAAAATAACTGTTTGTTGGAATGAGTGCCACGTTTTTTTTTTTTTTTTTTTATATTTAGTCCGTCTATTGACTTAACCCCGCTGGATGGTAAGAAGCAAGGGCAAAGTCCAGAGGGTTTAAGGTATAAACCTTTTTAGCGACTGGCAGCCCTATATGGGCTATACCATAGACAAGGGCTTAATGCAAAAACGAAACAAACTAATCAAATCAAAACGAATGGAATGGACGCCATTAATTTGTGTTCGTGTTTCGTGATAGTGTGCGCTTACAAATTTAAAGAAAGAGTGACTTTATGTTAAATATTTAGTGATCCAACGTGTCCCATGCTGAATGACTAATTATGTGTATATTATTAGCTAAGTTAGTGCCAGAAATTTGACATCGGTGAGTTTAATATCCGGAAGCTTAACCGGTGTTATTGTTTTATTTTAGCCGAAATTCAACGCTAATTTAATTTGCTTCATGTATTTTAAGTCGCTGATACATCAAGTATCCATTTATCAATTCAAGACAAGGCATGGTATTATTACCATCACCCCATAACAATCCCCTGGGACTTGTTGGCGGGAAACGGTTGGACTGTCACAATCACAATGTAGGCATCTTGAATGTTTTCGTTCGGAAATGACAGGAACACACATTCCATAACAATAGAACATAACGATTTTTTTTGTTTGTGGATTTGTAATAGTGATGTGCTCATGTGCTGGATAACCATGCACCTATTACGCGAATATCGGAGGGAGAAGGAATATTCCCGTATCCGTGATTTTTTATGGCGGTACTTACCTTAATTTAATAATAAAATTTTAAACAGATAAAAGTCCTGTATGTACTTCATTAGGTAGGAATGACAAACTATCAAACGCCAGTCAATTAATGATATTTTTAATATTTTCTTAAAATCTAATCTAAGAAGTCCCACGCAATGCATGCTTGAACATGGCCCAGTCACAACAAAGCGATAGTCACCCGCATCAACACTGATTTAGTAAAACAGTTTAAGGCTTAATCGTGCATAAACGACTCGTCCGCAGATCTTGACACCTTACTTGACACTATATTTATTTATTTATTTATTTATTTATTTATTTATTTATTTATTTATTACATGGAAAACTTACAGCTACAAAAACATGAATAGTGTTGGATTATGCAATAGAAAGCCAGTAACAAGTTTTCACTTATAGTCGCTGCGTAGGTAAAACATTGTGAGCAAAAACACGCATTACACAAACCTTATTTATCCACACAGTCAGCACTAGAAACATAGGACATCAATTTCTGGGTTTGAAAAATGCCAAACACAAGCACCTCCTCGCCGCGGGCACACTGGTTGAGAAGGGGTCAATATCGTGCTGCTTACATAGCCTGTTAAAGTTACAAGTAGCCCTCACTATGTAGCTATATTTCCACATACGGCACTACATTTGGCACATCACTAATTTCAAAGTAATTATAAAGTGAAAATAGTCATTGCTTCTCATGACATGTCAGATCCCAACCAGTGATGGGTCTAAAACCCCTCAGTTACCAAACATTTTCTAACTATTGATGGTATTTTAGTATCTCTTTTTGGTCGGCCTGGTTTTGGTCTGGTTGGCCGCTAGCTTCCTGTATTGCTTTGTCAACAGCCAACCATAATGGTTGTAACATAGAGGCCCATTGCCTCTGTAAAACAGTCCTCTCCCTAAACTATGACTCGTTAATGCTCAGCATGCTTCTGCCCCTCGACTTTGCTCCTTATAATCAGTTGTAGCAGTCTGTTCTAGCATGCCTGTGCTCCGTTCACATGGCCAGTATAATGATATCAAGTTGGGTAAACATTCATTCATTCATCGGGTCCCAAGTCGAATTCACCTTAGTTTAGACAAAGTATTGGGGTTTTCAGAAAAAAAAAGATATGTCAGGTAAAAGCCATGTAATACCTAATTGTACCTGTGTTACGCAAATAAATGATGATTATGATTAACAGTATTAAATCCAATATTGTCCAGTTCTAGAATTTATAGTCTTCTAGTATTTAAAAAATCTGCCCAGTGATTTGGAAGATAATGTGGTAATAAAGAATCTTACAAACATACATACACACATACATACATACATACATACATACAGACACACATACATACATACATACATACAAGATATGTTTGAAATACATAACCCTTCTTGGCAGTTGGGTAGACAGAATCAATAATTTTGTATGAATGTGGTTTATGTGAATGAAAATTAATTATTGTTTTGTTTTCGTTCTGAACAGAGATGTCAGGTGGTCAGTTAGTGGTGTTGGACCGCCTGGGGCGCGATGTGAAGCGTTTCCCACTAGCCGAGGGGATTGTTACCCTTGGCAGTGATCATGATTGTGATATCCGGTTCATTTTGGATACTGTTGAGCCACATCATGCTACTGTAGCTGTTCATGCTAACCAAGTAAGGGCCTTTTTTTTAAGTTAAAAATGTAATATTTGCATGAAATAATACCTACCAATGAATAAACAATACATTTTATAATTCTTTTGAATTCACAGTTAGCTGCATTTCATTTTTGGACAAATATTTTTGTTAATTGAGTAAATTATATTACCATTTTGCACATACATTTGAACTGCTTAAGGATTTGACTGGTTGCACTGCCTATGGTTGCCGTTTTTAATGTGCATGTGTTTGCGACAACTACAGCCAGTGCAATACAGTGAAGTGTGCATGATTTATTTATTGACTTTATTTTGCATAATTACCCCTGGAATAGGTTTCTACGGAATTCTATGCGGATGAAACCGTGGGCAACAGTTATTGTGATTCACAATAAAATGCACTGACTCCACAGGTCCATAAAATATGCTGTAGAGCAGGGTAGGCGAACCTTTAACAATCAACGTGCCATTTTTTTCTAAAACATGTTTTATGTGGTCACTGTGTAGACCCCCTCCCTGTGAAGGAAAAAGCGCGGACGCCCCCCTTTTTTATATTCTAGATTTCTTTTTTTTGAAAAAAAAAAAACCACGAAGGTTTTTTTTTGCAAAAGCACAAAAACTACACAGCCAGTTTCATTAAAAATATAAAATAATTAACATTTTTCGTGCTCCGTAGCATAGGATCATTCTCGTTAGATCGTCTTATAATACCTAAACACATTTTTTACACAAGTTCTATGATCGGCGACGTGCCCAAAATATTGTTGTAGAGTGACACTACAGATCTGTTCTGCATGTATGCCCTATTTTCGATACATCGTAGCGTGCCTAGGGTGGAGGGCGGTATACCTATTCCGGAGATCTGTCGAGTAGTGTGGTAACAATATTGAGCGGCGGTGTGTGTAGACGGTGGTACGCGCGGTGTGCGGCGGCACGGCGGTGAACGGGCGTGAGGTGTCGGTGGCGGCGCTGCGCCACGGTGACGTCATCGCCATCGGCGGCCGCCAGCTGCGCTGGGACTACGCGCGCCCCGACGTACGCCGCCCGCAGGAGCCGCTGCCAGGTCAGTCTCCCTCCCCCCCCCCCCCCCCCACACACACAACCAACCTTATACGTGTAGCACTCAGCATCATTATAACGAGCACTCTGTAGCTCGGGGTATCCTTTACTCATCCTCATTGATTTACCATGGTTTTCACAAGAGTACCTGCCTTCTGACCTCCTTCCCGAGAGGAAAGCCGGCGCAAGAGCCTCTTCCGTTAATCAGCAGCTGTACCGGCTTGTAATATTTCATCAGTTGACTTTTAGATTGAATTATATAATAAAGCTACACATAATATCGGTGGGGCCTGCTATAATATAAGTGTATGGGTGCGCAGCGCTGTACGTGGCGCGGCGAGGCGGCGCGCGGGTGCGGCGCGGCTCGGGCCCGGCGGCGGCGCGGCGCGACCCGGCGCTGCAGGCCGCGCTGGAGATGTCCCACCGCGCCTCCATGCCTGGTCAGTACATACAACTATCCTCCGACACTTCTACTACTACTCTGTGGATGAAGGGCCAACCATACATTGTATTAAACTAATCCCGGGCTCATTTATTGATTTCTTGATTGACCAGTGGACATGACACGAATTTCTTATCGTTTGTTCTGGAAGTTTAATAAAGATAACTTCAAATGTACTACAGACATGCGTCCCAGCGTGATTGAACCGGCTCTACCGACGATATGCTATTTCTTGTGCTAGTTTTTTTTTTACCACGAATTTACGCCCTAATCCCTAATCTAAAATGTTCATGTTGAAGTTTGTATTAATTTACATAATGTCAAAAATTATAAACTTTTCTTTAAACTAGTTGCAAATGTAACATGTAGAGTCGATTTAAACGCACTACGGAATGATTAGTTCCATACAATTTGTAAAATCTAAATAATAATATTAGTGAAGATAAATAATATTGTTTACATTTAAACTCCTTAGCCAACGCTGGCGGCAAGCAGGTGGCTATCGTTCAGCCACAGAGAAGAGACACTAGCGAACAAATTGGTAAGAAACTACGCTATTTAATACTAAGAAAATACGCAACCCTCATTTCCCATTGAGACTTTGCCTGTAGCTTAAAATTAGGCGAAGTGAAGTCATATGACGTGACAGACGTAAAAAAAATCAAAAAATTTAGAGGAATTTTCTAACATTTTTTAATTTATTTTTTGTCGACACTCGGTAATCGAACTGGCTAAAATTCTAAGAAATAACACCTGTATTGTTATGGTATAAATCGGTAGAGTGAATCATAAGGATCAAATCTCCAATAAACATAGTAGGTAAGTTATTTTAGGTCAACCTCGTGTAATCCTATTTACATAATATATCTATATTTGTTCTGTATATTTACGTACTTCTGTTATCTAGTATATTTTGTTTATTAGAAAGAAATTAACCCTTTATTAATCAAAAGTGTTCTGTCATACAATGCCAGTATAAGCGTGTCTTTCTAGAATAAATAACTTGCAATTGCCTTATGTAATTTTTCTACTTCTAGCGTAAGTTTCTTAACTCCATAATAATACACATTTTATATTATAAATCGATTTTCGATCTGAACTCGCTGAAAGCTTATCTATCTGCTGGACGGACTCCAGGGTCTCCAGTCCGCTTCAATATCGAGTAATTTCAATTAGACAAAAGGAAAAACAATCAGTCAATTCATTTATTCGCATCTATATAATATGGTTATAGAGGTTATATCTTAAAACTAGTATATAGGTAGATACAGCATGTTTTGCTTCAAAGAGCTGCGAATTTCACAATGTCAAGAAGTTAGTAGGTCAATATACAACATAGATCTTCTGTGTTCAGTATGATCCATCAAAACAAGACCTACCTACGTTTTCGTGAGGTTATTAAACTTTCAGAATGACTCATGGTCGATCGCGTATTCGGTTTTCATTTTCGTAAGTTTTGTAATCGCTCGTTCGGATAAGTCGGGCTCCTAGTGACAAACTTTGTCGTGTTGCATTAGATAAGGCCGCTCCGAGGACGCCGAACCCGAGCAAGCGCGCCAGGACGTCGAAGAGCTCGCTGGATACGTCCGCCCGGGCGGCGGCCGAGCCCAAGCGCAGCACGCGCGCCAGCCCCGCCGCGCCCGCCACCAAGGCCTCGCTGTGGATCGAGTCGCGCAAGAGCAGCCCGCGCCGCGCGCCGGCCCCCGCCTCCCCCTCCCCCGCCCCCGCCCCCTCCCCCGCGCCGCCCGCGCCGCGCCGCCACAGCTCGGCGCCGCGCAAGCGCACGCCGCTGCGGCTGGCCGTGCTGAAGCGCGCGCAGAGTGCGAGGAAGCCCGCCGTCACCAAGATAGAGGCGCCCCTGAAGATAGGTACGTATAATCCGACCTCGCTGGAACCCTCTACGTACCTACCATTTCTCTTTTAAATAACACCAATGACAGTTACCCGTCTTAGTAAGTAAATTAACTCAGGAATGCATTTTGTTGTAGTAGTCATTACATTGGGACCTAAACATAAACTGGCGAAATGTGGGTGCTAGCACCTCTGCCTACCCCTTCGAGGATATAGGCGTGAGTTTATGTATATGTTATGTCATTACTAGCAATCCGTCTTCACTTCACTTCGAGTTATTTTTTTTTTCCATAAAAGTAGTGGTTCCGTCGTTACCATCATCGATTCGACCTCTCTTTATAGCATAGTATAGATGTGTAGGCAGCGTTAAAAATACGTAGATAATAAATCTAAAAATTTATTTCATTAGTTTTTGAATTAAGTATTAATAGACCAGTGCAGATAGCTATGAAAATGGTAAAAAGTAAAAGAAATTTATAGTAGGATGAAACCTGTTGTAAAAGGAAGAGAATATAATAAAAATGATAGGAAAAATAAATTACGGGCGATCTGAGCTCGGGAAGGGGGGAGGGGGGTGAGTTTTAAGGGTAAAAACGGTTTATCTCGATTTCCGGCAAAACTACAAGTCCTATGGAAAAAAGTTAAATGACAAAGTTGTAGGTAATAAAGAGACCTACAACTTTTCTATTTACACTTTTTTCACATAACCTCAAAAAGTATGTGAAAAATTCAAATAATCAAGTTTTTGGTTTTTTATTTTTATCTTAAGCAAAACAAATTTGTTTTCCACGAAATTTGGTGAAAACTTGGCTTTTTATGTCCCAAAGACACTGTAATTTTTTTGATTTGAAATACTCTTTTTTTCAGCTTATTTTGACTAAATATCGAAAAACCACCCCAATTTTCAATCGAAAAATCTCACGTCAAAATATCAGCTTTTTAAAAAAAGTCAAAGAGTTTTTTGTTCTCTGAAATCTCTTCTTTCTGATAATGTAAAAATATATATACATTGCTATGGTAAATGTTCTCAGAAAATGCAAAGAAGAAAAACTCGAATTCGAAATTAATTTTTTGTATTTAGTCATTTCCTCGTTGAGGTGGGATGAAAAGTTACATGTTGCACTATAACTTCATGGTTGCACTCGATTGCAAAGATTTTTCACCTTGTGCTCTTTTGATTCCCTCGCTAAAGCTCAGGGTTCTATTTTGTGAATCGCTCGCTGCGCTCATGATTCAAATTATGAACCCTTCGCTTGCTCGGTCATCAAAACTGAGCACGCGAAGGGTTCTAAAAATTGAACCCAGATCTTTAACGAGGGAATCAAAAGTGCGCAAGGTGAAAAATCTTTGCACTCGAGTGTAACTATGAAGCTATAGTGCAACACGTAACTTTTCATTCCACCTCAGCGAGGAAATGACTAAATACAATAATCACAAAATAGAACCCTGAGCTTTAGCGAGGGAATCAAAAGAGCACAAGGTGAAAAATCTTTGCACTCGAGTGCAACCATGAAGTTATAGTGCAACATGTAACTTTTCATCCCACCTCAACGAGGAAATGACTAAATACAAAAATGTTAATTTCGAATTCGAGTTTTTCTTCTTTGCATTTTCTGAGAACATTTACCATAGCAATGTATATATATTTTTACATTATCAGAAAGAAGAGATTTCAGAGAACAAAAAACTCTTTGACTTTTTTTAAAAAGCTGATATTTTGACGTGAGATTTTTCGATTGAAAATTGGGGTGGTTTTTCGATATTTAGTCAAAATAAGCTGAAAAAAAGAGTATTTCAAATCAAAAAAATTACAGTGTCTTTGGGACATAAAAAGCTAAGTTTTCACCAAATTTCGTGGAAAACAAATTTGTTTTGCTTAAGATAAAAATAAAAAACCAAAAACTTGATTATTTGAATTTTTCACATACTTTTTGAGGTTATGTGAAAAAAGTGTAAATAGAAAAGTTGTAGGTCTCTTTATTACCTACAACTTTGTCATTTAACTTTTTTCCATAGGACTTGTAGTTTTGCCGGAAATCGAGATAAACCGTTTTTACCCTTAAAACTCACCCCCCTCCCCCCTTCCCGAGCTCAGATCGCCCGTAATTTATTTTTCCTATCATTTTTATTATATTCTCTTCCTTTTACAACAGGTTTCATCCTACTATAAATTTATTTTGTCTCAAAGTCTATCGGCACTGGTCTATAACTGTTAAAAGTGGTCTCTAATAAAATATTTTAGAATTTAATTCAACTATAGTTAATAATTTTACATATTCAATTTAAAATTTGTGCAATCATCATCCAATTTAGACGCTGACTGTACTCGTACCTATGCTAATTTGTCGCCAGATGCGCCACATACCGTAGAGGCGCAGACGGGCACAAAGTGCTTTCTATTTCATGTACAAACAATCGTCTGTTTGTCTAGTAGCTAACAGTTGACATTGGAGTCGTCGCCGGCACCGGTTAGGTAAAATGTGTCCAAAAGTGCATTCGACCTCGAAACTCCATTTATCGCGCGACGTTTATAATATCCGCCCACCCGAATGCCGAATGTGTCCGCGTCACTCATTATCATATATTGACTTAGTGCGGCACTAGCGCTGTGCAGGCGCAGTGGCCGCCGCGATCTAATGCAACGATGGCGTGTCTCAGCTCGCGATAGGTACCGTGACTGCCCGGCGAAGGTAGACTTAAAGCGATCGGAATCCATCCAAACGAAGGTATTTATTTACCTCAGGAACTGAAACGCGATTGAGATTCGTTATCATTGAATTTAAAACGTGTACAACCAAGTTTAATTGTTTACAAAATTATGTACTATTGTTAACGTAATTGTATTTTTCTTATACACTCACGTCATTATGTATTACGAAGAAGGCAGTCGAAGTATTGACATTACCAGAGTTACCATTACGGATACGGTTTGACCGACCCGGAAGTCAAACTCGGTTATCGCTCTCGCTACCGCTGTACCACTGCGGCAAGAATAAATACCATTTATTAGATAATTTTCATTGTCACCGCTACCTATCGGCTGCACTGCCTACGTCGTTATAAAGTCAAGGGTAAAGCATTGATCGCACACTTATTGATTACTCAATTATTATTGTGTATATCATAGTTCTTTGCGCTCTTCGCTAGAGGCAGGCGCTCACCCTGTAGCTCACTCGTGTATCTCGCGTCTCTTTCACAGATTTAATGAGTTGTTTTGGTCACGTGACACATTGTTCTTCTATCTCATTGGTCAAAGACACGAGTGTGCCCCGCCGTGCGTTCAGATGAGTCATGTGCTTGTTTGTTTCCTTAGTAGTATAAAATGTTTGTGGCCGCAGTAAACAGTGGAAACTACACCTACAATTGTCTTTAATATTCAAATTAAAAAGTTAACGATGTCTTCTGTCGCGGGTGTATGTTCGTCATTGTATCTAATTATTACCGATTGAAAAAACGACCTTCAGTAATCTTATTTCAATACTAAATGAATACATGTTTGATGTTAAACCGTTGTGATGCATAAACATCTTGATAGTAAGAGCGCTAACCAATCAACCAACTAGAACACTGCCACCCACTACAACGCTTTATTTACTTCTCGAATAGGGCACACTTTGTTTGAAAAATGCCTCGATAAACTTATCCTTTACAACGTGGGACTGAAAATAGTTAGGCGACTATGATCATAATATATACCTTTGCCCCGTCCCTTTGGGGTTAAACATTTGTGAGTTTTGAATATGTTTGTTATTATCTTTTCATAGATCATATGAAACAAGCGGCCTTACTGTTGATGACCGGCCACACACCCAAATCGAAGTTATTGGGTCAGAAAACACCAAGTCCGAAGTCACCAACCGCCAAGTTACTAAGTCCCAAGTCCGTGGGTTCAGCGCCGAGTCTCCGTCGGACTGCAAGCCCGAAACTGTCGACACCAAAGTCTGCTAGCCCGAAGCTTTCGACATCGAAGTCAGCGAGTCCGAAGTCGGGCGGCCGTCGCTCGGCGTCCTTCGTCGTCAAGAGGAAGAGTTCTGCGCGCAAGAGCACGCCGCGTGGACGCACGTCGCGCGGCTCCGCGGCCTCCGCCACACCGGCCGATCAGACGGTCAGTATATGTTATTATGAAATAATGCGTTACCTACTCTTTTACTCCACATTTTAGAACATAATATATTAACACAAGTTAGTTAAACTGTACTTTGGATCTAGATAGCGCTGTGTAGAATGTTCTAGAATATTTATTTAATATAGGATTTTTCTAAAAGTAATGTTTATTTATTTATTTTCTGTACGCGCGACAATGTTTATTCACAATTTCATGATGATCGGTTGAGTAATTATAGTGGGAAAGTATAACCACCAAACTGACTTTTGCATTTATCATTAACGATCAAAATTACCGTGCTATAATGGAGTGTAAGAAAATTCTACACCTGAAAGAAGTTCCCCATTCAAAATAAAAAATAAATAGTATTAGTCATAGTATGTAACGAGCGCTGACCGCGTCTAGCCATTCGCACGTCTATGACACGGAATTATATTCTCATAAGTGAGTCTATATTCCCCGATGACGTTTCAACTAGTTGGTCTTGAAATAACTGATGCCTTCTGCATTCATAATAATAATACAACGCTTGTGACTTGCACTGCCGCCTGGGAGCCGTCGCGTACACACCTCTAACTCTACGACACGAGGAGCCCTACAGTGTGTTCGTTTGGAGAATGACGTTAATATAGTTTATCAAATAATGTGTAAAATCTCCCAAGAGTTTTCACTAGATATTTACTGTAAAACGTATGATGTATCTAAATGTGTTGTGATAAAGATGAAAATAACCTGGAAGATAGTGAGCTGTGACCTGTGAGTTAGTAATGTTTGACACTCTTAGGTTGAGACTGAGATGAATTTAAAAACGACATACCCGGCAAACTAATAATTCATTGAAAATTTGGTTTGCAAAAGTCAGGAACGTAATTTTCTGTTAAACTTAAGACTAACTTAGTGTAAAATTAAATCCAAGTTTGTGGGGTCGCAGTCCTTGTCCCTTGGTAGCTATCTTGAAAGAAGGGGGTGCGAGTGGTTTTTACGCTTTATTAGACAAACTATAGAAGTAATTGTGTTGCAAATTAAATTCTCTGCAGTTTTGATGGTTACTCTTGAGTGCTTTTACTGATCTGACATTGTTCGATTAGGTCATTGTATTTTTTACAAATTTAATTTATTTATTAGTATAAATAAATACCTACTTATTATTCCTTAAAAATATCTTATTACTTTTCATGTGGTCGACAAGAATTGCGTTAGAAACGCTGAATTTAGTGAAGTTTGTTTATTAGATATATTATGTTCTAAAAATTATATATTTCTTGTTTACATTTTTGTTATAATTTTTGCTATAACATACTTTTGTTCGCCCTCAGATCACAATACTCGACGCAACAGAATCGGACGTCGGCAACTCGACGCGTCGCAACTCATCGCGTCGCTCCGGCCACGGCAGCTTCGTCGCATCGCCCCCGCTGCCGAGCCCGAAGAAATCCGCCCTGAAAAACCCTCTAGCAAAGAAAAGCATGAGGAAAACGGAGTCCATCAAATTCGATCTGAGCAACCTGGAGAACCGCTCGCAGGAGTCGGCCGCGCTGACGCTGACGGACAGCACGCGCCGCGCGGGCGACAGCGCCACCGACGACGAGCTCGCGCTGCGCTACTCCGACACGTCCCCCTCGCCCTCGCCCTCGCCGCGCCGCTCCATCCACTCGCGCGGCGCCCGCCTGCTGGAGCGCTCGCTCGGCACCAGCCCCGCGCTGGCGGCGGGCCCGCGCGGCCGCACGCTCACCCCGGGCGGCGGGGCGCCGCGCCGGGCGTCGCGCGGCAGCGCCATCCTGCAGCGCGCGCTCAGCGGCGCGTCGTACTCGCGGCGCGCCACGCGCACCGTGTCGCTGCTGAGCGGCGCCGCCACGCCGCTGGACCCGCGCCGCACGCGCACGCTCAGCCCGCGCGACGCGCAGCGCGACCTCGAGTCCTACTCCATCGTCGACCTCGTCTCCATCGACTCCGACGCGTCCGCCCGCTCCGCGTCCGTCTACGACTCTGCCGTCTCCGACGCGGGTGAGCTCCGCTCCACGCCGCGCGACGGCGCCCCTCGGAGGACTAGATCGACCATCGAGCCCACGCTGCTGGGCTCCAGCACGCCCTACGTCGAGCGGGCCGGGACCTCGACCGACCCCGACTCCTCCGCCGCGACCGCCAACGATAGCACTCGATTCACGGACACCGGCCTGCGGTCGAGCGACACCACCCGTGCGTCGATGAGGTCCCGAGCGTCCAGCGGCAGATCTCGACCGTCGAGTAGTAGACCTCGCTTGTCGGTCGATAGATCTCGGTTGTCTAGTAACCGATCGCGGTTGTCGAGCGGCTCCAAGCTATCGAACGAGAGTTCTCGGTCGACGAGCTCGATATCCTCGCGTAAAACGAAAAAATCGTTGTCGACACCGGAGAACGCCAGTATTCCTATATCGGTGAACAGCACTAGAATTTCGCGAGTCTCGCGTAGCAGATCTCGAATCAACGACAGCGACTTGTTATTTGTAGAACTGGACGAAGCCGACGACTCGCCCAGGTCCTCTAGGAGAATAAGCACTGCCTCCAAGCGGTCGAGTTCAGCACCCCAGAGGGACAGCGTTGCCACTGCTGCGAACGCGACCCCGGTCGCCGGCCGACAGCATGGCGCGGGCATCAGTACCCCAGAAAACACTCACAGTCCCGAGGAAGCCAGTACTCCAGTTCTTAGCATTCAAAGTCTTCTAGACTCCAGTCAGGGTTCGATACAATCCCAGTTATCGAAGAAGCGAGGTCGACCGTCGCTCAAGAGAAAGACCATCGGCGTTCTGAGCGGACCTAAAATAAGAATAAGTTCGAAGTCCAAATCTTTGATCTTTAGCGCTTCCCGCGCGCGACGGAGGCTGAGCGAGGACTCCTACGAGAACTTGAACATTAGCGAGCGGCAGGACAATGAGATCGTTACGCCGAAGAGCGCCGTCAAATTAGTTCAGGAAGCGGTCAAGAACAAACATTCCACCGCAAAGAAACCGCAGTCGAAGCGATCAATAATAGACGACTTGAACGAGTCCGTCGTGATGAAGCAACTGTTCAACAGTCCAGTGAAGCGGAAGCTGTCCCAGAGTATGACGGAAATATCTAGAAAGCAGTTATTCGACGACGAAGAAACCGACGACGCCCGAATCACCGACCTTCTCTCGCGCAACGCCATACTGATGGCTCTCATGGGGCGAAAAGGAACCTCCGACGATTCACTGCTGGATCACACGGAAGCGTTCACACCCGAGCAGTTCGTGAGTCCCATCAGCACGCCCAGCCATAGCCCCAACCTGGCCGGCATCAAGCGGCTGTTCGGTCAGGCGACGCCCGATAACGACCTCAGGCGGGTCTCCGGGGTCAAGGCACTGTTCCGGTCGCAGCAGGAGAGGAAGTCGCCGAGAAATAGCCTGGGTGACATCAGAGGCGTCAAGAAACTCTTCAATAGAAGAAGCCCAGCTAACGATCTGAGAAACGTGTCCGGCGTCAAGAGAACTCTCCGACAGAGTCCCAAAAATGATTTGAGCGACGTGAGGGGTGTCAACCGTCTGTTCAGGCGGGACGAGAGGAGGAACGAGCTGAGCGACATGAGCGGGGTCGAGGAGCTGTTCAACGAGTCCAATAACTCGCACAGAGACGCCGAGAGCCTGTTCGATCAGCTGGTCGGGAGACCCACCATAAGAGCGGTCTACTCGAACACGTTTAGCACGAAACGCAAGTCGGCACAGAAGAAGAACACGCCTAAATCTAAATCTCTGCTCGCATCCCTCGACATTTCCCTCAATACTGAGGAATGGTTGAAACAAAATCTGAAGGTGCTACAGGAGCTCAGCAAGAAGCGGTCGCTCAAGGATGCAGAGCGGAGCAACAAGTCCGCGAACAAGTCGAGGCTGAACGCAACGCGCCAGCTGGCTAAGCTGTCCACCGACACGGTGGCGGGCGACGCCTCGCTGCGCGCGTCCCGCGGGAGGGCGTCCACCCAGAAGTCCGCGTCGGAGGTGTACGGCGCGCACACGCTGCCCATCAAGAAGAGGTCGGTGGCGGAGCGCAGTGGCGGCGCCGCGCTGCCGCTCAAGAAGCGCGCCGTGGTGCACTCGACGCCCGTGAAGGGCCGCCAGCTCAACATCACCATGAACGCGTCCGAGCTCGGCCGCGTGTCGCCCATCGTGGCCGACAGGCCGCGCCAGCTGGAGCCCGCAGCGCACAGGTAATTACAATGCATATTCATTTCCCAGTAGAATGCTGCTCAAATCCACCACAATGTTTTATTTATTATCTTCACACATACTAACATTACTGGATGGATCCTAATGAGATAGTTTGTACAATTTTAGACATAGAAACTTAAACTCTATAACAAATTACAAATAATGCTGTGAATTTACTTAGAGTGCAACAAAATAGATCTGTCTCCCTAACAAAGAATTGATTGAGCGTGTGAAGTGTGCGCATCAGAAGCGCTTTACTACGAAGATTTGTGCGGACCCTCGGCACCGCCAGTAGCCACGCCCACCAAATTGATATTCTGGTTCATACGTCTGGTTTCTTTCAGGTCTACGACAGAAACAGAACTTACAGAAGTAAAGTCGAGAAGTCGCCGCGCCACTAAGGCCCAGCGCTCTGCTATATCACCTAAAGTTAAGAAGCCATCACCTGCCAAAACTCGTGGAAAGTCCAAAGTCCCCACTCCTACTAAAACACCTTCAACTCCTGCCAAAGAAAAATCGCCTGCTAAACCCAAACGAACGGCGGCTGCCAAAAAAGCGGCGACTCCTGTAACTAAACCTACGAGTCCCAAGCCGGTCAGTCCTAAACCGACTCGTTCTCGAAGAGCGGCTCCTGGAAGTCCAAAAACTGATGCTAAAAATCGTGGAGCGAAGTTAGTTGTTGCCAAGAAATCTCCCGTGTTGAGCCCGCAGCCCAGGGCTTCACGCAAAAGGAAAGAACCAGACTCGGTGCCAACACCTAAAGCCACTCCAAAACGACGAACTCGCGCCATTCGCAACAAGGACGAGATGGTTACCGAGAAGCCTAAAACACCAAAGAACACAAGAGCTAAAGTACTTAAAACCACAGTCGCTGTCGTTAAACCGTCGCCACAGTTGAAACCTCGCGCCACTAGACGGAAAGCCAATGATAATGCGGCGGAGAAGTCGAAAGAAGCCGTAGAGCCCAAGGTAACACGAAAGGCAGGAACAACAAAAGGAACGCGTAAAGTCGCCGCTAAAAATAAAAAGATAGAATCTCCCAAAAAATCTCCAGCGCCGTCTCTGAAGAAGTCGCGGAGACAGTCGCCTAAAGAAGTGACCGCAGAAGTCGCGCCCAAGACCAGAGGCAGAGGAAAGACTGCAACCGCAAATAATCAGCCTAACCAGAGTCCTGCTGAAGACGCTCCACCAAAAACAAGAAGAGGTCGCGCTGCCAATATTGAGGAAGCTGTTGCTCCTAAAAAGGCGCGAAAGACAGATAAACAAGAATCGGTACAAGAACAAGCCAAAACCGTAACAAAAAAAACTAACAAACAAGAAAAACCAGCGGAGAAAGCAAAAGTAACTCGCGGGAAGAAGATTGTACAACAAGAAAGTGTCACGTCCGAGCACACCACACGTTCACGAAGGGGAGCCAAACCTGAGAGCACCGAACCAATAGCGAGCACTCGGAAGAGAAAATCTGAGGCTGTGGACGACAGACCGGCCAAGGTGAGCAAGACAACAGCGAGTGTCGCCAGCAGAGGAAGGAGTAGAAAGATTGAGTCGCCGGTGAAAGCGACAGTCAACGTAGCCAAGAAGGCTCCAGCCAAGCAGAGTAAACAGACCGGGAAGCAGGCCCCTGTGGATGCGCCGAAGAAGGCTACCAGGTCCAAGAAGGTTGAAGTGTCCCCGCAAGTGCCCAAGACTGCAGCCAGGTCTACCCGAGGGAAAAAGGTATGTTGAACTTCTACATAATGTTTTTACTACTATCTACATTATTAACTAGGAAAGTGTGCACATGTGCGATTCGAGGCTGTATATGGTGTTCCGGGTGCGATAGCATTTTATTTTCATCGCGAAGTTCTTAGTAGAAAAGACTTGCCTTCCGCTACATTGACCCAAAAAATATAAAAGCATAATGCGGATTTTAATACTCCGCTTACGATCCCTGGGATATACAAGCGTACTTTAACAATATGAACTTTTAATATTTACTGATAAAAAAAAGTTTTGACAATTGACGAATAACTTATATATTAATTTGCAGAATGTAACTGTTGAAGTGGCTCTTGAAGCCGGGAAGCGCACGCGGAAACCTGCCGTTGCAATCCCAGTTGAAGGTAAGACGGTCTAAGTTTATTAAAGAAAACTTGTCGCGATATTTTCAGGCTGCCTTTCCAGGGTGCGGGCCGGAACCTCCACGTGGTGCACCTGGGCAACGTAGGCGAGCAGCGCCTCCCACTCGCCACGGGAGACGCTGCTGCCTGCGGCCAATCCGGCCGGGGTGGGAGTGGCCCTCTAGAGGGCTGCTCCGAGGCTCTCCACGTGTCCCTCTGACTAGCAGATGGCACAGTGGGGAGCGAGCGGGGGGCGAGCTGATTGTCTGCGCGCCGACGGTTGGGTGACAGGATGGCCTCCTGTCACCCTACACCCCACCGTCGGCGAAGTGGCGCGATGCTCGCCCCACCCCCCCTTTCGGGGGGTCGAGGGGGCCATCTTAAAACCGTAGATGGCCCGGGGTCAGCTGGGGTGCGAGGGATATGCCCATTGGGTAACCTTACACCCCGGTTACTAAGGCCCGAGACGGCGTGCGGTTTTAGTCGGTTCGATCCCGACATAACCACCCCCGATGGCCGACGGGGGTGGTATCCATGGGGATTTCCGCACGATAAAAAAAAAAAGCTGTCATACCATTAGAGAATGTCAATAGGATAGTGAGCCGGAAACTGAGCCGCAAAATAGAAAGCATCTTGCGGGTATGCACTGTACAGTTAGGTTGGGTGGAAACACACAGTTCGTAGTTTAATTGGCGGCATAAAATATACACAAGCAATAAAAATGCCTTACTAAGTCTTTCTTTTATCTTTAATTACTTTGATTAAATTCAAGGTCTCAACGATCGTACTTATTTTGTGTATTGCTACGTTTTGAAATCACCACTGTTCATTATATCTGTCCAAAGCGAGGAGCGCGTCGCGTCGCCGCCGGTAGCGGCCACGAGACATCGGGCGGCGAGCTCCGCCCTCCGCTAACACAAGTACAAATACTTAAATAAGGTAACTCTATTTCATTGTACTTTTCTATCCCCTATACTTGTTTTTTCACCTTCCCTGAGGTATATACTTTAAGATGCCACAAGATATCGCACTTCTGTCAGAAAATTACATCATCATCTGCCTCCTAATGGCCATATGCACACGTCTATATAATATCTATTATTTTTGAATTTGTAAATTAAAAACATTATCCTGTTCATGCAGCCATGGATTGTTCTCAATGTCCTGTGGTGGACAGGAATTACAGTAGCGGTACCACAAGAGTGAGATAAGTAGTGTTTTGAGTAAAGAAAAAAGACTATTTACTGTCCGTCGTAAGTGCATTCTTTCGTAGAATATTTCAGATATGCTTAGTACAAAATTTGAAGGGAAAAATGAAACACTTATGTATATAATATAAATCATAATATAATATATTTTATATTACAAGCCTTATACTTTGGGTGTGCACACCATATTATATTATATACAAGCTTCTCTTAACGATTTATACATGTTCTAATTAAATATACGAATTTTACATGATCACCTACTCCTTATATTAGTTTACTATCATTCTTGTAATACAAGAGCATTATTCTGCTGACCATATATGACTTAAGAAGGTGTTAGGGTACAGTTTGTGTATCTTGTGAAGGATTCTTTGAACCCTATGGTTGAAGCAATTAATATTAATGTTGTATAAGATTCTAAACGGTTAATATTGTTTCAGGTGCGGTAATACGCGTATATTTTGTGAAGAATTTTATATAAGAGTATTTTAAGGTTATATTGTTCTGCTAGATACTGTGTTCAGTGTGTGCGTTACGTATAATTCTGAGATGGAATGATAGGTTAACTTGTGATTATGTCTGTCTGTACTAAGTACTTCAATAATGTTGTTAATAAGAAACGGTTGTGTTTAGCACAACTTATATGTTGACATGAGTGGTGCCGAGTGCACCTTGGAACTGTAAGCGGTCTGTGATTGCATGATTTTAATTTACAAAGCTTCATTTAGTACAACTCACTTGACCCCTCTATGCAAGAGACATAATGCAAGAACTAGGCTCCCTTGATTTTAATACAATCATGTAGTTTTTTTAGGCAATTTATTTATAATTTTTCAATGTAGCTTTCTGTTATTTTTAAGGTTTTTCTTTCGTAGTGTGTGGTGCTAATAACGCACAAGTAGCTTTTGGCTTTAGTTATATTTTACAGTAATAACAAATATTTGATATTTATGTGCATTTATTTCATTAACTGGTCTCATGGTACTGGCGCTCGTTGGACGCACATCATTTTATGCTGTGACGCATTTTGTGACAATAAAGTTGACTGCACGAACGGCCAGCGGTTCAGTGGTCACCTCGTCGAATGCCACTGTGTCCAGGGTTGTGGGTGCGAACCCCACTTAGTACAATTATTATTTGTGATTCAATTTGTTTGAGATCAATAATGTTATTGGAAAAGAATTATCCATGTATCCATTAAACAATACGTTACATATATAGGTATCTATGAAGAGTATCAGTACATGTCCAAATTATTACATAATATTAGCTACTATAAGAATCTGATATTTTTTAAAATATTGTTGAATAGAATTTAATAAAGTCGTGACATACGATTTTGTGTTTTTATTTCAATTAACTACATTTATACCTCCACTATGGCATGTTACTACGCTTTTGTGTTACCGACGAGAGAAAGGGGGGTGGATCCACGGAGTATTATTATATTTCTATTAAATAATGATATTAAAATTATTCATGCAAAAAACGGTTGATAATTTCTAAGTGACCTTGTATCTCCTATGATGTATCACTTTTTTTGACGAGATATAATCGATAGAAAATTGAATGAACGTCGTAGCTCCGAGTTAGGAGTTATACTAAATGGAAATCTCGATACGCAGCAGAATGACCTTCAAAATGATGGAGCTTCCCCTCCGCTGCGCGCGATGTTATACAGTCCTTACCTAGCGTAATAAATTCTTTGATTCGTAAGCTATTCAGTTTTGTAATGGAAATTTACAATACTAAACGGTATCCCCCGATTTTGTTATCAATGATTTTTAGAATTGCGGCCATATTGAAGCAATTTTAAAGACGTATTCACGTCAAGAAACGTACTTGGAATGAGTTCAAATACTATCCCGATCATAGTATTAGAACTCATTCGAAAGCCGTATATTTAGAAGTAGGCAGGTATAGGTTCCGTGGGAAGGGGTGAAGGGGCGAAGGGGAGCGGGGCTAGTCGCGGTCCCGGCGCGAGGAGTACTTGACGGGGTTGGAGATGCGGAAGATGGCGGGCAGCAGGTGCGCCAGCGTGGCGAAGAGCGCGGGCGCCGTGGCGGGCGGCAGCACGAAGTGCAGCGTGCGCAGCTCCGCGCCGCCCCAGCCCGCCGCCTCCAGCATGAAGCCCTTGGCGCACTTCAGCACCAGCTCCGCCCGCCGCGCGCACCACGCCACCGTCGTCTCCTGCCGCGCACACACACACACAGAATATACAAGTGCCTGTCACTGCGATAGTAGGTAACGTAAGTTCACATACCTCTGACAGCTCGTGACGCAACAACAACGGGATGGAGAGGCTCGTGATGTCATTGCTGCAGGCCGCCTTGAGAATGTTACGTAAGCCCAAGATAGCGGGGTGCCGGGACGTTATGTCGCCTGAAACACGCCAGTAACGTTATTATAAGGAGATGGTAAGTCGATAGCGTAAACAGAAACTATTGTTACGATAGTCGTGGTCATGGTACAGCAGTGGGAGCAGTCACTAACCGGAGCGCAGCTCGGAGTCGTCGACGATGAGGTGGAATACGACGTGCGCCTCGTCCAGGTTGCTGTGCTTGGTCACGAACATGTCGCCCGTCTGCAGGTCGCGGCGCGGCCGCTGACGCGCGCCGCCTGACGCAGGCCCGCTGCCGTTGCTCAAGTTCTCGGCCTGCTCTTTCAGACGCTGGCTGTTGCGTTTTTCCGCCTATGATAAAATTAGGAGATTCAGTCTGCTATAGAAGTCTAGGAACAGCCAGAATTATATTGAGTAGTACTTCGAAATCCTTACGGTAGGTATCTGTTTAGCGAGTGTGACGCCCTTTGATCTCACTAGTTCGACGGTCGAACTAATGAATCGAATTAGTGAGAACAAGGTGTGATACTACACCGGTGTTCAGCACGGCCGTAGGCTGCGGAAGTTGCTTCCTATCAGATCGAGTGAGGAATGTTCGCGAAATGGGAAATAAAACGCAAAAGATCGCTTTCACTGTGCGGTTACGTTTGCGGTAACTGTTGAGTTACGATTATAAGAGATAACACCAGATAAGTTGATATTATAAGGTGAGCACTGACCGGTTCGCGAACCTTCTCGCTGATTTCCTTGAGCTGCAGCTCGACGTCGGCGAAGTGGTGCTCGGTGCTGGCGGAGGCGGCGGCGGCCAGCGTCGTGGTGGGCGGCGCGGGCCGGCGCGGTGGCGACTCCGTCAGCAGCACCACGCCCGTCAGCTCCGCCGAGTACAGCGACAGTGACGTCTGGAGGCGCCGCGAGCCCTCCAGCGGGCTGCGGGACCGACCACGTCCAATGTTAAAGATATTTTTAAGCGAGGCGTGAAAAGGCATCTGTCTAGGCCGTCAAGGTAGGGACCGCCGTTTTGGGACGAATGGTGTCTGGAATGGCGGCCCGTACCCTCTGGACTTTACCCTTGCTTCTTACCATCCAGCGGGGTTAAGTTAATTGACGGACTGAATATAAAAAAAAAAAAAAATTTCACTGCGCAAAGTTTGAACTCCTTAGCATTGTTCTCAGTTGCATCCAAAAGTTTCAACTCGGAGCCAAGGGTCCACTTACTCTTTCTTCTCCTTTTGATTTGATTACGACTTTTATGGGTACAATTGTTGTCTGACCACTCGACCTCGAGCGGAAAGCCTGCGGCAGAACCTCGTCTGTCAATCAGCTCATTGACGGATGACGCTCGTAACTGCGAGTCGATGCAACTGTGCAAAATTGGTAAATATCCAGGTAAAGTTGGCCTGGCCCCGATGGTCTTGATGACTTCAAATGCCCCCGATACTGTATTCAAATTACATAAGTTCAAGTAGAAAAAAAATCATAGTCCAGGATTAACTCACTTGACAGCACATAAGTCCATAATATCCATGGCGACGATGCGGATATTATGTGTTTGTTTCAGCTGGCTCCCGAGGTGGATGGTGAAGCTTTCCTCTAGACGGAGTCCGTTGGCAGCAGGAGTTATGGGTGCCGGTATGGAGCCGATTTCCGGTGAGAATGTAGCCAATGGAGAGTTACTGTGTGGTTTAATGGTTATTACTTAAGATATTTAGCATGTCTAGAGACCATAAATGACAGAAGAATTGTCAACCTATAACAATACCTGGGAGTATTAAGAGCTGAAGTACTCTGGTACTCCTCAAGAGTATTCATGAGCCAGGCGCGGTGCTGCGCGCGCTGGGTCTGCCGCAAGGCATCAAGCTGGGACCCCCATCGCCCCGCCACTAGAGCCTGCTGTTCGAAGTGGGCAGTAGCCAGCTCATTGATTTCTTCCTCGGTTGTTGAAACATTTAGTTGCTTTATCTTCTCTTCCATTTCTTCAGTTTGCCTGATGAGAGATCATTCATTTATGTATGAAACTGAATTAGCTAATTTTTTGGCACTATATGCCACTTAATGTAACTTCATGCAACACACTTACGTATCTGTAAGTTTCTTGATATCTTCTTCTCTATTCTGAAGAGTGTTTGAGATGGTCTTAGCATATGAATTCTCCACCTGCAATATTGTCTCGAGTGCCGGCGAGTGTACCAATTTATGATATGCAGCTGCAAACACCTCTTCATCAGAGGTCCCCTTCTGTTCTGCAAACTCTACAACATTTTCCTTAAATGACTTCTCCCAGTTTTTGATAAGTCCTTCTACATTGATTTCAGAGTTCTTCAGCTGGTCAATCAGCTTGCCATCGCGGCTGTTGTGATAGGTCTTAGTCTCTTGAGCTACAAACTTTGATAACTTTTCATTAAGTTCTGCAAGGAAAGAATACTATTAAAATTTTACACAGAAGCTAATTCTTGTCCTCCAACGTCTTTGTTTCTGTGGAAATTTATTTAAAGGTGATCTTTAAACCTTGTTATTAAAATTACTGTCGCATGTACATTATATAGTACTTCTGATGTAAAATAAGTGGGCGTAATTCCGGATATTTCTTGTATTAGTTTATTTTTGCAGTTTGTAACTAGAAATAATATGACTAAATATTTCATTAAGTATAAGGAGTTTAGGTCATATGGGAACCCCATTATATCGCAATGTTACCTACAGCACTGCGTAAGTGCTGACTAGTGCTAGACTCGGCTAAGTGCCACTTACCGTCTTCTAAGTACACTGGCAGGCGGAACATGGTGATAACCCTCTGTACTAGTTCGCGGGTGGAACCTGGCAGAGGGATGTCCACTGGAACCTCCAACTTAAACGTTAGCTCATCGGTTGTACAAGCAGGGAACTCATATAAAAATGTTTTCACTATACTTTGCGGTCTTTGAATTATTTCAGTCATTGTTAACAACTTTGATAACGAAATGCAGTACGGTTGCTATAGCTCTAACACAGCAGGCAATATTATCCACTTAACTATTGTAGTTGAGTTAATTCATGAAGTAGAACGGAGGATACTCTTTAATAAAAATCAACAGACGGACGGAACAATAACAACATACAACAGCAAGTTGACAGCAAGTTGACAGCCGTTGACAGCACAAATGACCTGACATGACACTGACATTTGAAAAATTGAATTTCTGGCATAAATGCCATTCGTTCGGAAACACTTACGATGACGTTTCTGAATAGAATATTTAAAAGAATTTTATTCATTCACTTCAACAAAATACCCATTTAACATTTGAGTTATAATAAAGGTTCGCTTTTCAAGAGTTACGTTTCACTGAGCTCAGTGAGCTCTTTTGCAGCCTGCAGGCATTTTGTAACTGACTCACGTATTATTATTATTATTATTATATTGTTAACAGGCAGGCAGTCGTTACGACTGATAACGCCCGTATCCAGATTCCCTTATTCTGATTCAATTGCCAGTTAATTTGTATGCATCCAATCTGTTCTTGAACTGTATGATGCTGTCAGCGTATTATGCGTACGTATTATAGAAATTTAAGTTAGGTTTCTCTCAATGCCTAAGTTGGAGTAAGGCGTTGTGAATCTGGCGTTTTTCAGAGTTACTTGCACTGGATTAGGGTTTAATTTGATTTTAAGTAGAACGTGAGTTCAGTTTAATTTGATTTGATTCTAATGAAACGTAAAAACTTCGTTTTATAAATCGGCAATTAATCCAGCCCTAAAGTATCTAAGTACCTATATTAGGCCAGATACCGTAAACCACCTGTCCCAGCTTTTGATTATATCAAAGGTCCCAGCATGTCAGCAAATTATACCGAACTATGAAGACTCTATTTCTTCATCCGAGCACCAATCTCGGTTGCATCTAAAGATGATCCAAAGCGTGTAGGTACTTTGGAGTCCGGCACGTTTAAATTGAAACAATTCTGTTTACGGTGAGCATTTTGGTGCGACGTCATCGGTGGTGATGACACCCTTGGTTTTCATACTATCTATTGCACTAGTGATATTTAGCCTCCGTGAGTTCCGGGAAGCGGAAATAGGCTCATCCCATTAGATACGTGAGACTGAATACCTCTGCCTAATCCTTCTGGAATGGAATGAATATATGGCTCTCCGTACACAAGCCTATTAGCGAAGGCTATGGCTTACATAAAGATAACCCAGAAAGGAAGTTCCTAGAAACTTTGACAAATGGGCTACTTGACCAGTAACGGACGATACTTATTTTCCCCATTAAGAGTATCTCAACGATACAGACCCACGGGTTTAGAGTGTGTTAGATATTCCAAGCTATTATTACTACATTCAAATTTCCCCAATCCTCAATCTATTTTCTTCAAGAGAATACGTTTCAACGATATAGTCACAGTATTTTCAGTTCTAATAGAATAGCCTCGTCAAATACAGATTAGGTACTTAGGGAGGGAAATGATAAGTATGATAACTACATGACATGGATCCGACACAATGTTGAGCTTAGAAAAGTGAGCTATGAAACTTTATTAGATAGATATGTACCATGACCTACTTTTATCTTTTGTATTACGTATATTATGCTAGGTATCTCAATAAGATTTATATTTAGAAGGTACCATAGGTACATTGAGTGCTCTAGGTTCGGTATTCGGTATATTTAGATCCGCATTGTTTGAAAATACTTAGTAGTTTTATGAGAAATTGGAAATAACTATCTAACCTTGTTTCAGGGTGTTAGTGTAGTGTGTAAAGATAAAATTCGTATTTATAAAAGTGTGTCCTCGTGGGCACATGTCATTTAGTTCAGACTTCGTAGATTCTTTATTAAAACAGAATATGAATACATAGTATTCCTTATAATAAGTATATTTCCTTTGTAGCTGTTAGAATAACATAGTACGGGGACAGTACTACACAGTTTGGTAATAGTAGAACTATATTTTCATTATATATAAATTAAAAAAATGGAAACAATAAATTAATTACATAAAGAAATTAAATAAAATTGTCCAGTTCACATCGTGGTGTTTAATCCGATGCAAATGAACCGTGCGTGCGGTCGGGCGGTGTGCTGCACGGCGATACTCAGGTCTCTACGACGACTAGTCTCAGGTCCTTACGCAGCCTCGCCGCCCTCCTCCTCCTCGGCGCTGGCGGTGAGCATGGTGATGAGCTTGGTGGTGTCGATGAAACCCTTGTCGTCGATGTCCATCTGGTCGTACGCCTCGTCGACCTCGTCGGCGCTGAACTTGTCGCCCCAGGTCATGAGGGCGTGCCTCAGTCTCTCGGAGTCGATCTTGCCCTCATCGTCGAAGGTCTTGAAGGCGTTGATGACAACGTCGTCCTCGTCGGAACCGCCGGACATGCGGTTCGCGAAGAGGGTCAGGAGCTGGGTGAAGTTGATGGGGCCGGAAGCCTCATTGACCATGTCATCGAGCTCCTTCTCCGACGCTAGCCTGCCGAGCGAGTCGAAGGTGGCGCGCAGGTCGTTCTTACCGATGATACCGTCCTTGTCGTGGTCCATTAGCTGGAAGGCCTGCGAGACAAGAGAACAGCTCATTAGAAAGTAAATCACTACGCATTTGTACAATTTTGTAATTGCGTACGCTGAAGACAATGAATATTTAAGATGGCTCTCCATGTTTACAAAACAGACATCGGGCACGAGCTAAACACAACTTGTGACACAATTTGCGTAGTTCTAGGGAATTGACGTCACGATGACGCGGAGACTAATTGTACTTCAAGGAACAATGATATCGGCCTAAATGCAACATTTAGGGAGGCAGATACATCTACTTGTACCTTTCATCAGAATTTCAGAAATGCTGAATTTTACGTCACAATCGATGAAAACGTGTAGTTTATCGAGATGCTTACCTCCTTGAACTCAGCGACCTGCTTCTGTGAGAACATGGAGAAGACATTGGAGCCAGTGCGCTTAGCCTTGCGGCTTCCGCGTGAGGATTGCCTGTCGCTGCCTCCGGTGGCGGCGGGTGCTGGGGCGGGGGCTTCCTCCGCCGCTGGCGCCTCTTCTTTTGCCTTCTTCTTCTTTACTTTCTTATCCTTATCAGCCTGGAAATAAGAAACACTTATTAATACACTTCAGTTCACCCTACTTGCGTAGTGAGATAGTAGATCTAAATATTTGTAGCTATCAACCTACTCATATTTCAGTTAGTTGTGTTGAAAATGAACGCCATTAAATTATATTTAGCATGATTTTATTTTAGGGTTTACATTTTTGTAGTTTTCATATTGTCCAGTTCATAAAAGTGGAGAAATATCCCCTTCAATAATTTCAGCTCAATGTTCCACCGTTTAAAAAGTGTAACATAATTATCGTGTACTTTCATCACCCGTGGCCTGATTAGGCGTGGCTCGGTGCGCCCCTATATTTAGCTCTGGCGGCGCCCGCTCATCTCTCACCCGCCACATCGCTGTTCTTCCGTTACATAATGTTATATTTAGAACTACGCGTGCTCCAGTTTCTTCAGCAACAGGTAGGAATTTGTTTATTTAATTAATTTCTACATAGTTTTCTTTGATTTATTCATATAACCCAACGCTTAGCAAAGTTAGTTGTATTTTGAATCTTAATTTTGTTGTCCTATTCTGAACAATTTTAGCTTTCTTTAAATTTTTTCAAATACTTGAGAATCTATTTTTTTTTTGCAAAGGTTTAATTTCGGTTGGTTGGATGCTATGACGGAAACTGGTTGAGGCTAATGTCTATCTGAAGATGTAAGTTGGCTAACTGATTGAAGAATTTCAATTCTAGTAACGGCTTTCGAACACTTGCGTTCGTTTAGATTTGTTTAGACGAATTGCACCAAGTTTATTACTTCTAACTTTTAAACTGTTATTATTTCAATTGTTTGTATGACTTGTTGCATGATTAGAGTATTTGCATTCAATCCAAGAGTATCGTCATCATTATTATCTCCTTTACTATTTCGTTTTATGTTAACTTGTTTCGTATCTCGCTCGTGAGCGACCGCGACGTGATCTTCAGCTAGTCCCGGAGACTGCGCTTCATCAGAGAGTTCACCACTGACACTGTTTCACTTTCATCACTTATGTGTTCACTTGTATGTCACTGTGTCTAACACTTACCATTGTGATGTGTGTTGGACGTTCGACGGAGGAGAGACTGTTCCGCTCGGCAGTCCCACCCTGACTCCGAGTTTTCGTTCCCTCTCAGAGATCCAGGAGTGTCCCCCCTCCCTTCCGCTACTCCCCGGCGGCCGCGCAGCTCGCCATTCCTTTTTTAGTTCGACAAATACGATAGTCTTCGAATCAGCATCAGAACGGTTTGGGCGGCCCGCCGGATCAGCCGTAGTAACGCTTTTGTTTAGATTTAAAAATAATCAGCTCACCTGTCAAGGGTGGGCGCTTCCCTGGGTACCATAAATGTTTCCCGACAAATAAACAATTACTAATTATAAATTTGACGGCTATCGGTTAACTCAAATCCTTCATTCTTATTACAGTCAAATTAATTACCATCTTGGCGGTCTACATTTTCACTTAGGAGGTGCCTAATTTGTCTTTTTTTTGGTCAGTGATAATAAAATCGTTTAAATTGTCTAATTGAAGGTGATTTTTGATTAGAGGTCTAAAGGGTGGTTCTGTTTGATGAGATAATGATCTGATTGAAACCATGAGTTAATCATAAAACTCTTTTTCTGAAGCCCTTTAAAATAAAATTCTTTTATTTAGATGGAAAAGTTTATTGTAACCAATAAACTCATTCTCTATTTTTTTTTGGATAAATATTATCGTTATTCCGTATTTATTGCTATTTATGTTACAAAACAAGATATTCTAGAAATACCTACTCATAATTGGTGCTATTACTAGCGCTATCTATGTTCGTTATATTATTGGTTACTGTAATTTCATGATTTAATAGATATTTCGAGAATTTTGCATACCTATTTGAATTACTATTTCCATTATATTATGATCATAGTAAAATTATATTTGTATCTAATTACCGTGTCGGCTAGTCTGTTATCATCTTCAAACCTTTGGCTTCTGCATTTCTGGAGAATTCCAAATTCATCACATTGTTTATTTCGTGACTCATTTCAGTGGGTGTACTATATAGGTATAACGCAGCTTTTATATTTAAACATCACGAATATAATTCTTGTTTACGTAGGCTGATAATTCAGTTCCAGATAATCTCTCTCTCATAATCTTGTATCTGCATAAAGATTCAGATATAGATCACCACTGATATAAGATGGATTGATCCCACTAACAGTTGAGGCAAAGTAGAAGTGACCCGTTGCAATAATTCCAGAGAAACTGAAAATTTACAAAAAAAATATCCTTTCATAGTCCTTCCTGTGTATGCAACGACGTTTATGCAAATTGTTATGATCGATAGAGTAGGAGACTTCGTGAAAGTGTAACGAATAAATATAAGTAATCTCACTAGGTATACTAATTCAGAGTCGACATCCTGTCTGGGTGTTACCTTTTCGATGTAAATTTATACTTAGAAAAAGTTAGCATAATTATCAACTGCTTTAAAAATTCATTGTAGCAATCATGAACTGTGACTTAGAAAAAGTCACTATCAGCAATCTCACTTTCCCATTCATAATATTGATTACTTAGGATGTTGCCGTAGTATTATGCATTTTGTGTCTTAAAAGTAGAGAATGGTTTCTTGTCAAAAATAATTGCGCATTTGCATTTTTAAACAGTTTTATTTAACTCGACCTGTTGCTTTGGGTCAAATCTGGTACCTAATTGAAATTTGAACCCCTTTCAGCTGATTTGTCTGATATTTGGCAGAAATCTTTAGTTCTGATGACAATACAATTTAAAACTGTTTAACTTATAAAAGATTTTTTCATAATTTTTATTTGAATATGGAGGGTTAATCAAACTAAGTAGTGTCAGTGTTTTATAAAATTTGATCGTCCTGAAACGTGTTGTATATCTGAATATCTACTCAAATTCTATATTTATTACTATTGGAAACCACTGTCAGATTTGAAACATTCTTGTCGAGTTGCCAACGAACGTACGTGTACCTAACTCGACTTGCATTAGATATTAGTGATAGATAGGTACTCTTTCAAATAAACGATCTATCGTGTTGTACACTGAAGCCACTTAATTATGAATGATACTAATCTAATTAGAAAACTTAGGTACCTAGATACGAACTGAGTACAGCCAGCAATAAAATAGCTTAACACATTCAACCTAGAAATGTCTGTTAATTATTATTTTAATTACAAATAATTTTATATAGGTACCGTGCGCTTGTCTGCCACCTAAGTGGTATATAAAAAAAAGGTATACTTTTATTTACACCTAGGTATGCAATACCATTTGATTGTATAAAGCAATACCTAGGTATGAAAAAACAGACAATGACAATGTATTCGGTGCAATGAATAAAATTGAATTGAATTGTCATTCGGTATTGTTCTCGTAGATATTGAATTAGAAGAAACATTTTAACGCTTTTAATTTAGGTATTAGGTATGTGAGTTTAATTAAATTACAAATTTTCCTGTAAAAACAGATCATGACCATAGTGTACGTACACATAAAACATAGTTAAGTAATATAAAATAGGTCGTTCTCGTTAATAGGTGCCTAAGTCTAACTATAAAACTATAGTTGTCACAAAATAAAAGGCCCACTTTGACATTTCGTGCCCATGAAGTTCTTATTTTTTATATTTTTTATCAATTGAAATGTTCTAAAGGTAATTATACCTTGTCTAATTTAGGATGATAATAATGACAGTTTATGTCTATGAAGTATCGTATTTTTTTATACAACATTAAACCTATAAAATTATTGTAATTCATAGACAAGCCCCGCCCACTTGTCATAGTGAAGCGTCTTGCAAGAATATAGCACAATTGACTTTACACAAATGAATCGAATGAATCGAATTTAAAATAATTTATTGAAATTATTAAGTACTTATACTACTAAAATTTTTGTGATATAATTAGCTAAATATGATACGAAACATAAATACTATACCATAAAACTTCTCTTTTGTCATCCTGAAGTAAGTTACCTAAAATAATAAAAAATAAATGTTTTTGTATTTTTGTAACTATCGATTCCATATTCTATGGGAACGATAATCGAAAATCGAAAGAACCATTTTCGATTATACTATATGGGGTACCCTACTTGGAGCTGTCAAAATTATCATCCTAGATTAGACAAGGTATACATTTTTCATTGGCAGGTACCGCCCACTCGGCTAAGTGCTGTGCATAACGATTTTTTCATATAGTCCACAGACTATTAATAATCAGTTAAGGAAAGAAAATATCGAGTGAGATATTTTTTTTCAAGCCCGACGCGCACTTTTATTTTTATTTATTTTAATAATTGTGTTTAGATTCTGAAGACTGATTTAATTATTCTTGTTGTTTTGTGATTGAGTGAATGTTATTGTAAAAAAAATATTACAAATAAGTAAATTGACCTATAATAACATTGTATTGTTTTAAAATACCTACAAAATCAAAGGTTAAGCTAATTTTACTAATCAGAACTTTATTCCAATGCAGTTTATATACATATTCAAATCGATTAAATCCCCATGCAAACTGGATTCGATTCATCGTGAGTATCGAATACCGAATCGTATAGGTACATAACTAGTTACGCCACGAGGACAAACGTCAAAACGGGCCTTTTATTTTGTGTTGAGTATAAAATAGGTGTATCTATAAAAAAATATAAAGCAAAATCCCATCAATTTGAGCGGTGACAACCCACGTGGATGCTGGGAAATTACATTACATTACATGGAAATAATGTTATTACCTATTCGACATTTGCGCGGGGTTTCAATTTTCCCTGACTCGAGAGTCGACCCGCCACCCCGCAAAAGAGGCCCAATAAGATGGTTAGGTTAGTTGCCTCGACCAATGGGGTTCGCGAACCGCCAGAGACCGAGCCGGCTAGAAGCGACATGTTCCAAGGTGACCGGACCTTTATACTGTTGCTAAAGGATCTCACTAGCGCGTTTCAGAAACGCCATCTAGTTTTCGTAGCGAAGTTCATTTTATGGATATTAATAATTTTAGTTAGGTATTCACTTTATCTATAAGTACATATCTATTTAATTATTTTCTAAGCATATTAACAAAATTTTTAGGAAGCTGATAATTTCCGAACAGGTTTTTTTATACCTACCTCTTAGGTGGCAGACAAGCGCACAGCACACTTGATGGGCAGCGGTCACCGTGGTCTATGCTAAGAAATGCTGTGTCATGGAATGTGATTATGTTTTCAGTTGTGTAGCGAGCGAGCAACATGGCGTAAAGTGCCATGAGGCATAGGGTTTTGTTTCTCATCTCAAACAGGCTGGGACTTGTTACATTGATGATTAGGACTTAGGACATACGAATTCAGGTTTATTTAGCTACTACTCTGCAGGTAGGCCGACAACATATCTATTAGATCAACGTTTCCCAAACTTTATTTTCCCATGCCATAACCACGTGAAGATTGTGCCTATCAACTACCGGCTTGCAGGCGAGGGTTTTTTTTTATTCTTGATAGGCTTACGTTTGACCTCAATCTCACCTGATGGTAAGTGACGATGTGGTCTACGATGAATCACGCTTGCCTAGAAGGAACCTATTCACTCGTGACTTGAAAACTCCCAGGTTATAGCTTTCCGGAAACACAGACTCAGGCAAGGAATTCCACTCCTTAGCTGTATGTGTTGCTTGAATTGAAGGTCCTGGTAGGGTTCTTAACACTTTGGTAGGACTACTGCTTAGCTATTAGTTACCCACCTAGGTACTTATTTTTTTAAAGTGCGATAAGCAATCACAAGGGATCTCGAACAATGTTTCGAAATGCAGACAAATATTCTATTATGCTTCAAATCAATATTTCATTTCACATATTGCGAAGATAGAACCAAGAACGAAAAAAAATCTGTTAACTGGACACAGTCCAAAGCGATCCAAATAAATTTATGACAGAGAAACAAAATCAAAACGGGAACACCATGATATAAGAAAAGAAATAAAATAAGGAAGTGATCAAAATAAATTGTCGTCATCGTATACGTACTATTTAGTATAGGCACATGAATATCTATGGTACTTTACTCATGTGGTATAGGTACATAGGGCTTAAATGCTTGTTTGTTAAAACTGTACTTATTAAAACAGTCATATATGTCACCATACTTAAAATCTGAAGCCAACCCTATAAAGAGGACATAAATAATTATGTATACTTGGATAGTGGATACCTTTTGCTTTGTGGGACGCGCCTATTGCCCTTCTGAAGGACGCATTGCCAGAAACCGTTCTGCTACTGAGAATTTCTCAACAGAAGAATCCAGGAACACTTTACCTAACCCGGAAAACGAATTCGAGACTTCATACACAGTTGAGCTTTTTAACCAAAGTCATTTGCAATATCTACGTCTGAACCCTGTAATATATACATTAAGAGAGAATCATAGCCGTGCACCCGGGAATCGAACTACTATACCGCGGTGTGGATTACAATGACCTTATTTCAGCGCCAGTGAGTCAGCGGCCGGGAATAGCCGAGCGGCGCGGGCGCACGCGTCACGCGGCCATTTCATAAGGACCGTATAGTCTGCGGGTATTTCCGCTAAGTTTGCATGAAGGTCGGCGATTTCTTCGACATTCGCGTTTCGTACACAACCTTACATAACTATGTTGCATATTGCATCCGTTGTTACTGCGTGTTGCAGTATTTATTTCGTTTAAATCCGTCAATTTACTTTACCCCCGCTGATGGTAAGCTAAGGTGGCTAAGGGCAAAGCGGGTAACCATTACAGGCACCGAAAATGCTACAATGGTGGCCCTCAGCTTTACGACTTCAACTTGACTCGGGACTGAAGGAAGAAGGAAAAACGTCTGCTAGTTTGGAGGCCAGGCCCCGATCTCCTCCTCTTAATCTTGATTTAGTGTATCTTGGTCTTTGTGAAACATATTCCAGGGATGAAAGTAGCCTATTATGTTATTCCATGCTATAATCTATCCCTGTACCAAAATGTCCGTCAGATCAGCTCTGCTGTTCCAGCGTGATTGAGTAACAGACATCCAAATATCTTCACAAACTTTCTTATTGATATATTAATTAGTAGGATAGGATAGTAAGAAGTAGAAAGTAGGATAAAATATTGTAAAGCTAAATTGGAATGTTCTAAACTGCTTACAGGAGTATTTTCATCCACTTTCACGTACACATCTTCGCAGGGGACTCATGAGCCAGCTGATTATATTTTTTAAATAGATAATTCGTCTGCATTCTACCGTTTAGATTCGAATAAATACCGACCAAAAATGTCGCCAACGAATTGAAACCCTTCCTCTCTTTTGGAAGTCGGTTAAAATAAAAACAATAGACATATCAAATGATATGCAGAAACTAAATGAAACCCACCAAAGTCTGCTCATGACTGAACGTATCTAAATATAGACAAACTGGATATTTATTCGCGTTTGGGACTACGCGCACGTGTTATGGTTGCTTGGTGATTGGACTGTGTTGTATTTGATTAGATAAATATATACCTAATATGATATGATGGTGACTTTTCTTCTAATGCCCATTGTTCCTTCCTTTTGTCCTATATCCCTTCGACAACCTCTGAGGCGTAGCGGTGGAAACGACTTCTAAGTTGGAGGTCGCGTTTTTGATTCCCGCTAGTATACAATCTATTCATGCACGAATATGTCTATTTGCATTGGTCTGAATGGCAGAAGCTGCAGTAAAAGTAAGAGTACCTGTCAATCTATGAGTAAGAGTAGGAGAGCTCTTAAGTGCAATTATTGGTGGCACCTGCATTGGTATGATCGGTGGATCAGAGTCGGACTGGATATATAGTCATGGTGGCATTTGCCGGCCTGCCCAGCCTGCACGGGCCTGGCTTGCGGATACCTTAAAGAAAAACCGAACCAAAAAAAACGAAAAGTTCGAAAAAATCGGTTACCTGGGTTTTGATGTAGTTTAAACCAGATTACCCAGGTTTTCAAACCGGGTTTTCGATGCCCTAATCTGTAGGGGCCCGTGCTTGTGGTCAGCCACCCGGGCCCGGGCCCTTCCGGCCCAGTCCGACCCTGCGCATGATGACGACACTACGTGCCTAGGGGCGGTGGTGTCAGCGTCACGATCCTTGTTGTAACTCGGCTGGTACCAGTAGTACCTTAAGTTCAAGATCTGTATCATGAAACATAACATTGTGTTGTATCTACTAAAGTCCCATCAGAGAACTTCACGGAACTACCGAATTCCACTAAGTTAGCGTAACCGGCGCGTGCGCACGTCACTTAGCACCTGTCTCTTTCGAACATTATACCTGTCTCAGTTAAGTTGTACTTGAGGTTGTAGTCAATCAGTGCCTTTCACTCTCCAAGAGAAACCAGTGGTATGTTGTGTTTAGCGAGTACAATGATCAAGTGATACAGTGAAAATGTTTGTTAGACTTCGCCGTGCTCATGCGCAACCAAAGATCTTGTGTTATGTATTAGTTGTTTGTCTATGTATTGGTATGTATTAGTTAAGTGCATTTCCTTCGAGAGTATCTTATTAGATAATCATTATCGTTAAAATCGTGTATCATTATTCAGATGATTAAAAACTGCAACTTATCTTTACTGAATATTTACAGGGCGTGTGTAATTCGCACAAAAGTTGTGGATTTCTTTTTTTGATTGATTCGCGAAATAGGTAATTACTTTGCCTGACGTCTGGTAAAACTTAGATTTCCTTTAAGTTATACAATTTAAGTTTGTTAATAATAAATTAGAATTATTAGTATTTGTAGAATCTCAAAGCTTAAATTCGGTAAGTATTTCTTCAACAAAACATTCCGATATTAGGAAACCTGTTCATATATTTAGGACATTTCAGACCCACGGTACCTCTGGCCATCGCCCGGTGATGGTAGGCAGGTACAATATAAATCTTTATTGGAAAACACGGACTATCCACAGATTAGGTTCAACTCATTCCAAAACAAAGACGTGTACGTGTATATACTTTTGTGTATGTACGAGTATGTGAGGTCCGATATTCCACCTTCGGTCATGTGTTTTTTTCATATTAAAATGGATAGGTTATAGTGATCATGCCAAATTCAAGATTCGAAAGTGACCTTTGGGAGTCGGGAAAATGCATTATTTCCTTTAATTTCCCACCTATTCGTGGCATCTAATTTAAGGGTTTGCAAAATATATTTATAAATAGAAACTGCATTTAGTAAGCGCAGTGTAAACCTAAACATAATTAAAAATCACGAAACAAACTTTCATAAAACATCCAAGGATATTTCTTTGTCATTGCCAATAAGAAATAATATCTAAAATGTCTCAAGGGCATTCCGAGACCGGCTTCAAACTAGTTATAATTACGTTCACGTCTCGCCTACAGTATGATGTCCACACTCACCCGTCTATATGTATACAGCGTGCGGCATAACTGTGTTGTCAAAAATTCGTAAACAATGTGAAGTAATGTGGTGGAAAGTTGATTTTCAACGTTTACATTTTTAGACAACAATGTTGATGGTGATGTTATCAAGTTCTGAATACGTTGTTGTAACAAGTTGTGACGTTTAAACAAATATTATCTAAAAATGTTAAAAAAATTATTAATAAAAAAATATCGTTAATCAGCAGGTATACCTACTGCTTCTCAGATGGGGATAGTTTGGGAAAAATTTGTGGAGCCCCATACACCCCATGTTTGATAGTTCATAATTAACTTAAAAACTCTTAACAATAAAATGAAAAATCCTGCTTAAGCGGCTATGCAAACTTATATTCGATTAAAAACATATCTGAAACACAATGTACAGTCATACCTACGGTGAGCAGGAATCAAACCTACTATCACTGACTTAATTATTATTCTTAGTAGTCAGATGTCATGTCATCACGTCAGGTAGCAGAAATTTAAATGAGCTGGTCAGTAACACATTCATTAATTTTTCAGAATTATCAAAATGTCTAGTCCTCCGCGCGTACCTCTCCCAGCACGGCTTGCACGGCGAGATAGAGTTCTCTTACAAAAATGACAGCCTTATCAGCATTAGAACGAATTTAAAACCAACTCTCCAGTATCCTGATGGAGTATGGCGATGGGCCATACACGAATTTCCCGTTGACTACAGAAACCTGGGCAACGACAGGTGCTCTGATGGTTACCTGGGTAAAGAAGTCCTTGATCTCACAGAAGAATTAGGCTACCTCATAATTCCTGGTAAAGACCACGCAGAATATGAAAGTAAACAAACGCTCACAGGCCCTAATGGCCTCTGGGGGAAGAGCATCGTACTCGAAACTGCAGAAAGAGACCGAATTATATGCGCATCTATTGTTGCCACTGATAAAACTTACGAAAAGAATGCCATAGCTAAATTCACATCACCAGTGGCAGGCACCTTGCACTTCAGGTGGCTTTCTGCAAAAGAGTTTGATGATTATGACTCTTACATCCAGGCAGACCTGTACCACACCAGGGCAATTCCAGACAAAGGAGAATACACTGAACATAAATGGAAGCTATTCGTGACAGATATTTTTGATTCAGATAAAGGTAACTATGAAGACAATTGCAACGTTTTACAATTGGTGTTTGATCCGGAGAATAGCGGTGATGGAATGAGTGTAGGGGATCTAGACAGCAGGCTAGGACTCATCAAGATCGCGAGAGATGCTAATGTGATGAAAACAAGAACTTTGTTCAAAGATGAAGTGATTAATGTGTTGCGAAATGACATGGAGGTGACCAAGAGGAGCTTGTACGTAGTGATCTATGATAACAGACATGCAGATAGTTTTCTGGCGTGTGCTAAATTAAGGCCGATTCTACCAAAAAGTACCAAGTGAGTATTCATGTAATTTAGTTCCAATTCTAATAAGTAGTTCCTATTTTTATTTCCATCTTGTACCGCTGAAATTAATATTTTAATGGTTTATTTCTGTAGTGGTTAGATTTGATGAATGATATTCTATGCACAGTATAACGTAATATTGCCTCTACAGAACTTGAATTTGGAAAGGTTACACCTTTATTGCAATCATATTACTAACTATAGCAATGGAGTAGCAAGCAAATAAATGGCTGAATTAATTAAAACAATTGATTGCATTACGAATAATTCGATTTAATTCAGTATTGGTCACCAGGGCTATTCGGTTTATTCTAACTCTTCTGCCTAGGGGAGCATGAACACAGTTTGCATAATTAAATATGATCGTCATCATAAATTAAGATTACTGAATAAATAATTACTTAATGCGGAAGTTGCATTATACAAAACCAAGTCTATAAATTGTAAGCAACAATACATGGCGAAATGTATTCCCACAGTTTTCAGGACAGCAGCTAAATTAACTGAAACTAGTTCAGTAATTTTGTGTCAATGACTGACAAATATACTTACAGTGTACGTAGGTATATAATTATGACACAAATATCACGTCTCTAGGATAGTTAACATAAAGGAAAATCGCCTAAAAATGTTTATGAATTAATCTGTATGGAATCTTTGGAGAATTTTTTTTTTATATAGGACACGTCAAAATGACTCCACCTCACCTGATGGTAAGCGAAAGGCAGAGTCTCAGGACTGGGGCCACCACCACATACACCGATAGTGCTACAGTGGCGGTCCTCAGCTTGACGGCCTCATCAAATGCTTTTTCACGCCCCGCTTAAAGGCCCCGGGACTATAGGACATATATAGGGATATGGGTATTCGCCAGAAGTGACTTAGACCGTACGTATTTTTAAAGGTCTTATGATATAGCATTGGTTGTTTACCTCGTGAGAATATCAAGTTCGGAGGAATCATGAATTGATCTTTGACACTTATCTACCATCATAAAATTTAAAGATTTAGGTATAATGATGCGGAACGAAATTAAGCCAATCACATAGTCGGTAGTAACACTTGTTACTCTAAGTACTTTACATTGCTGCTAGGTGGCTAGTAGTGTTTGCTTCCTTAGTAGTATATACACAACCTTATTATCCTTTTAACTTACATCTTCCAGATCCCTTATAAACATGGACGGTATCAGAGGAACCATAGAGTTCACTCAGCGGTCCCCTTTCGATCCCACCTGGACAAACTTCCAACTTGGTGCCTCCGACCTGGACTACGAGTCCAACCTTCGATTTGTCAGCTCTGTCACCCATTACAACATTCGAGAACTGCCTCCCAGGATCCAAGAACCTGAAGACGTGGAAGTGATATGCAATACAACTGGAGCTCTTTATAATCCAACCGGACTAGATTTGAATAAAATTCCACCACCGGGTGAGTCAGCATTAATTGATATTAAAGCATTTCATTATTCTCACTATCATTTTCCTAACATTTAGGTACACCATCTATATATACATATAAAAGAAAGTCGTGTTATTTACACTATTTATAATTCAAGAACGGCTGAACCAATTTGGCTGAAAATTCGTAGGAAAGTAGCTTAGAACCAGGAGACGGACATAGGATACTTTTTATCCTTTATTTTTGGAGTGGAGAGTGGAGTGTAGTGGAGAGTGGAGTGGAGTGGGGAGTGAAGTGTAGAATGGAGTGGAGTGGGGAGTGAAGTGTAGAATGGAGTGGAGAGTTGAGTATACTGGAGAGTAGAGTGGAGAGTCGAGTTGAGAGTCAAGTGGAGAGTCGTTTAATTGGTGGCGATGCCGACTACCACGCGGGCAAAGCCGCGGGAAAAAGCTAGTTTATCATAAAGTTGGTTCGTGTATTTACGACATAAGTTGAACCGACGACTGTAAGATCCATCAGTGGTGCGACAGTACGTCAGTATCATATCAGTATAAACAAAATCTATTGCCTAATATCCAGTTTCTTATCATTTTAATTAGGTATAGGTAATATTGTTATACTGGGCCCAAGTGCTACCTCGAATACAATCGACAAATGCGCTGGGATAATAGTGAAGTGATGACTATTTTGTCACTCTAGTTTGTCGAGTGAAAGTTGTGTCGCGCTATTGGTCCTCGTCTATTCTATGCCGTCGCCCAATCGTCAGTTCAGAACATGATCAGTTTCACTGACATCATGGTCAACAATTTGGACACATAATATATCGTACTTTCGCAAGGCAATTATTGTAATTAGACCAATAAAAACAGCCCGCTGAGTTTCTTGCCGGAGTCTTCTCAGGTCTGGGCCGCGTTTCGAACCGGTGCACGGTGGTCCATTTGCTTCTAGTTTTAAAATAATTTTGATTTTGACGTTTAAACGAATATAATTATATAAATTTGACAGAATAAATGATTTTTGACTTTGATTTTGACGTTGTTACTCTAACATTTGTCGTGTATTTTGTCCACTATTTCGCTCTTGGACATAAGAATTCCTTGAGCAAAAATCCTAAAGACTTTCTGCCTCAGCACTCTATTCTAGTTTCGGATACAACATACGGTAATATGACGACGATGCTAAATCCATGTCTAGCTCCAAGAAAGTTTTTGGTGACTTGAGTGGAGTATAACTACTGAACAGGAGTCCCAATGACGTTGAACGAATCAATAGCACATTTTATAATAAGCTTGTTGCCATGCGGCTCAGTCAATGCTAAAAGTAAAAGAGAATTGAATTGGCATGACCCACTTTAATCTGCAAATAGATCTGTAAAAGTTCCCTACAGCTGCCAAATTGATTTTATTACTGCAACATCGCCATTTCATGCATCATCTGATCTTAGTCGATTCATTTCCACCTTCATTTTTACAAATGGCTACCAGTGTCCAAGAAGATTGTTCAAAAGACGCACATATGCGTCAGGGGTATGCCTAGAGAATTTTCTGACGTATATATGCGTCTGTGGCCACGAGTCGGTTAATATTATTCAGATGATTTTTCCCGATTCTATTTTTAAAATTTCTGAGCTAATAACAATACTGAATGGAATTTTCCCAAACTTTGAAAACGAAGACCAGAAAAACAAATGTTAAACTGATTATTTATATCAGAAATGAAACATTACACTTTGTGTGGTTTAAAATATGTTTATGCATCGTTTCACGGCCGCTATAAATCCTTCACAATATATAATCATATATACGCGTATGAAGGTGAATTTATTTTCAGACTGGATTCATTCAAAATAGAATGCAAATTAATTTGCATAACTTCAGTTTTTTTTGAAATATTGCTAAGTCTGTGAGGTTGTGACATAAAATAATGTAATGAGTATACCTACCACTAATGTGATCAAAGAAGATGGTATGTAAGATGTGTAATTTTGTGTGGGATCTCCAACTAGCAGTGTGCGCGTGCGCCTGATGGCATGCGACTTGCGAGAATTGTGTTTACGTTGCTACGTCAGCCGCGCCGGATTTGCCTCCCGCTGCGCTGCGTCGCTAAAATACCAAAGATTTGTGCTCAAACTGTCAATAAGATTTACACCTACCTAATGGTTTGCGGTTGCGGAAATGTCTTATTTTAATGTAGCTACTTTCTGAAATGTCAGATGAAATAGATACATTGGTTAAAAAAGCTGTAGAGTAACCAGATATACCTACTTAGAGCGGATTTCACCAATTATACCAACCGAGATTAATTAAAACTAACCTACGTTTTCATGAATGTATTCTATCGTGTAAACCCTGAAACAGCCTCAAACAATGTTGTTTGTGAAGTAACTACCTAATATTATAACGAAATTTAATATTTTGTTAGAAATCGAATGAAAAGAATGTATGTACAGTCAGCGTCAAAAGTAAATGATCATTTTCAATTAAACCATGTTTAACAACTTAGTGGAGTTCGACTCCAATATAATAAAAACGCTGATTACAATGTAATGAACAATTTCCATTCAGATTTTTAAGTTCAGAACCTATCTAATAATAATCATCATTTACTTTTATCAATGAGTGTACACTCATGTTGACATTTAAAAATTGTTCTTCATTATTAGTTCTGTACTTTTAATTATTTAATAAGTAATATTTCATATAAAATGCTATTGTATGCCTAGAGGCGGAGAATGGAGAAACTATATCTTATTACTACTTCACATTGTAACCCATTTTCACAATAAAATTATTTGATTTGATTGATTTGATAATAGGTATATCCAATTGCTGACATGCTCTTTATTCCGTATTTTTGACCCCTCTTTCAGGGATGGGTACTCAAGACCAGTACCCTACCGGAGACCTACTGGGGAAGCACAAGGACCGCACGGAGTACCTGAACCACAAATACCTCCTGCCAGGACTGGCTAACGAGCTGAGCGGCGCGTACTGGGACGTGTACCTGCCTCTGCAGGGCGCCAACAGTGTGGTCCATAGGTCTATGGTCGTAGAGAGGTCAGTCTACTGTCTCATGTCATAATGCATGTGGTACAGCCATGGCACAGCTGTATTACATCGTAGTAATGGTGTCGAAGTTAGGGTACTTAAGGAAGCAAAACTAAAGGAGTGTTATAAGGTTACCCGATAAAGTATTTCCCCCTTGTCTGTATACAAATATTTGCACTGAGCGGGAATCGAATCCGTGACCTCCGAACGCATTCTAGGAACGACTGCCGTCTGACCTTCCCCCCTTCGCCCCCTAAACTCTGAGAGAATTCCGTTGTTAAACAAGTGCACCGACTTGTAGGTGAGGTTAACGTGCGCTTCAACGATGTTAGTGGATCCTCTGCACCCTTCGTCTAGGGTGCTAGTTTGCCACCATCAGCTATTCGATGCCAACGTTCTACTTCCAGACGAAAGCCAAAGCGAGACGTGTGCGGCACCATCCTGCTGTACGAGGCGGACACGGAGTACCAGACGCTGATGACGTCGGCGCAGGTGGTGTTCAGGTACCCCATCGTGGGCCGTGTGGTGTTCCGCCAGCCGCAGGACCGGCCCTGGGAGGACACCGTCATCATCGTCGAGAGTATGGTGGGTAGTGTTCCTTAAACATACGGTATATAGAGTGCCTATGGTATGCCACATGAGGTGGAGGAGGAAAAGTTTTTTATATATCGGTCACGTCAATATGACTTCACCTCGCCTGATGGTAAGCTAAAGGTAAAGTCCCAAGAAGGGAATCCCCATTACATACACCGACAGCCATAAAGTATCTTAAATAATACAGACAGACAATTTTACTGAAAGAAAACTTCATTTTGATTTTAAAAGCAATCAAAATTGCATTAAAAAAATTCGTTTCCAAAACTCTATTTAATCTGATCTAAAGTACAGGAAGTTTTTATTAAATAGTTTTATTAAAACTCAACCTGTTCGTTTGGGTCAAATCTAGTAACTGAAATTTGAACCCCTTTCAAAAGTGTTCAACTTAAAAATATTTTTTCATAATTTATATTCTAACGTACTGAAGATCGAGAGTGTGTCGACCAGGGTAGCGTACCTTATACTCAGAATTTCCAAACGGTATTCGATGAAGGTCATACAGGTATACGCTCCGACCTCGACGCACCCCGACGACGAGGTAGAGGCTATGTATGAGGATATCTCCAGAGCCATACATAGCACTAAGACTCACTTCAACGTTGCCATGGGGGACTTTAACGCGAAACTGGGTAGACGAGGCGAGGATGAGCTGAGGGTGGGAAAATTTGGATTTGGACAACGAAACCCCCGGGGACAGCTGCTTGCTGACTTCATGGAGAAGGAAGGACTCTTTATGATGAACTCTTTCTTCATGAAGCGCGAGCACCGTAAATGGACCTGGGTGAGTCCCGATGGTGCTACAAAAAATGAGATCGACTTTATCATGCCGACAAAACGGCATATATTCAATGACGTCTCTGTGATCAACAGTTTGAAAACCGGATCCGATCACCGTATGGTACGGGGCACATTGAATATCAACGTAAAGGCCGAAAGATGTCGAATGATGAAGTCCACGCTCCGCCCAGCACCTGTCGAACTACAAAACCGCTTCGATTGCCTAGGCGATTGCGTAGACGTGGACGAATATTGTAACAGGTTCGTGGATACTGTCCATACGGTTGGGCATAAGTTCTATAAGCCCCTCCGTACAAAAAGAACAAAGAAGATCTCCGACCCTACCCTCAAGCTTCTGGAAGATAGACGCAGGATGACCTTGCAGTCTTCCGGTGATGCTTCTGCCTGCGGGCGGCTCAATAGACGGATCTCTAAGGCTCTAAAACGCGACCTACGCCAATTTAATACTGACCGTATTAAAGAGGCTATAGAGCGGAACAAAGGTTCCAAAGTGTTCGCAAGAGATCTATCTATAGGGCAAAGCCAGCTAACGAAGCTAAAGACCGAGGACGGCAGGGTCGTGTCATCCAAACCGGAGCTTTTGGGAGAGATTGAAAAGTTCTACGGACAGTTGTACACGACTACACAACCGCCTGTTACAAATCTGGCGAAAGACCCAAGAGCTAGATTAACTCGACACTATACAGAGGATATCCCGGACATCAGCCTGTACGAGATTAGTATGGCTCTCAAACAGCTCAAAAACAACAAGGCACCGGGTGATGACGGAATAACGGCGGAGCTTCTGAAAGCAGGTGGCAAACCGGTGCTGAAAACCCTTCAGAAGCTGTTTAACTCTGTCATCCTCGAGGGTCAAACGCCACAGGCATGGCACAGGAGTGTGGTGGTACTGTTCTTCAAAAAGGGTGATAAGACCCTGCTGAAGAATTACAGGCCCATCTCACTCCTGAGGCATGTCTATAAGTTGTTCTCGAGAGTCATTACGAACCGTCTCGCTCGCAGGCTTGATGACTTCCAGCCTCCCGAACAAGCCGGGTTCCGAAAAGGCTTTAGTACCATGGACCACATTCACACGCTGCGGCAGGTTATACAGAAGACCGAAGAGTATAACCAGCCTCTATGCTTAGCGTTCGTGGACTATGAGAAGGCTTTCGATTCGATCGAGATAAGAGCTGTGCTACAGTCCCTCCAGCGGTGCCAAGTTGACTATCGGTATATCGAAGTGTTGAAGAGTTTGTACGAAAACGCCACTATGTCAGTTCGTCTCCAGGATCAAAACTCGAAACCAATTCGCCTTCAGCGCGGCGTGAGACAGGGAGACGTTATATCTCCGAAACTGTTCTCCGCCGCTCTGGAGGATGTCTTCAAGCTTTTGGACTGGAGGGGTCTGGGCATCAACATCAACGGCGAGTATATCTCTCACCTTCGATTTGCTGACGATATTGTAGTCATGGCTGAGACCCTGGAGGACCTTAGCACAATGCTCTGCGACCTCAATAGAGTCTCTCAACAAGTGGGTCTAAAAATGAACATGGATAAGACGAAAGTTATGGCCAACATCCGTGTTGTACCCACTCCTCTGAAGGTTGAAGACTCTATTCTCGAAGTTGTAGACGACTATGTTTACCTGGGACAAACAGTCCAGCTAGGTAGGTCCAACTTCGAAAAAGAGGTCAATCGACGAATCCAACTCGGTTGGGCAGCGTTCGGGAAACTACGAGCTATCTTCTCGTCCCAAATTCCGCAGTGTCTCAAGACGAAAGTCTTTGACCAGTGTGTGTTGCCAGTGATGACGTATGGAACTGAGACGTGGTCGCTCACGATGGGCCTCATAAGAAGGCTCAAGGCCACCCAAAGGGCAATGGAGAGGGCTATGCTCGGAGTTTCCCTGCGTGATCAAATCAGAAATGATGAGATCCGCAGGAGAACCAGGGTCACCGACATAGCTCTCCGAATTGCGAAACTCAAGTGGCAGTGGGCGGGGCACATCGCTCGTAGAGCCGACGGCCGATGGGGCAAAAAGGTTCTCGAGTGGCGACCACGAACCGGAAGACGTGGTGTGGGCAGGCCTCCGACAAGGTGGACCGACGACCTGGTAAAGGTCGCGGGAAACCGCTGGATGCGAAAAGCGCAGAACCGGTCGTCGTGGAGATCATTGGGGGAGGCCTTTGTCCAGCAGTGGACGTCCTTCGGCTGAGATGATGATATTCTCTGAGGACACAGCCTTGCGTTTGTCGCTGTCCCACGAACGCAAGGCTGTGTACTCAGATAATAGAACTGAAGAAAGAAAGAAAAGAAAGAAAGAAAGAAAGGCCCTAGTGACAATGTAATGTAATGGCGCCCGGCTGCAGGTGCACGCGGACGGCGCGAACGTGAACAACTCGGCGGAGCACCGCTGGGCCGTCCACGAGCACGCGCCCGGCGCCGACTACTACAACTGGACGGCGCGCTGCCTCAGCGCCGGCCGCGTGTTCCAGCCGCACCTGCTGGACGTGGACGCGCGCCACCCCGAGGCCTACTGCCGCCCCGGCCTCGAGGGGCTGTGCCAGCTGGGGGACTTCACCACGAGGTAGGAGTATAGACACTCACTCCTTACAAGCGACATTTTTTTTTACTGCTTAAGTGGCAGACAAGAGACGAGCACACCTGGGCCTCGATTCTGCTAAAGGCAAACCACTGTAATACCACTGACACTCTAAAAATGCTATTTAATTGTAGACTTTACCGTTATACAGTTAAAGTCTAAAATAAAATGAAAAGAATTCATTTAACTTTTTCATTCGCTCTACAAAATATCATTTGATTTTAGACTTTAACTTAATAAAAATAAAGTCTACATTTAAATGGCATGTGTCAGTGGTATGACAGTGGTTTGCCTTTAGCAGAATCGAGGCCCTAATTGTGAAGTGGTCACCGTGGTCAATGGACGTGTGCAACACTAAGGGCATCACACTCGCGCTGCCATCCCAGGGGGAGGGGGGGGGAGGGAGGTTGAGGTTGGGGAGATTAGAGGTGAAGGTGTTTGGGAAGGTAGGGGTTGAGAGAGTTTCTGTGCTGACAACGCAGGTGATTTTAGCTTTCCAGCTGATAGCACCAAATCCCTCTAGTGAACTCTGGCTATCCTATTTACCACTGAGAACATAATTAACACGGGATTTTCCATATCACAGCTCTGAATTCAAACTCTTCTAAGTAAAGTAACTTGAATGTCTTAATTCCAGACACGGTACATTGTCAGTGGCCGGTAAGAAAGTGGACTCGGCCCGGCTGACGCGTCGGCTGTTCACGGACAGCGTGATCTCGCTGGCGGGCAAGCACGCCATCATGCGGAAGTCACTCGTCATCTACGACGACCACGGGCCCGTCGCGCGCGGAGAGAGGATGGCCTGCTCCATGTAAGTGCCACCCCCATATCGTTTATAGGAGGTCTACTGCTGAAATCGTGCTTCTTTGAAGAGTTCCACTATACGAATCTTTCACATCGAAGTCTGAAGTCTACGTTCTTCTTATCCTTCTTTTGATTTGTCTTATACAGCTTCAATAGGAGTTAATATGTCGTCTGATCGGGGCTCTGGTGCTGGCTCCAATCTTGCAGGTTAAATTGGCTTCACAGCAGGGTTTATAAGTTACCTTAGTAGGGTCCTTTGGTACAAAAGGGAAATATCGACTATAGCAGTTATGTAATGCCAAGTATGTTATCCTATTCAGAGTGAATGGACTCCACCGTCGCAAGGCGGTCGTGCGCGATTGGTTCGGCAACGGCGAGCCGGCGCCTGTCAAGGGACGCATCGAGATGACCCAGCAGTCTGAGTATGACGTCACCAACGTGCACGTGGACCTCGAATACCTTGATAACGTCAACAACTATAGGATCCACGAGGTGAGTTACATTGGCCTGTTAAGGAGACATCCATCGTCTTAGCGTTACTCCTGGTTGTTTTCGAGGTTTTAATACGGCTTTTAAAGGAGAAGCTGCCCTCAAACTTTTCAAATCTGAGGGGAAAGCTTGCGTTAGAGCCTCGTCTGTCAATCAGCAGTTCAAAAATATCAAAGTTCAACTGTTTCTAAGTTTGGCTGGAAATCGACCCCAACTGTGTTGGGAAAAGGATCGAAAGATGATGGATAACTAAATGACTTCTTATTAAGCAAGTTGTGTTTTCAAAGAAACATTCTGTGGTTTTTTCCAGGTGCCTGTAGAACGCGACCTGGAGTTCCCGTGCGAGAAGACCACCCTGTACGGCACCTTTAACCCTTACAACGTCAACAAGTCGCTTAGTCCACCTCCTCTCAAAGGTAATCTTACTATTATAAGTCCAAAGTTTGGATGAAGGGTTTGTTCATCATCATCTAGTTCAGGTTTGTATGGGAGTCATGTTTCTGGTTGCAGGCACGGCGGATCAGTACGAGCTGGGCGACCTGGGCGACAAGTACGGGCTGGTGGAGGCGCGCTCGCTCTCCGCCACTTATAACGAGACCCTGCTCACGCTGTTCGGCCTGTACAGCGTCCTGGGCCGCTCCGTCGTACTGCACAGGAAGGTGTGTGGAATGCTACCAATACATTCATATTACTGTAAAACAAAAACTGTCAAGTGTGAGTTGGATTCGCGAACTGAAGGTTCTACACAAAAACGTTCATGCTCTGGATTAGTTACACCTATCGATGGACTAAGGGCACAGAATAAATTTGTTCAACGTCTAAAGATCCCAAACGACTCTTAGAGTGGAAACCTCAAGTGTGCCTCTTGTATCGAAATCGAGTTCAAAGATCCATTACATACGATACAAACATAATATCAAGTTAATAGAAACGTGTTAAAAATGGGTACGGCCGTTCGCGTTACCCTATGTTCACACGGAGCCACGTTTTGCCGGATTTGATTTTTATAGGATCTGCAAACAGTGAACTACAGTATTATTCGGTTTTTTTGCAGTGTCTTGAAACCGAATGCATGTGTGAACTCATTCATTGAAATACTATTGCCATTAAACCGAATCCTGCAAAAAACCGACCCGATGAAAATAAGATCCGACAAAACGTGGCTCCGTGTGAATGTAGGGTCTCACTCCGGTACGCCCCCGGCCGGACGCACCCACAGTCATCCGCGACGCCCCTATTGTTACTTATTTTGTTATAATTTAATGATGTGGTTCTAGAACAATCGGCGATGGGCATGTTCGACCATCGAGCGCGGCTACAGTCCATCAGAGGCACGCGAGCTTCGCGCCATCGCATCCTTCCACCACCCCGGGGGCTTCGCTCACGGCTACGTGCGGATGACACAGCTCATACACAATGATGGTAGTGCCAGTGACACTGTTATTGAGGTCAAGCTGCGACATCCCGGGGTACGGGACACTAATCTGGTAAGTGTTTTTTTATATCCATTCCGTTAATTGACTGTACCCCACTGGATGGTAAGATGCTAAGGTGAAGTCTAGAAGATAAAGGATACCATTTCAGATACTGTTGATTCTAAATTCGTGTTTTTATTGTCATTGTTAACGGCTTATTTAGACAATACTAGTATCTAAAATAAAGGATCTGAAAGAGTGGTGAAAACTTTTTAAAGAAGTTTCTAAAGAGCAAGTGATCCAACTGGTAGCTGAAATCAAAATTGGTTATGGTTATTTTTCTTGCTGGAGTCTTCTCCGGTCTGGGCCGCGTTTCGAACCTTTGATTTTTCGAATAATTTTGATTTTGACGTTTTGTTAGTGCCGCTTAAAATGGTCTATACAGAATAAATGGTTATTGACTTTTGACTTTGACTATGACTTAAGAATACTTGCAAACGGGCATTGTTGCATGACATGACATGAATCGGGCATCAGGGTTTCAAAATTACAGTGTACGTTATGCCTGTCGAACACAAACTGGATGAAATAATTCAATGAGAATGCAAACTTGTTGTCAGTTCGCTTGAGAATGCTTGTGACGGTTCCAGACGCACCACCACAACTGGGCGATCTTCGTGAACCCCGTGGGGGTGGACGCGGCCGTGCAGGTCACCAACACGCGCTGCGTGGCGGGCGGCTACCGGTGGAACCCCTACTTCACGCAGCTGGCCGACCCCCTCAATGTACGTTTTGAACAGATAACTTGAAATTATGTTACGCCAACTGATTTCAATTGCGAAATGGTTCATTTTTCTGGTGACGGACTCGTGGTTACCCTGTTTTGTTTCCCCAGGGTGACCACGAGTAATTTCACTTATTCGTGGTCACTGCAGCTAATGTCGGGCAATCATGATTACAATTTCTCTATCTGTTACCCGCAGTTCCGTCCGAGAAGAATGTTAATTCTCAAGTGTCCCGAAATTTTCCAATTTTCTGTGCAATTTTCTTAACTAGTTTCCATAATAATCTTCTACAAAGTATTGGATAATTGAAATAAAAGATGTATGGAGGTCAAAATGATGGCAGTCGCTCCACGGAAAATATCGAAGTTCAGCCGCATCAGTTAGACTGGAAAGCCGACCCCAACTGAGTTGGGAAAAAGGTTCAGAGAATGATGATGATGTATGAAATCGGTGATGTGTGAGTCGTATTCAATATGACGTCATCAAGGGAAATAGGAATTAATTTTATTTACCAATTTATCTAACCAATTTATGTGTGTGCAGCACGACCTGTACAACCAGGAGTGTGGCGCCGACAACCCTCTGCGGTGCGACGTCGGGGACCTCACGGCGCGGTTGGGCACCATCAGTGAGTACATTAGGGGCCATTCAGCCCCATTACTCTTAATTTTAATTCCGAGCGATCGACCTTGAAATTATGATATTTCTTACTCTTGAATCCAATACTAGCGCCATATTATTAAAAAATTGCGTGGCCATATTAGAAACTAAATGGGATTAGGATTTTTTTTTATTTTTTATTTTTTATTTTTTATACCACTTTTTTATATCCACCAGGATTGCTAAATTGTTTAATAAATAATGTAAACTGAAAATTTTTTTCACAATTTTTTTTTATTTTAAATCAACATTCAAAACAAACTAATACCTATGACGATGGCGTTGAATTGCACGCCAATAGCGATACCGATTCAAATGTTGTTTCAAGAGTACCAAATTAGGCGACATTAAAGTTACCATTGGAATTTGGATTACGCTTATAATTAAGATTGAAATTAATTTGCAGAGTAAGGCCTCAGATCAGGCTGATAGTACTTTTTAAGTAATATTACTGATTATGAAATTTAAGAGTTTCTAGACAGAAAGTGATATTGTACACAGGTTTAGGCGGCGCGCGGCAGATGTTTGTGGACAGCAACTTCCCCTTAGAGGGCACGGTGAGTGCCGTGGGGCGCTCCATCGTGATCTTCGGCCCCGAGAGGAGCTCGGAGAGGTTCGCCTGCGCCAACATTGAGCCGGATAAGGACATCATTAAATACGTCAATATTATGAAGCCACCGCGGTTTGTTCTGTAAGTAGATTGTATTAATATTTTATATTTTAGAGATACTAATGTATGGGAATCCCCGAGGGGGAATTCATAAGGGTAATACGATACATAACTAAATGGGGCATATAGAGCACCGCCGAGACTTTTATTGTCAAGCCAATCTCACTAGCAAGAAAGTGCATCTGCTGAATGTCCACCTTGTAACCCATAAATCTCTGACACATAGTTAGCCACCGCCATTTATTTAGGAGATAGGACACGACGGTATCTCCCGTCCGAAATGAGCTGTCCGACTGGGGTAGTACCTCCGCCCTACAGAACACCGCGGCCATAATAACCATCGTGTTGTGTTCCCGCCGGTAAGTAGGGTAGCCAGAGCTCGCTGTACCCCTCCTCCCTCCATCTCTTCCTAGCCTCCCCACCCCTTCCAAGCCCTTCCCATTTCCCTTCAGGGTAGGCAGCGCGTATGTGTTGCACACGTCCATAGGCCACGGTGACCGCTTCCCATCAGGTGGACCGAATGCCATCTACGTAGTAGGTATATATTTAAAAAAAATGGCTGTGGCAAAGTGTCATCCTTGGCGCGTTCAGTCCGTAGGTTTTATTAGTCCATGATGGGAGGTTGTGTTGGTTGCAGCGGCATGTTCCTGAGCGAGATGCGGCGCGTGATGGGCGTGCCGGAGTGGATGCTGAGCGTGGACGCGCGGCGCACGCGCGCGCTGCACGGCGGCACGTGCGTACAGCTGCTGCTGCACTTCACCGGCCCGCAGGCCAACCGCCTGGAGCTGGACTTCACCAGGTGAATTATTGTGATAACATTCCATTTACTTCTACTCTCTTCTACTCAAGAAGCAACGGGGTGACCCGGCGTAGCGGAATAACTACTTTTTCACTATGGGGGCGTAGCGGAATGGGACCCTAACGGTAAATAATCGGTAGAAATAGGAGGTAATGAATTATGTTTATCCACTCTCTGGAAGCCATATTACTAAGTAGTTCAGATCTAGATCACTCAGTTCGAGTCTAGATTACCTACCATGGGAGATATGTTGTAGAATATTGGTCGTTTCCGCAGACTGCTGGCGTCAGGTCGGCTGGACTCGCCGAGCATCTTCGTGCCGGGCTACGTGGACACGAAGCGCAAGCGCACCATCTCGTACCGCCAGTGCGGCGTCACCGACCCCAACGAGAATAAGAGTGAGTATTATTCTATTACCACTTCCGAAATTCGCTTCAATTGCTACTAACTACCTTATCATCCTATCAATATCAGATTCTCATAAATATTGATATAGCTCCAAAGACTCAGAACTTCTCGAAGCCAGGGTAGGGTCAGACTGGGCAGGAAGGGCCCGAGAGACCATAAGCTCAGGGCCGGAATGGATTCGGTTTTTCTTTAAGATTACCGCAAGCCAGGCCCGTGGGGGGCCCGGGCGGGTTGGGACCCGGCCGGCAAAATGCCACCCTGACTATATGGCCAGTCCGACGCTGCTCGAAGCTGAGGTATAGGTATCTTAATCTCTTTGCATCACAAAGTTTGAAGCCGTTTGATAATGTTCGGATTCCACCTTGATTTGCTTAGAACATATTATAGTCAAAATAACACAAAAGAACAAACAAACAACACCATTTGAAATGTCTTGTTGGCTTCGCCTTTAGTCTAAAAAATGTAAATACTCGTAATTACCTTCATAAAAAAATAACTGTGATACCCCTGTGCCGTGCACACAAAGACACACACCACAAGACGTTGCCCTTGAACTTCTACCAATTACCGACACCCTAACCCAACAAGCGACGCGACGGTTACCCCACTGGCAATAAATCACCAGTTCGGGGTCACAATCCCCAAAATTTTCCACGTTTTTAGGTCAACAATGGATGGAAAATTTATGATTTTAGACATTTTTCATACGTTACTTCTCGTATATTACGAGCACAAAGACTTAAATAGGTATCTGCTAACAGCAGTCTAAGTAACTAAAGTCAGAACAAAAAAGTGCCCTAATTTAAGTAGGTAGCTGTATGCTGTCTTCCGCATGGTTCTTGCCGTATTGGCATGACTATTATAAAAAAAGAAATAGCCTTTCTTACTCTTCCGGATCTGGATGAAATTTGGCACATAGATATAATACCGTCTGGAGTAAAACTATACTACTTTTTATCCAAGGAATAGGTTCTTCAGGAACGGGAACACATGGGTAACAGCTAGTTAAGTAATAAGTAATAGTTGGATACAACGCCCTCGCCTCGCCCGGGCGTGGTTTGTCAATAATTTACCTGCAGTGCACTATACATCATAACTGCATCCCAGAACTGCGTCGCAATATGTCCTGTACTCAGATCACCGGACACACCCTCTATCTGTCCTTATCCCACTAACCTCACAACGCGCATATCTTCGGAACTCTCTGTCTTACTCGTGCTCGTATATGGGAAAGCGGGTGGTAGGGTGGGATGGGGCAGCCCACCACCCGTAAATTTTCCACGAACGGAGATAATTGAATAGCTATATAGGGCAGGCTACGTATAGGTTCTGAGCCCGGCTGCGGAGGCTGTATCGATCGGTACCGAGCGCTAACTGCGTCATTGGGAGAACAAAGGAAAAGGAATCAGAGTTATGTTCTAGAATGTTCTATTATTGATTCATACAGTTCACGGAATCTAACTTGGCAAGTTTTGGAGTAGTGTGGGTTCCACTACTCCAAAACCTTGCCAAGTTAAATGATGTACACTATACTTGTTTGTGCCAAAATGCGTCGCATATAAACAAGTATAGTGTACAGCATTTAACTTGACAAGGTTTTAGAGTAGTGGGGCCTACACTACTTTAAAATCTTGCCATTTGCCCATACACCAAATTTAGATTATTGTATTACTTATAATGTTTTTTTTTTTGCCAGAAAACACATACTTCTTCTCCGGGAGCAGGTCGGGCGCGCCGCTTGTCCGGGGCCTGACAGGCCTCTTAGTATTGTGCGCAGTACTCTCGCATTTATTATTTTAGACTGTAATATTTATACCAAACTGTAAATATAGCACAATAAAATTATTATTTGTTATAAACATTTGTTTTATATATAGCGTGTTAAGCCGTTCGGTTCCATTTGTAGATCTGTGGCATTAGTTATACCCGTAAGACAAATTAGCCTAAAAGTCGGACAACTTGCTGGTCTGAACTTCAATATCGCCAATGGATTGCGGAGGCACGCGGAGGTTAGATGACAGTCGCTTCACTTAAAATATACAAGTACGCCGTTTCGTAGTTGGACTAAAAGTCGACCCCAACTGAGTTGGGAAGGTGGTACCTATTCGCAAATCATAAACCGAAAGGAAATTGATGGGTACCCTGCTATCAAACTTGTTTCAGTCTTTTCAATAGCAGTCGGGTCTATTTTTATTTTTTAATCATTTATTTTTATACCACGTTATGGTGGTATGACTGTATGGTGATTTTAATATTCCTGGTGTCACTCACACAATCACGACGAATAAAATGATACCTCGCATGTCAAAATCCGTCAAGCCGTTTAGGCTGTAGGCCGTGACAAAGAAATGGACATACATACATACATACATACATAGTCTCGAAAAACATTACCCTCCTTTCTTCGGCGGTCGGGTAAATACACTGAATGATGTATTCAATTTCTTTTAAGGTCCACCGAAGTGCGCCACCGAGTGCAGGAGGAGGTTCTCAATTCGAATGTATTTTGTACTACCATTAGATATTCACGGGTTATAATACAATTAGTTTTATAGAAGTGAATGCATTCATGTAGTACAACCCGTCTACTAACCGAGCTGTTTACCACAGAACAGCAGGCGCCAGGCAAGCTGCCAAAAACGTGTATTCAAGGTCAAGTTTGGGCTCAACAAGTGAGGTTGAGAAAGGTCGCAGGGTTGGGGACCAAACCCGCACGCGAAGGCACGTAGATTACTTATACTTTACAACGCCTGTGGCGATTACATATAGGTAAGATAGCGAATTGCTATTCAACTTTTGAAGACTATGTACTTATATTGCAAGTTAAATTAATAAATTGGTTTTAAAGAGGTACATGTGGAAGTAGAGACAAAGGCATTTAGGTAAATAGATACATAATGTACTAGCTAAGGGTGGGTATATTTTAATTAGGTATTACCCGTATTACCCTATATTCGATGGCATAAGGTTCCGTTCAGGTTAGAGTCCTTGTTGGAGCAAAGCGTAGAATAGAATACATTTAATTGTAGGTACAACAGAAATACAGAAAAGATAATTTTAGATTCAATAATGTTATGAAAGTTGAAAGTGGAAGAAGCGAAAGGAGTACGCCAAGTTTGTAGCAAGTGGAAAGATGTTGTCTCTGCCTACCCCATTGGGAAAAAGGCGTGATCTGTATGTATGTATGTATGTATGTATGTATGTATGTATGTATGTATGTATGTAGTATAATGGACGGTTTCATAGAAGACAGAAGATCCCTTACAAACAACCTCTCTATGAACTATGGAAACATTTCGAAACTATTGAAATATTTCTCTGGTGTAACAGGTAGCATGTTGGTGTATGCAGTGTGAATTCTTTAAGGAAATTCTAAGTAGCGACCTAGCATCTGGAAAAAGCGCCGAGATGACGGTAATAGCCTCTAAATCAATTACCTAAAGACCAAAAATTTAGCTGGCAAAAAATGAAGCTATCCTTCGAGAATATATAGGTGTGAATAAGTACCTATAAAAATTCTAATATATCACGCCAAAAATGTAACAAATACATTATGTAATACACTAAGGAAATCCTTTGTTCTAACAAGGCACCACAGCTAGGGCGGGGCCGATCAATAGTACCTATATACGAATCTAGACTAACAGTACGTAGGTGGTAGTCACGTAGAACATTCTAGAATCTGAACTGGGGAGCTTAATGCCCTTGCTCACTATCCACCACAATCAGATATCCCTCCCGATAAATCGGTACGATTTATTCAAGCCTGCATCAAGACTCTGTTGGCGCTATCCAATTTATCGGGACCCTAAAAATCGTCCTCCGGAGAGAACCATTATGAGCACGGGCTTTTACGACGTTCTTTTATTTTGTGCGCCAAACGCGCATGCGTCGTGACCCAATCGATACCCCCAGCACCCCACCGACCCGAGCTCGCCAAACCCAAGCGCTGAACGGCCGCAGTCATGGACCATCCGTAAAGCCGACAACATGTGTCACAAAGTGCGGCTCCTTTTATTATTTTCATTTTATTCAGTTCAGGCCAATCTTGAAGGCCCGTTTTTGTTCTTCGGCCCGAAGTCGTTGGACAAATACAAGAGACCGGCATTGAAGTATCTGGATCAAGATGAGTTGATGCGGATATATGGCGAGCAGGCGGCCATAGTGGTGTTCAACAACCAGGACTCCGTGCCTCTGTCCAGCGGGTATTTTCCACGGCTGCGGAAAATGCTCGAAGGCCAAGCGACACTGGTCCTGCCTCAAGATTTCCTTGATGTGCATCCAGACTACATCAGCAATGAGACTCAGGTGAGTATTTTGTGACGTCTTTCTTTCTAGCACGTGTTGCGGATAAGAAGTTTGGAGTTTTGGAATTTGCCAGATGAAGAACAATAAGGTTGCAAAACTATTCAGTTATTTTAAGTATGTTTAAATTATGAATTACATCTTCAATACTACTACACTTCAAGAGAGAAGCCTGTACCATGCTGATGAGAGGAATGGTCATCTTCACAAGACCAAATATTAAAATTTGAATAGTTACATAAGCTATTTTGCCCGGGGGCTGCGTCTTAATATAGATTTAGGGGGATGTGCAGGGTGGTGGGCAGGGTGACGGGGAAGGGGGATGGGTGAGGATGCGCATCAGGGCTGCGCACTAAAAATCGATTTGAATTGCGCAACAGGTTGAATATGAACAGGTAGTTATAACAAAACGTGATTTTTATAATATAAGGGGAGTTTTATAATTTACCAAACTAAAATATCGTTGCAATGAAATTTTTATGCGATTACTATTATGTTTTCCTATTGATTTAGATTGGAAAAAGAGAGACAAAAATGATTTATCATCAGGTCTGGTATCAATAACAGGGATTGATGAAGCATTAAAAAATTTGAGCTACGAAATATTGATTATCATTGAAGAGATTATTATCAATTGCGCGGTGATTGATGAAGCATTGAATCCTTTGTGTTACGAAACATTAATTGTCATTGAAGAGATTTATCAATTGCGCGGTAATTAATGAAGTTTTGAAACTTTTGTCCTACGAAACATTGATTGTCATTGAAAAGATTATCAATTGCGCGGTGATTGATGAAGTTTTGAAACTTCTGTACTACGAAACATTGATTGTCATTGAAGAGATTATCAATTGCACGGTGATTGATGAAACATTGAAACATTTTAACTACGACACATTTATTATCATGGACGATACTATCAACTGCGCGAAGACTGATGAAGCTTTGAAACTTTTGAGCAACAAAACATTGATTGTTATGAAGATGATCAATTGCGTGGTGATTGATGAAGGATCAAAACTGTTAAACATTGAAACATGATTTACCATTGAAGAGATTATCAAATGATTGTCATTGAAAAGATTATCAATTACTCTTTAATTATGGAGCATTGATACTTTTGAGCTACCAATAGCAATTGAACACCATTGACGAAATCTATACATATAATAAAATGGTAGGAAAGTCAAAACTGTACATTGAATATTTTTTTAAAAGAATACTTGGGGTGTGATCTACAGTCGATACCGAAGCCAAAAATATAGTTTTTAGAATTTTTGTCTGTTTGTCTGTTTGTCTGTATGTATGTCCGGGATAAACTCAAAAAGTACTGCATGGATTTACTTCAAATTTGGCAAGAATATTATTAGGAAGTCGGGTCAACACATAGGCTACTTATTATCACGCTAACACCTACGGGGAACGAGCAGTGAACCTTTATATCTTCAACGCATTCTGTAACAACGTGTAAGCTAAACACGCATATTTGAATGTTGTCATTATGTTAACCATGCTATAAACTAGCTTCACACTATAAGTAACTTGACCGATAAAATATACAATAAAAAACAAACTTAATTTTGCGGTTCGATCCCTAGACCCGATTACTGCGCCAACCGCAAATAATAAGTTTGTCGTAGGTTACGTCAATAAAACTGATGAGAGGTAAATTCTGTACATTGAAATATTTACAAAGTAACTATTTGGGGATGATTGGTGATCAATACCAATGGTAAAAATGCAATCAGTAATTTTTTTGTCTTTCTGTCTGTCTGTCTATCTGTGCACGCATGGATAAAAAACTACTGGAGGGATTTTGATTAAACTTGGTACGATTTATAGTTCATACTTCTGGACAATGAAATTAACATTGGTACTGTCCGGCCAGATTCGAACTCGATACCTCTGAGTAGAGGCCACGTCCTTATCCATTCAGCTACCATCACTTATAGGACAATCTATAGGCTACTTTTTATACAAAGCCAGGGTGTGAGGGAAATGCTCTAATAGGCCCCCTTTTTTCCGTGCGGAAATCCTCATGGATACCCACCCCGCGGGTCCGCACTTTGCACCATCGCTGCGATCAACATCGGCAGTGTGAGCCACCCCGAGGGCTGCCAGGAGGGCCTGTCTCGGCATCTCCCACGCCGGACACTCGGCCAGCGTGTGCAGCCCTGAGTCGTCGCCCGCATCGCAGTGATGGCACTCGGGCGTCGCGTCGGCTCCTTCCGAATCAGACACAAATGATCTCCGAAGCACCCCTTACCAGAGATCACCTGCGTCAGCCGGTACAAGAGGCCCCCGTGAGGCCTCCATGACGGATCTTACCGCCGCTATAACGGCGTGCTCCGCGCTTGGTTTTTTTTATAGTCGATAGGCTCGCGTTTGCCCAAGTCGGTCCTTCCACTCCACCACGGTATCCTGGCGGAACTGGACGGCCTCGATTACTCACCTTTTCCTCCTCTTTTCGCCACCAATATAGGCATAACGCGCTGCGGCGCTCCCAATGTATGTACATACACCTGTTACGGCTATTCAGGGCCTCCGCCCAGATCGGGCACGCCGCCGTACAGGGCCATGGACTGCACGATCCCCGCGTAGAGCCTCCTGCGGGAGTCATCCGGCCCTCTCATGTTGGGCAACAGCCGCGCCGGAGCATTGGCCCCCTTACACCCTAGCGTCAGAAGACCCTAGACGGCGCGCGCCGTGCGGTTTTAGTCAGTAAGAGTCCGACATAACCTGCCCCGCTGGCCGGAGTGTAGGTATCCATAAGGATTTCCGCACGGAAAAAAAGGCTATTTTTATATAAGCTGATACCCGCGACTCCGCCCGCGCGTCAGGGTTTAAGCTAGGTCATCATTTTTTGGTTATATCTCCAGTTCTACTTGGCCAATTACAACCAAACATAGGGTAAATTTTAAGTCTAAGCAAGACCTTTCTAATAAAAAAAAACCTCATCAAAATACGTTTAGTAGTTTTTACGTCCATCGCGATTATCGGCTTTTGATGGGGTCTTTTTATTAGAAAGGTTTTGGTTAGACGAGTGGAGACCAGTGGAGTGAAGAGTAGAGTGGAGAGTGGAGAGTGGAGGAGTGAGTGGAGTGGAGAGCTGTTTTATTAAAATAGACTTGGTGGCGATACCGACCTCCACGCGGGCGAAGCCGCGGGCGGAAGCTAGTCTATACATATAATAAAATGGTAGAAAAGTCAAAACTGTACATTGAATATTTTTTTAAAAGAATACTTGGGGTGTGATCTACAATCGATACCGAAGCCAAAAATATAGTTTTTAGAATTTTTGTCTGTTTGTCTGTTTGTCTGTTTGTCTGTATGTATGTCCGGGATAAACTCAAAAAGTACTGCATGGATTTACTTCAAATTTGGCAAGAATATTGTTAGGAAGTCGGGTCAACACATAGGCTACTTATTATCACGCTCTCACCTACGGGGAACGAGCAGTGAACGTTTATATCTTCAACGCATTCTGTAACAACGTGTAATCTAAACCCGCATATTTGAATGGTGTTATTATGTTAAACATGCTATAAGCTAGCTTCACACTATAAGTAACTTGACCGATAAATTATATAATAAAAAACAAACTTAATTTTGCGGTTCAATTCGTAGACCCGATTACTGCACCAACCGCAAATAATAAGTTTGTCGTAGGTTACGTCAATAAAACTGTAGAGAGGTAAACTCTGTACATTGAAATATTTCCAAATTAATTCGGGGATGATTGGTGATCAATACCAATGGTAAAAATGCAATCAGTAATTTTTTTGTCTTTCTTTCTGAAATGCTCTAACGGGCCCCCTTTTATTCCGTGCGGAAATCCTCATGGATACCCACCCCGCGGCTAGCGGGGCAGGTTATGTCGGACTTTTACCGACTAAAACCCCACGCCATCTAGGGTCTTCTGACGCCAGGGTTTAAGATGGCCCATAGAGCATTTCCCTCGCACTCCGACTTGACCCGGGCCATCTCCGGATTCGAGATGGCCGCCTCGGGCTTGGCATCCACAGTGTTCCCGTCATGCCCCCGGAATAGGAGGGGGGGGGACGCTTCCACGCGCCGACGCCTCGGCCTGCTTCTGTTAGGGTGACAGGTGGCTCCGACGGAGTTCGTTAGACCTCCGACCCCTTCGTCGCCTCCGTCCGGGAGAGCTCTGTGCAGCCTCTCCCGAACCCTTTCCGCCGCCTCCTACTAGAGCATCACTTGCTCGCAGAAGGAGGCGGCGGCCGACCACGCGTCCGCACTTTGCACCATTGCTGCGATCAACACCGGCAGTGTGAGGACTCCCACCCCGAGGGCTGCCAGGAGAGCGTCTCGGCACCTCCCACGCCGGACACTTGACCAACGTGTGCAGCCCTGAGCGTCGGCTCCTTCCGAATCAGACACAATTGATCCCCGAAGCACTTACCAGAGATCACCTGCATCAGCCGGTACGAGGGGGCCCCGTGAGGTCTCCATGACGGGTCTTACCGCCGCTATAACGGCGTGCCTCGCGCTTTTTTTTTATAGTCGATAGGCTCACGTTTTACCAAGTCGGTCCTTCCACTCCATCACGGTATCCTGGCGGAGCTGGGCGTGGACGGCCTCGATTAATCGAAGCTCCGGGTCCCGCTCCCGTGCCTCCTTTCGCCACCAATATAGGCATAACGCGCTGCAGCCCTCCCAATTATGTACATACACCTGTTACGGCTATTCAGGGCCTCCGCCCAGATCGGGCACGCCACCGTTAAGGGCCATGGACCACACGATCCCCGCGTAGAGCTTCTGCGGGAGTCATCCGGCCCCCTCATGTTGGGCAACAGCTGCGCCAGAACGTTGGCCCCCTTACACCCTGGCTTCAGAAGACCCTAGACGGCGTGCGGTTTTAGTCAGTAAGTGTCCGATATAACCTGCCCCGCTAGCCGCAGGGTAGGTATCCATAAGGATTTCCGCACGGAAAAAAAGGCTATTTTTTCCGCACGGAAAAAGGAAAGCGACTCCGTCCGCGAGTCAAGGTTTAAGGTAGGTCATCATTTTTTGGTTATATCTCCAGTTCTAATTAGCCAATTACAACCAAACATAGGGTAAATTTTAAGTCTAAGGAAGAACTTTCTAATAAAAAAAACCTAATCAAAATACATTTAGTAGTTTTTACGTCCATCGCGATTATCGGCTTTTGATGGGGTCTTTTTATTAGGAAGGTATTGGTTAGACGAGTGGAGTGAAGAGTAGAGTGGAGAGTGGAGAGTGGAGGAGTGAGTGACGTGGAGAGTTGTTTTATTAAAATAGACTTGGTGGCGATACCGACCTCCACGCGGGCGAAGCCGCGGGCGGAAGCTAGTTATCAATAAAATTGTGCTGTGATTGATACTCCATCGAAACTATCGAACCGCGAATAGTAATTGAAACATTTTTTAACATTGAAGTGGTTATAAATTGCGTGGTGATTGATTAAGCATTGAAATACTTGATTCATAATTGCAATTGAAACATAATATATCAACCTTTAAAACAGGAATACTAAATATGGAGTGGTAGCAATTGCGAAGAAATGAGTTAATACCATATAAAAGTTTATACCTCCAAACCAGGACAAGCGAGGTATTCTATTATTAAAGCGATTACACAGGAGTGTCTACTCTTACTTAGTCTTTCGACTATCAAACTGTTATCTTTTGTTTCCATCAGGTACTGACTCTGCAGGGTCCTTGGTCGGAGCGTGATGCTCAAATGACTGAGACCTTTGCTCGCCTACAGGACATCTATGGAGCTGGCAAAGTTCTCGGCATTTTAGGTACTTTAATTATTTCCAGTATATGTGCATGTGCTTTCATGAAAATAGTTGCTACTACAATTTGGAGCTAGTCTCTCTGAGATTTAAAATAGAATAATCATGAGATGTTATATTTTATATTAGTTTTTTTTTGTTTAGGTAACTCAGTATCACAGAGTCAGTCCGTGGATTATCTTGACGGTGATCCATGGGCGCGTGTCCGACGACAGGCGCCTACAGAAGAAACAAGCAGTTCGGCACCCTTAGACAATGACAGGCTAGCGAAATTTACGCAGAAGTTCGCGCTGTATAACGCTAGTGGTAAGCTATCAACTCATTATATTCACCATATATCGTACATTTCCTTAGCCCCAAATAAGTAAACCCATATAATTTTCAGGACAACCTCCTGGGCGAGGAGCTCTTCTATACTCCTCAGGGTGGCCGGAGCTTCGTCGCAACAATCAATCGACCATCGTGTTTAGTTCTCCAGTCGGCATCCCTACCATCAAGGGCTCGAAGCTCTACACGATGCTGGTGGTACAATTTGTTGTTGGCGAGAATAAAGACAAGGTAAAATTAAAATATATCAAATTATTTGTTGTCCAAGGGTTTTTAGGGAATTAAGTTAACTTGGGCTTAATAGGAGATATGCTTAATCTACATTTCCTTTGGTGTTTAGATGATTCTGGAATTTGGCTTCAAGCAGTCAGCAGGCTGGTGGACGGCGGTAGGCGTCGAAGTTAAGTTCGGTGCGGAGGCTACAGGATTCAGCCTCACGGCGCCAACTCCACCTGATGCGCCGTCGGCGGTCCTGGGCCGCTCGTACCACTGCTCGCTGCCGCTGGTGTATTCGTCTGAAAACGCTACGCTGACGTTACCTGATGTGCAGGTTCATACGATTTTAAAAAGTTCAATCGTAACAATTTAAGGTTGAGGTTGATGGAGATTCAAATAATCTCTTTTTGTTCCAGATGCAAATGTTTATGGACAGTACGGATAAATTTGCTGACTCGTTCGATTGCATCGGATTCACGACTGTGCCTATCTGGTAAGTTTAGTAACATTCCCACGAATACGCATTCATTCATTACATAAATTATGTCAGTTACTATAAGCTTTTGTCTTTAATTCTCTATTTTAATTCACAGGTCCGGTTTGATGGTGTCATTCATCATGCTGATAGGTCTCGGCATCTCCATCTCAATGATCTTGGACATCAAAACTATGGATCGCTTCGAAACCAACAGGAGCAAGCAACTCACCATCACAGTCAACGAATGAGCAAGTTTAGATCGCGATTATGTTATAAGTTAGTTGTCATCTCGTGCGTTTGTATTGTCAAGAATGATTTTCTCCTCTTACAAACGTGGATTCTTTAGGTGAGACGGGAAACGTGGGTTCCGGTTGGTCACGTCACAGAACTGCAGGTGGAGTTGAAAGAATAGAGGCTCGTTCTTTCATTTAAATCTTTCCGAGCCGTCAAAAGATAGCCATTTCACGTCTCGTTTAAAGTAGCTAAGATTGTGGTGGGAAAAAAGTGTGTTGGTAAAAATTGCAAGTGTTGCTGGAAAAGAAAGAGGTGTTGAACTATTTGGTCCGAGGTGGTTCGGACTGTATAGTGGCAATACCTCAGATCTGTACGTGTAGTTCTGGATACGAAAGGGCAGGGTGGCATTAATTGAAACATCTTATCGTAGAGGCGGTAAAATAATACCAGACTGGTGTTTAGTACTATTTTACCAGTTCGATGATATGGGATGAGTGCCGTTCAGGTTATGATTGGTGAATCGGAACAAAACACCAATATAACAGCGGTAAAATAGTGCCAGATAAGTACTCTCTCTGGTCTCTGGCACTATTTTAGTAGTTTATGTGCCGGGGACTGAACGGCCAAAGCTGGTAGTTGTTGGCGGCTGCGACGTCTACTTGTCTTGGCCAGCTTCTGCTGAAACAACAACCGTTTACCGAGAGAGAAACACAATGCGAACAACACCTTCTCGCAAAATGAAGCACTCTCACTTCTGACTTACTCCTAATGTGAATGAAATTGCATTATGGATCTATTTGGGATGTAAATCGTCCTGATCATACCCACAAGATCGAGATCTGTATACTATAGTAGGTGAACATGTATATAACTTTCAGAGAATTGTCAACGATTTAGACAAAAACCTTTACTCCAAGAAGGTTTTTGGAAAGAGCTTTGAATATTAGGATCTAACCGAGACCCTTGAGAATAGGCGTTGCAAGTATCTAAACATCAAAAAATAAATATATTTCCGGGTCCCGATTGGGTTCGAATGGGGACGAGACAGGAAGACTTAAATCATTGGCTAAAATTTCAACATAAGGGCAGGAATTGTGAAATGTAAAATATGCTTGTAGAATAGATGTCGGCGTAGCTGGAGGCCGGCCTTCAGTTGGTTTAACCCCAACCCAACAGTTTTTATGAATCTCTCAGTGACTCTTGGCACCTGCCTGTACAGTGTTTGGGTGCATAATAATCTCATCATTATCTTTTTTTGTTCACACCTTAGCAATGTTTCCATAAGACCGTAAAGCTGTTTTATTCACTTAGCTGTTTAGAAAATTATTTATTACATTGTTGAAAGGTTACACCAATATAACAAACTGATCTATGACGAATAGAAAAAGTAACGCAAATGAATGATAGGTTATCTGAGGAACGGTGCAACTATCAATGTTTATAGTAAACATCGCCTGGCTTTTTATCCGGCCAACCACGATGCTCAATGCTCATGCTTCGGTTACCGATTCAGAAGGAGTGAGACGGAGCTATTCCTCGTGTATAGCACCGCCTCTCTCCCCCCGAGTCTAGGCTCAAACTGAATTACATATAGCATGTCGCAGGCAGCAAGGGCCTAATTCAGTAAAATTACGTTTTTATAACGTGTGTAAATTAATATCTAAAAGCTTACGAAGACTTTTAGATATTAATTTTTCAAAATCTAATTGAAAATGAATTAAATTACGAGTGATTTTAAAAGTTTGAAGATAACCTTACGAAAGTGAAAGCGACAGATCATACTAAATAACAAAGTTTATTTTTCATTTTTTCGTTTTAATCGAATTGGAATCAGTCGTTTTGAGAACGTGGTGTTACTGAATTAGGCGCCAGCTCTGGCGAGGCGGCCGATGTTTACTATTAACAGTGACAGTTGCACTGTTCCTCAGATAATTATCATTCATTTTCTAGTATAAAAGAAGTAAGTTCTACGGACTGTTTTGGATCCAACCAGAGGGCTCAATGATGAGCTGCTGCGCGTTAAAATGAATGTTTGTGATTGAAAAATCCGATCGGATCCAAAACGGATTGAGAACTGAATACGATTTTTGAACAAGATTTCCAATAAGTTACATTCGTAAGTCAAGAACAAATAGGAAAAGTAAATACAATAAAAAGGAATAATGCAGGAAATTGACAATGTAATAAATATTTTGTAAATTTTGTTATGGTTAGTAAAAGAATTAAAACGATACGTGCAAAGATTTTGTTACCAAGTGAAATGATCTCTTCTGCACCTGTTTTTGAACCAACCGGGGTTATTAATAACGAGCTGTTGCTGAGCGTAATATTGAACGTTTGTATTGAGAAATCCGATTGAATCAAAAACGGGTCGAGAACTAAAAATATTGATTTTGTTTCCATCTAAAATAATCTTTTCTACACCTGTTTTTGAACCAAACGGGGTTATTGATAACGAGCTGTTGCTGGGCGTAATATTGAACGTTTGTAATTGAGAAATCCGATTGAAACAAAAACGGGTCGAGAATCAGATCATACGATAAGAAAACTGTAAAAACACCACACAAGATTACGATAGCGGCTTCATGAAAATAAACAGTTCATACATTGTCTAGAGCTCTTCAAAAACAGTTCTACAATATGTGTCCGGGTTTAGGTGTGAATAATAGAAACACCAAACGAGATCAAATGCAACTAACCATTGTCCAGCTAGTTGCCAATGGTCACTGACGGATTTGACAATTCGGGGCAACCATTTGTAGGCCAGTCTCCAGTTCAGCCAACATCTAGGGAGAGACATGGAAACTGCTCTGTATAGAAGATCAACAAGTCTCAGTAAGCTACGGATACAACAGGAATGGCCAATGTATTGAGCTTCTGAGTTATGCCAGGAGAGCAGTGGTAATGTAGGAATGTGTTGAAATTTTCTAAAATGGTAACACTTATAATCCGTGATTGTTATTCATTTTGAACCCTAGCTATCAACTTACTAGGGTCTACTGGAGTTATGTATATGTAAAACAGACTAAAACACTTGGTTGACCTTCAAGGGCCGAGGTCTTAGGGTTACTATGACGACGAACGATTTCTTCACAAATCGGTCGCCCTCATATGACCACCAATAAATTGGATACAGATTATAAATGAAACTCAGTTTCTTAGGCCTGATGTTTCCGTGCTGACCCGGGAATGATAGAAAAACATAGAAGGCGTCAGCTGCTTATCTTCCCGCGCAAGTCGTAAGAGGCGACTAAGGGATGTACGGGGTCTGGTGCTCACCAGCTGGGGTAGCCTCCCCCCACTACTACCTCACACCCCTGGCTACAAGGCCACAGGTGCTGCCGCCTGGTGCCTTGTTCTAGCTTCTAGTTAGGTTGTCTAGATAATAGTCACGGCATCAGTCTGTGCGGTTCACTTCAGATTGCACAAAAGCAGTATGTATAATGGTATATTATGCTATTCTGAGGGCTTTTGAAGTAATCTTATATTTCAAACTATATTAATGAGGTATTTTCATAAGGCTAGGTCATACGAGGTCAAGTAGTTAAGGTCTGTAGTTGTAAGGCTTATAATCGGTTCTTAGTGTGGCCATATCAATAAAGTCATATATAATCACTCTAATTATAAGAAAAAAAAATGGTGTTTTATTTAACCTGCAATCCCTTTACCCAATTTCTTTTTCAAAATTAATAAAAATATGTAACGGATACCCAACAAGATCTTTGGGACCCTAACAAATCTCACTTGGAAATGAGGCTGACTTTTAGAGGAGAGACTGTTACGCGTCTGATACGGAGAGATGGTGACGTAGTATGCTTTACAGCCGATAAATTTTTAAATGAGGTCTCCGTACATGGGCTGTGTAATGATGATGATGGATTGCTAGCAGCCAACAGGAATACTAACAAGGCTGAACAAGAAAAGAACAAACAAGGCAGTAGGTACTTCAGACGAGATGCCCGTACTCCTACTTATATAATAAACGAGAAAGTTTATTAGTACAGGGTGGGCTTGTTTGCCGCCTAAGTAGCATATAAAGCATCTAATTTTGAACTGTCTAATTGTTACAATTTTAAATATTTTAAACTTTAACTATCTCTGTGCTGAGAACTGTCACTCCAGCTGTCGAAGGTACGATATGGATCGAAAGTGGGCTGTTTTAGTAAAAAATGGTGGAATAGCAATGAGTCGGCAACTTATCCAGTTTAGAGCAGGCTGTCCCCTCTGTCATTACCATTCCACGAGTCATTGTCTCAAGGTTATACTCCAATAGCGTGTTGGCTCAATTGGCAGTGATAGCTGATAAGTACAAGTCATCGAATAATTTCTCATCTCACGCTAGTGGTTTAAGTTCCTCTTGTATTCATATAGCCAGTTTCAAAAGTAGGTGATCATTTTTTGATATTAAAATTTACTTTTTTGAACAAAATGTCCCTTATTCACGACGAAACTCCGTGTACCAATTAGTGGCTAACTGGAATAAAAGTAAAAAACTAAAACATGTTTATTGCGTTAAAATAGGTACAGATTTTCACATGAGGCCCTGACTCCTGTGCTAAGTTGAAACTTGTATTATAGGAGTCAGTGTTTTCCTTATTACTATTAATATATAAGTAGGTATATGAATATTAGGAATACTAGTAATTTACTTTAAATATTAGTAGGTAGGTCAGAAACGGTCAAGCTGCAATGCTTCGATATCGCCTAATGCCACCATTGGGGTGTGACGGTAAGATGGCAGTCGCTTTACGGAAAATATCGAGGTCCAGCCAAATCCGCAGTTAAGACTGGTAAAGCGGACCTTAAACTCCGAGGTGGAAGCTTTGGATGCCACTGGGAATTAACGCTAGGTTAAAGAAGATTAGTAGGTAGGTACTAGTAAAATCAATCAATCAATCAATCATTTATTTATTTGCGAACATGGGTACAGATCATCGGTGTTTAAACATAGTGTAAGTATGACCAGCCACATTCTGCCTCAAGGCGTGCAAATTACAATTAATTAAAATATTCAATTGTTAATCCAATTAATTACAATACTTATTACAATAATAATATATATTAAAAATTTAATGTACTAACTAAGAATTCTCTAATCTAAATTAGCCTCGGTGGAGCAGTGCTTAAATGCTGTGCTAGTTCTGAGTTTGATTAGGTACCTAGTCAGGCAAAATATTATTTTGTAGGAAAATTCTCAATTCAGGTAAAATAGTAGCTGCAGCTTGATCTCGATAAATAACATTTGAACTAACATTATTTACAACTTTCACTTATGAGCGGCGCGGTGCTAGTGAGGCGCGGCGGAAGATCTACTGTAATTATTGGAATTTTATTTAAATAGTCTCGCTGGCACACTTGTGGCGAATACCGCCCTACTTCGGGCTCCGAGTTATGTTTTATTTAATAGCTAGCTCCGCAAACTGGTAGTGTGAGGCGGGACAATGGCAACTGCACATACCTACTAATGATTAACAACCTGTGAACTCTAAACGTAAATATGTATTACCTACTTTTCTATAGGTAATGTCACTTATTTTAATTTTTTTATATAGGACACGTCAAAATGACTTTACTTCGCCAGACTTCGCCTTATTTTTAATGAAGAATAATTTTAAAAGGTAGCGACTCTTGGCTTTCGACCCCTGCGCTGAAAATATGTGGGTACGGCGTTCATGGGTAAAGTATCTGTATATGTTGGTATACAAAAAGAATTATCAAATGCCGTACAGTAATAACAGTAATAAATGACCTATATTGCTTCTACAATTACCGGTGAATTAAAATTTTGCACTAACTTCTTCACCACCACTTTAGTATGGCACTAGGTTTTTCGATATTTATTTTTAATCATCTTTATGCTATAAAAAAGCCGTACATTAATAATTAGTCGTAATTCCTCACATGTACCTGAGAAATTCCATTACTCACGTACTCACCTGTACCGCTCAGAAATGACGGCATAGCGCTCAGAGTTCGCCATATTTTATGATATAATAACAGCCTTCTAAGACTAAACTACTTCTTATAGTAACAGCCTTCTAAGACTAAACTACTTCTAACATACTTTTTTTTTTTTTATACCACTTAGGTGGCAGACAAGCACACGGCCCACCTGATGGGAAGCGGTCACCGTGGCCTAGGGACGCGTGCAACACCAGGGGCATCACACTCGCGCTGCCGACCCCGCAAAAACCTTCTAATGCCCTTCTTGAAGAACCCCATATTGTAGTCGCTATACTGGTAAAGCGGACCCCAGACTCCGAGGTGAAAGCTTTGGATGCGACTGGGATTAACGCTAGGTTGAAGAAGAAGAAGAAGAGTTACAGCCTTCTAAGCGTTATTCACGTTGGTTCATTTCACAGGTTATTTTTTTCCATGGGCTTGTAGTCTAAGTGTGGAACACTATAAGAACAGGCTGGTACATGCGACCCAAGGCAGTAAAACATAAGTGTAATCAGATAGAAACAGTGACCAACTATGGTAGTGCGATGTACACTTTTGTACAGGTGTGATGGACGCGTGATGAGAGCGCTAGATAAACGATGAGCTACCAGAGTAATGACATGCGCATGCGCACGAGAGTAGCGGTCGCATGGGGAACTATCGGCGTAAAGGGGAGTTCACACTTAAGTATGCTTGATGACAATGTTCTTATTATTTCACTATCATCCTTAACAGATGATAGCCCTATAACTTTTTTGAACACTACGGAAGCATTCAGCCTATATGAATATCTCCCACGTATTAGAGAGGAGAGAGGAGGTAGTAACAAGAGAGGGTGCAGGCCGGAACCTCCACGTGGTGCACCTGGGCAACGAAGGCGAGCAGCGCCTCCCACTCGCCACGGGAGACGCTGCTGCCTGCGGCCAATCCGGCCGGGATGGGAGTGGCCCTCTAGAGGGCTGCTCCGAGGCTCTCCACGTGTCCCTCTGACTAGCAGATGGCACAGTGGGGAGCGAGCGGGGGGCGAGCTGATTGTCTGCGTGCCGACGGTTGGGTGACAGGACGGCCTCCTGTCACCCTACACCCCACCGTCAGCGAAGTGGCGCGATGCTCGCCCCACCCCCCCTTTCGGGGGGTCGAGGGGGCCATCTTAAAACCGTAGATGGCCCGGGGTCAGCTGGGGTGCGAGGGATATGCCCATTGGGTAACCTTACTCCCTGGTTACTAAGGCCCGAGACGGCGTGCGGTTTTAGTCGGTTCGATCCCGACATAACCACCCCCGATGGCCGACGGGGGTGGTATCCATGGGGATTTCCGCACGATAATAAAAAAAAAAAAAAAAAGGTAACAAGAGATTAAAAAGGCAGTAAAGAACTTCCCTCCTTTACTGCCTTTTTAATCTCTTGTTACTACCTTTGCTTTGTTACTAACAAAAGAATAATTCTCACAAATCTCTCTTCTCACACTCGCTTAATATAAACTTGAAGTAATGCTTACTTAAAGTTCATATTAAGATAGTGTGTCATTCACGCTAAATAATTACAGACGGAGAGTCTTGCGGAGATGATAGAGCCTCGAGGTTCAAGTAAGACAATCAATTTTTTTTTTGAATTTTGAATGTAATGAGAGAGTGAGAGAGAGAGAGAGAGAGAGAGAGAGAGAGAGAAAGAGAATCAACAACGAGTCTAAACGAGATGTAAAAATAGTAAAGGCAAGAGCATTAACTATTTTTACTCTAAGGATAGCCAAATTAATAAACTGGTGTGTTATCGAAATTAATAGTTAATTGAGTATTTGATTAGGAATTTAGCAATTATAGAATTAAGACAATCTGCATATATAATCACTAAAGTTCACCTCATCATTTACGAATTTACCTTTTGCAAAACGGCAATAAAAATAACTATGATATCTTTAACCCAGATTTGGGCCACGATTAAACCAATTAAACGGAACGGCGAAACTCAATCAATAAGTGATGTTGATGCTGGTTTTTTTTTATCTACAGAACCACACTATGTGATCAGGAAGTCATAACGAATTACGACATAATATCTTTTAATGTCAATAAAGTTTGAATAGATACTTGAAATCTTCGGTGAGGTACCGCAGTTAAAAGTGTCGTAGAATGCGGTGCGTGGGTGAACCCTCACGACTTTCATTGATCCTTTTTTTTTCATTATAGATTTCAAAATATTATGAATTGTCTGATACAAAAACGATAAGATTGCCTATGTAATTTGTAAGGGGAAAGTAATGACGATGAAGGTGTAACGACAGTTTTACTACGTAGGTGGCAGACAAGCATACGGCCCACCTGATGGGAAGTGGTCACCGTGGCCTATGGACTTTTGTATAACACTAAGGGTGTCACACACGCGTTGTCTACCCTGAAGGGTAGAGGGGAGGGCTAGGAAGGGGTGGGGAAGCTAGGAAGGGGTGGAGGACGGAGCGGTACAGTGAGCTCTGGCTACCCTACTTACCAGCGGGAACACAACACGATGGTTATTATGGCCGCGGTCTTCTGAGGTAGGTACTACCCCAGTCGGGCAGCTCATTTCGGACGGGATACATACGCGGGATCAAAATTTTATAAGATCGGCAATCAACGGACGGGATACCGTCGTGTCCTACCCCCTTAAAAATAATATAGAACTATGGTTTAGGATATATGTCACAAAAATATCAGTGTTCTGGTCGTCTGGCCCACTACCACCGCTGACTTCGTGACCGAGGCCTTACTGACAGTTAAGGCATCAGTGTGTCTACTCCTTACCCTTAGTTTAGCTTAGCATACAAACTATCTGAGTTAGCGATCAGCCTGTCGCCACACGTCACACTTATCTGTCCGAGCATGCAATGAATACCATTATCACCACGCCACAATAGTTTTATCGTGTAAGCTGTCGTGTAACGCATTCAGATTTTTTCTACGGAGTGAATTATGTTTAGAAAGAATAGCAGGCTATATCATTTATTTTAATTATACAATAATATATGGTATAACAAAAGTGTTGGCATGTCAAACATGATATCTGACTGGAATGAATGTCAAAAGAATACTTTCGCCGATCCCAGTTCTGTAAACTTTTATTATAATTAAATTTAAATCATGAATAAACTTTATTGCCTTCTCAATATCTCACAGATAAAAAATATTTTCCTTCGCTATAAGTCAGATAAGATGACGTTAACAATTAATAATGATCTAGCTAAGATTGCTACTTTACACATTACACCAAAACAAACCTTAAGATAATAATAAAGTTGAGTGATACTTAGAATAAATTGTGGAATACACCTGTGACGGCTGTGACTATCTTTCAGAGGCTCATCTTTTTTTATAATTCAAGGGATCAATTCACGAACAATGATTTTTTTTTTTAAGTGCAAGTGGTGATATAGAACGATCTCCCTGCTGTAGTTTTCCCTAGCGTCTACAATATGGAGTTCTTCAAGAAGGGCTTTATTAGAAGGTTTTTACAGGTTCTGCAGTGCGAGTGTAACGCCCGTGGTGTTGCACACATCCGTAGGCCATGGTGAGCGCTTGCTGCCATTTAAGTGGTTTAAAGCTAAAGTTTTAAATAAATCCGAAATAGCTAAATGTACTCGTATTATGATGCGCATACGCCGTGACAAATCAATCGATCGATCGTCGCGTTAGAGAAGGTGAATCAATTTAGAATGTAAAATGTCAAGTTATAATTGGTTTACATAATCGACTTGAAGTCATGTTACCTCGTGTGTACACACTGTTTCTATCTGTGATGGCATATTACGTACTAGTACTTCTATCTAGGTGAGTACTAGGCGGAAGGAATAACAGACTTGGTTTCATTGAATAGCTCTACTAATGAATCCAAGTGTTGTCCACTCAGAGATCCACATGCTTATGGAAGCTACATGACAGATTTCTTTCGATCGAGAGTTACCTACTTGCCCTTTAGCCTGTCTTGTCTATTAGGCTGTTCGCCTAATTGGTATCAATAAGAAGTATACATACTATGCGGCCTTACTATGAGCTCTTATAGCAATTCAAATGCGATGCAGCTCAACTCAGGGAAAGAGATGGACCGTGTAGGTGTGGAAATTGGTCAGAATACGACAGTTGAGTGATCACAATGATGAAACTGATGAATGTCGGCAGTACTATCAGCACAGACGATAGTGGTGCACATACTGATTGGTGGTGCGATGAAATATCTTCCCTTTTTTATTCTACGTAGGTGGCAGACAAGCACACGGCCCACGTAATAGGAAGCGGTCACCGTGGCCTATGGACGTTTGCAACACTAAGGGTGTCACACACGCGCTGCCTACCCTGAACCTTAAAGGAAGGAGGGAGGGCTAGGAAGGGGATAGGAGGCTAGGATGGGGTGGGGGGAGGAGGGGTACAGTGAGCTCTAGCTACCCTACTTACCGGCGGGAACACAACACGATGGTTATTATGGCCGCGGTGTTCTGTACGGCGGAAGTACTACACTAGTCGGGCAACTCATTTCGGACGGGAGAGACCGTCGTGTCCTACCTCCATAATAAGTTGGTATAGCAATAGTAACACCGTTTTAATATATCTTTATATACCTCCTTTATAATTATAGGTATATCTGGTGCCAATTAGCGTTCCGAGAAAGTATGTCCAGTTCTCACGGTGGAGACAAAAAGCATCTTCGTATGTGATGCAGCTTGCACTTTCTTAAATATTACGTTTTCTTTGTACTCGTATGTACGAGTACATTCGTAGAGAGAAACATAATGAAATCTATTAGTCACAATCAGTAACGCGTTTGAAACTAAGAAGTTTTTCCTTCGATAGAAAATTACTTTCCATCCAAAGGTTGTTGGGTAGAGATTGCTCTGAGTGACAAGAACGCCCATTGTACCTCGTGTATATTGGGGCTAAAGAGGCTTAAGAATGCAGGTAGGACACGACGGTATCTTCTGGGGTAGTACCTCTGCCCTACACACAGAACAAAGAAAAATCCTTTGGTTTTTTAATGTTCTGTGGCCCTACAGAACACCACCCCCATTATAACCACCGTGATCTGTTCCCCCCGCCGGTAAGTAAAGTAACCAGAGCTTACTGTACTCCTCCTCCCCCCCTTCCTACCCTCCCGCTTCCTTTTAGGGTAGGCAGCGCGTTTGTGACATCCTTGGTGTTGCACACGTCTATTTATAGGCCACGGTGACCGCTTCCCATTACGTGGGCCGTGGGCTTGTCTTCCACCTGCGTAGTATATAAAAAAACTGGATCAAAAGGAAGCGTAGAAGAGCGAATCTCAGACCCCGAGATGATTATAATGACTGTACTGGCTTGATTGCAGCAGTTAACCACTTTAGAAATTAGAAAAAAGCTGTTATGAACTATTAGACTTAGCGAAGTATGTAGGTCTCATAAAAATGTTGTGTAAGCCGGCATCACTTACAGGTATTAAGGCATAGCAGATTGATAACTGCTCGCCAATTATCTAATAACAAAAGTTGCGTCACTCCGACTGTGCGAAATTCATCACGCACATCTAAGGGGAAGGCCGCGGTACGAAGCTAGGCAGTTTGTAAGCCTAGTCGTCTTTGTAGCATGGTTATGTGACATTATTAGGTCTTGGGTTCGATTACCAGGTCAGGCAATAACATCCTTTTAACCAATATTCTAAACATGAATGCATGTGATCCGCCCTACAGAAGACCGCGGCCATAATAACCATCGTGTTGTGTTCCCAGCGGTAAGTAGGATAGCCAGAGTTCGCAACCTCAATCTCCCCCTCCAACTGCCCAACTCCCAACCCCCTTTTCCAAGGGTCGGCAGCGCGAGTGTGACATCCCTGATGTTGCACACGGCCGTGTGCTTGTCTGCCACGTAAGTAGTAAAAAAAAGCATAGATGGATGTTTGTTACTCTGGGAAACTGGGGTGAGTCAAGAAATTTCACAATGAGATGAGATTTTGTGGGATGAATACGGCATAACCCTATTTTTCTAGAGGTAGGTACGCTAATACAATCAGCTTGTTCGAATTGATAACAATTTAAAGGGGTCTATTCGCCCGAGACTAGCGAATATTTTAGTGCGAATCGACTTTTAACGGTAATTACTTAACATAAAGTAGGTACATATTATGTATATGTATGTTGAGACAAAAGGTAAACTTGAGTAGTAGTGAAAGCAACACATACCACACACACACACACACACACACACACACACACACACACACACATGATGCCAGACACAATCTCACTGTCACAGCGGTACACGTGACAATTAATTATAATAATAAATCTCTTTGGTGAAAGGTGATTGATTCGCGATAAGCTCGCGCTGCGCCGGCATCAGCATCTGACCGAGACCGACCGTGGGGCTGCTACACTCACACAGAATACTCTGTTCCATTTTTAAACATTAAAAAATCGCATTATCATCCTATTGTATGCAATGCAAATCTGATGAGCTCTTCAAATTAGTCGCGTCCTCTCCTTTCCTATACAGAACCACACGTGCAAGGGTCAGACATCAGCCTCATAGGGTGCGAACAATTCCCCCAAGAACCAAACTAACTATAAAAACTTAGAATTCTTTACCAGTACACGTGTTTCTTTCATCCTCTAAAATCCCGGGTCCTTTAAGCGGGTTGTGAAAAAGCATTTGATGAGGCACATTACCTTTTTATTTATTATTTTGGGTTTTTTTAAGTGTAACAGAACAAAGTCACTTAGGAATACTTAGTTTAACTGCGGTTTGCGGTTTATTTATCCCAAATGAAAATTGTAAATTCTTTTATATTCTAGTCTGGCTAGAATAAGCTATCTTTACCTTGAAAGTAACGAAAATCTATTCTGTGGATTAAGTGTTAAAGAATAATAAACGCAATGATGAAATTAAGATGTACGCTAATTAAGTTCTCTCTTACTCCCTTTTTTTTAATGAAATTCAAATATTTAAAGGCCATTGTCATACCATCAAGGGCGTTGCATTCACGTTATATTACTTATACGTATGTAGGTACCTACTTAGTGTTATTATTTCAATTTCTTTTTATTTTTATTCATAAAATTATTTTATTTTAACTTTCTCTGTGTGTTGGCAACCCTATTACAACTATCTTTACATACATCAACAGTTGTAAAAAGTGCGAGGCGTGTGTTGGGTGCTTCCTCCGGTGCGGTTGCGCAATGCCAGATACAGATCTAGGCGATATTCTCCGTATCACTGGCGGGTATCGGATGTTGAGTATCCAATAAATTAGAAACTACTTCAAAACGAAACAAGAGATTGTTCAAATATAAAACTTGAGTATTGTTATATACTGTAACTAGCTTTCGCCCGCGGCTCCTCCTGCGCGGATTTCGGCTATCTTTTTTTTGGTCATACCTCCAATTCGTTCAGTAGTTTTTGCAGTCATCACAAACAAATAGACCAACAGGCAAGAATTCACAATTTTTTTGTCTGCAGTATCGGTCATGAAGTGTTTTTCTTTAAATATCTCCAATGTAGGTATATATATTTATACCTTTTTTCAATTTTATAATAGTAGGCATAGATAGATAGATTGATAGCTCGCTTACCTTCTGTTTATATGACTTTTTTTAACTAAAGCTATCGCAACATTATATATATAGTATAGCCTAGTTATGTTCATCAGAGATAATGTACCGAATGTTGCAAGATTTTTTCCAATAAATGCAGCTGTCCCGATGATTACCCCAAACATTATAAACAAACATACAAAATTCAGCCTCTCTCTTTATAATATTAGTATAGATTGTACCGTAAATACAGTGATAGCCACACGGTAGTGCATAAAAACGTATACAGTATACTTCAGGCGGAAGCCAATAGTTTTTTATTTACTTTAATTTATAAAATAACTCAATTCCGCCTGGCAAACAAAGGAACGCACAATATATTTTCTTTATATTTACTGTTACTCAGACGCGGAAACTTGTACTCCTTTTTCAACTAATTAATAGGTGAGTTATACCGAACGAATTAATTAATTGACTATGTGTGATTCATTATTAGGTTGAAGCCAGCTGCAGTAGATTGCGAGAGGTTAACTAACTCCAATTCGAGACAAGTTGTCGAGGACATGACGGTATCTCCCATTTAAACTTAGCAGTCCGACTGGGCTAGTATCTCCACCCTGTAGAAGACCGCATCGTGTTGTGTTCCCGCCGGTAAGTAGGGTAGCCAGAGTTCACTGGAGGGAATTGCAAAAACTGTTGAAGAATTATCCATTAGAAAGGGTTTGGTCAAATTCAAAATAAGCCATTATGTTTAATTGCGATTGATGAACTATAACCGGAGATATGACCAAAAAAGATACCCAACATCCACGCGGGCAGAGCCGCGGGCACCAGCTAGTATATTATAATATTATGCATAATGGCATTGTTTTGCCTACGAGCGATGTAATAACGCGCCGCTTGCGGGCCGCAGATCGAAAGTTTGACACCAAGGGCCTGCGCGTGACCGCGAACCGCGACGATGAGATTCAGCTATTCTTGTTTATTAGAGTTCAACGCGCTTCAATCAAAAAAATGTTCCAGAACACATTTTAAATATAAAAATCCCTTTTTCTTGATTAATTTTTCGTGGCATTCAGCAAGCTCTTTCTGAAAAGAAACAACATTTTTAAAGTCGGTAACTGGGTGACACCGGGCTCGAATTATACAAGAACACCCAGACCAATGCAAATAGATATTATTATATATAAAAAAAAATAATTGAAAATCAAAAAACCCGACTGCCTAAAAACTAAAAAGAAAAAAAACAAGCACTTAGATTAATGTCCGGTGGTCTAGAAACATAACACCTGAACAGTCGAGATCCATTATTCGACAGCCAATCTGATTTCAATGTGTGGGCCCCACTACTCCAAAACCTTGTCAAGTTAGATGCCGTACACTATACAAGCTGTAAACCTTGTACTTTTCATAACCTTTTATTAGATACAATTCCCTTGGTGAATTCAAGTCCAAGGAATAACCTCAAATTTACTTTGCAACATTTGATATTGTGCCCCTTCACTTCACATCAAATGAAGTACCCTTTTCAATAATTTAACCTTACACTACATTCAAATTAAATTAAATAAAAATTAAAAAAAAGTTTCAGTTTGAATTTTAATAAGATATTTTTTGTTTTTTTTTTGTCCTGTGTCCCACAAAAACTATTCTGAAAATACCAATCGGGTTGGGTTAGTGATTGCCTTTGACCTCCAAACGCCTTAAGTTTGCTCTTGAGCTAGAATCTCTTTTGGCAATTGGCAAGTGAATCCAGGGCTTCTTCAAGATTTTTGAAGCCCAAGCCAACCTGACCTGCAAGATGGTGCATCTGATTACTAACCGATGTGGCTTTGGCGCACACTTCATTCTCGGGGTTGGTCAAAGCGGAGTCGCATCCAAAAAAGCTAAAACAATCTAAGTTATGGAAAGGACGAGAAGGAGAGCTAACTTCGGACTCAAAAGTGCTTTGAGATTGACGCGGGGTGATAATAATTTAGGTTAATTTCTGCCAATACAACTGTGGTTGTGCACGAGGGTTCACGTTTGGATTTCCGGTTAGGCAATTTTTTATTTGACTTCTCTGTTAGGTTAGAAAACCTTCAACTTCACGTGGTCTTGTATAGTTAACCCACTAAAAACAGAAATATAATGTTCCTCTAGCTGACTTTCTTGTACTAGGTTAGGTGCCATTCGTGCAGGTGCCTCAGGAGGACTACTTCTCACAAACCACCTAGAAAGGTAAATTCATTATTCAAAACCAGTTATCTCGCGTAATGTCTACAGAACCTTCCAAAAAAACGTAATGTTTTTACTTCATTACGCAACCCGGCGAGATGGCCGCCTGCGCCGAAAGTTGTCGGTTATCTAACACCACTCCACGCCACACCACCGACCTCGGCGACATACGGACTGGTAGGATCCTGTTGTATTGAAGCTGATTAGTTATCTAACTGTTGACGGTTTACACAAGGAAATCAATTGACTGGTGCTTGGTGCGATAAAAGACTTTTAATTGTGAAACGGACGTTTTGACAGTTTTCATTATAACGCTATTGAGTGTTGATGTTTCACCGTCAACGATTTCAGATTCTAGCATTTATCAATAGTTCCGTTCTGCGTTTTATGTTATTAAAAGTATGTATATAACTTTGGAAATATTTCTTCTGAAGATTAGAAATATCTCTACTAAAATACCCAAAAAACAGTAATCGGAAGGGTTTGGAATGTCTGTCGAGTGTTACTCATATTCTATAGAACGGCTCAGTGGATTTCACCCTACCACCTTTTCCCCCTCAGTAAAAAAAATACATTTTAGACTAGATTTAGGACACGACGGTATCTCCTGTCCGAAATGAGCTGTCCGACTGGGGAAGTACCTCCGCCCTACAGAAGACTGCGGCCATAATAACCATCGTGTTGTGTTCCTGCCAGTAAGTAGGGTAGCCAAAGCTCACTGTACCCATCCTCTCCCCTTCCGAGCCTTCCCACCCCTTCCTAGCCCTCCCCTCTTCCCTTCAGGGTAGGCAGCGGGTGTGTGACACTCTTAGTGTTGCACACGTCTATTAGCTCACGGTGATCGCTTCCCATCAGGTGGGCCGTGTGTTAAAAAAAAAAAAGTAAAAAATAAGAAAAAGACTCATTAATGATGTGCAGCTTGATCTCTCTCTCAAACATACTCCAAAACAAACAAGGATCATGAACCCGCTTTAAAAATGGCGGCAGTATTAACAATCAGCCCATTCATGTTTAGAAACCATAACTCTACCTCGAAAAAGTGCTTCTGACTGTCATTACCCAACGCTTCTGTAGGTGATCCATCACGTAGAGTGTAAGGTAGCGGCCGCAATCATGTGCACATGTCAAGAGCTAATGATCACCGTGATAATGACCCTGCGAGGCGGGCCGTTACGTCACAGGGCTTTCTCCTGCAAGTCGTCACGCTTATGACTCTTGCGCACATATTTGCTTTATTTTAAACTAATTGTTACTAGGTTTCGCCATTGTGGAATTCTGTTCTCGCTCCCGCTATCTACTTATTAGGTTACAAACATACAAACTCCAAATTATATGACAATTTTTTTTTATACCATTTAGGTGGCAGACAAGCGCCCGGCCCACCTGATGGGATGGGATGGGATGGGATGGGAGCTGTCACCGTGGTCTATGGACGTGTGCAACACCAGGGGCGTCACACTCGCGCTGCTGACCCTGTAAATTCTGCGTGAGCGCTATATACCTAAATTAAGCATAGCATAACTAGCTTACATAAAGAAACACACAGATCATAAAACAAAATCGTATTCAGTATTCATAAATAAAAAAATTGCACTGATTGGGAATCAAACCTCCCGACATGCCACGCGCCACAGAGGTCGTACAATGATAAAGATCTCACCCTTATGTAACGTAACGTTATATTAAACTTTCGTTTAACACTTCGTTAACCTCTAATTGCTCCATACATAAATCAACCTCTCATACATTTATGTAAACTCACTACATTGTCAATAACTTTAATTATGTTGCTAACGCGTCCTCTCTAAGAGGGTAAAGCATTTTACGCTATTAATACTTTTATACCACATAATATATATTTTCCAACTCTCATAGCTTTGGTCTAGACTAGACTAGACCAAAGCTATGAGATCGGCTGTGGTAACAGATCACAGCCATGATGGCATTAATTTATACAACGTCGTAAACAAATACAAATATGATAAATTATATCATTAACTCATTTTTGATAACACCTTTAGCCTTTAGCGTTTGTTCAAAAATATAATGACTCTTATCGAGTCCTATTTCATATCATGACAAATAATAATAAAACAAACAAGCTAAACAGTAATCTGGAACAAAATTTACCAAGTTTATCACAAAGTCGCAACCAAGTCGATTTGTTATAAACATGTCAGAAATGTCATTGTCTGTCGACATGATCCGACCATTTATTTGGTTCACTGGATATTTTCTTATATTGTTTAGAAAGCAGTCCTCACTGAGGACAACAAATTAAGCTGGGTTTAATAGAAGAAGTCATTGTTAAAATGAGCCAAATATTGACATCTACAACGAAACATTTTTTAAGTGGTTGCCGCCTTACGAAGACAGCCACTCCAGTTAAAAGTACAGTTTATCCGAAATATAGCACTAAGAATGAAGCGTCCTTTGAGGTCCAGCCCTACAAACTCCACAAACTGACCAAAGGCCCCGCGACAAAGGTAACTCTGTCCACAAAAACTGCACTAAAAATGTATGAACATTTAACAACGATCCGACAAATGGAAAACGTAGCTTCTGCCTTGTACAAAGAAAAATTAATCCGCGGTTTTTGTCATCTGTACATAGGTGAAGAGGCCGTCGCCGTGGGCATGCGATCCGCGATGCGCAAAATGGATTCCATCATAACCTCATATCGTTGCCATGCGTGGACATACCTCATGGGAGTAACCCCGTTGAGTATACTATCGGAGCTGACTAGCCGTAAAACTGGTTGCTCTCGCGGTAAAGGTGGCTCAATGCATATGTATGCACCTAATTTCTATGGAGGTAATGGCATTGTTGGTGCGCAAGTGTCTTTAGGAGCTGGTTTAGCCTTCGCGCACAAGTACAAGGGCGATGGTGGTGTGGCGTTCGCTTTATACGGCGACGGCGCTGCCAATCAGGGTCAATTATTTGAGAGCTATAACACAGCTAAACTATGGCAATTACCGTGTGTATTTGTCTGTGAGAATAACTTATATGGTATGGGCACAAAAGCGGATCGTGCATCAGCTGATACCGAGTATTACACACGCGGTGGTTATATTCCTGGTATTTGGGTGAATGGCATGGATATACTCGCTACAAGAGAGGCTACGCGATTTGCTATCGAGTACTGCTCAAGTGGTAAGGGGCCTTTGATATTGGAGATGGAGACGTATCGCTACGGTGGGCACTCGATGTCGGATCCAGGGACGTCGTACCGCACGCGTGATGAGATTCAAGAGGTGCGGAAAACCCGAGATCCTATCAACGGCTTTAAGGAAAAAATCCTCAAAGCTGAGCTTGTCAAGCCTGAGGATCTTAAAGCTATCGACACTAAGGTACGTGCCGAGGTGAGTGAAGCCGCAGAGAAGGCAAAGACGGAATCTGTAGTAGGTATGGAAGAACTGTCCGCTGATGTTTATAAACTGTGTTTGGAGCCGGGCAATGCAATCCGGGGCAATCTTCCCAACATACAACTGAAACATATTTCTGTGGTGAAGCAATGAATCATTTGTACTGCGTGTGTTACGTTTTAAATAAGCTTTACAATAAAATTTACCAAAATTTTGTTTCACTACATAGCACAGTTTAATAGTTACTTTCAAATTCTTTTGTTTTTTTTATACTACATAGGTGGCAGACAAGCACACGGCCCACCTGATGGGAAGCGGTTACCGTGGCCTATGGACGTGTACACACGCGCTGCCTATCCTGAAGGGAAAGGGGAAAAGCTGGGAAGGGGGAGAGAGGCAAGAAAGGGGAGTGGGAGGAGGGGTACTTTTTTTGTGGATTATTTGCTTAATATGACACTAATAAATTAACCACAGAAAGCTGAAAGGTTACCGGGATTAAAAGTTCAAGATAAATTTTTAATCAAGATAATTATTTTGTATGATTTTCAGTCCGAAGAGCACAGCAAAAGGTCATTATAAATATTAGCAATCACGAGAAACGAATTCGCGACTTCTGGTTTTACAATAAAATGTTATACCGCTATTCAAAAGAGGCGTACCAAAGAAGAAATTTATCATGAAGTTATATAAATATAATGAAGTTTACACTTCATTGTCTTTGTAACTAGAGTGTAGTAATTAGTATTTCGGATAAGAAATATCTTCATTCATTCCTCACCTCATACGCTAAGGATTTTTCTTTGTTCTGTGCCTCATACCTTGTAAGATAAACACATAGAACTACTTTCTTTCCCCATACAAAGCGCTAAATGTCTAGCGTAGCCGTAATATTCACATAACAATGACCCAACACAATAGCACTGCTGCTGCCAAGGTGAGGCAGCATCAGATCAGATGGTATCAGCAAACAAATGAACATGGCAGCCGCGGGAACTCATCTGTCCATTGAACTGACGATACGAATAGGGCTTGCGGTGCTAGACTTAAAAACTCAACATATTTTTTTTTTTGTCGATAGGCCTATTATCTCAGCAGGTAAGCGATGGTGTGGTCGATGATTGAGCACGCTTGCCTAGAAGTTTTTTTATGTCGGACACGTCAACATGACTTCACCTCGCCTGATGGTAAGCTAAATGCAAAATCTCTAGAATGGGAGTCACCATTGCAAATACCGATAGTGCCACATTGGTGGCTCTCAGCTTGCCGGCCTCATCAAATGCTTTTTCACGCACCGCTTAAAGGACCCGGGACTGAATGAGGAAGGAAACACGTGAGCTGGTAAAGAATTCCAGAAGCAGAAGTAGAAGAAGAAGTATTCTATAGAGGCTAGAAAGGGGTCGGGGGGAGGATGGGTACAATGAGCTCTGGCTACTCTACTTACCACCGGAAACACAACACGATAGCTGTATACTGCTATAGCTGCGGTGTTCTATAAAACGGAGGTACTACCCCAGTCGAACAGCTCATTTCGGACGGGAGATACCGTCGTATCCTCCTCTAGTTATTATAATTTATTCGACCCGGAAATCAAACCTAAGACCTAACAAGCGTGACAAATGAGGCGGTAAGAAGCGCTAAAGTTGAAAACAATTACGTGTGTAGCGTTAACTCATTAGCGCATTGCCTACTTCCGAACGTTACTTAATAGTTTAACCGTTTTCAATCAATCATTCACACAACTGTATGCCCTCTTTCCTCAAACTAAGAGTGAAAATAGCATATATTATGTATACGATGATATAATTTGACCTGTCGTGTCCCAGTACCTGCCCACTGGGTCACGAGAACTCAAATTATAATTCGTTATGATAATGTGTACAATTTAAAACACATTATTTTTGCTAATAACCGTTATGGTTATGACATACTTCAGCGAAAATTACTTCCATATTTGCGTATACATTCGATTTTATGGCAATATTTGTGTTTGATCAGCCTGTTATAGTAAGGCTGTTCAGTTATAATATCAGGAGCTATTTGGTTCTATGTCTGCCCTGTACAAATATTTACTTGCAAGAATATGTCTATTTGCATTTGTCTGTGTTTCTGTGTATTCAGTCAGTATGTTTATCCGTGTCCTAGAACTGATAGCACTATGTTTAGTTTGTGTTTAGATAACGTTGTTTAATCCCAAGATTATAAACCTTTTTTACGTTCCGCTTAAAAGATTCAGGATTGTAGGACGGAAACACGTAATTTCGGTGTAATATTCCAAGTCGTCACGATGCGACAAAAAAGAGGCTTGGGGTCCAGATAGCATTGTTTGCACCGTATGGGGGTGGTACGGATACTTCAGCCCTACACCAAGGTTTTTTTTTAAGTATTTGCCACGACAAATTCCCAAAGTCTAGACACTTTCCGACTACATCTTCAGATCAACTTCGTAGTGTCATATTATCGCATTGTCACCGAAGATATGCAAGCATACAAAAATTAGTTCTAATTGGGCTTACAAGATTTAACCCAAACTAACATAAAACCGGGTTCTTCCAGGTGGACAAAAAAACCGGTTTTTCCCATTGGTTAGATTGATGGTCAGATTAGTCTGACCAACGGGATTATTTTTCCCGCTGGACAGATAGAGCAAGTTAAATAAAAACTTGCAATAAAGGCTTAAGCATAACGGAGAGGTTACATAAGGTCGACCGAGATTGACCGAAGATCGCAATCCCGCATATTTACAAGTACGCGTACCTCTCAGTTACACGTAACAAGCACGTAACATTATCTCAGTGGCATGCAATCTCGGTTTAATACACCTCTTAAATGTACATTAGTGAGATGATCTCGACTTATCACTGGCTATCACGATTGTGACGGCCAAGATGATGACTTCACTTTACTTTTTTTTGGATTTGAAATGGTATGGGTGCTACCATAGAACGAATAAGAGAATAGAAGTGTTATCGCTAGTTTTTTCTACTAGATACGATTTTAACGATTTCTTGCAATTACAACAAAACTCGTACATTATTAAACTTCATTTAATATCTGTTTGAGCGACGCGTACATAGACACGCAGATGCAGTTACCGCCTTTACTACTAATCAAAAATTGGAAACTGTTTAATTTGTCCTCTGAATATAAAAAAAAGTTGTGCATCGATTTTGTATATTGCGATATTTTTTTTTTTACCACTTAGGTGGCAGACAAGCACACGGTCCACACTGATGGAAAGCGGTTACCGTGGCCTATGAACGTGTGCAATGATAATATTCTCATTATTTATGACAATAAATAAATTCATGCACAATTTTCTTAATTTCTTAATAAATCAATCAATTAGCGTATTGCCGTCCACTACTGGACATACGCCTCTCCCAATGGACGCTATAGCACCCGAATTCACCCGATCCTACGCTTTGCGCATCCACACCATTCCAGCTACCTTTTTCAGGTCGTATCTATCCTACTTGGGGGTGTCCTATTTTACATTTGGCGATTCGTGGTGTACACTCCAGGACTCGTGAAAAAAGAGCTTGAATATATTCACAATTGTAAAAAAATATAACTTTTTAATAAAGAAATAAAAACCATTTAGGCGATAAGCCGACGGCCGGGCGGGGCGGTCAAAATGACCGCAACGTACTCTTATTTGTACGAAAGGTTGTATTTGTCCGCGCAATAGCTCATGTCGCTTGTCTGACATACGCGGGCTAAATGCGATCTAATGATAGTTATAATATGAGTGCGTCGCGGTCATTTTGATCGCCCCGCGCCTCCGTCTGCTTATCGCCTTAGAGAATTGCCACAATTGCGTAAAGGCTCCGTCACTCCGCTCCGCTGAAGTGAGACCTCATCCTTACAGTTTAATTTATTGTTTTATAAACACCGGATCGAGGAAGCCACAGTTATGAGTTACGAGTAATTTACACTAAATAATTAACTTCAATGTTTACCCCAGCGAGTGTGACCTTCGCCTAAGGTTGAATTGTTTTAAAATACTTATATAACGCGGAGGCTTCACGGCTCGTTGAATGTTCAGTATTGAGGTTGTTATTACATATTTATTTTTGGTACATTTTATTTTACCACATTATTGTATACTAAACTGCCTCTTTAACACATTTACATATGAAGTACCCTACTAAAAGCACCTATCCGAATAGCACCTGTGTAAATAGCACCTATCCTAGTCCACGAAGAGCATCCTTCAAAATTTTTCGCAGGTGCTTTATGTGGACTACCTCATAAATATAGAACCTTTTTCATACCAGAGGGCTAATTCTTATATACAAAATTCATCATATCTCTCATATGTCAAGAAGAGGTATTCTTGTGACGAAATGAATACACTTTTTGACATTAGGGATATCGACATGAGATTGAGACTAGACTGAGACTGAATTGTGAACATATTTTTTATTACGAGAATTTTATTATCCCTCCAATATTTTTTTACGTGGTAGACAAGCACATGAACCTGCTGATGGGAAGCAGTCACCATGGCCTCAGGGCGTGTGTAACACCAGGGTCGTCACACTCGCGCTGCGCTTCCTTCTAGCTAGATGAACTCCATATTGTAGACACTAGGGGAAACATTCAGCAGGGAGATCATTCCACAGCCTCAGCGTGCACGTAATGAAGTTCTCTCATACCTCACAGGGCACCGTTTTGGGTACATAATGGTGATGTATTTCTAAAGATTTTTTGATAAATAAATCTCATTTACTTTATTTACAAACATGCATTATGTACGCGTCATGTTCGGCCACTGTCGGCAATCATCGGCAGTCATCGGTAATCATCGCTCATGAATCAAATCTTGCATGGGAACTCGGAGCGGAAACCACAGAGACCACCTGTCGCTATGGCAACTTTTATGCAACAAGGGACCAAGCTGTAAAAGCACTAATCTCTTTATGACTGGCTTTAATTAATTTGGTTTGAAAGTTATCGCTTGTTTAGGTTATGACAAGATGATATTAAAATACTTTCAGGGCGAACGAGGAATAACATGTGGGATGAATAAGGAATATCGTATTCGAGGTGAGGTAGTAATAGTTTAGTATTCTAAAGCACCCGGTAGATCCTTTGCAGGACGGAAAAATACCAGCGACCTTCAAGTCAAAAAAATATTTTCTTACCTTTTCAGGCAAAATGAGTTATTGACTGAATCTGTATCTCAAGCGAGATGCTTCCTTCATGATAGTTGTGAATTCTCGGCTTACTTCACTTACCTACTTACTTAGTTGCTTTAAATCACTATTTATGTTCGATATGAAAGCATAGTAAATATGCATACAGTTAGTACTTCTTTATAGGATCAGCTCTGCAAAGTGTAGATTACTTATTATAGTAAATACCTAGTAGACTTATTGATTGTATGTCCGCAATAAGTGAAATAACATTATTTGCGCTTATCGCACGCGCACGGCATCACGTACCAGTGAACATGTCAAACTATGTGTTGATGAAATTAACGCTAGGAACAATAATATTGATAACTATAACGTAAACAAGCGACCATACGAATGTGATAGATCAAGTCTGACACACTGAGCTACTCATGCTCGGAATGCACGTATTGTATTAATTGTTTTAAAATACTACAGCTGTATCTATACTATTTACAAACACCTGTCATATAATGGTTGCTATAAAAATATTGATTCTTTTCTAGCGTGACTATCTTTGGCATGAAATATTCAAAAGCTTTCTCGCGACCACAGCCAGAGAGTAAGCTTCCCATCACTCGTGGTTACTTGCTCGCGGGCATCGCACGCGCATCGCGATCATACAAACGCTCACACGCACATTGACGTCATACTCTTAATTAATTAAATCAATAATTTAATTACTTTTGTGTTTGTGTACTGTGATTTGAAACTGTACTCGAGTGTACTTGTGTTTCGGATTTTTTTTCTGGATTTGTCCCGTAATACCGTGAGTATTTATGATTAATTAAATAATTTGTTTTGTTTTAATAACTTGCGTCAGTAGCTTAGTGGTTAAAAAGTCAGCCTTAAGATCGCGAGGTCCCGGGTTCGTATCCTAGCCATTACACAACTGACGTAAACCCACTCCTAAGAAGTAATTTAGCTTTAGGGGTTAGCGGGAATATAAAAAAATATCGCATTAAAATATTCTCTCACATACCTACCTACTGCCTGCTACCTGCTACACATTTTACTGAAATGCGTATGTATGTGTTTATGACACGCATCTAAAGAGTATTGTAGAATCGAATATTCAATTATGCACCTCGTAAAAGTACAGTCTCAAACATAGGTAACAAAAAACAGGAAAATCTTCCGAATCGTTTCTACTCAGTAATTAGTAAGAACAAATTATCGCTCCATTGAATGTCTCGCCTCGATAGAGATTCAGGTAATGAGTTTGATTCCCCGACGTGAACATCGTCTGCTATCTATATGAAATTCAATCAGCAGTCGGTTTAGACGTTTTTGTAGTTTTCTAATGCATTATGGCTCAGAGATCACGCTACACTATTACAATCGATATTAATGATTTAAGAGGCGAATCCGATTTTAACAACTAGTAGAAACTGGTGAGCTTCTTCGTTCTTCAGTTCTGATGTGCCTGGTGTAGCCCTATTTAAGTTTGATTGTCAGGGTATTAGATATACCCTCAATTCTGTCTTATAAACAAGGTCATCTCCATTTAGCAGTACCCAAGACATTAAAGTTTCCTGGAGTTAGCCGACTGGCTATTTGGTAACGACCACGCATGGCTATGGCCATGGGGTTGTGCGGGTCTGATACCGCCCCCCCCCGTTTCCTTCGCTCCTGTATATGCAGGATATTGGTGGGTAATCTTTTCGACGTGTGGTTTCCAGTTGCATCCGAAGCTAGGCCTCTGAGCCCAGGTCACTTACTCTTTCTACTTCAGGTTTGGCTTTTACGGCTTCAATGGGAACGACTGCCGTTTGACATCCCAACCTTTTTTTCCGTGCGGAAATCCTCATGGATACCTCCTCAGCGGCTATTGGGGCAGGTTATGTTGGACTAACCACCAGGGTGTAAGGTGACCCATAGAGCATTTCCCTCACACCCCAGAAAACCTGCCCCAGAGATTCGTCTAATAATCAGGAGGTGTGGGTACACCTGGTGAAGACGAAGGTGAGGTTAGCTTAGCTTCCAGGGTCTTCATGAGGTCACAAATACCTCAACAAAACTCTAGTAGTACCAGCGTTAGGGAGCTTATTGTCTATCGTATAGTAGGTACGATAAGAGTGACATACATACATACATACAAATCATGCTTTTTTCCATTGGGGTAGGCAGAGACAACAGACAAGAGACAGATATGAGTGACCTGAATGATAAATTGTGTTACTTTTTGCATCCAGGTAGCAGATTAAGTGTCTCCTACGCAGGTCATTCGATCTATGTTGTTAGGTGTCGCTAGGGTGTAGGGTTACCGTGTGTTCTACATTAACTTGTCTTTGTTAGAAGCCTTCACTTAAGTAGATCACTCATCCATCGCAATTATCAGCATCATCAGTCTTAATGAAATTGATATTGGGGCTACTGAAATTAGACAGACTCTAAGAGTGGTCCAAGTCAACTTAACTAGCTAGCCGGATGATGCTCTGGTGTAAGTTTTCATCTTGCGGTAAGGTGGAGGTTCAGATGGTAATCGCTTCCAAACCAAGGTGAGCCAAATCTAGAGAGTTTCAGATGGTAGTCGTTCCCTCAAAAATCAAATCAATAGAAAGATTAAGAAAGTAGTCTTTGAGCAATTCAAGTTTTACATGCAACTCGGTAGTAGTAATGCAATGACCTTGGTTACGCGCTTCATTGCAACCAGTCAGATCAATATCTTAAAGTTATCTTTGACTTATTCAGCAAGCAATATCTCAATAACGGTTCCTTCATTCTGCAGTATCGAACGCGGTAAAGGACAGTGATAGGCATCTAAACTTTGTCATCTCACGCCGATGACAGTGCAAGTTCGATTCCAGCCACCCCTCTAATATTTATGTCCTCGAAATTATTGCTCACTCGCTGAAATAGTAAAGAAAACTTGTTAGTTCTCACTATATCAATTGATGGACTAAACATAAAGAAAATCACAAAGATCTTTAGCGCTTGATTAAGGAGTAAAATTGATACCTAAATGTAGAAGCGAAGTATAATGGAATATCCACTGTGTAGCATTCACGTCTGCTTGTCAAGTTTCAAATACATTAATAGTCCCGAGGAACTTCATAAAATACTAAAGAATAACATTCCATAAGGAAGTCTTGCTATGCTTGAAGAGGACTCCATGAGCTTACTGCTATAGTAGATCCTGCTACAAACAAGAATATATACCTACTACCACAGCCGAACGATACTCTAATGTTAGTTCAAATGTTAGTTCCACTGTGATACTACTATAGTAGGTAGGTATACATAAATCATATGACAATGATGGAATTATCCAACAGCTCCATAATCAGATCAGTACAGGTGCTGTCAAATTGATGTATTGTGAACATTTAAGATAGATTAGAAATTCACAATTCTTCTTCCAATATCTGTTTACAAACATGGTTTATTAGTTTCAAGTGATAGTTTCACACAGAATCGTGTTAATTATACCGGTAACCGATTGCTATCACCATATAGACTTGTCACTAGTTATTTTCCCTTCAACATAAGAAAAACTCGATGTAGTAACACCACTTCATACATTTGAAGCAGATCGAACGTTTCATTACCATAAACACGTAGAAAAAGTCTCCCTGGCGGCAGGTTGTAGGAGTGTTTTCCCTTACTGCCGCAAAAGTTACTGGGAAATGGGAAATCTTATGTTTTGATCTATTCTAGGACTATTTAACAATCAAACTAGACTATGCTCACTTGCCGACACAAATTACTGAAACGATCATAGTTTTCAATATAAAACATACATAAAACTAGCGTAGCGTCTCCGTTGCAGCAAGCCATGAAACCCTTTTCTAGGGAAAAGAGCCTATGTATTATTCCAAGTTATAATCTACCCCTGGATCAAATTTCAGCCAGAACCGGTTAACCGTTTGAACGTGATTGAGTAACAAACATTCAAAAATCTTTACAAACTCGCTTATAGTAAGCGCAATAATAATGTGTATTGTGATGTGATACTTGTGATCATGGTGATACATGTAGCTTATACTAATACTGCATGTAACTTGTATACCTATCTCAATGCATGTAACCGTTAGCGTGCATGCTAGCGGACGTATTGTAGTTTAATTTTTAAGCAAAAGGTTTTAATCAGTTTTAATTTTATTTCAAAATAGTCATTCACCTTAATTCTTAATTCCCTGAACACACCACTCACCATCTCCTCGAGTATAGGGATCCTTGGTGTCGATATCTCCAGTGACGTCCAGTACCGTAATCACCTCGAAGACAAGGTCAACTGGTGTTGCACGCGTCCCTAGGCCACGGTGACCGCTTCCCATCAGGTGGACCGTGTGCTTGTCTGCCACCTAAGTGGTATAAAAAAAAATTCTTTAACCTCAGTTACTAAAAGATTTACGTACAGCAAAACCAGATCAGAATTTACAATTCGCGGACATTGGAAATTGTTACACGACCGTTTATTCTAGAATTTTATAGTCGTGACAATATTAATGATTTAAATAGGTGCAGTTTGGATACCTCAAGAATTTTAATGAGGATTTTGTAGGTTTAGAGAACGGTCATTATGCGAGACTCGTGTTTGTAGTCAGGCGTCTCAATTTCATTTGTGGCGATTATTTTGCGATAATTTATCGGATACTTTGAGAAACGTTCAGACCAGAAGCATCCGAAATCTGCGGGACTGTATGATACGTTTAATGGTGGTAGAGACAAACCCACTGGTTCCCTTAAAGTCGCACCCTGTGCCCTCTCGTCCCCTCAAATCTTTGCGGTTTTTTTATACCACTTAGGTGGCAGACAAGCGCATGGCTCACCTGGTTCCCATTCGATCATGGTCTATTATGTATTCTATTAGAAGTGACTACTAGTGTATGTAGGAGGTAGTCCACCTAGAGCACCAGTCTAAATAGCACCTGCGCGAATAGCACCTAGCGTAGTCCACAAAGAGCACCTAGGGATCGCATATTTTATATCTGTCTATATTATATCCACAGGGCGGGTGAAAGGTGACAATATTATCAATGTACACATAATGTACTTACATTCTCACCTTTCAGAGAAAAATTATATATAAAATAAAAAGTGAAAAGCCGTGCACTTTCATACAAGTATATTTTCACTTTTTTTATTTTATATTGTGTAGTGTTTAATGTGTATTCTATGAAGCTTCTAGTGAGGATTATATAACAAACGACACTAAAAGTGACGTGAGAACGGGTCCCAAAGAAAGGTGCTTGTTTATTTTTGTAAATTCTTAATTAAATAATTGTCTTATAATAATACGGACGGCAGTCAGATTTGCGGTTTCATTCTTATTCATTTACTGTTTAGTATATAACAGTCTCTCATTAGACATGTTCAAAATTGGAGTCGGAATCTAAACGATACAAGTTTAAAGGAAGTGACTACACTTGTTCTGTCGTGCAAATTGTATACCTTGTGCAAATATGTGGTGCAAATTTCATAGTGCAAATTTTGTGTTATTAACATATTGTATGCTGTGTGCAAGTTTTTTAGTTAGTCCAAAATTTACGTCGACTTTAAGGGTAAGTGCTTTATAAGAAATAGCACTTCACAGTTAAAAAAAAGCTTTGCAGTTGTTGGAAGGTTATTAGTGGTTAATTTTTACCCACTAATACCTAAGGTTATTAGTGGTTAATTTTTACCCACTAATACCTTTAAGCGGGGCATGAAAAAGCATTTGATGAGGCCGTCAAGCTGAGGGCCGCCACTGTAGCACTAGCTATATGTAGTGGTGACCCCGCTCCTGAGACTTTACCTTTAGCTTACCATCAGGCGTGGTAAAGTCATTTTGACGTGTCCTATATAAAAAAAATAAAAATAAGACAGCTTTAAGATTGAGAGGTTCTGGGTTCGAATCTTACACTAATTTCATTGAGATCTGTTCAGCCGTTTTTGCGTGAAACAGTTCCATTCATACTCACATACTTTCTCGTTTATAATACTAGTAGGATAGGAAGTAGGATAGACATTATTAGATACATACTAGATGAATACTTCGACAGATGGTCAATAACGGCCTTGTGCCACAATTGCAACTGTCACATTGATCTTAAGATTCACAGTTCGTGTTACGGTGTTAGAGAGGTGTTAGAGCGGGTGTAACGGGACGGCCGGACACACAAACACACATACACTTCGGAACTATCGCGAGTCACGCTGCTCCAGTAACAATGGGCGCTAGAAAAGGTCAGATGGGTGGGTAGCAGGTTTTTTTTTCTCCTACTTTGGCAAATATTGTATGAATGCCAGTGTCAATTAATTATTGATAAATCAAGTTAGAATTAATTACGAATGCAATAAGTTGCAATGTTTTCGTCATTTAGTCATAGTCAAGGTTAGTCAATAGTCAAATCAGTCAGTCATAGTTTTACCACAGTAAAATAGTGGAGACTTTACTAGAGGCTTCTATGGAGTTTTGAAATCAACGTTGAAAAGCACAATTCACGTTAATATACCACTTTCTCGAACTCGTGTACGTTGCAGAAGATGTTATGTTTAAAAATCCACCGTTTTTACACATAATAACTACATTTTACACTAATTTTAGTGAATGATACAATGCCCCGATGTGTCTTTTTCAGCGTTGGCGCCAAAACCCCTAGCAGCCTATTTTCTAAGTTCGTGGGTTAATTGTCTGTCAAACATTGAAGGTCAAAGTTTAAAAGCGGCTACCTACTGACACACCTGCCGCAAGGGCAATCTAGGGTGTGAAAGTGGGGATGTTCTTAATTGACACCTGTGTGTAGGTAAGCAGGAACAATCTAGATAGGTAGCAATTTTTTTTATACCACTTAGGTGGCAGACAAGTTCATGGCCCACCTGATGGGAAGCGGTCACCGTGGCCTATGGACGTGTGCAACACCAAGGGCGTTACCTACACGCTGCCGACCCTGAAGGAAAAGGGCGGGGGTAGGAAAGGGAGGCTAGGAAGGGGCGGGGAGGAGGAGGGGTACAGTGAGCTCTGGCTATCCTACTTACCGCCGGGAACACAACACGATGGTTATTATGGCCGCGGTCTTCTGTAGGGCGGAGGTACTTCCCCAGTCGGACAGCTCATTTGGGACGGGACATACCGTCGTGTCCTACCTCCTTCAAATTAGGGTCAATTAGGGCAATTAGTGTCATCCCCACTTTTACGCCCTAGATTGCCCCTGTTGCAGGTGTGTGAGTAGCCGCTTTAAGACGAGTTCCACCTCCATAGTCGTACGGGTACTAAAAAGAGGCCGTAAGGGCACTTGTATTATAAAAGGGTTCTTACCTCTTCTATAGACCGACCGCTACCGCTGTACCGCTTCTGCGGTAGCGGTCGGTCTATAACTTTGAGGTTGTTCGTCACCGTGTAGGTATATACGGTTGATCTTATTTAACACAGTCCTGAGACTTTACCTTTAGCTTACCATCAGGCGAGTTAAAGTCATTTTGACGTGTCCTATATAAAAAAAACATCTGTCATTTCAGTAGCAGCTAGGATACGCCATTTTATTTTTTTATCATTTGTTAAATATGGTATGCGGTCGTAACTCTTGGGAAACTAAATTAAATATTACATAACACTTTTTTTTTACACTTATCGTAATCGGAGTTCAAGTTTACTTTTATTAGCTAAAAAATAATGACCTAGAAAATAAAAAAAACGCAAGTAATGAAATAATTTAAAGAATTAATTTAAATATTAGTTTTAATAAGTAAGAATTAGTTGAATTTTATTGATAGGACTTTTCACCATTTTTCTACTTCTGTACACTAATGTTGGTAATATTGTCAGTGAGGTCTTATTAGTTGTTACTTGTTTATTATGTACGGTCAGCGTAAAAAGTAGATGACAATTTTCAGATTTTAAAATATTTCTTATTGAAAATCATGGATATTAAACTATGCAGTGGATTCTATTGAAACGTTTATAAATTTGGCTCAGCTTTACATTAGCCTCCCACGAGTTTGGAGTCCACATGCGTTTTTACACAAAACTAATGTTATTAGAAGCTTCCACGTAAAGTTTTAAGGTGCGGAATTCAATTTTTAGAAGCCTCCATGTAAATTTTTAATTATTTTAATGGTTAATAAGTAAAAATTTTTCAAAGCCAGTCATTTTTATCAATATTTTGATACTTTTGACAACAGAACACACACTTAACGTTTCGTATTTCATAAGGTATTCCATATCTATTTTGAAAAAAGAAAACCAGGATCCAACTTTTGCAGGTTAGGTTATGTTAGAACTGTGACTACAACAACGCACGAGCCGAGCGAGCGAAGCGAGCGTGCCGCGGTAGCGGCCGGCGAAGTGCCACAAATTATAATTTCGCACTAACGTGCTTTGCGGCGGAAAACATTCTAAATTATGCTTGTTTTTTGCGAAAGGTTAGAATATTAAAAAAATCGTATCTCAAAAAAAGGGGAGCGTCCGCACTTTTTCCTTCGAAGGGGGTGTTCTACAACACCCCCTACCCCCCCTCCACCCACTCCCAACCCTTAAATCGTGGGAGGCTAATCTAAAGTTGAACCATAAATTTTAATTATAAATAAGTAACAAATTCATAATTCATTCAGATGTTTAGAATTTAAAATTATCTAATCGTCATCTACTTTTTACTGTCTTTTAATTAACTGAGATGGGAAAAGGCACGGAGAATGTGGTAGGTACTTTAATAAAAAAGTGCATTTTTGACTTGTCCGTATGCACATAGGGACCGTCGGTTTTGACATGTCCATATGTTTATAGTACCGTCAAAGTAATCATTTTCGATGTGTTTAATACGGGTCTAGTAATACATAGTATCCCTACATTCACTTATGCTTCAGTCGGTCCGATTATCCAAAAGTTAATTAAACTACTTACGTAACTCGGCGGACATGCACCTCCGTCCGACTGCCGATGTTGTTTTGTTTCACTTGTGGCCAGTTGTGGCGAAAAAATTACACAATTACCACGTGTTTTACTTTTATTACAAATGCATCTGAATTAGTAATTTCTTATCCACAAAACACTTTCATTCTGCACATCTAGCTTAGAGGTTATACAAATAAACGAAATTAACTGCAGTAAGTAATGTATCAATTTTTTTTAAAAGGTAGGTAGACGCGGGGAGTGTTATTAAATTTGTTTGATAAAAGCATTGCTACCTGACATTTGATTGTGTAAAAAAATAGGTAGGTATGTTTTTTTATATAGACTTTACCACGCCTGATGGTAAGCTAAAGGCAAAGTCTCAGGACTGGGGTCACCATCACATACACCGGCAGTGCCACAGTGCAGCTTGACGGCCTCATCAAATGCTTTTTCACGCCCCGCTTAAAGGCCCTGGGACTGTAGGAGGAAGAAAACACATGCGCTGGTAAAGAATTCCAAGTCTTTATGGTGCGGCAAATAAAAGAGGCACCGACCGAACCGTTTGGTTCTTGATGGAATTAAATTTTGTATGTAGTGTAACATACCAACCTATCTATGATTTTTTCTTTCACCTGAAATTTGTACTTAGTCTATCGTTTATCAGAATCTAATGGAATTCCTGTTATATAGATATAGTGTCCTGTTTGATAAAGTTCTTGAAAACTGTATTAGGTAGATACATTTGACATAAATTTAAAAAAAAATTTTTTTTTCTTATATAATCCTCTGAAATTTATAAAAATTAATAAGTAATACAACAAATTGAGTTATTATAATTTAAAGATGGTTTTTAGATTTGTTAGTGTTCATCAACTGAGGGCTATTGTACTACACTGAAACCGGTGTTACGCGCCTACTCATTACGCTTACCTTTGTGCCTTTTGTGCCTTTGTGCCCTTACAAATGTGCCGGTTACAACCTATTACGTCTCGTAACACTGAGCTGGCATTACATTTCTATCAGTCACAACAATCGCATCACACGGAGAGGTTCACCACTTTTTGTTGCTAATTTTAATCTGAACAACGGTACTACTGACCACGACATCTACGTTCTAAAGCGAGTTAAACTGCGCTTAAACTGGTCCCCACTCTCTAGGTCAGCGGCGCTTCTTTTTGGGGTTTTTGTCATAAATATAGCAACTTGATATGCATAGAATGTAAAGTGTGTTTATAACTTGTTTCTTATCTTGCGTGGCCTCATTTTTTAAGTGACATAAGAGATATTTTATGGTTCATGTAAATAATGGTTTCGTTTATAACCCGTGTGACTTCTATCATTAACTTTTCTCCTATAGTCCCGAGGCTTTTAAGCGGAACGTGAAAAAGCATTTTGCAGAGGCCGTCAAGCTGAGGGTCCGCCACTGTAGCAATACCGGTGTATGTAGTGGTTACCCCAGTCCTGAGACTTTACTTTTAGCTTACAATCAGGCGAGGTGAAGTCATTTTGACGTGTCCTATAAAAAATGTGATTATTAATTTTATGGCGAAAATGACAAAACATACATTTCTTTACAAAACTGTAATTCAGTAATATATTTATGCTTAAACTCGTAGGTCCTCCAGATTTTAAAATGTTTCAGCTTTTTGACAATACCAGTCTATATTAGAGGTTATTGATAAGCGAGTCTGCCTTAATTGGACCGAAAACTAAAGTTACCTAAATATGTGAGTCCAATATGGTTAAGTTAAAGTTACACTCCACTTAACTTAACAAGCGAGTTCAATTCATCCGTCTTGAGTCCGATAACCACAGACACTCTTCAGATACTCTCCATCACCGAGATTACGAGTATAAATTAAATTATCATTGATTTCCACATAAATTATAACAATTTGAGTGTCACCCACGTGTAACCCACGCTTTGCCAATTCACATTTCCTTCTAAAAACACTTGCATTGTGCAAAATTTAGTGTGAATTATTTCTAAAAGGACAACATTGATACATGCCACTATTGACTGTAGGATTTTTTTAACTAAGACATTTTGCGAAGTGGACTTTTTGCTATGTGGCCATTTCGAAAAGTTGTGTGTTGGAGGGCACGACAAAACTTGCTAGATGTGCTATCGATTGAAAGATTTTCTTTCATGACTGTTAAGAAGATAATCGGTTTCCAAACAAGGGTGGTGCAGCACCAGTTCTACAAAATCGCTCGGCGTCCCCTCCACAGTTCTGAAGGAATGTCAAAGTGAGGCTGTTCGCGCCAATTACCGCGTTTTTTAAAAAGTTATTAAAGGCGCGTCTTTTTTTTATGTCGGTCACGTCAATTATGACTTCACCTCGCCTGATGGTAAGCTAAAGGCAAAGTCTCAGCATGTGTTTTCTTTAATATTATATACAATTTTTCTTGTCGCAGATGGGGACACCCTAACCATACAATGGGCTAGTGTTACAACAAGAACTCGAAGCAAAAAAATGAACGAATGTCGAGAGCGAATTCGGCGTGAGCGCGAGAGGGAGAAGAATACGTACACGTCACCTCGGCTGGCGCTGCGTCGCGTTCTGCTGCTGGCAGAAGGAAGGCAGTTCCGGGAGGCGGCCGCCATACTGTCGCGACTTGGGCCCGGGGTGCTCCAAGGAGTCGCTTCGGAACTGCCGATAGATTTATTGGTGGAGGCTTTACCGCATTCGGCGCATCTTATTGAAACTTTGTTGAACAGGTGAGTTATATTTAAAATATATTATAAGAATATTTAAAAGCGACTTCGTACAGGAAAATTACCTGAACCACTATCGGGTGAAATTTCCAAAAATCTTTCCACAGTGGCTACAACATAAAAGACATCAACTGTCAACATTTCAAATTTACAAAATTTGAAAAGTTGAATATTTGGACTGTAAAATTACGTACAGTTATTAACTTCTTAGCTACTACCGCTAACTTCTAAGATTTCTTGTTACTGCGCCTTAAAATATTTTATCTTTGGTGATATTATACGAGTATAAGCGTGGATTAAAGTCCCTCAAACCCTCTCAGCTCTCTTTTTAGAGAAGAGGAGACCCGTGTCCAGCAGAGGGTCATGAATGGGTTGCTATCAAACGAGTATAATAATCTTTGTAACATCGCAGGGTATGACAAATTGTATTAGTTCATTTATAAGTTGTTCTAGCACGATTTGTCCATTTACAATATTTGCTTCTGCAATAACGGGCGCTTCGTTGAGCCTTTAATTTTACTGTAGATCCGATTGAAGTATTATTTCTGTCACTTTGCGTAACATTGCTGTTAGTCTGTATGTCTGTTTTATTTCGGGAATGCAATATACTGCGCTGTGATCCTGTTGACTCCAAGACTCCGAGTTATAATACTTATAATATTTTGAAACTCGCATCAGAGTTAATCAGTAAATTGATGCGTAAATCACTTCAAAATGGACAAATTTCATAAAAAATAATAAATAGAGAAACTACGAATACAAACATTTTAGGCAGGCAGGAGTATCTATATTTTTATTCGAATAATGCGTAGGTATTATAATACGCCCAAATTGCAGATTACCTATGCCCAAGGATATTACAAGGAAATTTCTAATGTTCTTGCCTTTGCCTGAACTGTACAAACACAGAACAAAGAAAAATCCTGTGCAGTAAAATGAATTGAACATAATTTTCTTGGTTTCAAGTTTCCTAATTCGCAAATGTGTGTGAATAACAGTACCTATTATCAAACAAGGATCGTGTTTGCTAGTAGTATATTAAAAAGTAATTTAATAGTTTTAGATCATAACCGATTACACTTGTATTTATGAAGTCTAACACAATTCGTAAGGCTAATAACTCGGAATGTTCCCACACTGTTACAAAACTAGAAAGTAACGAGCAATAAAACGAATTGCTTTATCGAAAAAACAATTGTCTTCGCAGTAAGATCATACTTGTAATGATATGGCCTCCTTTATTAATAGGCTCGGCCCTATCGCTTTCCATGGGTGTCTGAAATAAAACTAAGAACAGCGTAATTATATCGAGTCACGTTCCCGTCGCAATCACGACACCATTTTTAATCACTTGAAAATTACTGTTGACTTAAGCTTTCTTTTGAAGTCACATCTATGCTAATCATATAGTATTAGGAATGTTTGATTGTTTGAAGATATAATAAAAATAAATTAACAAGCGTACTGACCACGTGGTAGTAAGCGGCTACCGTGAACAATTAATGCTTGCAGCAAAGAAGTGACAACAGAGGTATTATTTGTTGATAGCTGCAAAGCGCAAGATCACGCGTAAGAATATAAAAGCGCAAGCTATTAGGTTGTAGTATACGTTTTCTTTAATTTATCACATTCTTTGAAAGTGGCATGCATGACGGTATACATCATAAGAGAGTCATGCTTTTTATACTGACATGATCCTTACCATTAAAACTAGAATTAGATTTTGTTTCCAGTTTCAGTACCTACATCCGTGATCGAGTTCGTGTGGCGAAATTTTAGGAATTTTAGATAAACAAATACCACATGGTAATTATCCTAATAATGATGACAGATTTATTCTTAAAAAGCGTATTGCCGTTGCTACCACCACCACATGAGTTACTCTAACTCCCAATGTGATTAAATGGTTCACATAAAAATCCTCTCTTAAGCAAGATAACAATGCCATTTAAAAAAACCTTCGATTTAACAACATTGAAACAGATTTGCATCGGTTTAGTTCCAATTCAATCCAGATGGACCTTGTTAAACCGATCTTGTATTGTAAAGTGGAATATGGATTCGATTGAATTAAAGTAAATAATGTTGTTTCTTAGTCACGGTGTGAAGTGATTCACTGAGTGGTTACCGGCGAGTTGTTCCGGCATCACCGTTATCTTGTTGCATCGGGGCGACGCTTGAGTGAGTTAGCGGTGATGCGTCGAGAGCAAATTGTAGGGGTTTGTGAGGTTACTGTGATGGATATCTTTTTTCAGAATTTAACTAACCTAGCTATACTGTCGCCAAAAATACTATCGGGGTGGGACAAACCAGATCTGATAGCATAGTGGGGAAATTGTCAAGGGTTTTTTGGATTTATTGCTTCTGGATTGCTTTTTAGTAATCATTGTCGGAACTTAGTTCGGCCATCTGGCAAAGACTTTTCGGAGTTACAAAATGAAAAATTTGTTAGTGGTAGTGGGTTAATTTTCTTGTTACGTTCAGTTGGGTATTCTTTAAAAAGGGAAAATGAATTTCTCTCATCAAGAGAAGCGATGGTTGTTTCTTGACTACTATCATTGTTGCTTCTGCTGTCAGTATGTGTCATGTTGGAGACACCGTGTAATTTGTCGGTTAAACTCCGAGATCTGTGTCTAAAAAAAGGAAACTGTTTCCTGTCAAGGTATTATCGAAGATCTAGTCAATAAAAAATGTCGGAGACACCGTGTAATATTTGTCGATTAAACTCCGAGATAGCTGTTTTGTTGTACCTAAAAAAAAGGAGTTTGCTTCCCGTCGAGGTATTATCATAGTTTACCTATTAATTGACATTATTAAAGATTTAGTTAATAAAAACTTAAATGCTGCAATCAAACCTTAAAACTTTTAACAATTTCTAAATTCTTTATGTTAGTGTTAGTCATATTATATCTACTCAAGTACGACTAACCTAGCATCTTAGAACCCAATTATGCATGCACATGAGGCACTTCAGAACAAGGAAAAATACACCCTATTTCGTAACAAATAAAGTTACAAATAAATTTAATTCTCGTAGAAATGTTTAAAAAAATGCTTCACGAGAAAAGTCCTTATATGTACGAGTTAAGGTTCAAGGATTGCAAGCAAGGTCCACAGGAATACATCGCGAGTACCCGTACCGGTTTGAGGTATTCTGACGACTTTCTCATGATTTATTATTATTAATGACCTTCAAAGCACCAGACTTACTGGAAGCAAAATGAAAGTACTTTTTTTTGGATACATTACGCGGTTGACATGTTCTTATTTTGGGAAAAGTATGAATGACGCTGCTATGTATTCTGTATTCAGAATGACAGTGTTGCTGGAGTTAGATAAGTATACTATCTCTTTTATTATCGAAGACTATCTCTGGGGTGCTGCCTTCGATCTTCACATACTTCTGAAGGTTTTTTAATACCAGTTAGGTAGCAGACAAGCAAGTATGGTAGCTGATGGGAAGTAGTCACCGTTGCATATGGACGTATGCAACACCAGGGGCGTCACACTCGTGTTGCCGACCTTGTAAAAACCTTCTAAGCCCTTCTTGAAGAACTCAATATTGTAGATGCTAGGGAAAACTACAACATGGAGATCATTCCGCAGTTAGCCGGCGCGTGCGCTGAATAAAATTTCTCTCATTCCTATGCACACCGTTGATGGATGCAACGTGTGAGGTTTATTTAAACCTTCATTAGGTGATGATTGCTATCTCCTTATGTAACACCAAATATTATAGACCAGTAAATATTCCAATCCATCCTAAGGTTCCCTAAAAGAAATTATGTTTGAACCAAGGGATTCAGGAATTTCTTACTTTGTGGGGAATCCAGAAAAAGCGGGGTGTGAAAATGCACCTGAAGCCGTAGAGGTGTCAGGGTCACTTCCCTTGTCCCACGGCTGTCATAGATCTGGTAAAAAGAGGTGCGAATGGTTTTAAAGCTATATTAAACGAACTATTAGTGACTTTACGCCTTTTTGGACCCCTCCGTCCACTAGGATCCATTAGAAGTACGTGCACAAAAAATTACATGTTTTTAACCTAAATTACCTAATGCTCAGGCGGAATAACAAAATATTAGTCATTGCGGATAACAGGTAGCACTTTGAAAATCATAATATAATTCGTAACCTCTACACTCATTACATTAATGAGTAGTTACATGCTCGGCCGTTCAATAAGTATAATTTAAATTAATAACAGACAAAATATATCGACCATTACGCAGACATGTTATTCGAAAGCTCAAATACTCAATTTACAACTATATATCAATCGTTCACGGTGCGATCACGTTGGATTACCGATAAACAATTTATCACATGCCCCGCCATCCTCCATCTTGTTTTGTCTTAACTTTTTTATAGCTAAGGCGTTCACTTTTACTGCCTAATATTGACATGACGTTTCACTTTCTAGAAAGGTCCCTAACGCATCAGTTTATTGTCAGTTATGCTTGATTGCATCCGTCAGTCGTCTGTTATGCATGATTTGGTAATGAATATGGAGTATTGAATGGCAAGTCAAAGTGCAGCGCTTTGGTTGGTACTGTGAGACTGTGACTCGTCCATTTAGTGAACAACATTTGAGGAATCATTTTTTTTTGTGGGAAGTGTAGAAAGTGTATGTGCATCCTGTTTATAATAATGAGCAATACGGAGTGTGGTGCTATAATGTTGTATCTATTAATCAAATATTTATTAGAGATTGCAATCATTATTATTAGGTACTTTATTTTAATGTTAGAGACCCGCCCCGACATCACTCTAGTAGCAAGTTCTGTTGTACCAAACTTCATAGGATCCGTTGTATCTACTTCGAAATTTCATCGAAATACCTAGTTCTATTCGTTTCGGAGCAAAACAAGGGCAGATGAGGATGATGATAAAATAAATAATTGCAAATGGGATACGGTGATAGTTTTATTTCAATGGAGACCCAGATGCTTATTATGTCATGTCAAGACACGGGAGTTTTGTATTCATTGAACACAGAAATTAAAGATTTTATCATTTCTATAGTCTACAAGAAGTTATAGTAACAAATAAATGAATTTAGATATAAATGAACAAATGAGTTAATGTCAGAATCTGTCGATGCCGTTCCTATGAATGGTTGCACCGGTTATAAACATATGTTTATGGCCACACGTTCGGCAGGTCGGTGCGCAGGTGAAAGTGCCCGGTCCGACCTGTTCCTCCCTCAGACCTTCGACGCGGAGAAATTTATTAACCAATCCCTGCAATGGCAATCAGTAATTTATTGGTTGAATGACGGCCTCTGTGGCGTAGCGGTAGTACATGCGACTGCTACGCAGGGGGCGCGGGTTCGAATCTCGCTCAGTGCATTTTCATTAGTCTGGGTCTGGGTGATTCTATGTATAATAAGTAATGTGTTTACAAAAAAAAAGTATATAAGTATGTTTATCAGCATTCTAGAACCCACAACACAAACTAGTTAAACTAAGCTTACTTTGGGTCTAGGAAGCGATGTGTAGAATGTCGTAGAATATTTATTTATTTATTTATTAATGTATTGAGCGCGACGCTAAGGAGTCACTGCAGTTTTGGTATAAATAATGTTATGTGGAATTTGTATGTTATGGTTGTCTTACAGTCTAATAGCATTAATAACATTATCCATGTCCATTGATTTATAAGAGACGATTAACGTAGCTACTTTAAAAAAAATGTTATATGCAATTACGAATATATGCAAGCAGAACTCGTGAATAGCTGTACTCTTCGTTTCATCTTCAAATAATATACATGTTCATTCTTCATTCATAATGATTCTATAGCAAACTTCAATGATACTTAGATACAAAATCTAGTCAAGCTATCGATGCATAATGCCAGGTACACGCCAAAACATGGAAGTAAACAAAGACAACATTTGTCGGTATTGACAGCCAACAGCCAAAACATAGCTTTTGTTTCGTTGGTCATGATCATTTTAACGTTGAGTTCCGATTGCATCCACGGATCAGCTTACCTGCTTTTTCTTCTCCATTTCCTACGGTCACATCCCTGGTAGTGAGGCCATTGGCACGTATGTCGGCTCGGTCCAAGCAGAATTCTTGGTCCGCGGCAGCTTCTGTTCTGTTGGTGTGTGTATAGAAGAACTATAGTCACAAATCATTTGGTTCCATAACCTTCCTGTCTATAGTATACATTGTATCTGCGTTGTTTTATAACAAAATAGTATTTGCATTAATTACATAATCAGCGTCTCGCAGTCTATCCACTGTGAATATATTACGTTTCATACCTATGTCTAATGTCTACATTCATCCGACTCGTAATGCTGGTCGTATGTTATAACACGCAACATTGTAGATAATATTACTGGACGTTTCTGAGGCGTGAAAATATTACAAAGACTGTTGTAATACCGCACATTGGTTGTATTTCGATTGGTACATTTATGTGTAAAAAATAGGTATTTTTTTATACTACGTAGGTGGTAGACAAGCACACAGCCCACCTGATGGGAAGCGGTCACCGTGGCCCATGGAAGTGTGCAACACTAAGCGTGTTACACACGCGCTGCCTACCCTGAAGGGAAGGGTGGAAGGGCTAGGAAAGGGTGGCGAGGCTAGGAAGGAAAGGGGGAGGAGGAGTACAGTGAGCTCTGGCTACCCTACTTACCAGCACGGCTTCAATGGTCGCTAATATAGAAACAAAATAAAAATTCAGTGAGTCTATTTACAAGCGAAATAGTTCCTTCTTCTTATGTACCTACAACTGAAATTACCATGAACAGTTGATTGTTATTACGCGCCTCCGAATAGGGAAAGATAATGACTTGGTAATAAACGTCTTTGAAGTTAAGAGAAAATCGCTTGCAAATCGTTTTGAAAGCAATTCAATTATAGTGCTTCAAATAGTGAAGATATTCACGAATTGGGTGTGAGCACGGAGTTGAAAGCTTGCTCGAGTGTGTGTCTTTCGCCGTGTTGTTAGCGTGTTAATTACTGAGGTCACTGAACTGATGATGTCACTATTTTTGTTTTGATTTGATATTATGTGCATATTATTAGTCAAACTTATTACTAAACCCATAATTTATTCTGATTAGATATGCAACCGCGGTAGCCTAGTGGTTTGGGTAATGGACCGCTGAGACGAGGTCTCAGGTTCGATCCCAGGTTCACCATGGCACACACCAATGACTTTTCGATGCTTTTCGAAGTTATGTGTGTATTTATCGCAGGTTTATTACTGCCTCGGAGAGCACGTTAAGCCGTCGGTCCCGGTTGTCATACAAACATCTATGGCAGTCGTTACGGGTAGTTGGAGCCCTCAAAAGTCCAATCAGTCTAACTTGGAACTTCGATATCGCCATTTGTCATAATGACCATTGGTTGTGGAGGTCAGATGGCAGTCGCTCCACGGAAAATATCGAAGTTCAGCCGCATCACAGTTAGACTGGAAAGCCGACCCCAACTGAGTGAGGAGGTGGGAAACAGGTTCAGAGAATGATGATAGATATACATTGAATAGTTTGTAGACTTAAATTGATTGTCTCCACCACCGATACCTTTACGAGAACGATTTGATGAAAATGCTCACTGGCAAGCACACGGCCATTTTGATTTAATTTGCTGATTAGATGTTGATTTAAAAAGTAATGAAGTTTATTTTGCTAGTAATGAGGATTATGTAAATAAATAAATAAATAAATAAATATTCTACGACATTCTACACAGCGCTCCCTAGACCCAAAGTAAGCATAGTTTAACTAACTTGTGTTATGGGTTCTAGAATGCTGATATATACTTTTTTTTTACTATACTTATATACTTTTTTTTTGTAAATACATACTTATTATACATGTGTGAGATTAAAGCAATCTAAGAGCAAATTTAGGTTAGGTTAGGTATTATAATAATCTATAAATAACGCAAGTTCGCCGTTTGAGGGAAGAGGATGGGTCCTAAATTGCCTCCCTGTGGTATACCATATTTAATAGCACTTCGTTAATGATTTTGCGTTTGATTAACCTTCACACGCTCTTTCATACTGGGTGTTAAAGTTAGAAAATTATTTTAAAATTAAACTGATCATATTTCACAAATAAATGATTATAATTAAGCATTATCTAACTTTGCCTTTTTGCCTTTAGCGACTTTGCCTTTTTGCCTGACGTGTCGGACATAAAAAAAAATCAACATCGTGTTTTGCGAATGTGATGTTTTACGAATGTGGTCTTTTGAGAATATGGTATACAGCGACGGAGGCAATTATTACACATTATTTTTTTTTTAAATATCACACGCTAATACCCATATAAACTTAAACGCGTGCGACAGAAATTGCGCGCGTGTTACGTGGAATTAATGAAAGTTATGTACGCGTCATTCCAACTTAAAGGCTTTTATACTGACACCAATCATTTCAGTTGCGTAATGGTATAATCGCCATCATTGCCTCTGTAAACAAGATTAGCTTTTGCACTAAAACACCGCCGACTTCAACTCACTTGTAATTTTAAGCACCTTCCTTCCTAGACCCCCCACCCCCCCCTGCAGGGTCAGCAACGCGAGTGTGACGTCACGCCATGCGCGGTGATCACTTTCCATCAGGTGGGCCGTGTGCTTGCCTGTCACCAAAGTGATATAAAACATAAAACAAGAAAAGAGCTTTTTTTAAACGCAATTAAACTAATTATTATTGTAAGCTTCTCCTTACTCATAAGCCATACGTAAGGTTTGATTCCTGCCCAGTGCAATTATTGTTTGCATAGATATGTGAAATACAGTCTCGTTGTAAGATGCCAGTATCTATAATATTCCAATAAAAATTCTTGTACATACAAACAGTATTAGCAAACAATAATTCCATTACACACAACTACAATAGAATTCTGAATTGTGCGCGTTCTCAACAGCTTTTATGAAACGAACGAATCCGAATGAAATAAAAATCATGTAGGTCTTAAAGCTGCAGTTTAAGGACAAGCGGAGCGGAGAATATAGCGGTTATGTAACTGCATAGTCGCGGCAATGGATGAACTAAGGATTTAGGTGTAGGATAAATGTTAAAATTCTGCATAATATTCAAGGGTCTGGGTGAGGATTTTTTTTTCAAATCTTAATAGGTATCTATCAATTAACCGATTGCAACCAACTCTCTTATAAAATACCTGTAATAAAAATGATATTATAAAAGAAAGAATTTGGCGAATTCGTCTACAAATGAAGGGGTTATGTCCGAACATACATAAACATTGAGAACCGCCTACTTTTTTGAAGTTGGTTAAAAACTACATTATCATTTTATATTTCCCTATTTTAATAACTAGCATCATCGTTTCTAGTAATTTACTTAGCAGCTTGTATTAGGTACGAGCCACTGAGTTTATGTTACTACTTTTATATAACCTTAGCGTTTACGTGGCCCGCTTCACGCTCCGCTCATGGCAAGTCCGTGGCCTTAAATGCTTTTAGGCTCTGTTCATCTCAGAAGCGAGTTGTCGCACTAGTTCAAAGCATCTTCATTGTGGTGTGGAAACCATGATGTGGGAATAAGAGCGGTCGCGCCGTAATGATGGGTATCAGTGCCCATCCGTTATGGAAACAGTTATGGCGGGGCATGAGCTTGCATGTGGTTGATGGTTATTGGTACCAGGGGATCGTGTTAACTAATAGCAGTTCATTGAGACTACTTGTAAAGACACCACTTGGTAACAAAGCGGTAGCGAGTGCAACTGTTCATTTTTCAAGGGGTAGAAAGAGAATTTGGAAATGGTAGAGAATGGGAATCTGTAATTTTTATGTCCATCGCGAATAAACAGACAAATAGATACAGGAAAAGAATTTCAAAGAAAACAAAGCTTCTTTTTTAATTTTTCCTTCTTATAGAATTGGAATCACGCATATTAGTCCGGTCAATTTAGACATTTGAAGGTACATAAATTCCCAACAAGCTGAAAATGAGTAAAATTGTTCAAAACATAATAAAATTATAAACAATACCTGAAAGTTCCCCATCATTCCCGTGTAAGGAAAAAAAAATTCAAGGTCAAAGGTCAAAAGAATGAGTTTTTCACGATTTTCAGAAGAACGGTAAGTTTTCTCACGAAAGTACCTCAGACAAAAATTGTAGATTGTAAAATTATCTATAATAACGTATCAATATTTTTTTCCTACAAGCCACCGTTTCTGAGATATACCGATTCAAAAAGTTATAAAAGTTGTTATCGTCATAATATATGTACAGGTACCTACACGTTTCCACGTCACCTCTGAGGTAGTGTACTTAGCGCGTTCTTTTAATGTGATTTCCCCATTAGGCCTACTCCACGGGTCAGTTATGATCCTATTTAATGTGAAACTATTGCAAACTATTGGAAATTTTCAAAGATTGGAAAAGACAAAATCGGTGTAAATTAAAAAAAAAGTTATGAAGTTCATTCGCCTGATTCGTAATTTTCACATTCTTGTTCTTCTTCTTGTTCTTGTTCTTGTTCTTCTTTTCCAGCTTCTTCTTCATCTTCTTTTTGGAGGCAAGTAAATTGCGTCAATATCGATGTATCGCATGCCACTTCGTCGGAATCAAACGAATCCTCCATCGTTTGTGGTTGAACCAAGAACATTAGAAATTTCCTTGTACTTGGTTGAACATTAGAGCACGACCGGCCTTGACAGTTTGTGCATGCTAGAGAACAAAACAGTCCAACTTTTTTGCAACTACATTTAGCACTGCACCCCTTTTTGCAGTTGCAAAAAACTGTGTTTAGCAGTTTTTCTGGCGCAGGTGGGAGTAAAGTTTGAACTGGCTCTAATAAATTGTTGACCAACTTCCAACCCCATTTTGTAGGGTCTAGCTGATAACCAAGCCACACTTGAACTTGGTAATAAACCCGAAAAAGATGTTGATGAGCAGCAACTGAGGTTGGACATAATACATATATAATACATAACGAATCGGTATATCTCAGAAACGGTGACTCCTAGGAAAAAAAATATTGATACGTTTTATAGATAATTTTACAATCTACAATTTTTGTCTGAGGTACTTTAGTGAGAAAACTTACCGTTTTTCTGAAAATCGTGAAAAACTCATTCTTTTGACCTTTGACCTTGAATATTGTTTTTTCCTTACACGGGAATGATGGGGAACTTTCAGGTATTGTTTATAATTATGTTTTGAACAATTTTACTCATTTTCAGCTTGTTGGGAATTTATGTACCTTCACTCTCATTTTTTGGTCTAAATTGACCGGATTATATTGAAAACATGGCGTTACTGAATCAGGCGGCAGGTATAGGGAAATGAAATTGGCACAAAGCATGGAAATTGATTCCACCTGCTTCACGTTGCATTGAATTTCAAAACCAATTGCGACATTATGTATATTGCTAGAACCTTCCGTTCGTAGAGATGGCTGGATAAGGCGTGCCAAACTCTTTGCAATACAATTAAAATCGTTCGTGGTATAGGAATGTGGCCGCTGAGTCGCCCCCATTCCTAATATCTTAATTACCGCATATTTGAGTTACTTCAGGCGCTTTATGTAACCTGCAAGGACGAATTGCTTGGCACCAAGCAAAATTACACGTTCGAATCGGTATACTATGTTAAATTTGACAGTTGTTTGTGTCTGTATATTGAAGACATAAAAAAAAAGAGAATCCTTAATTCAAATTTACCCAAAAATTTGAATTAGGGATTCTGTACCCAAAAATATATATTAGGTATTTGGTATGATCTATCAAAATAAAATCTATCAACTATTTCGTGAAGTTATCAAAACTTGTTTATTGTCAATATAAAATTTTGAAAAATTAGTACCTATAAATAAGTTTGTATAAGCTTTGAAATCACACGTTTTAAAAACGTAATTTTATTGAAACATGCCCCTGGTTTCAAGTATTAAGGTAAAGAATGGAAGGGATAGAGTGATTGCAGTCGCTCCCTTAAAAGATAACCCAAATCAAGAGAAAAAATTAGAGAGCAGATCACGGTCTTCAAAATTCAAGCTTTCGGTCTATGAATCATCACAGTATTAGTCATCAAAGGAGTCCTTGATCGATATTTCTAGATTATATATCCAGTTTGGAATGTGTGGCTAGGTCGTAAGTTAGTGGGCCAGTGGCACAGAATAACCTACAACCAGTCAGACAGACGATATTTTGTATGAGGATTTAATTACGTGGTTTACTTTTATCTATTAAATTTAATAGATTCTGAGACAGGAACCTCTTTATGTTGTGTACTGTATAATATGAGCTTTAGTGCTACCTTCTGGTTTAGACCCTTAGTTGAGTTTGCCGGGAATATTTATTATTATTGGTAGCGACAGGCGGCCGTCCTGTCACCCAACCGTCGGCGCGCAGTCAATCAGCTCGCCCCCCGCTCGCTCCCCACTGTACCCTCTGCTAGTACACTCAGAGGGATACGTGGGAACTGGGCCCTCTAGAGGCCCACTCCCACCCCGGCCGGATTGGCCGCCGGCAGCAGTGTCTCCCGTAGCGAGTGGGAAACGCTACTCGCCTCCGTTGCCCGGGTGCACCGCGTGTAGCGCCCGGCCCGCACCCAGTGTTACGTCCCTTGTGCTGCACATGTCCATAGGCAGGTATAACCACTTCTCATCAGGTGAGCTATGTGCTTGTCTGCCAGCTGGGTGATATAAAGCTTTTCTGATGCAGCAAAGGCAATAAAAAAGCCTAAAGTTGACATTCAAGTTATTTGAAGAAAGTGTTGTATAACATTTTTAATTGACCAATGGTAGCGTTTAATTGATTCATGTTCTCGCGAACTTCCGTAGATATTCCACCTTCCTATGGACTGGTATTTGAAAAGAAAGCTCATTAAAATTGTATGAAATTTGTCCACAGGTTAATATCATTAGAAATAGCCCCCCGTCCGGATGTACAATGCGAAGCGGTCGCGTGGCGTCTCGTCGGCCTCCTCGGCGCCGACCAGGGCTCCGGCCTCCGCGCGCGCACTGCTCGCCTGGCTAATGCCCTGGTACATTATACCCCTGACTCCAGAGATGCGATAGATGCCAGGAGGCGGCAGTTGGATGCTGCAGTGCAGGGTAAGTTTTGAAATACTACTTTTACTTAATCTGAAGGATATCGATATAGAGGACATGTGGGGATGGTTTCGTCTAGAAGCTTGCGTCTAGGGCGGGTATATTAAGATATCTTTTGAAGCTCAACGTGACAGCACGCTTATAAGCATAATCTATCGCAGATACTTAAAACAGCTTAGCTTAACCCTATCTGTGGGCCCTGGAAATGGTGGTCACTATTTTTAAACTTCACCTCAACTTACCATCAGGCGGGATGCAATCAATCCGACAAATAACGACCTTGGACCCACTAATGACGTGGGATGGAAATCTTTAGGTAATTTTTTTTTATTATTCAGTCCGTCAATTGACTACCCCGCTGGATGGTAAGAAGCTAAGAGTAAATTATGCTGCTATTAAATCCTTGACTACTCCCACGAAGGCATACGATCCAGAGCCTTATTGAAACTTGTAAATTGAATAATAACATACTTCCCATACTTTCTTCTTTATCATTCTATTCAAATCTAACCCCCCCCTGCCTGCAATTCGCAATTGACACCACTAGTTAACACCAGTTTATCACTGTAGCAATTTCAAACCGGAATCGTCATTACATGGGGCAATTTATATCCCTGAAGCTATGTCATTTAAAACATTAAATCTTCCATATTAGGTATGCAGGAAACCACTCATCCAAACATGTAATTTCATACAAAATTTCAATTTCCTACATACAACAAAAGGTGCACTTAAGCCATCAGCTCAAGACCGTCGAACATGATGGAATATTCTCAAGGATATGATGAGGTCGATTTGAAACCGATTGCACATAACACATACAAACATAAATAAAATAAACATTACATTCGGTGCTTCCCGGATGCTATAATTTGTGGATAAGGAAGTAGAGCAATTACTTATATTTCCTTCGTTGAGTTCTGTGATGTTTCTTATCCGCCGCTGTGTGTTCTGGTGCGGAACTGTGAACGCACTGCACTAACATTGAAATGCTGTAGGGTGTGCTTGTAGAATGTTGCCAGCAAATGCAAAATGTGTATGAATGTTAATGAGATCATGTTTTTTAAGTTTTATCGACGCAGTATGATTTATCCAGATATTGTCACACTATTCCGTATATTCGTCAGGCTTTGTCCCAATTTATTGCGGTTACTGTTTTAGCGCCATCTTAACTATTTTCAAATTGTTTTTGCCAATCTTCAATAGAAAAAAAGCTGCCAGTATTTATTTTTTCTATAACAACATTGCTGTGTTTAATAGTTTTCTTATATTTTTCATATAAAGATGAGGTGTCAATAAGTTGGGAGGGTGTCAGGAATAGGGCACTTTACCTATATTACGATTTATTGTGTTAGTTATTATTCATATTATTCCAAATCCAAAAGCTTGCCTATTGCTTGCTTGCTTTGTACTTGCTATGCCTCCTATCTGGTAATCCATCCATCTTTTTTCCTTCGGTTTATATCTAGTCCTTAAGCCAGAAGACCACTCTTTACTTACTATTAGGCGGGGTGCAGTCGATCCGGTGAATATAACGTCTAACTATGTCCAATATGTCCATGTGCAGGTCTTGGCACGCATGGCCTGACGGCGGACGCCAGTGGGTCCCTGATCTCCTTACACGTCGCCATGAAGAATGAGCTGCAGCGGCATGTGGAGGTCTACAAGCAGGCGCTGCACAAGCTTGAAGAGCTGGTATGACTTCATAATACACCTAGATTTTAACTCTGTAAATCTTAAGGTTCTTACATAAAGAATCAGGCTTTTTATGCTCAGTTCGCTAAATGGCTTACCCCGCTTGATGGTAAGAAGCTAGGGCCAAGTCCAGAGGATACAGATCGCCATTCCAGATAACTTTTCTTCACCTAGCGTTAATTCCCAGTCGCATCCAAAGCTTTCACCTCGGAGTCTGGGGTCCGCTTTACCAGTCTTAACTGCGGATTTGGCTGGACCTCGATATTTTCCGTGAAGCGACTGCCATCTGACCTTCACAACCCAATGGTGACAATAGGCGATATCGAAGCATTGCAGCTAGACCGTTCCCCTTCTATTCCAGATACCATTCACCCCAAAATGGCGGTTTCTAATACAGAGAAATCTGTGTGCAGGTCGACACAGATTGGTGCAGGATTAACTTACATAGAAACAGATAAAACCTGTCCGTTATTACCATCATATTCTCCACATCATCCGATAATGATTCCCTATATTTGGAATTTTCTTATTTTAAATTTAGAAAGAAAATAACAGTTATTATCTTAATAGTAACAGGAGAAGAAAAAAATATGGATCATAATTATCATTTATTTATCATTATCATGCTTGAACCCGTTATACTCGGTGCAGGTAGTCTGCACCGACAACTGTAAACCATGAGCGCATAAGTTAATATAAAAATTAATACCTGCATCTTTCGGTACTGACCTGTTCGTATAGAAACCTGTTTCTTTATGTAAACACCCTAAGTCCTTATCCCCTGTTTTTTGAAAACACTAGGCAATGCTTGCGACTTTATCTGCGTGAATTAATTTTTTTTTTAGATTAGGTTTCCTCGGTACACTAATTCTTTTTCCAAAATTAAAGTTACATCAGCTCTATGCCACTGAAAGTTCTGTCAAAATCGGTAGAGACATTTCAGAGATTAGCCGGAACAAACCGACAGACAGACAACAATAAAAAAAATAGTTTTGGTATGTACCTACCGTGTAGGTGTACATCAACACTTAGATAGACACTCTGATTTTATTTTTTTTGTTGTATAGATTATAGATTTTTTACATTGTAAACATATTTTTTCTATCGGAAAAGTGAACATCCAGGACGAAACTTGAACCCGTGACCTTACAGGGGGAAAGCTCTGACCAACTGAGCTACCTTTTTTTTTTTTTTTTACGTGCGGAAATCCCCATGGATACCACCCCCGTCGGCCATCGGGGGTGGTTATGTCGGGATCGAACCGACTAAAACCGCACGCCGTCTCGGGCCTTAGTAACCGGGGTGTAAGGTTACCCAATGGGCATATCCCTCGCACCCCAGCTGACCCCGGGCCATCTACGGTTTTAAGATGGCCCCCTCGACCCCCCGAAAGGGGGGGTGGGGCGAGCATCGCGCCACTTCGCTGACGGTGGGGTGTAGGGTGACAGGAGGCCGTCCTGTCACCCAACCGTCGGCGCGCAGACAATCAGCTCGCCCCCCGCTCGCTCCCCACTGTGCCATCTGCTAGTCAGAGGGACACGTGGAGAGCCTCGGAGCAGCCCTCTAGAGGGCCACTCCCACCCCGGCCGGATTGGCCGCAGGCAGCAGCGTCTCCCGTGGCGAGTGGGAGGCGCTGCTCGCCTCCGTTGCCCAGGTGCACAACGTGGAGGTTCCGGCCCGCACCCACCAACTGAGCTACCTGGGGCCTTACTCCGAAAAACGAAAATATTCGTATCCGTTGACGTTTTGAAAATTTTGCTAGCCCGAAAGTGTTTCGTTTCGGATTTCGGATCCGTCTTCGATCGTTTGACATTGAGGTTGTCGATCGTTATCAGTACACCTCCTACTCCCAAAATACATTTGACGTTTTCGCTGTCGTTGTTTAACAAATGGTCCGTTTTCGTTCGATCCGAAACGTTCATGTTCGATTTTCAGAGTAAGGCCCCTGGATCCGTTCTAGAATGTTAAAATTTCTCCGATATTTCTTATTGTTTTGTTGAATATGTAAACATAATTGTTAAAATTGCTCCCTATTTTACAGTCACCAGTCACCATTACCCAAGACCCAGCAGCGTCATCCCACCAGCGACTTCTGGCCTTATCCCACTGTGACGTAGAGCGAAGACTCATTGACAACAAGGGTCTTCTGACCATCGTGGACAAGCCAGCGCTACGCCAACTGCCAACATTGGTCTCATCATTGGCGCAGCGCGTGGAGAGTGACAAAGCGGTGTTGGCGTGTATTGGACAGATCAAAAGAAGTGATCCAACGTTGGATTTGAGTGATACCAGGTTAGTTTAATTGTAATATGACTTGTTTTTTTATACCACTTAGGTTTTTTTTTTTTTTTTTTTTATACTACTTAGGTGGCAGACAAGCACACGGCCCACCTGATGGGAAGCGGTCACCGTGGCCTATGAACGTGTGTAACACTAAGGGTGTCACACACGCGCTGCCTACCCTGAAGGTAATGGGGGAGGGCTGGGAAGGAGTGGGGAGGCTAGGAAGGGATGGGAGGAGGAGGGGTAAATTGAGCTCTGGCTACCCTACTTACCGGCGGGAACACAACTCGATGGTTATTATGGCCGCGGTGTTCTGTAGGGCGGAGGTACTACCCCAGTCGGACAGCTCATTTCGGACGGGAGATACCGTCGTGTCCTACCTCCTGTTAAAGTAGGTAAGCAGATAAACACATGGCCCACCTGATGGGAAGCGGTCACCGTGGCCTATGGACGTGTGCAACTCACCAGTCGGTAAGAGTCCGACATAACCTGCCCCGGTGGCCGCGGGGTGGGTATCCATGAGGATTTCCGCACGAAAAAAAAAAAAAAAAAAGGGGTGTCACACTCGCGCTGCCGACCTTGTAAAAACCATCTAATCCCCTTCTTGAAGAACCCTATTTTGTATGTATGTCGTAATTAATGAAACTGTAATCGGTAAGAGCTATATTGTTGCCGAAATATCGATAGTTTTAGCTAAAATATCGATAGACCTATCGATAGCTCAAAACGAGAAAATACTATTGATTGAGTGCAATAATATCGAAACTATCGATAGTTTGTTGCAATACTATCGATATAGTGCACGGCATCTAACTAGGCAAGATTTTGGAGTAGTGTGGGCCCTACCACTCCAAAAACTTACCAAGTTAGATGCTGTACACTATACTTGTTTATATGCGACGCATTTTGCCACAAACAAGTATAGTGCACGGCATCTAACTTGGCAAGATTTTGGAGTAGTGTGGGCCCCACTACTCCAAAACCTTACCAAGTTAGATGCTGTACACTATACTTGTTTATATGCGACGCATTTTGCCACAAACAAGTATAGTGCACGGCATCTAACTTGGCAAGATTTTGGAGTAGTGTGGGCCCCACTACTCCAAAACCTTACCAAGTTAGATGCGGTACACTATACTTTTTTATATGCGACGCATTTTGCCACAAACAAGTATAGTGTACAGCATCTAACTTGGCAAGGCTTTGGAGTAGTGGGGCCCACACTACTCCAAAACCTTGCCTAGTTAGATGCCGTGTACTATGTATTGCCCCGTTCGAGCTATCGCTATATTAGTTTGTAAAACTGTTTTAGTATCGGCTAGTGTATAATTAAGAGTGTATCTACATCTAAACCGACAACCTTCTGTCCCACTGACCTTTGAATAAGCAAGTAGCTTGTAAAGACAAGAAAATCATATCTGGAAGTTCTCGTTTAAATCGTAATTCGCTTTAGAAAGTCACTCATCGAGTTCTCCCGCGTATATCATGTCCGCGAAATTGTCCGAATACCGACTGTTAATGATTTATACTCTAATTGTATCACTTTCTTTTCGTTTATAACGATTACATAAATGATTTTGATTAATGGTGACAGTTATTGGTACAGCAATGAGCATTGCGGCGGCAGAAATATTGTTCTGGGTTCCAAGTGTTACATAAACTATATCGAACGACTATACATAGGTATATGTCCGCGTTATCTAGTAAAAATCGAGTGAAAAACTTGCACATCCTTAGTAGTACATCCTTGCAGTGACCACCGCATGCGGGTGTTCGAACTGCTTACCGTTTCTTGAAAATCCTATGCATTTTTTGCAGCAATTATTTGCACGAAATTCCATATTCTTTGCAAAAAATAAGTGTCCTCGTTCAATGCACAATTGCACATGCAGCAGACAAGCAGATGGCCTCAGTCGATCAGCGATTTTCGAATTCGAATTTCGAATTTAATAATGTTTTACTAGCTGTGCTTTGCCACCAAAAATTTCATACAAATTTTCGTACTTAAAATTGTTACGATACCAAGTCTGATGCCACGTTCATACCAACCAAATGAAGCGAACGAACATTAACATTAAAACCGTCGATAATCGTCACTCGCTGTCAACCGTGCCGTGTTGACTACCAAATTTGCCTATCGCTCGCCTAATTCATATTTTATTCATAACCTCATTTTGTCTTCGTTCGTTCGTGTGTACCCGGCATAAATTCAACTCACACTTGTTGGTTTTTAAACACAAATCAACCGATATTATAGCGTCTTAATAACTATAAATTACCTCTGTCGTTTACGACTCGCAATAATAATTATATTATTAAGATACACCAAACTGCAGTTATTCGCATGCAAGACGACCCTCTTATTAATGAAGTAATAATTACGTGTTACTTGTTATTTTTATTTATGTAACAAGTTGTATTTTATTTTATTTATTTCTTTATAAAGTACGGAAACATAATAGCGATTGTGAATGTAATGCGGAATAAGTTTAGTTTATAAATGAGGTCGTACGGGCCCCATTTTTTGAAAGAGAGTCGTACGGGTCCCATTTTTTAAAAGAGTGTCGTACGGGCCCCATTTTTTTAAAGAGGGTCGTATGGGTCCTATTTTTAGATGGGGTCGAAACTTGGAGGTCGTACGGGTACGTCGCCGTAAAATATAATATGTGTACAATGTCTTCATGATATTTTTTAATGATAGAATAGATAAAAGATTTTATTTTCATAGGTACCTATTATATTGCTAGTTAATATGGCCGTACCGCATCAGAGGTATGAGCGTAGGCTTTTCCCTCAGGGTTGGGAGGTTAGATGGCAGTCGCTCCCGAAAAAGTCAATTAAAAATAATGGTGACTTTGGCCACAGCTTTTGTCGCGAAGACAATCTTTTGCCTTCTTACTTAGTAAAAACTTTTTAATATCACCGATATGTTCATAACCCATTTAATGACAGCTAGGTCGCCACAAAATGCCTCTCCCACAATTATAAGTAAACAATAGGTATTATCTTTTTCATGTGAATAATAATTGCCATTATTATTTAAGAACATCGCAAAATTTATAATGTATACTAAACACACTTCTGCCTACCCCTTTAGCTATATACTAGCGCGAATAAATAAAGTATGGTGAAATAATTCAATCGATAATAATTGAAATTAATGGTTCCTTCACAGAACGATCGCCTAACATCGTGTGATGTAATAAACTTCAAACTGGCGATGAAATTTAACGATAGCTATTAATATCACTGGTATACCGTGAGAATATCGGTACAATACTAGTATTCAAACAGAGTACCGAGTAAATAATAGTTTACTTTTATACTAGCGTGTGAAATTCGCAACAGACAAATGATTCAGTTAGAAAAATGAACCTGTAAAAACTGAGGACGGAGTGCGTTGAACATTAAACTGGTGATACTAGAGTTGGCCCACTAGCTTATGCGTACAAGTCGGCACGCCCACATACACACACAGTGATGGGTTTTTGCCCTGTCACTATGAACATAAATCGGGCATTTATTCAATCCGACCGATTATGCCCTTTTTATGCTCATAGTGACAGGGCATAAATCCATCTCTCTATATTTACACGCTAGACAGCCACTACGCGGCCAACGTCTTACGAAATACAAATGCCAATACAAATACATTGTCCTAGCGGAATTGTGTAAAAATCGTAGTGACAGAAAAAAACTATATTCAGGAATCACAATTTCAATCAAATTTGGATTACTCATTGCAACCGAATATTCGCTTACATATGGTTAGCCGCCCCCATTTTTTTGTGGTACAGTCTCGTATTCAACTAATTACATCCGTAGGTTTTATAGGAAATGATAGTCTTGCGTAATACGTCTGGATATTTTCATTTGTTTTATATTTCTTTAGTAGTGTCTTCTTTTATGTAACATAAATATACAATTCTCTCACGTGCGAATAGAAGAGTAAGCTATAAAAGTTTATTTGATTAGGAGATTCGCTCGTAAGAGCCTCGTACAAATTTCTCTGTTAAGTAAAGTTGTGTAATGGGGAAATTTTACGACAAACCTGTCTTTTTTAGGCCAGCACTTCGTTATCATTGCTCGGTAAACGACAGTTGTTCAATAGTTTAACCCCTCCACCGTCTGATGTGATCATGAAGTTTTTTTTTACATATTATGATTTTTTAAGAGTAGATTTCATAATAGGAACTGCGATCAAGGTAAACTTGAGAACGTTTAGTTTTACGGAATTTCATTTGCAAACACGGTCTAGGTACATAAATATAGATAAGCCGTCACCGATACATAATATTATGAAGATTTGCAAGTCTTGCAACGGTCGTAGATGTATCACGCATTGCTAATCCCATAGAAAGAAGATGATTGACAGTATATATCAGCCTTTTGAGGAAAATTAACGTCAAGTAAGATAATGTTGTACCTATTGTACAGATTGTACAGTCTGTGTACGTTTTTCACTCTTTTTTTCTTATTTCTCCCTTTTCTTTTCCCTTCCCTTTGACCATCTCCATGTATATTATACCCATGTAGGCACCGGTTAGTTTTGAAAATATTACAAAAACTTTGTTGAACAAATAACAAACCGTAGTCAACCCTCAACAGTTCTGGTCTGTGTGCGTTTTTCACTCTATTTTTTTTATTATTTCTCCCTTTTCTTTTCCCTTCCCTTTGACCATTTCCATGTATATTATACCCATGTAGTCACCGGTTAGTTTTGAAAATATTACAAAAACTTTGTTGAACAAATAACAAACCGTAGTCAACCCTATATGTTTCAACAGTTCTGGTTTCAATTGTTACAAATTACATGCGAAATAAATTGATTATTTGTACATTACAAACTTAAAAATAAATCATAATACTATTTATTTTATTAATTGCAATTGTTTACGACGATTGTAGTACACTACTCGTAACATAACATTCAATTTATCACAGGACCCGCCTTTGATTGGTATGATTATAGCACTGAGTATTGATGGCCAACTAATTTAAACGAACATTACATAAAATACCAGACTGTAATTGAATGCCATTACTTTAAATGCAGGCGTTTAATTCTCTTACATTACAACTGTACCGCATACTACGCAACACAAACAAAAACCAACCGTAATGTGAACTATTAGCGTTTATTTTGCAATAAAATAAACAAACTGATACCAAAAATCCAGATTAAATACTTAATAACAGATATTACAGGTGAGTATTTGGAACTTTTATTAAATAACAGTGATATAATTATGTAATGGTGAAAGCACATGCAGCATGCGACGGGTTACGCAATATTATGTGTGTATTATCTTGTATGTTTAGTGAAATCTTTCTCGAAAACCTCGTTTCATGTGAGTTTTAAATGAGTATTGTTTATTTAAATAACTGGTTATTAGATATTAATGTGCTAATGACACTGCGCACCCTGTGCATTGATTAGATTTTTCTATGCATAGGATTTCACAAATCATTCTGATTTGATAACAAGCTTTTTTTAATAATTTTCTTATCTGTATGCATACAGCTCTGATTTTCATAAATATACATATTTAAAAAAATAAATAATACATTGCAGTATTTTTGCACATTCTCATAAAGCTATGTCCCGCGGTTTAATATACCGAAATCGGTTTTTGTCCGTCTTTTCAAAAACTGGGTATCAGAAGCAAAAATATAACTCACAAGCAAACAAACAAACTCTAGAGCTTCATTATTAGTACATATAGATAAGACTAAAATTATATATTATGTAGTTAAAATTAAATTAACATACCTAATTAATGTGACGCTCTTGAAAAGTTAAAAGAAGCTTGATAGCAATCCATTTATGTCCCACTGCTGGGCACGGGTCTCCTCTCTAACAAAAAAATCTTAATTCACATTTAATATTGACGAAGAATTTTCCCCTGTTCTTTCCCTTTTCTCACTACTTCTTCTTATTTTCTCTCCTTTCTTTCCAAGAATACATAATTCACTAAAACATCATACCATTATATGTGCTTTGAGCTTGTTTCCTGACTTACTTTACTACTAAGACATAATCAGTCGAAACCGAAAGATAAATATACTCTCAAATCATCATTCATACAGTTAAGCTATGTTAACGCTACAGTTAAAGTCATAATAAATGTACATAGTGCGTCTGCGAACAATAGCACAGGTTTACATTGTCTTACAAAATATACATAAAACGTTACACAACGGAGAAATGTTTGGGAACCATTGTTCACTAGTTTCATTTGCAAATCCGGTGCGAACTTCAATACAAACATTTTATTTGATAATTGTTTACTCTTTCTCTCATTGCGGTCCCAGTCGCTGGAATCCTCTACCACATCGACAATTGGGATGACGAGTTTCTAACCAATACTGCTTAATTTCTCAGTTTTTCCGAATAAATATGCATTTTAAAATTTAGATATTGCCTAACTAAACCTAAAACATGATTTTTCATTGTTTTTAGTTCACAAAATAGGTCGAAAGTAAACAACCAAATTAAATCAAAATATATAACTTACTACCCGCGGCTCCGCCCGCGTGGATGTCGAAATCCGTTTCAAAAACTATCCTATCTCTCAAGTTGGATCGAACTGCACATGGTGTGCGAATTTTATTATAATCGGTTAAGTGGTTTAGGAGTCCATTGAGGACAAACATTGTGACACGAGATTTATATATATTAAGATTAGATTCCTCATTAAATTTTAAACGAATTCTATTATTATATTACACATGAAAACGCAACGTAGACTGAAATAAATGTGATATTTTTCAACAATAAAAAAAATATTCGTCATGCCTATTGTATGTATGTCTGTCCAACCTGGCAAAATGGCAAACTGTTTATATGATGAAATGGAAGGTGTGTACCTACAAAATGTGGTACTTTATGCTTGTTACATACCACAGGAAGGAAAGCGACGGATAACGATGGGATGTGTATGAACCACGTTACCGAAAAAGTAATCGTTGGATGCGTCATCTTTTTTCTTTCTAGAATTCTTCTACTCAGGGATTAACGAAGAATTCAAGAAAGATCGGTCGGTTCTTCTGCCAATTGCCCTATTGCTTGCCTTGTCGGAGGCTTTCTTACCGCCTCTCTGTGACGAGGGAGGCGTCCAATTAGCTAATTTAACTAAATAGCTCACAGCCCCCCTCCATCCTTCAATCCCTCCTCTGACCCCTCCATGCCCTCCCCAACCTATCCCTCAAACTCCTCAACCCCTCCAATCCAGGGTCGGTACCGCGAGTGTGACACTCCTATTGCTGCGCACGTCCATAGGCCACGGCAAAGTCTCAGTAGTATAAAAAAATGGCTAAGATATAAATTTACCTATAGGTACCATGATCGCATTCATTCCCTTTAATATTACTTATCGCGTTACAATATTTTTACTATTGTATTTTTTACTTCAAATGGAAACCAAATTCGTCACACATAACACAATTTATTGGATAGTGTAGGTACAACACTATATATATCTATAACTACAATACCTACCATTAATTTCACGCAGTACACCATAAACGAGTTAGTTAACTCATCGAACATCACTTAATTATATTTTATAGTGCCCTCACTAGTTTCGAAAGTTCTTGGAGACTTTCCATGTTTTCCATGGACCGCCATAACATAACATAATACCACAAACCATAAAACAAATATTACTTTTCTTTACACAAAATCTTTTGAACTGCAGTGAACTCTATTGTTTAGAAGTTAAAGTTCAGATTTGAGTGTTCTACTTTGATGGATTTATGTTGGAAAGTTCGAAGGTTTTATGGTTATGTAGACAGTTGTCATATATTTCGCTTAAAGGTACTGTTTAATATACTGGGTGTCCCATGGCGATGCCACATGGAGTAGAAGTATCTAAAATAATGTAGATAGACTGTTTTACTGAGAGAAGACTTAATTTTGATTTTAAATATAATTTAAACTGCATTCAGAGATTTTTGAAAATTCGCATGTAATACACAGTAATCGAACCATGAATACTGCTCGGCTACCCTGGGAAGTAGGTAGCGTAATGCTTTACAGCCTTTACAGGCTTCAACACAGAATTATTTTTCAATTCGAACCAGTAGGTAGTTACTGCGATTAGCGTATTCAACCAAATAAACAATTTCTTCAGTTTTATGGTATTAAGTATTTACAAATATATATTTTCTCCTTTCCAGGCCAGTAGCAGGAGTTCTGATGAGCTACTCCCGTGGATGTGCGGCAGTACTAGGCCAGATGTCGGAGGGAGAGACCAGCAGCAGCGACGTGTCCACCCCCCGGTCTCCCACTGACTCGGCCAGTGACGGATATCACTCAGACAGTGATGACTCACAGCAGCTTCCAGACAGGTGAGCTGTCCGGGATAACCGGGTGTTATCCGTGGGGATTGCCGCACAAGAAAACAAAGGGATAGATTATAGCCATAGACTACTCTTAATTCCTGGAATTAGTTCAGATGGGAAGTGGATACGGGAAGATGCGGGCGAAGCAAATTTGGTAATAAATATTTAGACTTTCATAAGCTTTCTTATGCTTCCAGGAGCAAGCTCGTATCCCAGTATGCGGCGGTGTGGACCCGGGCCGCAGACGAAGCCCTGCCGGCGTTAGCAGCCCTGGAGCCACTCAGGCACACGCCACACCTCAAATACAAGATCATTTTCTCGGTCGTTGTTGTAAGTATTGCTACTGAAAAGAACGTTTGTGTTATAATGATGTGATGAATACTAAGATGTCAAACAAGCTACTCCTTGATTGATACTATTGAGAAACCGAAATTACTAGTGTTCCCTTCATCCCTTGTGATAGGAGTTGGCAGCGCAATAACCAGGATTTGAATCTGAGACCTCTAGATCGTAAGGCCAGTTCCTTAACCAGTACGCTATATACGTATCTACGAGGTCAATTAAAATGTCTTAACTCTCAATGGAACCTCTCCTTTTGGTTTGACTTATACAGCTATTATGGAAGCAACTGCTATCTGACCTTCCGATTTCGGGAAGAGAACCTGCGCTAGAGCTTTGTTTTTCGGCCCGAAGGATTTGGTAGGGTCCTAAATATTGCTGTATCCTGTGTTTCAGCTGTCCTTCCGCGCCGTGATCAGTCTCCGAGACCGGCGGCTGAACGAGGTGAAGACCCTCCTGGGCGTCGACATCGAGAGCCCGCAGAGCGAGCCGAGCCTCGCGCGGTTCACGGCGGCGGCCACCAGGGTCCTGCACCACACTGCGCACAGTTTCCCGCTGGGAGAGGCTGAACGTACCGTTGTTAATCAGGTGAGAATGTTCATATGTGTGGGAATGGTCACCGGGTCCATGGCGTGGTAGGTACAGAGAGGAACCCCGTGATGGTGACTGGGACTTGCGACCCAGAAGTAGGTTTAGGGGTGGCCACCTTGCGACCTCCACCGTCAGTAGTGTTCCCCCTCTACCTATCCAGAAGAAGCCATAAAGAAATACCGAAAAATGCCTGATGATATCACCCCTGCTAAGGCAGTGGGGGTTGGACGTTGGGCTTGAACCGACTTAAACCGCACGCCATTTGTAATGGTGATCCCGATCCTGAGATTTTACCTTTAGCTTACCATCAGGCGAGGTGAAGACAGACGTGACCGATATTAAAAAAATAATTACAATTGGCAGGTGGTGAGCACCCTCCGCGAGTACCCGTGCCTGTCGAACTGCGGCGCGCTGCACGCGCTGGTGGCGGCGGCGTGCCGCGCGGCGTGGACCATCAGCCTCAACTCGCCCCCCCTCAGGATCGACACCGACTTCACACCAGGTTAGTACTTCTACAGATACAGGCACGTAACTTGGCCAGGTTTGGGGTAAGTTCGCGTATCGTGCACTTTAGCCAATCAAATGATTCAAAGTACGAACGAACGGAACGGTGATTTGCTACAAGACATCTCTCGGAGACATCTGATAGGTCCGTTAAGCGACGGACCAATCACATGTCCGCGACGGCGCAACCGCGTCTCCCGCGACCCGCTCATACCTTAAAGGGGACCTAAAAATCGACCTTTGCGCATATGACGCGTCTGGCCAATTTACGTGCCGGTATCTGTACCTCACTACTCCTTCGTGTTATTGAAGGTGTGTTCAAACTGAGTGCGGCAAACGTTTTACGCGCAATCGCAGCATGACCCATGGTCTACCTAAATCCACATGAAGCCATGGGAAGAAATGATTCGCTGTAGCTCGCCCAGGACTACGCAGGTGGACTACGGGCAATAAAGGGATTTGACGATGGGTGCAGAACTTTTGGGGTATCAATCAATCAATTAGCCTGTCGACATCCACTTCTGGACATAGGCCATACATAATTTTGGGATATATCTTTAACCAATCGCGTGGCAGTTTTGTGTCCTACAAATGCCGTGGCGCCCGGCTTAATGTATTCGGACACACCTACAAAATACAAAGAAGCACAGGGCCCAAAATGGTAAACGATTTGATTTCATACTGGAATCGCAAATCAATGAGTCACTTCTTATTATGGAGCGGATAAAGCAGAGCATTAGAAGCGTATTATTATATTTATCTATGTAGGTATATAATATACATAGATAGTGTAATAATACTCACTACTAATTAATCGATGTTTTATCGCATCTAGCCTACCGCATAAGAAAGTCTGAATATTGTAACGATACTCAAACATCCTGAATACTCATTGGTGGCTGATAAACGTTATCTCCAGATAGCCCTTGCAGTGATTTGATAAATATCATTTTTCAAGAAAAATCCATTATCAAACGTCACAAACGACAAACCAACTCATATTCGTCACAGCTATACCCGGGGCCTCTTTTCTACGCTTTCTTTTAAATCACCTATCTTGACTTTTGTGATTGCGACTGTCATCTGATCTCCACAACCCTGAGAGGAAAACTTAAGCCAGAGCGTTTTTTTATACCACGTAGGTGACAGACAAGCACACGGCCCATGAGAAGCGGTCACCGTGGCCTATGGACGTGTGCAACACCAAGGGTGTCACCACTGCGCTGCCGACCCTGAAGGGAAAGGGCGAGGGTAGGAAAGGATGGGGGAAGGAGGGGTACAGTGAGCTCTGGCTACCCTACTTATGACAGACTTGAACAAACGAAAACCGCACGCCGTCTCGGGTCTTCAAACACTGTGCCAGGGTGAAAGGTGATGCCGTGGCGCGTCGTGGCATGCCACATCCAGCCGCGGCATCGTGGCGACGAAATAAAGTGAAATGAATTCTAATTTCACTGACATAAGATTCAAAATAACTTGATTGGTAATAAAATCCTTTGCCATGCCGTGCCATGCCATTAGTGGGCGCCGGCCATTAGGTGGCAGACAAGCACACGGCCCACCTGATGGGAAGCGGACACTGTGGTCTATGGACGTGTGCAACACCAAGGGCGTCACAATCGCGCTACCGACCCTATTATTTAACCTACGCCAGAATCTCGTGTATTAGTCAGCAGTAATTGTAGGGCAACGTAGGGGCTAGCAGATGAGGTTTAAACTCACGCCTATATCCCCGAAGGGGTAGGCAGAGGTGCTGGCACCCACATTTCGCCAGTTTATGTTTAGGTCCCAATGTAATAGGTGGCGAGCCTATTGCCATTAACCGGGCACTTATAAACCTGCGATAAATACACACATAACTTCGAAAAGCATCGAAAAGTCATTGGTGTGTGCCATGGTGAACCTGGGATCGAACCCGAGACCTCGTCTCAGCAGTCCATTACCCAGACCACCTAGGCTACCGCGGTTTCTCTCTCAAGATCTTGGCAGGGCCCTGAAACTAACTAACTCCATTATATTTCTTTAAATTTCAGTTGTAATGAACCCAGAGAAGCACGTACGGTTCACATCCAGCGATGGACGCGACCGGCGCTCCGATCTGATCAAGTCCTTCGTGTGGCCCGCGCTCATGGACGGGAACCGCTGCGTGTTCAGGGCCGTGGTCCTCACTTGAAGGACATGTACTCCAATAAGTTCAACCTGAAGGTTTTTTCAACTAAGTGAATTGGACAATTCAATACTATATAAGCTGCCGGTCAAGTTAAAAGACCATTACAGTGCAGTATTACTCAAATTTTATCCATCTAGGTCACAAAGTATCGTTTATAAAGGTTAGAAGCTATATTTAGTGGCAGTGAGGCAATAGGTACAGCCAGCGAGAAAAGAGCCAGGCAATAAGAACTCACGACCATATACCATTGGTGTCAATCGCCTAATAACTTTTTGGATGTGGCGATTGACACCATGGTTCCCACAATATTTGTTAAAAATCTACAGTCCCAAATTCATACTTTTCATACTTACATGTGTCCATATACTCACCCTCAAGGGAGCAGACAGAGCTTATTTTACAGCTACATTTCGCCCGATTTTCGCTTACGTATATATCTACTCACCCCGAAGTGGGCAGGCAGAGGTTATTTTACACTCACATTTTGCCAGATAGATTTTTTGTTTTCACGAAATAGGCGGTGGTAAAGCATTGATTTGTTTTACCGTTTATAGGCTCACATTAGACCATAACCTCACTTGCTGATAAGCGATTATGTGGTCTGTGACGAAACACACTTGACTAGAAGGGAGGAAGAACTTATTCATTTGAACATTTCCAGGAAACATGTCTTTCTGGAAACAGGGAGTGGGTTCAAAATTGTTACTTTTAGTGAGGTAATGATAATTACTTTTTGTTACGTTAATTTGATGAGGCTAGGATGAGGCCGTCAAGCTAAGGGCCACCACTGTAGCACTATTGATGTATGTAGTGGTGACCCCCGGTCTTGAGACTTTACCTTTAGCTTACCATCAGGTGAGGTGAAGTCATGTTGACGTGTCCAATATAAAAAATGAAATTAAAAATTAATACAACTCTTTTACTCTTCCAACAAAGCTTGCTTCATTGCTTTTAGGTTCGTCAAATGCATCGAAACGATTAAGGCCTGATTTCACCAGTGAAAATCCGTTCAACAAAACAATAAAACGTGATAATCCAGTTTAGTTTGTTACCATCATTGGTGAAATCCGTTCTAAGTGACATTCGTAACATGGTATCTATAATCTGAGGATTATGGGTTAAATCGAATGTTAGTGTTGGCCTGTACACTTTCTTTTCGGGTATTTTCTAGCGCTCATCGCGAATGTGAACGTCGAAAAGTATCCTTACTTAGCAACCACTTGGAAAACTACTTTCTAATATGGCACAAGAATAAAAAACGTTTCCTATTAGCACCATATTATTTTTTTACCTACTACGCCTATTAGAGCACAATTTTCGAGAAATACCCGATACACCAAACTTACCTTATTTTTCTTTCTGCGTAGTCCCCGTAGTACAACTAGCTGTCCTATGGGTATATTAACAAAACTATGTTCCCGTGGCACAACTAAGAAGTGGTCTGTACTGTCAGTGGGTACGTAATGTATTGGTTAATTAATGGTTAATTTTATGCGCGCGATGCTCTATTCATTTTACTTGCAGCCACTCAGTATGAAGCTTATTAAGGGCTTATTATTAATATTTTAGTTGCGTTTGTAATCGCTTCGGTTTATGAATGATTTCTTGTGACTAACACTTTGATAAGTTACATTTTAAAACAATGATTCACACGATAACGTGATCGAAAGTAGTGAAGAATCACGAATAGTAATCGGTAGAACATACCTTTTTATACCAGAAACTCAGAAATCTCTTCGTGGGGATAGAAAACCCTAGAAAAAATAAACTTACTCCCTCAGACCAATAAACAAGTATAGACGGAGTATTGCGCATTTTTTTAAGCCCACCAACATAAGACGATTCGGTAATCTTACGACGGACTTATGACGGACGTTCGATTTGGTAGTCTTTGGGTAGTCGGCCGAAGAGCTATTGTCAGCGTGTGACGTGTTTTGACTTATGCCCAAGAAGCTTCACTTATTTCGTCGCTATTGTTCACAATGGATCCGTCTATTCCGTGATCTTATTTCGTGCCTTCCGTACCTTATACCTCCATGATTCTACTTTGAACTTTACAAAATACCTATTCTTAACTGGCAAAATGAGTGTGTAAAAACCTCGGATCGAATGGAATCTCTCGTATATACCATGATTGTATAAACTTAACAATATTGCATAACAGTCACAAATAAATTTGTGACAAAAATGTATAAGTTTCACAACAGGAACTCATACCAGCGACGCGACAGTGACGTCATGTATGACGTAGTCTTATATTTTTATTAGTCGTCAAAAACTTCAAGTATTTATGATACTTATTGTAGAAAGTTTATTCGAATGTGTATTGAAATAAAAAAAATTTGAACAGATTCTATTTGTTGCTTCCGGGATCACGACTGCTGAAAAACAACCGAAACGTCGGGAACAGTGTACATAATAACACTTATGGGATTGAATACCCAGAAAAGTTTTATTTCAATTCATTTTAATGTCAAATTTACGAGAAAATGTAAACATTATAATTTTAAAGATTTAATCGTCAAAGATTGTCTGAAATATTTAATGTTCTTGTACAAAATGTTATAATCTAAGCTAATCTAGTGCTAAGAGGTATTTAATAAATTATTGTGTATCGTTAACATATCTTTATTAAATTGATTTAAGCCACCATTTTGTTTCACTCTATCATAAGACATGATTCACGTAGACTGACGTATTATTATCTTCACGATAAGATACTGAAACACCTGATATATACCTGTTAAAGCTATTTCACCTCAGTACTGTGCAAATATCACGCGAAAATGAGTTACCCGTACGGACCCCCTCCTCCAGGATGGCCAGGCCCGCCACCACCAGGCCAGCACAACCATCATCCTCCGTACTACCTTCCACCGCACCAAGTTCCTTACCCTCCTCCTCCACCAGACGGAGGAGCGGTGAACACTCCGGCTCCTATTCCTTACTACTACCCTGCTGCTATGATGATACCTGTACCTCTTGCACCAGGTCCACCAATGCCACCAGCAGAACCATATGGACAACCAAACACCTACATCACGAATCACATTTATCACGGCGAAACAGTAGTATCTGGTGCTGATTCAGTTCAAGTTGTGGAATCTTCTGGAGACTACGACTGGGTACCGACCACCTCAATGATGGCCAGCTCGCTGACTGGAAGAGCGGTTCTCGGAGGCCATGAAGGCTGGGATGGAAGTCCTCTATGGGTAATCAGGAGTTGGCACAATGGTGATCTAGTTCCTGGAAAGTTGTCCGTGAGACATAATTCAGCTTCCATTGTGTACGATGGGAAGGAAATATCAGTTCAGAATATTGAGGTCCTGTGCGCAAAACCGGAGAATTTACGATGGGTTCCAGCTTCGAACGGCAACGTGCCTCCAAGTGCGATTCCTGGTGGCAGAACAGCTTCAGGAGAGACCCTGTACATCGGCAGGGCGCGGTACCAGCTGTCTGTGACTCCTGGGAAGGTGCATCCAAGTCATAACTCTTGTTACATCGCGTTCGCTGGACATGAAGTGGCTCACAAGATGTACGATGTTCTGTCCAGAATTAGCTGAACGTTTCTCTCTGTGATAAGTGATCATAACGAAAAAATTGGACATAGTTAAAGCATGTCAACTTGGAACAACAACGCAGAGGTATATTTGCCATATCGATACTTACCAGATCTTCTATTTCGTCACTTTTACAAGGTTATCCATTTTATGCAAAACCGATTTCCAATTTATGTCTATTAGAATTAGATTTTGAACTTGACCTTCATAATATTTTTTGATTATCATCATTGATCAGTACAGCTTTGAAGGTATTAGTGTCATTACACTATTCATTGTCGGAGGATCTGATATCAATTGTAATTATTGAATCAATCCTTCTTTCAAGTAATTTAACTTTCAAAGAACGAGTATTCACTTTAGTCTCACTCTTGAGGAGAATACCGCAATTGTCAATTGCAAAGAGATATTATATTGATTGTGGTGATTAATGGCAAAAATAATAAAATTTACTTGTATTGAAGGAAGAGGAAAAGTTTTATGTAATTCCTTAAACAGATGCCAGGTGTACCAAGTGAAATCACTAATTGAATACTGGTAAACATTAAAATATTGAATAAATGGTTGCTAAAAAGCAAAGGCCGAAAGGGCACTTTTGTAAAAGGACTTTGAGGTCGTACGGATACGTCACCAATCTAAATATCAGGACCAGTATAAATAATAAAATAACACCAAATAAATCACGATGTAATCCGTTAAAAATAGTTTTATTTCAAAGTCAGATGAGTCATCATGACTTCTTGAAGTGCGTATGTGTCTTGTGAAAAAGAAATTTAGTTTTCTTAAAACTAGGAGTGTATAAAATGTTAGATGCAGAATGTAAGGAAGAGGGACGTTTCATTGTCCTAAAAGCTGTTTTTAATAACAACTGAGAATGTATTGTATGAAAAATTAAACTATTCTTTTATATAATTTTGTGTTTCTCTGTTGTCTTATGTATACGTGTAAGTAGGTTGTCGATATCTTATCGAAGTCTAAGTTATAGAATTTCGAGATTAGATAAGTACGAATTCTCGAACATACGATTAACCGTTTGCAAAGTCATAGAGCTGTATAAATATTTGATGCACATGATAAATGAAATGAAAAAATATAAAGGGGCGTTTATTAAGTATGATAAAAATACAATGAAAATCAAATAATATTTACATTAAAATAAAAACTAAAAACTAAACAAAATAAATATTTACATGGCGTCAAAAAATTCCTCCGCATCATCGCTGACTGGTAATGTGCCCAGAAGGCTGGCAGCATTGCCACGCTGAATGGCAATGCTGATTCTCTGTGCAAGATAGAGTCCAGCCTTCTGGTCACCTGTGGCGTCGATCAGCCGCTTCGCCAAGTCTTTGTAGACAAGGCGGGCACTTGGACCCCATGACATATAAAGTGGTTAGAACATTGTTAATTCAATGTTGTGATCAGCAATATTTTGGCAGATTTGAATCCCGAACGTCTTTCGATTTGAAGTCACTTCTACCTAGCGAGTAGCGCAACCGCAGAACACCTAAGGATTTTTCTTTGTTCTGTGAACGCAACTTAGTTTTCTTCTGTTTGACATCGAATGTTAATCACAGTCTAAACGTGAGAAGTCAGTCAATTTCAACATAGAGGAAAGAACCGGTGTGAAACTAAACCAACTTAAATGTGCCGGCTAATACGAACGTGGGTGGTTACGGTATAATTGGTCAAACAGAATCAAATCAACTCAAATCTTTATTTGTATAAAACATGGTATCCTCTGCCTACCCATTATGACGTAAGTATATATAAAAAATTGCACCAAAAATGATCAAGCGCAGTCTGAACAATCAAATATTATGATATCACCCCGCCAATTGACTCTCATTCCTTGAACAAGTTTACTGCTACAACTGGTTTAAGCGATTATAGCCTTTCACCGTTTGTGATAACGTGTATTCTGGATGCAACTGTGTGTGATGCAGCTACAGGTACAGATGTATTCGCTAATGACTATTTGACCTCGTCAAGTGTGTGTGAGAGTCCTAAACTTGTGTGAACTACTATCTAAATATCACAATTAGAGAGTTCATTTCTTTCATTATCTTTTGCTTTAGCAGTGTAACAGAGGTATTAAGTTAAATAGCTTTCATATAGCAGACGACGGGAGGTTAACTCTGTCTACTCTGAATGGAGAACGAAGTGAGTATACCTATGTATTTTTTATATTTGGTTCATCAATTGACTACACCCCGCCTGATAGTAAGCTAAGGGGAAGTCAAAAAAGTAGTGGCTAGCAATCCAGATACTGTCTCTGGAATAGTGGTCGCTACGTTGACGGCCTAGACAAATGCTTTTATTGATACTTCATGAGAAATTGAAGCTTCGATAAGCTTATAGGAACACGTCTTAATTTGGAGCGTCATTTTTAATTTTATATCCCTAGGTGGTAAACATGATTGAAGTAGCAATCATATCATCATCATCAGTTTAGCGTTGTTCCTAGTTGCATCCGAGTCTTTCTCTTTAGCGCCCAGGGTCAAACCAAACCAAATCAAATCACTCTTTTCCTTCTCCTGCTTTTGGTGTTTTACGGCTTTTACGAAAGCGACTACCGTTTGACACTTAAACCAGTGCCTGTCAATCAGCTGCAGGACTATCTGCTTGCAGGTGAGGTTGGTTTTGACCCCGAAGATCTTGGTGATGCCTTAAAAACACTCGATGGTCTTAATCCCTATATCCTTAAAACCCATGAATATCAGTCTCACTGATCATGTTATATTAACATCGGAGAATCAAACCGCGACCTACCTATGCTAATTGCAGGCTATGTACCTACCGGTCATGATGTCCAATCAACTTAATTGTGTCCACTTTGGCGACACACTCATCGCCACAGTATGGTCTGTGGCTTGTCCGAGAGTAAACTTGCGCGACAGTTTTATTTAATAGACCTTTCCTACGTAAGTGCGAATGGGATAGTGAATTTTGTAGTTTGGAATGGTGTTTTTTATATAGTGAACAAATGAATTTGTAGAGGTAAGTCACCTCCTACCGATATTTTAAATGTGAAAGGTTTTGAAAATGTTTGGATGTCTTTTGCACAATCACGCTCTAACGGCTGAACAGATCTGGCTGGATCTTGGTATAGCGATAGATTATAGTTCAGAATAAAAAAGGGGTTATTTTTCCTGGAAAAGGTTCGCATGGGTAGTGGGAACAGAAACAAAATTCCACTCGGGCGAAGCTACGGGTTACAGCTAGTCGAAAAATATACTCGTGGAACTGGTCATAGTACTTACTGCCGTTTGACCTTCATGAGAGAAAAGTCTGCACCATAGCCTCATCCAGCAATCAAGTGTACCATCGCGTCGTGCAGGTAAGCTTGAGCCTCAAAAACACCCATGCAAACCATTAATTTACAAAAAATGTATGTTTTGCAATGGATGCAAATCTAAAGAAAAATTTGACAAACGACAAAAAAAAGTCAATAATAAAATGTCAATAATTTACCTATTCAAGATTATGCCCATAATTATGATTGAATAACAGGTAACAAGATATTTTAAGTAAGCCATGGAGAAACAACAGAACCAGAGAAAGTACAAACGTATAGAAGAGTTGGATGAGAACGGTGTCGCGACCCTACTGCAGCGCTGGGAACTGGATGAGTTCGTGGAGTTCACAAGAGAGAGGCAGATCGACGGCAGGAGATTACTTGTAAGATTCATTCGATAAATATCCAATATGATAACACTATCAGTTATGAAGACTCATCGACTAATCTATATCCTCATTAATAAAACTATACGATAAGACTGTTAGATCTAATATTCAGAAAATAATCACTAGTTTACTAATACATCCATAAACCTGCCACATGAATGCTGCTTTTTTATATATGGGACACGTCAATTTGACTTCACCTCGCCTGATGGTAAGTTGAAGGTAAAGTCTCAGGAAAGAGGGTCACCATTACATACACGTACCATGTTAATAATGGTGGCACTCAGCTTGACGGCCGCGGCCTCATCAAAAGAGGATTGTCGTTAAATTGCTTAAATCATCTATTTAAGATGTTAATACACCTACTGCTACTACTAATATGTAGGTATTTCAATTCAGGAACAAGCTGCTGTTTTTAAAAAAACCTTTGAAAAACAAGCTTTTATTATTCACAATATTGCATTATCATGGGACTTGCATATACAGGGTGAATTTTTCAAAAGGGCTTGGATGGCCAAATCCGAAACTATAAGGAATAGCGAAAAATGGTCAAAGGAGTCACGAGCCCGATTTTGATGAAACTTAAAACCTCATCATTAGATTTTTGAAAAACCAATAATCCTAGCTAGGAATCGAACCTGTTGATTTTGAAAAAAAAAACACACCCTATATTATTACACCATACGATAGTGTTGCTATTAAGGATCATATTCTGGGAAGTAATGACATACCGCAAACTAAAGGAAAGAGCTCATCTTTAACAAAATACATTTTATTTTTCAAAATGTAGACCATTGTTTTCAATTCATAGCTGGATTTGAGACCTCAAGGATCGTACTGCATGCAATATTAGAATGTTATTGATTCCGTTTAGAATATTCTCCAATGAACGTTTCAAGTCATCAACAGAACTGTATCTGACAGATATGTGTTTTTGTAAATTTCGTTTTTGACATACCCCCAGAAAAAGTAATCTAAGGGAGTAAGATCCAGGGTGCGGGCCGGAACCTCCACGTGGTGCACCTGGGCAACGGAGGCGAGCAGCGCCTCCCACTCGCCACGGGAGACGCTGCTGCCTGCGGCCAATCCGGCCGGGGTGGGAGTGGCCCTCTAGAGGGCTGCTCCGAGGCTCTCCACGTGTCCCTCTGATTAGCAGATGGCACAGTGGGGAGCGAGCGGGGGGCGAGTTGATTGTCTGCGCGCCGACGGTTGGGTGACAGGACGGCCTCCTGTCACCCTACACCCCACCGTCAGCGAAGTGGCGCGATGCTCGCCCCACCCCCCCTTTCGGGGGGTCGAGGGGGCCATCTTAAAACCGTAGATGGCCCGGGGTCAGCTGGGGTGCGAGGGATATGCCCATTGGGTAACCTTACACCCCGGTTACTAAGGCCCGAGACGGCGTGCGGTTTTAGTCGGTTCGATCCCGACATAACCACCCCCGATAGCCGACGGGGGTGGTATCCATGGGGATATCCGCACGATAAAAAAAAAAAAAAAAAGGGAGTAAGATCCAGGGATCTCACTGGCCAAGGCACAGGACCATGCCTTGCAATAAAACTGTCGTGAAACTGCTAAATCTAAATCTCTTTTACGGCTATTATGGGCTGCAGCTCAAACATCAATCATTATAATCATTCTGAGTAGGTATAATTTAAAACACGGAATAGTTACGATCTTTTCTGGGATTTCGACCGAAACAAATAGGTAGGTACCTACATGAAACATGAATTTTATTAAATTCCAAATTTTCCTTAAATTTGCCGTATATCATTACTTCGCAGAATTTGTTCCTTAACAGCGACACTATCGTATGATGTAATAATAAAGGATGTGTTTTTTTTTTCAAAATCAACAGGTTCGATTCTCAGCTAGGTTTATTGGTTTTTCAAAAATCTAATGATGAGGTTTTAAGTTTCATCAAAATCGGGCTCGTGACTCCTTTGAGCATTTTTCGCTATTCCTTATAGTTTCGGATTTGGCCATCCAAGCCCTTTTGAAAAATTCACCCTGTATATGCCAAATTTCAGCTCAATCGGATGATCAGAACTTGTATCTACTCGTAATATAAGTCTTGTATAATTTCTGGTATCCTGGTACCACAATTACTTAGTCAAGGTTCGTGTATACCGATTATACAATTTTGTAGCCGGTACATGTATGTACACAATTATAATACTGACATTGCATTTTGCACACCGTTTAATGAGATCAATTAGACGTAAATTACGAGCTTAATTTGACAGAGGTCTTTGGCAATGCACCATCTGTTCATGAATCTACACATTCATTGGATTAATTAACTTACAAAGTAATTCAATTAAATTATTATTTACATTTTTAGGAAGTCAGCGAAGGAATAGTAAAGTTATGGAAACCGAAAATCAATGCATTAAAATTAATAAAATTTATTGAGCAAATCAAACTCAACCCTTATGAATATTTAAATACAGAAGATAATATTGTGACTTTTGAAGAAGTAGATAGTGATAAAGGAATTGAAGAAATTGAAACAGGGATATCAAAGGAGGAAAACAATATTGATATAGAAAGTCAATATCAAACGATACCTATAAGAAAGAAAGAAGAACGTACAAGTACATCAACAATGAGTACAGTAGAAGAACTGATAAGAAGAATTGTACCTGCAAAGAGTTTTCTTTACAGACATCAACAGAGAGCTGAAAGAGCTCCATCATATTTACCCATGGACGCTGGCACAACGAAGAAAAAGAAACTATTCCGGTTAAGCTCTTACGAGTATCCATTCCTTGATATTAAATCTAGATTTTCAAGACAAGAAAGCTCAAACGACAGAGGATATTATTCTATGAAAAGAAATAGCAGGTACTACATAGCTAGGCCTTACAAAAATACTGAATCAAAACCTAAGTATAAATCTTTAGCAACTCCTGAAGAACTTAACGAAAAATATCCAGAAGACCATTTCTACGAGGACTTATGTTACAATGAAGTTGAACAAATATCAGAAAACCCAGTTGAAACTAAAGTAGTTAATGTAAAACCTTGTATAGTGAAAATTCAAGAACTGTTTCAGTCTTTTCGAGTTCCGTTTTTTAAGAAGCCAGAGATGATAGAAGATAAGAAGATAGAAGAAGAAAGTGTGAAGGAAACGGATTTGTATGAAAATGGAGACAGTACTGCGAACATGTATGATTCTGTACATGTTAATAGGCAAGCTAGTGAAGAGAGACAAGTAAACGAGGTGAGTCATGTTTGTTTACAAAAGTATTATTTTAATAGCATTACTATTAACTAACAGGTATAATAATACATTCAGTAATATTAGTTTTACTATTTAGGTCAAACCACATACCTACTGCAACGTATCGTAAATCGTAAGTGCATAATAATGACATATTTCATTAGCCATTGTCATTTCTATGATTAGCAAACGGAGTTTTTAATTGGGATGAAAAAACTTGTACTAATTTGACATCTGTTTGTTATTTAGAACAAGGATTATAATTATATTCTACATTCGTTAAAATCTTTTATTAGGAACTGTTTTCTATATAGGTAATTTTGAATATTTCCAGTTTAAGTGACCCATAAGAGCCTTCTAATGTATACAACGCCATCTATCCGATTTCAGACGAAGTTACCAGTAGAAGACTATCTTGAACCTGTTCAACTGAGCAAGGACTATTGTGATGTCAACTACAAGCAAAAGGAAGAGTCCCTCCTGGGGTACATACTCAGCATTTTCGAGAATAGGTTCGGGATCAAACGTGGTGAGTTCATATAGAAAATGAAAAGTATCGTAAGTTAGTTCGTACTTGCAATAATAGATGGTGCTTTAATAAGTTTTATATATATGTGCACTTCAATGGTTTTACGAGCGTGTACTGAGTTATTTTTAGATCATCTACATACCTTTGCATTTGCGTATGTAATAGTATGTATACGCACTGCATTTAAATGTACCGCACTCAAGAATGGCATGAACATGCGGGCGTAAATCGGTTGCATCACAAATGAACATAATTATTATTGTGTTGTATGTTATGTAGGTAACAATACAATGGTGATTGATGATGGACTAGGGTTTTTATTTTATCCTCTTTGGGTAGTAGTTCGAGAACAGACACTCCTGTAAATGCCAAACAAACCAAATTTAGGAGAAGTAGGAGAGGAAACCCTGGACTCCGGATGTAACCGGGATTGGCTTCGGACGAAAAATACTTATCGTAAATACTTTCTTCAGTTGATAGGTACAGTCAACTACAAATTTGATTAACTTAAAAAACTTTACAAACTTGTTTTGACAATTTTATGAAAGGTTTGACAGAAAAGGTTAATCAAACATTGATCAATATATTAAAATTTGTTAATCTACTTTTATCGTTAACAACATTTTAGATAAATTATTAACGAATTGTTAGTAAGTTAGTCCCCAAGTTTTGCCCGTAGTAGTTCCGACTTGTTCTCACAATATCCTGGCCTCGTTAATAAAAAAAGTAATTAGTTATTAAAGACATATTGTCGCTGGTAGACAATAATGGATGCGCAGGCGTGGGCGGGATTCTGAGCACTTTCTCATCGTTAACTTTGTTTTGTTTTAAAGCATGTGCGTTGTGGAGCGTCAGCGGGACGTGCGGGTAGGGATGTTTGTTAATCGATGAATATTATCGATAGTAATTTTTTACCTATCAGCAGCTGTGTCCGCCTGGATTTAGTTATTTAAGATTTTAATTTCTTTCCACGGAACCCTAGTTCTTTTTCAAAATTTAAAGTAGCTAGTTACGCCTTTTGAAATTACTTATCTGTAAACTAAAGTCCCATCCAAATTTACTACAAAAACCTCTTAACAACGCTGTTACAGTCCTCTAAAAATATTTTTGTAAATTTTATTGTAGAAATCTTTAAGTACTGCAAACTTGAATTGATTTATGAATAAATTAGATGTACAAATCCTCTCTCAATCTTGCTGTGATGCTTTGCCAGTACGAGTTATGTAGCTCACATTAAGCCATAATAGGCTTCAACTGGTTGGGCTACGGGGACACGTTTTTGATAGGTGCAACAACTTGTTGTGCAAAAGTAGTTGGTCTACAGGGAATACTCGGTTAGCTCAATGACCATTGAACACCATGAACAATGTAATAGGAATGCTGTCACCACACTGCTTTGTAAAACTAAGTAATATCGATAAATATGTAATTTTATCGACTACTCCCTTTCCTATTGATAGTGGTGAAAATAAAAACAAAATCGAAGTTTGGAACAATTATTATTTTGTTTACTCTTTATAAGTATTGTGGTAGTGCTGGGTGCGTTGAGTACACAGAAAAATAACTTACCTAATAATAACTGTGCCTGTGATTTACCTAAGTGCTAATGTCAGATCGTGTATTGTGCAAACGTGAAAGATAGTGCGTTATTGTGTATATACCTATACCTAATATGGAACTATTAAATAACGTATGTTTGTACTCATAGATGAGTTGTGTATACAAAGAATACTTACATAATATTTTCAAAAGTTGTAACACAAAAATCATCGGTCACAGTATTTAGACAATGAAAAAACAAAAATTAAACGGATATCTATCATTTAATCGTATGTTTCCCATAGTATAAAGTTAAATTAACTGAACGATTAAGCTAAATGGAAATAAATGAGTCAGAGTCACTTGAATAAATTAACATTATTATTATAAAGTTTGGCTTCCTATTTTTTACTAGCCGTATTTTATGGTAGAAGATCACATTGTACCTTCACACATCGCGTTACGCGGTGAAAAGTATTTTTACAAAGCAGGTTTCCTAAAAAAAAATCCAAATGATATTACAGCGAATATATTTCCAGAATATAAAAACCGCGGTAGCCTGGTGGTTTGGGTAATGGACTGCTGAGACGAGGTCTCGGGTTCGATCCCAGGTTCACCATGGCACACACCAATGACTTTTCGATGCTTTTCGAAGTTATGTGTGTATTTATCGCAGGTTTATTAGTGCCTCGGAGAGCACGTTAAGCCGTCGGTCCCGGTTGCCATACAAACATCTATGGCAGTCGTTACGGGTAGTTGGAGCCCACAAAAGTCCAACCAGTCTAACTTGGAACTTCGATATCGCCATTGGTCATAATGATCATTGGTTGTGGAGGTCAGATGGCAGTCGCTCCACGGAAAATATCGAAGTTCAGCCGCATCACAGTTAGACTGGAAAGCCGACCCCAACTGAGTTGGGAAAAGGTTCAGAGAATGATGATGATGTTTCCAGAATATGAAAATGTTTTCAGAATATGATATTATGAGAATATCATGTTCTGCGAATATCGTGTTTTGCGAATGTGATGTTTTACGAATGTGGTCTTTTGATAATATCATATACAGCGACTAAGCCATTCAGTTGACGCATGATTGAGTAACAAACATTCAAATATCGTCGCAAAATTTCAAATTAAATAAGATAATATTTATTTGCACAGAAGTTGTACTAAAAAACTAAAATTTATTCACATATTGATTATTCATCATAGGTATACTAATTTACAAGTTATGGCTTTGTTGACCACTGGTGCCTTGGTAAGGATTAACTGTTATGGGTATCAGAATTCTCGTGTAGGTATACATTTATGTATTTTGAAGGAGGTAGGACACGACGACGGTATCTCTCGTCCGAAATGAGCAGTCCGACTGGGGTAGTACCTCCGCCCTACAGAATACCGCAGCCAAAATAACCTTGAGTTGTGTTTTCGCCGGTAAGTAGGGTAGCCAGAGCTCACTGTACCCCTACCCCCCACCCGTTCCTAGCCCTCCTCTCTTCCCTTCAGGTTAGGCAGCGGGGTTGTGACACCTTTAGTGTTGCACACGTCCATAGGCCACGGTGATCGCTTCCCATCAGGTGGGCCGTGTTCTTGTCTACCACCTACCGTGGTATATTAAAAAAATATGTTTAGGATAGGATAGCCTATTAAGAAGTCGCTGATGATACATTTCCGACCCAACATGGGATCGAAAAATATAGTTATACTAATTTAATGCGTACTTTTATGATAGTGAGTAAATAATAATCTGCTACGTTTGCATAATATTATGATGTTTGCCCGCGATTATGCGGTTCGCCTGCTAGGATTGTCAGTGGATTTTCCGGTTAGGTAGGTTAGGTATTCGGAAAAACTAAGCACCTTTACTAAGCAATAAGTTTTTTAGTCGTCATCCTTTAAAAAAAAAATGGCTTAACTAGTTATGAAATATAACTATAAAACTTGGGAGTGGTTGTACCGGTTTTTTCATTTTGTTGTGTTCGTAAGGCTGGTTTTATCGTTACGCGTTTCGGCAGCGCCGTTGGAGCGCGCGCGTTCAGAGATATATGGGAGTAGAAGTTGCGTTTTTGTGTCGCGCGCTTGGGCAGCGCCGTTTAATAAACGCGCGATGTTCGACAGCGCTGTCCAAACGCGCGCTGCTCATTCGCTTCTACGGCCAGTGTGCGTTTTAGTGTGACGCTGTTGAGACGCGCCGTAGGTATAGTTGAGAAATTAATTACATCGATACGGGACGAGTAATCGAGGAAGTTCGATCCAGAAGGTGTTTATGGGACCCGGCCGATGAATTATACAAAAATAAGGATGCAAACTGCTTGTTGATAGGCGAAAAAAATTATAAAATTTATTACTATTTTCTCGTAAATCGGAGAAAGACGTTATGTGTTCGCCTTTCAGTAACCTTGTAGCGTTACGTTATAAGGATCAACTACTCTTTTTCGCCGTTGCCTTCTTTTCCATAATAAGTAAATAGCCAGTACTCGACTCGCATAAACCTTCATAATATTGTACACGACTGTCTCACAGCAGCGGAACGCGTGCTACTAATCTCGTTTTATAGTGCACCGCTGTTCAAACGCGCGCTGTTAACAGCGCGCTGCTCAACAGCGCGTCTAGCGGCGTGACGATAAAACCAGCCTAAGTGTTACGTTAAGATTTATACGACATAACATTTTGGAAATGCCGTTGGAAATACCCAGATGGGTATGCGCCGGGCATATATTTAACAGGCGTTCAAAGTTTGCGATTTTGAGCGAGCGGTCCTCTTACTTTGATTTTGATGGAACCAAGACAAACGTCTTATTTTGGCTTTTACGAGATCAACTGTCATCAGACTCAGTATAGTAGTCCTTTAATCAAGAAATGTACCGGCTAGCAGGTGGTTACCTATTGTATTTATATATGCCAATATAGAATGATAAGTCTATGGTTAAAAAGATAGATATTTAATCGAATAGTCTTTATTTACTATCAAATGCATTACACAACAGTGGTAGCTTGTAATTAATATAATTAAGTTTATGGTTTTACTTTTAGCTTACCATCAGGCGAGGTGAAGTCATATTGACATGACCAATATATATATAAAAAGATCTCATGATTATACAATAGGACCACGATCGTACGTTGCACTGACTATGGTCTGAGTCAGTAAATGACCATTGTAACCTGGTCGATTCATCACGCCAGGCAGTTCAAAGGCATGTTAGTATTATGATCGCGGTAATTCCCCTAAAACCTTTTGGATTGGTGTAAACCAATGCTATGATCAGGGTGATTCCCCCTTAAGCCATCCCTCTCAATGCAATATTTTTAAATCGACTTCCCAAAGGAGAGGTTCTCATTCGACTAAATACCTATTTTTTTGTATTTTGTTCAGGGATATCTTCGTCAATTTGTCAATTTTTGTTTTTTTTATATCGGTCACGACAATATGACTTCACCTCGCCTGATGGTAAGCTAAAGGTAAAGGTCATGATGATTCTTTTCGCGTTTATTGTTTGAAGACATGATGTAGAAACTCTTCAATAAATGATCCGAGTTTTATACAATCGCATAATATCTGTTAATTGTTTACTTAGGTACCTATATCGTAGCTTTTATATAAATAAAGATTTACTGCAGTCTTAATTGTGCTATGACTTCACTGACCATACGGGACCCGAGCCGCTGACTCAGCCGCAGCCTGCTCAAGTAACAGTTAATTCAGCGTTGAATCATACGGAACCATAACGTTGAAATTGATATTAATTGGACTTGCCAAGATCATTGATCAAATTGAAGAAATTTTCGTTTGGTACGATGTCGATGGCCCCATCGAATATGAATATCTAAAAAAGTAGGTAGGTTAATATAATGTAAGAGGCTTCTCTTATTTGCCGCACCATAAAGACTTGGAATTCTTTACGTTTGGTTCGTGGCTACTACGTAAGCCGGTTTTGACAGGGAACCGGTCTACTTCCTTGTCATCAGATATTATGTTGAAGCGAAAGCAATCATATCTAGAGTTTAAAATTTTGGAGATTGTCCGGAACAAACAGACAGAAACAAAGACAGACAGATAGATTAAAAGAAAATTGTTTTTATAAGTATACGGTATTACAAAGATACCTCAAATGTTTGTGAAATAGATGTGGGTAAATGAAAAGATAACACATTTAATTTCAGTACTTATTTAATAAAAATACAGAAAAAAAACCAAAGTACCTGTCTATGTTTTGTATACTTTTTAAATATCACATTTCGCCAAAATTTCATGTTTTAGGTAACTTAGTCAGCGTCTAAAGTAAATAACCATTGTCAGATTAAAAAAATGTTTTTGCGCATGTTTTCGTTAAATTTATTAGGCCATTTAAACACTTAGTAGGCTTAGAACACTTTTCTAGTTATAATAAAACATAATTAGACATATTAATTCGGATTTATAACTTTAAAAATCTTTAGAATAATCCACTATTGATGCTGACTCTACATAGACTTATTTTTTAATCGCCTTACATTTCTTGGCAGATTCTGTCAAGTTCCATATTTTATTTGACTGTCCAATCAAACACGAGAACACCTACATTGAAACTGTCATCATTGATATCAATTTTGTTGTTGGTCATGAAAATCTTCAGTTATTTAATCATACGCTTTATGACACAACATCCTTGGCATTGAAAAGAAATCGCTGTATTGCTCGTTTTGAGCAGCAGCAGCCTTATCTTTATCTTTCTTTGACTGCAGATCGGTATCTGATGTAGATTTCAAGGGTTCTTGTCGTTGTATATCGAGGTTTTGTTGTATTTGTTGAGTTTCGAGAGTAGATTGTTGTATTTCATCTTGAGGATTCAGCACTTGTGTGAGAGATTCTTTACTCCCTTCGTCAGTTATATCTTTTGGAATTTGTCTGTCATGAAAATCTGTTTGTTGAAGATATTGGGTATTTTGCTGGTCGTTATCACTAGGATTTTCAGTTTCTTGCTTAGCATATATGCGGATTTCAAAATCAAAACCTCTGAGAATACTCGGGCTCTTCAATTGGATGGTAACATTTTGATGTCCTACTCCACCTTCTAAGATATCTGCATCTCCATTCTTATCTTCTCTGCGATCTATGATGTCCACTTTACTGATCACTTCAGAGTCCAAAACACTGTATGTAACTGTTCTTTGCTGTCTCCAGATCGTAGGTGAAGCTGTTATATTTTCATCATATTTTAAACTGCCTCCATCATGACCCACGAAGAGATCTTTAGCGGAAGCGGAGGCCACTAAACAAATAACTCCGAGTATGACGTACATGTTACAAAGCTCGCGAACGACTGGATGAATATTGTACGTCTCTTTGAATATATATTGAAATAAACAGTTAAGGAAAATATAGAATTACGTCCGTGAGTCATGCTGTATTTTTTACTAACATAATGGTTATTTAAATTATTCCTATAGGGAAAAACGGCAATTAGAGTCAATGTACTCGTGTCGCGATTGCGGTGTGACCATAGGCAGGATTTTTAACAACTTATGAATGCTTCTCAGTCACACACACCCCTTTTTTCGTGCGGAAATCCCCACGGGTGTGGTACCTGTACCTACTATTAGTTACTTATTATATAGTCACACCAACGAAAGCCTTATAAGCCAAACCAAAAGAGGAGTAAGTGTAGGAACCATGGATTCCGAGGGCAAAGCCTCGAGGATTACCGCTGCAAATGATGATGACATATTCGTGCTTTTTTTAAAGGGGGTTACATTGAGTGGCTTTCTTTGGGGGCCAGCTTTAAGCCAATCACCTTAAATCATCAATCAATCATTCAATCGATAAGTCTATCGACGTCTAGTGCTGGCATAGACCTCCCCCAATGTGCGCCATACCACTCGATTCTCCACCTTCCGCATCCAGTCCGTCCCAGCTACCTTCAAACATAGTTTGGAGGAATCCCCGTCGTAACTTATAAAATAGAAAATAGACTTTATAAAAACTATTAACAGGATTATTTATCTATTTAAATTGAAATTTCTAGATATCCTATCTGATATAATTTCAAATGAACTGAATCGGATTTTTTTTATATTACAAATATACCTGTTGTGTGTCGAGATGTTGTAAATCCAATAAAAAGTATTGGATTCACAACTTTCACAAGATGTATTTTTTATGTTTCCAACATCCTCAATTAGTTATAATTTACGCTCATTGATGCAGATTTATATTTCCTCTTTGCCATTCACAACCTTAACTTTAAACAATTAGACATGGTTTTAACGGCATCCTCAGGTTTGGAATGGAGTTAGAGCAAATATATTAAAAGTATATAATGAGTACCTAAATTAATGACCTAAATGTATAGCTCACGGCATCTAACTTGGTAAGATTTTGGAGTAGTGTGGGCCCCACTACTTCAAAACCTTGCCAAGTTAAATGCTGTACACTATACTTGTTTGTGGCAAAATGCGTCGCATATAAACAAATAAAGGGTACAGCATTTAACTTGACAAGGTTTTGGAGTAGTGAGGCCCACACTACTCCAAAATCTTACCAAGTTAGATGCCGTGAACTTAAGAAAACTTACAAAAATGTACTGACATTGAAGTGAAGTGTGTGTGATAATGTGTTGGTGGCTTAAAATGGGCGTTCCTTTGATATACAACTTGGGAGAAAGAGTTGGGAACAGTATTGTGGACTTTGTCTATCACATAGTGCACTGTCTGACCGATGTCGTCGCAGGTGAGGATTCTACGAGCACTACTTTGTTAGTGGTCGGGGTAAAGGACTGCTGAGACGAGGTCTCGGGTTCGATCCCAGGTTCACCATGGCACACACTAATGACTTTTCGATGCTTTTCGACGTTATATGTGTATTTATCGCAGGTTTATAAGTGCCCGGTTAATGGCAATAGGCTCGCCACCTATTACATTGGGACCTAAACATAAACTGGCGAAATATGGGTGCTAGCACCTCTGCCTACCCCTTCGGGGATATAGGCGTGAGTTGATATTTACTACTTTGTTCTGACTTTACATATGGAAATTAACTGACTTCTTCTTCTTCTTCTTCTTCAACCTAGCGTTAATCCCATTCGCATCCAAAGCTTTCACCTCGGAATCTGGGATTTTTCCGTGAAGCGACTGCCATCTGACCTTCACAACCCAATGGTGACATTAGGCGATATCGAAGCATTGCAGTTAGACCTGACAGATATTAATTGCCTTACGGAAATAAACTGACTTTATGATAATTAAGTTACATTTAAATATTGTTCAATGTCATATCCTGAAAAGTAACTTTTTTCACCAACAGGTCTTTAGGTTTTCAAAAAAACAAATATTTGCCGAAAGCTACACATATGATCGAATAACTTCGGACTCATAATGTACTCTATCTATGATTGGTTGATATATCCCGCGCTTACTACCAAAGAGACCTACAACAGTCCCGGGTCCTCGTGAAGAAGCATTTAATGAGGCCGTCAAGCTGAGAGCCACCATGGTGGTACTATCGGTATTTGCAGTGGTGACTCCCATTCCAGAGACTTTTAAATTTAGCTTAGCATCAGGCGAGGAGAAGTCATATTGACGTGACCGACATAAAAATATCATTATAATTTTTATAAAGAGGATTCCAGCGACTGGGACCGCTAAAGCTGGGACCGCGGTTCCAGTTGCCGGTTTTATTAAATTTAAATATTTTTCTTCCGGCAACTGGGACCACCCATAGAAAAGAACAAAAAAAAGGCTAAAACCAAAAACAGTACAGTCGAACAAAAATAAAACATTTCAAGTATTATTTTAGAAACAAACGACGATCAGCAGTCTACAGATTCAGAATCGGAACATAAAGCAGAGATCACACCGTCAGAAGAAAGCCGCAAGTGGCCGGAAGAGCGCAAGCATGGCCGCACGAACATGGCGGATAGACCGCTGCCCGTGCCCGTGGAGAACGAGCCTTATTACATGAACATAGACAGGGGAGAGGCGCAGAATCTGTTGAAAGGACAGCCTGATGGCACGTTTGTGCTGAGACCTAGTAGTCAGGTGGGTATCTGTTACAGATATTTTATCTCACTAAGGCGGGTGAACCAATTACATAGTAGAACCCACCTATAAGTATCTTGTAAATTATACGCGTGCATGTGTGTGCGAAAGTTCATGTCACGTCAAAAGAAAATTCATGTAGCGGTAGTGGTCGTAGAACAATAATTGCATTGCAAGTAATTCATTTTTATAAGCAATGTGTATATCATGTTTTTACTACAACGAAAGCTCAACCGCCTTCGTGAAATAGAACATTTGTACCTCACTAATGAAGCTATGTATTTCTTTTTTACTGGTATTATATTAGTTAACACTATTATGAATGTTTAAGACCCCAACAATATCACGCAAGCAGAAACACATGCTGAGCTCACAAACCCTCTTCCCATCTCCGCAATGCCCTCATCCACCCCTAACTCCTCATTGTCCCTCCCCTTCAGGGTCGGCAGCGCGAGTGTGACACACCTGTTGTTGCATACGTCTATAGGCTACGCTGACCGCTTCCCATCAGGTGGGCCGTGTGCTTGTCTGCCACCTAAATATTATAAAAAAATTTTACCTCTGACCTTTTCTTTTCAGTCTGACCATGCCTACACCCTCAGCGTGTCCTGCGCAAACGCAGTCCACAACGTTGGCGTCCGCCGTCGGCCGGACGGTCGACTGGCACTCGGCTTTCCTCGCCGAGGCGAACAGAGCTTCGGGACCGTGACGTCACTGCTACGTCATCATAAGAAGAGACGGCTGCTGCTGGTCGCTGGTGGAGAAGTCATCGGTGCGACTACGCTGAACGAGTCTCCGCATTACTACCAGAGTCCTAGCAGTATTCCTGTGCCGATCTTGAAAGAATAAAATGACATACGTAATACGTAATATTGGTAAGATTCGGGTTGTTTCTATTATATAGTACAGGATTTTTATTATTAAACGCTTTTATTTAACTTGACCTGTTTATTTGGGTCAAATCTAGTAATAGAAAATTTAACCCCTTCCTGTGGATGGATTCTGCTGATATTTGGCACATAATTTTTAGTTCTAGTGACAATATAAGTTAATTATATTCTGTACCATTGTAAATCCAAGATGGCCGCCGCTACAAAATGGCGGCTTACGTATTTTTTCACAACTACCACCATATGGATATCAAATAAAAGGGTTTGATTATTAGAATAATAGTTCACTGTGATAAAAAAAAATTGGCTGCTTTTAGTGCATAAAAGCGTTTAACTTAAAAGATTTTTCACTTAATTTATTTGTAAGGTGACTGCCTAACTGGTCTAGAAAGTTCCTAGTGCAGATTTTTTCTTCTATACCACTAAGGTGCCAGACAAGCACACAGCCCATCTGACGGGAAGTGAATGCCTATGGACGTGTGCAACACCAGGGGCGTAACACTTGCGCTGCTGACCTTGGAGGGGGAGGGGGAGGTTTACTTTAATGAAGGGGTTCCAAGTTAGGGAAATACTACTTATTTCGGTAAGGTCAGTGCGGGGAAGTGTAGCTATGAGGCAAGTGTAACTGCCCTTTATATTACGGAAACTATTAGAGCTTTTGATGAAAGTGCCATCTGTTCTTGTGTGGAAACCAATATCTAGTTACATAATTTAAAATTAGATGACACTGGTCAAGCATTTATGAAATTATCGCCATTTTAAAATATGTCACATTTTGTAAGACGAATTAGAGTTCACATCACCCATTTGAATCCATAAAAATCTTGGTTTTTTGTGTAAATCAGTGTATTTTGTACCCATAAGTGGTTAATATACTAATTAAACTTATAATTACTCCTATAATATTGTCGGAATTGTTGAAAATGAGAGATTTACGTCCATTCAAAAAATCGAACCTCTAAATCAAGTGACTGGGAAAGTGTGTCTACTTTCCATGAGGCAAGTGTGTCTATATCTGTGTAAGTCAGAGGTTAAAAACATTGAGTTTGATTTTATTAATTATAAAATTTCTAAGGCAAAGTTTATAATTTTGTTTGTATAATAGTTTGTAATTTTGTTTATAGACAGTAATCTTAATTATTTATTTCGTTGACAATTTTATATTGTATTGGATTAATTATCTCTGGAAGGTTGTAGGTACCTGTACACACTAAAAGTGTTAGTCAGTAAGCAAGGTAAAAATTTAAATATGTTGATATTTTCTGTATGATTTTGTTACTTATTAGCTTTGTTTAATTTTTTTGGAAGATACTAAAATTTATTTTATTGATGAAAAAAAATTTTTCTTGTAGAAACAAAAAAAAATGTCGTAGGAACAAGAAAATTTACCTTTATATTTCATTTGAATACCTACTTACCTTTCAATAAGTACCTTTTAATATTATTAATATTAATTTTACTAAACTCTAAATAAAAGTGAAGATTATCCATCAGCTATGACTTTTACCCAAAAAATGTTTTCTATCCCTGCCCAACATAATATGGCACACTTACCTCATAAATTTTACAACCTTGAAAGATTCATACACAGTACATTACGTAGTATTATCATCAATTGATTCGTTCACATGATCGAGTAGCTTAAACACTGCATTTTAAAATTAAAAATAACTGTCTATTGTACACGAAAGACATAGTCACACTTGCCTCACTTTGTTGGGGAAGTGTGTCTACCATAGCAATTTACAATTAGTACTTAAAAACTAATTCCTAATGAATATTATTGACTAAAACACTTTGTTTTCAGCCAATTATGAACCATATCATGTTTTGTTTACACCGAGATTTAGAAATTATACCTAAAAATATGTGATTTTTATGTTCACAGTAAACTTCGCAAAAAGTATGACACACTTACCCGTACTGACCTTAATTAATATTATAATTAAATAAATAATTGTCTAAATCCACCAGGCTTTTGCCGAAAACATTTGACGTATTTTTATGATTAACTAGCTTTTGCCCGCGGCTTCTCTCTCCACTCGACTCTCCACTACACTCCGCTCTCCACTCCAAAAATAAAGGACAAAAAGCCTATGTCCGTCTCCTGCTTTTAAGCTACCTCCCTAACAATTTTCAGCCAAATCGGTTCAGCCGTTTCTTTTATATTAAAAGATGTAATAAAATATTTTAATTCTATTTATGTACCTACTCTTTACAGTATGATTGATGAGTGTCAATGATTTGTTGGAAACTTCGATGGCAGCTAAGACAGTTTGAAGATTCAACAGACAATGAGTCTACCCAGAGACAATAATTAACAAGCGAACGAAATTGTGCGCAATAAAATTGTTTTATACATTAGTCATTTATTTTCCTTTAGTTATTCCTCCTCATCATCGTCATCATGCGTCAGTCCCGGTTACATTCAAAGCTTGAACTTTGGATTTACTGTAAGTACTGATTTTTATGGGAGCGACTTCCGTCTGTCCTTCTAACCACAGGAGGAAAATCTACGTCAGAGCCTTTTTTTCGTACTGAAATCCCCATGGATACCACCCCCGTCAGTCCATCGCGGGTGGTTATGTCGGGATCGAACCGACTTAAACCGCACGCCGTCTCGGGTCCTAATTACCAGGGTGTAAGGTTACCCAATAGGTATATCCTTCGCACCTTAGCTGACCCTTTTTTTATCATGTGGAAATCCCCATGGATACCGCCCCAGTCGGCCATCGGGGGTGGTTATGTCGGGATCGAACCGACTAAAACCGCACGCCGCCTGGGTCATCTACGGTTTTAAGATGGCCCCCTCGACCTGATTTTTCTTAATGAAAATTCTGTATAATTCAGTAGGTATTTGGATGAAAATATAATGAATCATTTTCTTTCAGATTCATAATTTCAAAATCTGCGCAATCATTGTAAAATTTCCTTATATTTGACTAATTCAAACATGACAAACAAACAATTAGTTACACAGTACCAGGATACGTAAAGGTAGGTACATCCCCGTCTATTTCCTGTGGGCTAGGCAGAGATAATAGCAACAGCGCGTCATTTAATGAGTCACTTTAATTACGCAGTATTAGTTTACACAAACATACAAACAAAGTTCAAACATTTCAGTGGTTGCATCAACATCTTTTTTTTTCGTTCTATTAACACGCACGAGCCGCCTTATGGTAAGTAGTAAGTAATCACTTCTGTGGCGTAACGGCAGAACGTGCAACTGTTAAATATGAGGTTGCAGGTTCAATTTCATTTCAGTGTAAATATTAATATACAAGAATGTATTATTATTTTAACATTATAAGGTATTACAAGTTGGGTACTTTTATTTTAGAAAAGATTAAATAACTTTTTAAAGAAAACTCCAAAATATTCAAATGGGACCACATGGGAAGCGCTAGCTATCAAATAAAAAAGACTCATCAAAATCGGTTCACCCAGTCGAAAGTTCTGAGGTGATAAACATAAAAAAATACAATCGAATTGAGAACCTCTTCCTTTTTTTTGAAGTCGGTTAAAAAGAATTAGGGTATCACATAAAACTTAAAACCTGAAAAATGTAAATTGACGCAGACGAACTCGCGGGGAAAGCTAGTAGTTAATAAACTATGTAACAAGATACAAGCACTATGGTTGCGTAATATTATGCTACTATTATTATTATAATATATTATTTAATTACTTACCATAATAAATACTGAAGTATGTATAAAAACATACCTCTATTATGCAACTGACGTAGGTAATAAGGAAAGATAGGTTTTTAAAGAATAACAAAGTGTTTATTCTTTAAAAACCTATCTTACCTTTGCATTTTAGCATTCTTCACAGGGGGGCTTGAGCAGAAATCCCTATGGATACCACCCCCGTCGACCATCGGGGGTGGTTATGTCGGGATCTAACCGACTAAAACCGCACGCTTTCGGGTCCTATTTAGTTACCGGGGTGTAAGGTTACCTAATAGGCATATTCCTCGCACCCCAGCTGACCCTGGGCCATCTACGGTTTTCAGATGGCCCCCTCGATCCCCCGAGAGGGGGGTTTGGCTAGCATCGCGCTACTTCGCCAACAGTGGGGTGTAGGGTGGCAGGCAGCCAACCTGTCATCCAACCGTCGGCGCGCAGACAATCAGCTCGCCCCCCGCTCGGTCCCCACTGTGCCATCTGCTAGTCAGAGGGACACGTGGAGAGCCTCGGAGCAGCCCTCTAGAGGGCCACTACCACCCCGGCCGGATTGGCCGCAGGCAGCAGCGTCTCCCGAGGCGAGTGTGATGCCCCTGATGTTGCACACGTCCATAGGTCACGGTGACCGCTTCCCATCAGGTGGGCCGTGCGCTTGTCTGCCACCTAAGTAGCATAAAAAATATTACAATAAATACGTGAATTCCTCAATGGCGTGTTCCCAATATCATTGTACAACATGCAGTGCCTACACGCACTGAAAACGTATAAATTACGACAGTGCCGGAAGTGTGAAATTTCAGGCCTTTAGGCAATCGATTGTATCCTGACTCAGGCTGCGTCACGCAAGGGGACGCCCTTGTAGCTGTGGCTGATGATGCTGCTTACATGTTTAGGCCTAATTCGAAGGTTAATTGGGCAATTGGCTAACGTGCAACTTTGTGTGTTTATTTACGTATAAGTATATACCTCCTGAGGGCCATTTCTCGTAAAAAATATTTCCCAAATTCGGCTTCAGTCTAGTTTCGATATCATGTCGATCTCCGAAATGTCAAAAAAGGTATCCTTGTAACTAAAAGAATACTTTTTTAATAATAAACCTTGACTGACAGTCAAACACGGTTCCTTCTTTATTATGGTACACTAAAAAATAATGCAACGTACGGATTTCAGATTGACATGGTCTTTTATTTTATCGAGTATCCGATATTTCGGCGCACAACCACGGACCTCTGGTGTGTACAAATATATCGAATACTCGATAAAACGAACAAACATGGTAAGTGTCCCGACAGCTATTCAAATAGTAATATAACGTAGGGTTCGGAACGAATCGTAAAATTTGCTCGTAAAAAGATAACTGCATTCTTGAGCAATGTAAATATTCAGGACCCGAGTTGTTTTGATTATATTGTGGTAAAATTAATCTACCTAATTAAAACTGCAGCCAATTAACGAACTCAACTGTACCACAGAATAACTAATAATCTACGAGTACCTACATACATCGCCACGGTACACTACGCTTATGAAAGATCGTGATTTTAATCATAAATAAAAGTTATATTAAGTAAAAAATATTTTAAGTTAAATACTTTTATGCACTAAAGGCGGCCATATTGGATTTTCGCACAATTTCAATGGAAAGCCAAAAGTTGCTATGTTTTGTTTTGACAACACTCACAACGACTCACAACAACTCACTTGTTGGTGACATTCTGTAATTTCCTAATGTTGGCAATATAATTCATATAAAACCGACTTTATCCAACCAAACTGATATAAGCCCATACGGGAACCACCAACTTTCGAATAAAAAATAATCATCAAAATCGGTTCACCCAGTTGATATGTGTTGAGAACCTCCTGCCTTTTGGAGTCAGCTAAAAATTGTAAACGAATGCACTAAAATTGGCGATTTTCTGAAGAGTTTTTGAAGAGAAGAGAGCACTGACCTGTATAAGTACTTATTATTACAGGTCAGTGGAAGAGAGTAAATAGAGAGAGATGAGAAGAGTGCTTATCTGCCACCTAAGTAGTATATAAAAAAAGTTGCAAATAGTTGGCAACACTGAAATTGTCAACAATTCCGGTCGGTACAGAGGCGCCTTAATCCTTATAAGGTAATCTTTTTATACATCCAAAAACAAAGGTATCCTTACCTATTTCATCTGTGTTAAAAAAAGTCGATGTTTACGTGCATAATGTCCAATTAGAAGTTGCTTCTAGCAAAAAATGGACACATTTTTCCTTGTGGGTATTTTTAATGTCATTTACGTAATGAATTACTGAATTAATTATATTTATATTCGTAAACACTAAAAGTTTCCAGTAGCTCCGATCCATGGCATACAATTTTAGTATGGACGCAAAAAATATTGAACGGATTTTGATGTGTTTTATCTATTAGAAAGGTTTTGGTCAGATTTAAAATGTTCCGTAGGTTTGTTTGATTGCAATTGGTACCTACCGAAGACATGACCATACGTTGCGATAACCGACATTCACGTGGGCGGAGCCGCGGTTATCAGTTAGTCTATAGTAATAAAATAAAATCAATTAAGAAAGAACAGGCATGTCATGTGAATTTGTTAAATCGTAATAACACCTACAACGTAGTATATCCTTCATGCTTAGATGATGGTGGAAAATGATAGTTCTACCATGACAGCGAACCCCTTGTCTCTAAATAACCAATTAAATCCCCCCCCCCCCCCCCCTTTCAATATTTTATGTGAATGATTTTTTTAACATTTTTGAAAATTAGCACACGCTCTCCTCCTCACTAAAATGGCAAAATGAACATATACTTTTTCGTATTAGGCCTAAATCTTCACAATCTAATCGGTCCCCATGACGCTTTAGTAACTGAAAATTTAGCGGCCCGGGCTCCCCTACTACAAAATTAATGATAATACTGTCTAATAAAGAAAAGGAAGCAAAGATATTGTCAAAAGAAATATCTTTTTAACATTAAAGCTAATTTTAACGCACTTAACGCACTCTCAAGAGCACGGAAACACCCACACTTGATGGTAAGTTAAGGGTGAGGTCTCAGGAAGGGGATCTCTATTACATACACCGATAGTGCCATAATAGTGGCCCTTAACTTCACGGCCTCATCAATACACATCGATGGATAAAAATATTTACACTGAGCGGGAACCCAACCCGCAACCTCCATAGCAGTCGATACTCTACCACCACGCTACGGAGGTCGTAATTTAGCAACACCAACAGCCCTACACAGATTGCCCTTCGGTATAAAGCAGGAGTTAGGCAACACAAGTGCAGTGTACACCTGTTCGTGAAATTATTTGTATTGGTAACTTCTCGTGTGGTGAAACATCCTAGCGTGTTCGTGGGCGAAGTCAGTATTGTGTAGGGAGTAGTGGACAGTGATTGCTTCAAGGGATCCTTAGCGGTGAGTCTTGACTTATTTTAATATTGTGCCCTCCGGTTTTGCCCGTGGTGTGCTTCGCCCCTATGGCTTCCGTTTTTATCAAACATGCCTGAAATTTATTAGTTCTACAAATTTGTTGACATTGATTAGGTACTGCTCCACTCCTTTAGTTAGTAGCGTGATGATATTATAGCTACCTGCTCTGATAAATAAGTATGCAACTTAAAAATATTTTTTTATTTCGAACCAGTGTTTCCTGAGATTACCTCGTTTAACCAAACTCTTCAGCTTTATTCTACTTACTACTCCTACTAATAGTACCTACTACTAGCAGTACTACTACTAATAGTAGTACTATATTCTGAAGATCTTTGGATATCTGGATGTTTAGACGTTTGGATCCTTGGTGTCAATCACGCTCTAACAGATCTGGCTGAAATTAAATTTTAAGTAGCCTGTGTTATTCGGTACTATCTATTCTACAGGGATATAATAGTACCTATAGTATCTAGGAGTAGAGGTCTCGGGTTCAATCCCAGGTTCACCATGCCACACACCAATGACTTTTCGATGCTTTTCGAAGTTATGTGTGTATTTATCGCACGTTTATTAGTGCCTCGGAGAGCACGTTAAGCCGGCGGTCTCGGTTGCCATACAAACATCTATGGCAGTCGTTACGGGTAGTTGGAGCCCACAAAAGTCCAACCAGTCTAACTTGGAACTTCGATATCGCCATTGGTCATAATGACTATTGGTAGTGAAGGTCAGATGGCAGCCGCTCCACGGAAAATATCGAAGTTCAGCCGCATCACAGTTAGACTGGAAAGCCGACCCCAACTGAGTTGGGAAAAAGGTTCAGATAATGATGATGATAATAGTATAGTACCGAATTATACAGGCTACTTTTACCCCTGGAATAGGTTCTCATGGGAAGCGGGTACGAGACCAGAATTTCACGCGGACGAAGCCGTGGACAACAGCTAGTAACATTATAAGTACTTATAGATTTTCTCACAGAATCTATATATATAAAAATGAATCCCTATTTCCCTTGGTCACGGCATCACGCGTGAACGGCTGGACCGATTTCGTTAATTCTTTTTTTTTTGTGTTTTTTTATTGTCTGGAGAAGGTTCTTATGAAAGAAAAAGTCAAGAAAGTTGTGTGGGACATTAGATAATTTAAGAAAACTTAACGACCATATTAACTTATTAGGTAAGAGATGGACATAAGATACTTTTTATCCTGCCACGGGGACGACGTATGCCACGGGGGAAGCCGCGGGGCACAGCTAGTACTATAATAAAACCAGTATATATTTTCAGAACAGTTGTTTGTTCAGTAGCTCTTCCATAACAGTCAAGAATGATAGCCATAGTGTTATTATGCGTCGCCTGCGCCGCCTACGCGCTGTGGAAACAATACAACACCAGATCAGATGAGCCTCCGCTTCTACCTGGCTCCCTGCCCATCATCGGTCATGCGCTTACTTTTATTGGAAACAGCCGCAGTAAGTATGCCTTCAGTTTCAGAAATTACTAGCTGCAGCGCACGGCTCCGCCCTCGTGGTTTATGAGCCCGTTACCTGCCTATGAGTATTTACCTTCTTCTTCTTCAACCTAGCGTTAATCCCAGTCGTATCCAAAGCTTTTGGATCAATGGAAGTAGGACACGACGGTATCTCTCGTCCGAAATGAGCAGTCTGACTGGGGTAGTACCTCCACCCTTCAGAACACCGCGGTCATTATAAAAATAATGTGTTGTGTTGTACCCGGTGGTAAATAGGGTAGCCAGAGCTCACTGGAGGGATTCAGTGCTATCAGCGGGGAGACCGAAGTCTCCTGCGTTATCAGCACCGAAACTATCTCAACCCCCTTCCCCAATCCTCCCCAACTTCCCCCCACCCTCCAGGGTCAGCAGCGCGAGTGTAACGCCCCTGGTGTTGCACACGTCTGTAGGCCACAGTAACTGCTTCCCATCAGGTGGGCCGTGTGCTTGTCTGCCGCCTAAGTAGTATAAAAATATTTCTGGAATAGGTCCCGTGGGAAGCGAGAACGGGAACAGAATTCCCACAGTTTATATAATACCTATTAATAGGAAGTGGGATTGCAGTGAAATTTCCGACAGTAAAATGTGTTTCGCTGATGATTGTCAGAAGTTTTATTTCAGTGTGTTTTTTTTATACTACGGCCCACCTGATGGGAAGCGGTTACCGTGGCCTTTGGACGTGTGCAACACTAAGGGTACCACACACGCGCTGCCTACCCTGTAGGGAAGGGGTGGGGTGAGGAGGGGTGCAGTGAGCTCTTGCTACTCTACTTACCGGCGGAAACACAACACGATGGTTATTATGGCCGCGGTGTTCTGTAGGGCGGAGGTACTACCCCAGTCGGACAGCTCATTTCGGACGGGAGATACCGTCGGTCGTGTTCTACCGCTTAAAAAACTGTGTTGAACTAATTTATTTCAGAACTGTGGGACACCATCCGCGACTGCGCTGAACAGAGCTACAGCCTCGGGGGAGTGGTAGCAGGGCGCATCGGCCCTCGGACTGTTTACAGTAAATAGTAATTTTAATCTTTACTATCGGTCTTTTCTATCGGTGTATGTGGTGGTGGCCCCAGTCCTGAGACTCTGCCTTTCGCTTACCATCAGGTGAGGTGGAGTCATTTTGACGTTTTTTTTTTTTTTTTATATAAGACACGTCAAAATGACTCCACCTCGCCTGATGATAAGCGAAAGGCAAAGTCTCAGGACTGGGGCCACCACCACATACACCGATAGTGCTACAGTGTCCTATATAAAAAAAAAAATTACTTTTTACTTCTTTTTAATTTCGTCACAAAATTCGGCCGGGTAGGCACCACCGTGCACGATTGCGAAAAACCCTCCATAGTAATCCAATCTCGGTTGGATTGCGTTCAGGGGTCAGCAAGTGCATAGCCGGGCAGGCGGGATTGGTCGCAGCACTAGTGGGACCGGTGGGTGTCACGCGGTGCTGCGACGAGAATTCTCTTTTGATGAGGCCGTCAAGCTGAGTGCCACCATTGTTAACATGGTACCTACGTGTATGTAATAGTGACATAGGTGACCGTCTTTACTGAGACTTTACCTTCAGCTTACCATCAGGCGAGGTGAAGTCAAATTGACGTGTCCTATATAATATAAAAAAAAACTTTAACATTATTACAAATAGCTTGTACCCGTGTAATGTAGCCCGCTTGAAAATCTCCCTGTACCCTAATAACTAGCCCGCCCCTTGCTTTCTTTTTATTGTGCCCTCTGCTAGTCAGAGGGACCCGTGGAGAGTCTCCGAGCAACCCGCTATAGGCCTAGGAATTAGCCACAATCGGCAGCGTCTCCTGCATACCTAGCCTAATTCACCTTTTCTGACAATTTTACTTGGTGTCCGTCTAAGTTTCTTTTTTCATTATGTACTCGTAATTAAACCCTTACTTATAACAATTAAAATCTATCTCAGGCTAATAAGTAATCTAACTTTAACTTAATTTCCTATTAAACTTACAAGTTAAGAATATGGCCATTGACATTCTGAAAGGAATTTTTAGAGTAAACTAGTGAGTTTTACTCAACTCTAGTTTTTTTAGTGTAGTCACTACGTAACGATAACTTAACTAAACTAATTCAAAGGGCTTAGTTCTTTTTACCCGACTGCCGAAGAAAGGAGGGTAATGTTTTCAGTTTTCTATCTTCGTGGTGTAAAGGAGCTGATAGTCCCGTTAACTAATTTACAAGTCTATAATTTCCAGTTGTGACAGACCCTGACGACATGTTCACGGTGGCCAACACATGTCTGGAGAAGGACGATTTCTACGACTTCGCAAAACCTTGGCTAGGTGAAGGCCTAGTCACAGGAAAATGTAAGTTTTATGAACAGTTTTAGTCCAGATTTCTTTGCGTTATGGGGTAAGCAGTGCCATCCCCTTCATATATGTATTTATGTACAGTAAGCTTCAGAGAAAACGAACCCCCCTTGATAGTGATATCATTATCAAGGGGAGTTCGTTTTCTCTGAAGCTTACTGTACCATAACATTTACAACGAAATCATATTTTGCACATTGCGCACAAACATTTATCGGCTGAACTATATTAAAGTTATCTATACTATGATACTATACCTATAATATTTTAAAAAAGTAAAGTTTGTGTGTTTGTATATTTGTTAAATTGTAAGGGGTAATCTCGGGATCTACTGAACCGATTTTAAAAATTCTTTCACCAATAGAAAGCCACATTATCCGTGAATGTGTGTGTGTGAATATCATCACGCTGCTGCCCAAGGGAGCGGAGCAATAATCATAAATGTGAACAATTCCGGTAGATTCCCATACATTTTAGGAAAACTGATAAATTATGAGCATTATTAATTTATGTGAGTTATAAGGGTGCATCGGGGTTCGAAATACGCCACGGGCGAAGCCGGGGTGGGTCAGCTAGTTAGTTATAAATATAGTTCAACCAATAAAACTTTTCCTTTCATTCTCTGAAGGTAGGCATGATAATTATGAATACCTACGACGATTTTTTTTGACTGAAGTTTTTGTATCTCATTTTTATTTGTAACTAGCAGCCCGTTCCGGCTTCGCACGGGGTTTTAAAATGAAAAAAGTTGTTGTAGTGACATAACTACAATAGTTGGACATATGCTACCGCGGAGTTTTTTGTAGACATTATGATGTTCTTCAATATTGTTGTACATTATTTTGTTCTATCGCTAATAGTTTCGGCAGCGCATTCGACGAAAGACATTTTAAGACTCATTTTTCTACACCTTCGGTTACCTTCGGTTCAAATTTTACCAAGGATCCCTAATTTTTTTCAAAATGAAATGTAGCCTATGTCAAATTGGAAGAATGTAGCATTCTATTGGTGAAAAAATTTTTTAAATCGGCCCTGTTCTTTTTGAGCCTATTCATTACAAACATACAAACATACAAAAATAGGTACAAATCTTTCCTCTTTATAATATTAGTATAGATATAGATATAGATTGATTTTAGACATGTTTGATATTTTTGTTAATAGTATCGATATGGAAAAATCATCGCAAGATTCTAAACCCGGCTTTCAGCCAAGTTGTGCTGGATCGATTCATGGGTGTGTTCAACAGCCAGTCTAAGAAGCTCGTCGACGCCCTAAATAAGGAATCCGGGAAAGGGTCCTTTGATCACTGGATGTACACCAGGAGTAACGCCTTAGAAACTATTTGCTGTAAGTCGTTTATTAAGTCACTTTCTCTTTTCTTTGCCGCACCATAGACTTAGAATTCTTTACCAGACGTGTTTCCTTCCTCCTATAGTCCCGGGTCCTTTAAGCGGTTTTCTAATATTTGGCAAAAAACTTTTCACAAAGCGACACATGCCAAAGTATGTTTCCCAAATTTTCATTTGGCAAAAAAAAAATTTGGCAAAACAATTTTTCCCAATTTTACAGTTAGTAATACAATTTTCGGCAAATTATTGTTCAACAAATAATTATTATGGTGATGAGGCCGTCAAACTGAAGGTCAGTATTGCAGCGTTATCCTCCCATATTTCTTTACTTTTAGCTTACCATCAGGCGAAGTTTTTTTATATTGGACACGTCAACATAACTTCACCTCGCCTGATGGTAAACTAAAGGTAGTCTCAGGACCGGGAACACCACAACAGACATCGATTGTGCTACGGTGGTCCTCAACTCGACGGCCTCATCAAATGCTTATTCATATAACATAACATAAACTCACGCCTATATCCCCGAAGGGGTAGGCAGAGGTGCCAGCACCCACATTTCGCCAGTTTATGTTTAGGTCCCAATGTAATAGGTGGCGAGTCTATTGCCATTAACCGGGCACTTATAAACCTGCGATAAATACACACATAACTTCGAAAAGCATCGAAAAGTCATTAGTGTGTGCCATGGTGAACCTGGAATGGAACCCGATACCTCGTCTCAGCAGTCCATTACCCAGACCACTAGGCTACCGCGGTCTCTTATGCTCATTCACGCCCCGCTTAAAGGACTATAGGAGGAAGGTGAAGTTTCCAAGATAATTTTTTTTATTACTATTTTCAGTGACAGCCCTAGGTGTAGATTTCACCGACTCGTTACTGAACAACAAATATTTTGATGCGGCTGAATTCATCTTCAACAGCCTGGTGGAACGGTTCACGAAGATCTGGTGGCACAGCTCCTATACCTTCCGATTTAGTCTGCTTAAGAAGCGACAAGATGAGTGTCTTAAGATTGTGCATAAGTTATCTGATACGGTGAGAATTATTTAGACAGTACCTAGAGAGTTATGGCAAAGCCTCTGTGGCGTAGCGGTAGTGAACGCGGCCGCTGCGCAGGAGGCGCGGGTTCTATCCCCGCTCAGTCCAAATATTTGTATAACTTAGAGCACGTTAAGCCGTCGGTCCCGGTTGCCATACAAACATCCTATGGCAGTCGTTACGGGTAGTTGGAGTCCTAAATAGTCCAACAACAACGGTCTAGCAAGACCAGAATATATATTATTCACTTTATAATTGATATAGGTATTTATCATCTGAATTTATGTAATAATATTATATACATAATTACTTATAGGTTCTCAAAAAAAGAAAAACTGAATTTGATGGCAACACTTGTGCGGAGAGGAGTATAATTCCAGGTAAGGTTTGCAAGATTGAATGTTGCCACAATACCTAATGTTGTACGAATTTTTTTTTATATATTTAGATTTTACTGTAACATAATTATGTAATATAATTCTCTAGGTACCAGATTTAAAGCCTTCATGGATCTCCTGCTGGAACTTTCCCTAGAGAAAGGCGTGCTGAATGACAAGGAGATCAGGGAACACGTCGACACCATGATCGTTGGCGGCCATGACACGTCGGCCAATGTGCTCATGTACACCATGCTACTTTTGGGCGCGCATCCAGAGGTTCAGGAAAAACTCTTTGCGGAGTAAGTACTACATAAGAAGGATGTCTAATTTTCCTTATTGTTGAAAAATTTACATTTTATAATAGTATAATGAACTGCTAAAGTGAAATATTGTTATGAGTTTATGACTAATAGTTAAAAAAAATGATCTTGGTAAATATTTTTTTGGGGGCCACTCAAATAAATTCGGTACAAAATCGCAAAATAATAAGCAATCTGAAAAGCTATAAATTTTGACTTAAGTAATTTGATTGATTTTCGATCCATTTTGTGAACTAAAATAATGAAAAATCGTAGTTTCAGTATAGTCAACCCATAATTATCTAATTTTGGAGCAGTAGCAGCTCACACTGTGTTACCTCACCTTAACCGACTAGGCCGGCTCGCATTGTGTAACCTCACCTTAACTGACTAGGCCGGCTCGCTTTGTGTAACCTCACTTTAACTGACTAGGCCGGCTCACATTGTGTAACCTCACTTTAACTGACTAGGCCGGTTCGCACTGTATAACCTCGGTATTAGGTTCTCTCTGACAGAATAAGTGTAACAATTTTTTTATACTGTTGATTTGATGGCGCTTAGTGAAACTTGTTAGAACTACCTATATAAACAAGAAAATACTAGGAGGTAGGACACGACGGTTTCTCCCGTCTGAAATGAGCAGTCCGACTGGGGTAGTACCTCCGCCCTACAGAACACCGCGGCCATAGTAACCATCGTGTTGTGTTCCCTCTGGTAAGTAGGGTAGCCAGAGCTCACTGTAGCCCTCCTCCCCTCACCCCTTCCTAACCTCCCCACCCCTTCCTAGCCCTCCCCCTTCCCTTCAGGGTAGGCAGCGCGTGTGTGACACCCTTAGTGTTGCACATACCCATAGCCACGGTGACCGCTTCCCATCAGGTGGGCCGTGTGGTTGTCTGCCATCCAATTAGTATAAAAAAAAATAAAAAAATAGTTTAACCAATTTTGAATTTCTGGATCTCAGGCTAAGAGAAGTTCTCGGCGATGGGGGCAGAGACGTAGAGAAGCAGGACCTATCACAGCTCGTGTACCTAGAAGCTGTAATCAAGGAGAGTATGAGAATTTACACGATAGTACCGGTGCTCGCCAGAAAGCTCGATAGAGATGTTAAACTTAGTGAGTACATCAATATTCAAGATGGTTTATGGTTCATAAAGAGCCAAATCTATCCCTTTCACACGTCACAAGTTTAAATAGCTTTCATAAAGAAGCCAGCATATTTACCTACGAATACTTAACACCTATATTTTTTTAATCACAGGTCACCAGGATACCAAAAATAGGTCAAGCGCCCTCTCTGCTGGACCTTCTGCTGACGAGTCATCCAGACCAGTACAGTGTGTCGGTGGATGCCGCTTTAGGTAACTCCGACCATTGTCTGGTCTGTTCCAAGGTGCCCATTGTAGCTCCCCCTCGACCCGTGCAGGGGAAGCGACGGCTTTGGCACTACTCGTCAGCAGACTGGGATGGACTCCGTCATTACTTTGCGTCCATCCCGTGGGTTGAACGCTGCTTTAGGGATAGGGCCCCATCAGAAAGTGCTGTTGCTGTCGCCGGTGAGATCAGTTTGGGTAGGGAATACCTACTACATCCCCTAAACTGATGTCACGGGCGTCCGCAAGGTGCGTGCTTGGTTTGGGCGCGAGTGCGCAGAGGCTGTACACCTAAAACAGTTGGCGTACCGTGCTTGGACTAGGGCACGCACTATGCACGATCCAAATGTGGGCCGGTTCAGAGCGGCGTACAACAGAGCCACAAAGGTCTGCAAGAGGGCTTACTCTTGCAGACCTTTGTGGCAACACAAAGTTATTTAACATGTTATATTAGTGAACGCTGTGTGTTGTTAAAATAAGTTATATAACATTGTTACATAGTAACGTTAAATAACGTGGACATGTTACATAATACAAGTTATACATCATGTTCTTCAATCTGTATTTATCCAATGAAAATGGAATTTGTAGTTTTGATGTAATGTTCCAGAAAACTGCACGCTCTTGGCTGGTCGAACATGTTTCATGTTTCTGTTCGGCCTCCATCGCCACCCAGTGTGGGGTCCTGATCGAAATGAATTTAGACCGGAGCGCTGGCTTGATCCATCCTGGTTACCGGAGAACCCTAACGCTTTCGCCGCCTTCAGTTTTGGAAGAAGGTTGTGCATTGGTAATTATCCTTTTTACCCGACTGCCGATGAAAGGAGGGTATTGTTTTTCGAGACTACCTATGTATGTATGTATATATTGTATGTCCATTTCTTTGACACGGCCTACAGCCTAAACGGCTTGACGGATTTTGACATGTGAGTTATCATTTTTGATTCGTCGTGATTGTGTGAGTGACACCAGCCCCCGTAGACAAGTGGCATAGCGTAAATCGCTATCGTTTCGAATAGATTAGGTCAGGGTAGGCGAACCTTTATGCATCAACGTGCCATTTTTTTCTAAAACACGTTTTATGGGGTCACTGGCGTGCCATCAAAACTCTTTATGAAATAATGTAGGTAAACAAAAGAGGTATATTTTTGAAATGTTTTTATTACACGATATAAAATAATTAATATTTTTCGTGTTTTGTCACTGAAACATGGTTGTAATTTATTGTCAAAATCAATGAAATTATAGGGATGAAAGAATGAAAGGGATAAAACGTTTAATGACTATATTTTATCTCCCAAAGTATTTTTTTGTTTCATAAAATAATGACCATTTTTCTGACATAAAACTTCTTTGCTTGAGATTTAAAAAAGCATTGTTCGTTTTAGACGGAGCTAAATTTTGTCTGATCGGCGAGGTGCCCAAAATATTTTGCCGCGTGCCATCAATGGCACGCGTGCCACTGGTTCGCCTACCCTGGATTAGGTCAACCAATCACATCCAAGCTCGTCGCCGGCGTACGATGCGCGCGCCGCGGCGAAATCACGAGCTGGAGTGTGATTGGTCGACCTAAACTATTCGAAACGATACGATTCGATCGAATAGAATAATTTTGCCACTTGGCTATGCTGGTATGTATATTAAAATTTCTAAAATTAAAATGGCGGTGTTTTGGCACCAAAATGAAAATCTTGAAAATTTGTCTTGCACGCTCTAGAGCCTGAACGGCTTGACGGATTTTGACAAGCAAGTTGTTGTTTGATTCGTTATGATTGTGTAAAGTGACACCTAGTAAATTTGCCCATTTTTTATTGAATTTACCTTATAATCTTTTGCGGACTTGCCTCATTTATTGTTGAGTTTGCCTAATAATCCTTTGTGGACTTGCACATTTTATATTGCATTTGTCTATTAATCTATTGCAGGAAAAGTTTATGCTATGATGTCTATGAAGACGACGCTTGCGCACCTAATACGCCGTTACCGAATCACTGCTGATGACTCGCAGCTGTTGCTCAAGATGGAGGTCATGCTGAAACCAGTTGAAGGATACCACATAAGTATAGAGAGGAGGATGTAACCGATTACTTCAGGCTTTTTCATCATCCTACATCCGTCGATTTTCACATTAAAAAAAAAATGAGGTCACTAGGATTTTTTCCGCAGATTGGGTTTTGAAAAGTGACCGGGCTATTTATCTGTGTAAGAAAAATAATTTTTATAGGTAATAAGTAATAATTTTTATTATTGTAAGTTATAATATAATTATTTGCATGTAAATAGTTTCAGTAATATTAATTTATTATTATTTAACGTATTAAACTATAAAATTGTTTATGTTTTGTTTAATTTGTTATTGTACCTGCTATTATTTAAGACAGTGATTAGCAATAAGAGGTTTAATCAATAATAATAAGTATCTAGGAGTATACATACGTATATAACCATGCTATATAAAGTAAGCTATACCACGATTTTTAATTCGAGGCAAGAAAATACCATTTCCAGTGTTGTAGGTTTTTTGTATCAAATAAATAGTGATGTGGTTGAATCGAGTTTTACAATTATAAGTTAGTCGTGAGTCGAGATTATAATTCTTATTATTAAATATCGAACCGCGTTTATAATAAATAAAAATATGTAATTTACGGTAATTAAACAGAAAACATACACGGTAAGTAATTAAATATATATATGTATATATTATATAAAAATCAATTGCTGTTCGTTAGTCCGCTAAAACTAGAGAACAGCTGACCCGATTTTGCTAATTTTAGTCTTGAAATATTCGTGGAAGTCCAGAGAAGGTTTATACGGTGAGAAAATATGGAAAAATTGCAAGATAAATAAAACAGCGTTGAGGTTCTTTAACTGATAAAATTCTATAAAAAATAGTTCCGTCGTGCAACGTACTAGGCGAGAATAAATAGCAAAGAGGTTCATTCACTGATAGAAATAAAGAATGACTAAAGTGTCTAGTCTATTGATTGCCGAACATCACTATTGTAGCGGGTCACCCTTTTTTGTATCAGTGACAGTTGCACTTGTCATTTTCTTGCCTAGAATTAAAAATCGTAGTATAGCTTCACACTTTCTGCGGAAATCCTCATGGATACCCACCCCGCGGCCAGCGAGGCAGGTTATGCGTTATGTCGGACAGTATAGCTTCACACTATAAGTAACTTAGGCCAATAGCATAATTTTGAAGCAGCGCCATCTATGAGATTTCAAAAACATCAAGTTGAATTACACGTACTAGTTTGTAACAATAAAATTATAAGTACTTTTTGGATATAAATAATTAAAATTTATTAATTTTATAATTATTAATTAATTTAAATTACCTAATAATAACTTACAACTAATATTAGTAGGTAATAGAATAAAATAATTAATAATTACAAAATTACAAAATTTTAAATACTTAGTTTGGGTGCGCCACCCCGAACCGGGGACGGTGTCAGACTTTATTGCATGCAATTGTATCCACCGTCCCAGGAACGGAGAGTCCCCCCGATCAACTAACACTCTAAGGATGGTATTGGGACTGCCGCGGGTACGGCGTAAAAGTTAGGCGCTTCTTTTGCGCATGATCGCCGAAAAACTGTCCACGTTTGCCTCGGCAAACAATGGCAGATGCGCTACAAAAACGCGGCAGTCCCATTAGCACCCGGAACGTGTTGTTGTATTGTATGCGCAGATCGTTGTATGCCTTCTGCAGCAAATATTAACTATTAAATTACCTAATAATAGTTCGTACCATACTGAGATCTGAATCTTTTTTTTTTCTTTTTTAATCAAACCCATACCCATAGGTCTTCAAAAATGCTTTTGGGGTTTCTAATATCATTTTTTTCTAAACAGAACAGTTTGCGAGAGACACTTCTAAAGTGGAAAAATGTGTATATAGTTAGGTACTTGCTGCTACGGAACCCTTCATGGGCGAGTCCGACTCGCACTTAACCGGTTTTTTTAATTATACATATCTATATTAATAACCGAAACTGCAGATTCGACCTACAATACCAAGGTCTCAAATTTTATATTTTTGAATTTCTATTTAATTTAAAGGAATAAATTAGAAATTTAAATTTTATTATCAAACTATATCATTCGTCGTTGTGCCTGCAAAAGTCGTTATGTGTTTTTTCTCGACTTTTGCTTTTTGATGTTATTTTGATCCTAATTATCATTACACGCAAGATGCAAAAACAGTTAGGTATGTTATAAAAACTACTAATAACGAAGTTATATAAATTAGTTGTATATATGTGAAAAAAAAATGATCAGAATTTAGTCAGTCCATCATTTATTTTACAATAACATTCTATGTATATTGAAAAGGATAAAAAAAAATTTCAGAGCATTCCGGGTGTTTCTATGTATAATGAGTATGTATTTACAAAAAAAAAGTAAGTATATAAGTATGTTTATCAGCATTCTAGAACCCATAACACAAGCTAGTGAAACTAAGCTTACTTTGGGTCTAGGGAGCGATGTGTAGAATGTCGTAGAGTATTTACTATTATTTATTTATTATTATTTATTATTCCAATGCGCCGTCTGCTGTACTTCCTCCAATTTGTTTTTTTTAGTTCTACTAGAAATAAAAGCAAGTTATTATAAATTGTTAAAATTATAATGATACGCATAATAAAATTAATTTTATTAGGCACTTGTCTCACCGACGACGGCGGTAGCGTTGGCGGCGTGATAACGACTATCTATTGAAAAGGGGAATGTCAAGTTCTGGTCATCATAATGATATGCCCAAGAATAGGTATGCTAAATGGCAAAAAACCGTCGTTATTTTAATTACCAATCAATATATTCGTATGCGAGTTTAAGTCTGTAGCAATGGTCTAACATATTTAAGTACTGCCACGATTTCATGTTTACTTTATGCAACTTTATAAAGCGTAATAATAGACGGAGACATAATGTTAATAGATAAAAAAAATGTAGATACATGAAAGAGAACTAAGAAATATATTTTATCATATTTGTTACCATCAGTTACATTATATAGGTACTTAGTTGAGTATGTAGTTTGAGTTTTAAAATCATGTTCATTAGTGCAGTTAAAATCAACTGTAAACGTGCATTTCTATGGAAAATAGAAACTGTATTATTTCCTATACTCCTACTTTTATTTAAAATATTTCGGTAGTTATTCAATAGTGATATAGTGTACTATCATTTGCATAAACTTTTTTCTGTGGGCGCCAGCGTAGCATACTCGCTGAGGCTGCTGAGAGAGCAATCTTTTATCTGGACCAGCCCGAATGAATGGTGGGAGAAATCGCGCGTCACCACCGCACATCGAAAATCCAGTCCAGTCTCCTAAGGGGTAGATAATATATTATCTACTCATTTTTTAATAATTTACGATGAATTTGCGCCCTTGAATTTCGGAGGCGAATAAATTTATTTGTATTTCTGCCAATAACCGGTATTTTTTCTCTTTTCTTCTGTATTGTGTAAGGGGGTTTAAATGAAACATCTCCTTTGTGAGTTTGTGAATTTGCGACGTTGTAGGGGGTAATCTCTGGATCTACTGAACCGATTTAATATTCTTTTACCAATAGAAAGCCATGTCATTTGTGAGTGTCATTTGCTATATATTTCATTGGAAAACTAGAATTTACACGCAGGCGAAGCCGGGTCCTGGGCCGCTAGTAATTCATAAATCCGAACTTAAAGATAAGAAATGTTTTTAATGGATTCCATCGCGATGTATTTAGTGTTAGCCATTTTATTACTTACTAGCAACCCGGGACCCGGCTTCGCCCGGGTGTAAATTCCAGTTTTACTATAAAATATATAGCCTATGACAATCACGAATGATGTGGCTTTCTTTTGGTGAAAGAATTTTTAAAATCGGTTCAGTAGGTACCTAGATCCCGACATTACCCCTTACAATTTAACATACACACAAACTTTACATCTTTATAATATCAGTATAGATAGATACCAAATTTGGCACCAATTAAATCACGGTAGATTCGTAAAAAATAGTTTTGTTTCAATATTTGTGTAAACTTTCGACTATTTTATATAGTAACTAGCTGTTGCCCGCGGCTCCGCCCGCGTGGATGTCGAAATCCGTTTCAAAAACTATCCTATCTCTCAAGTTGGATCGAACTGCACATGGTGTGCGAATTTTATTATAATCGGTTTTATTAAGTGGTTTGTGTGACAATGTTTGTCCTCAATGGACTCCTACCATTGAGGACAAACATTGTGACACGAGATTTATATACATTAAGATTATAATATTTATGAAAGTAATATCTATTTTTATACTTCCTGCGTGAATAATTTAACTCAATGATGAATTATAGGTACATTGTTCTAGTCTAGATATTGGAACCGAAACACAAAGAATAAAAGTCTGTCTAACAAAACCGATCCGTCTATATTATGGCAGTTATGCCCGACCACGGTATTCTTTATTCCGTGTGCCCGACCATACGAGTACGAGCACATAAACAATTATAAACATCAACGGCAACGGCATCTCGCGTCCGAGTTAACCACGAGCAGGGCCTCGATTCTGCTAAAGAAACCACTGACATAACACTGACATTCTAAAAAATGCCATTTAATTGTAGACTTTATTATTATCAGGTTAAACTCTAAAGTCAAATGATATTTTCTAGAGCGAATGAAAAAGTTAAATGAATTCTTTTCATTTGATTTTAGACTTTAACTGTATAACGGTAAAGTCTCAGTCCGACTGGGGTAGTACGCCATAATGACCTTAGCAATAGTAGCCAGATGACATAATTGCCTATAACTCTTCAACCTAGCGTTAACCCCAGTCGCATCCATAGCTTTCACCTCGGAGTCTGGGGTCCGCTTTACCAGTCTTAACTGCGGATTTGGCTGGACCTCGATATTTACCTTGAAGCGACTGCCATCTGACCTTCACAACCCAATGGTGATATTAGGCGATATCGAAGCATTGCAGCTAGACCGTTGTTGTTGGACTTTTTAGGGCTCCAACTACCCGTAACGACTGCCATAGCATATGTTTATGTGGCAACCGGGACCGACGGCTTAACGTGCCCTCCGAGGCACGACCAAACCAATGCAAATACCCATATTCATGCATACAAATGCGCAGCGGCCGCGTTCACTACCAATACGCCACAGAGGCTGATATTGTCTTTAAACTGCCTCAATAAATGGGCTATTCAACGCAAAAAGACGTAGTCCTTTGTAACCAGTAGTTATTATATTATAGTCTGGTCCGGTCTGGTGTAAAACGGATTTGGTCGGCGGATTTGGTCCGCCGACCAAATCCGATTGTACGAGTATAACCGAATTACAAACGTGAAAATTATAAGTAACTAGCTGTGCCCCGCGGCTTCGCCCGTGGCATACGGGATAAAAAGTATCCTATGTCCGTCTCCTAATAAGTTAATATGGTCTTTAAGTTTTCTTAAATTTTCTAATGTCCCGCGCAACTTTCTTGACTTTTTCTTTCATAAGAACCTTCTTCTGACAATAACAAACACAACAAAAAAAGAATTAACGAAATCGGTCCAGTCGTTCACGCGTGATGCCGTGACCAAGGGAAATAGGGATTCATTTTTATATATATAGATATAATATAATATTTAATAATTCAGTGTCAAATCAGATCCAAAGGTGAAGCAGAAAAGCGTAACAAAGAACCTGGAAATTGAAGAACAAAGCTAATTAACCTCTGCAGTAACATAATTAATAACGGAATTTATTTATTAATAACTATTTTTTTAATTTAGTTATTAATAACAAAAAAATAGTACAATTTTTAACTTAATTTGAATTTATTTTCAGAATTCGAAATGTGTTTAATATATTTTTTGAAACACAATTTTCATCGTGGTTATTATTTAACTAGCTTCCGCCTGGATGTCGGTATCGCCACTAAGACTATTTGAATAAAACGACTTTCCACTCCACTCTCTACTCCAAATACACTCCACTCTCCACTCTAATCTTCACTTCACTCCACTCTCCAAACCACTCTCCACTCCCCTCTCCAATCCATTCTCTATTCCACTATCTATCCCACTCAATTCCACTCTCTAATAGAATCTCCACTCCACTCTCCACTCTACACTCCACTCCACCGATCTCCACTCGTCTAACCAAAACCTTTCTAATGAACCTGCCTGCACCATGCTCAAGCCAGACATTTTTGTCTTTAAGGTAATCGACTGTCCTATAGTATGCTTTTTTACATAAGGTGGCCTTAACAAATGTTTTAAATTTATTGTGCACTAGGCGGGGTTAAGCTAACAAGTTACAATATTGTTTTTTTACAAAGACATGTAGGTATACATTAATAATGTATACATATAATAAAATGGTAGAAAAGTCAAAACTGTACATTGAATATTCTTTTAAAAGAATACTTGGGGTGTGATCTACAATCGATACCGAAGCCAAAAATATAGTTTTTAGAATTTTTGTCTGTTTGTCTGTTTGTCTGTATGTATGTCCGAGATAAACTCAAAAAGTACTGCATGGATTAACTTCAAATTTGGCAAGAATATTATTAAGAAGTCGGGTCAACACATAGGCTACTTATTATCACGCCATCACCTACGGGGAACGAGCAGTGAACCTTTATATCTTCAACGCATTCTGTAACAACGTGTAATCTAAAGACACATATTTGAATGTTGTTATTATGTTAAACATGCTATAAGCTAGCTTCACACTATAGGTAACTTAGACCAATAATGTATACAATAAAAACCAAACTTAATTTTGCGGTTCGATCCGTAGACCCGATTACTGTACCAACCGCAAATAATAAGTTTGTCGTAGGTTACGTCAATAAAACTGTAGAGGTAAATCCTGTACATTGAAATATTTACAACATAACTATTCGGGGATGATTGGTGATCAATACCAATGGTAAAATACAATCAGTAATTTTTTTATCTTTCTGTCTGTCTGTCTATCTGTATGTGCACGCATGGATAAAAAACTACTGGAGAGATGATCAAACTTGGTACGATTTATAGTATTTATAGTTCATACTTCTGGACAATATAATAATATCAACTCATTTATGTCCCACTGCTGGGCACGGGTCTCCTCTCCTCTAACGAGAAAGCTGAGAGGGTTTAGACCTTAATCCACACACGCTGGCCTAATGAGGTTTGGTTGATCGAACATGTCCTTAGAATTTCTTCTAGGACATGTGGGTTTCCTCACGATGTTTTTCCTTCACCGTCAGCAGATGGTAAATCATGTGATTAGCACATATAAATTCCACAAAGTGAAATTCACGTTGGTACTGACCGGCCGGATTCAAACTGAGTAGAGGCCGCATCCTTATCCATTTAGCTGCCATCGCTTACAGGACAACATTATAGGCTACTTCTTATACAAAGTCGGGGTGCGAGGGAAATGCTCTAATAGGCCCCCTTTTTTTCCGTACGGAAATCCCCATGGATACCCACCCCGCGGCCAGCGGGGCAGGTTATGTCGGACTCTTACCGACTAAAACCGCACGCCATCTAGGGTCTTCTGACGCCTGGGTGTTTCGCACCCCGACTTAACCCGGGCCATCTCCGGATTCGAGATGGCCCCTGGGTTTGGTAACCACGGTGTTCCCGTCATGCTCCCGGAATAGAGGGGCGCGCTGTCGCGCGCCTCCGCACCTCCCACGCCGGACACTCTGCCAGCGTGTGCAACCCTGAGTCGTCGCCCGCATCGCAGTGATGGCACTCGGGCGTTGGCTCCTTCCGAATAAGACACAAGTGATCCCCAAAGCAACCCTTACCAGAGATCATCTGCATCAGCCGGTACGAGAGGCCCCCGTGAACCAGTCCTCCATGACGGGTCTTACCGCCGCTATAACGGCGTGCCCCGCGCTTGGTTTTTTTTTATAGTCTGGAGCTGGGTGTGGACGGTCTCGATTACCCGAGGCTCCGGGTCCTTTCCCCGCTCTCGCGCCTCTTTTCGTCACCAAAATATAGGCATAACGCGCTGCGGCGCTCCCAGTGTACACCGGTTACGGCTATTCAGGGCCTCCGCCCAGATCGGGCACCCGTACAGGGCCATGGAACGCACGATCCCCGCGTAGAGCCTCCTGCAGGCGTCATCCGGGCCCTCATGTTGAGCAACAGCCGCGCCAGAGCGTTGGCCCCCCTACATCCTGGCGTCAGAAGACCCGAGACGGCGTGCGGTTTTAGTCAATAGCAGTCTACATAACCTGTCCCGCTGGCCGCAGAGTAGGTATCCATAGGATTCCCGCACGAAAATAAGGCTATTTTTTATACAAGCTGATACCCGCGACTCCGCCCGCGCGTCGTTTTAATCTAGGTCATCATGTTTTGGTTATATCTCCAGTTCTACTTAGCCAATTACAACTAAACATAGGGTAAATTTTGAGTCTATGCAAGACCTTTCTAATAAAAAAAAACCTCATCAAAATACGTTAAGTAGTTTTTACCTACCATTGCGATTTTGGCTTTCCTTGGCAATCCTTGAGACGTAGCATCCTATGAATTGGGTACAATTGGCCGACATTTTGAATAGGTAAAGAGTTTAGGTGTAGATAGATAACGCAGGGAAAATAAAAACTTTTTTGTTAAAAATGAGAAGTTTCCTTAACTTTGCTGTACTTATGATATTTTTTTATTACTAGAATAGCAGCCCTATATCGAACGTATCAGACAGTTTCGTGTTTATAAATGAGGGTAGATATTTTCATTACGTTATGCCTACCTGCCTACCTACATTTTACAACTAGCAAAGATTAATGTGAAACTTTGCATTATTATTATATGTTGTGTAGTGTCCTAAATTTAATTATAATGTTTTTTAATAATTAATTTATCATTATTAATCATTTTTGTAGGCTCCCACCTGATGAAATTTTAAAAAGTGCTCATGTTTGTTGCATGTAAGTAATCTTTGTCTATTCTTATGTAAAACAAAACAAACAAAATCCCGTCGGCCATCAGGGGTGGTTATGTCGGAATCGGACCAACTAAAACCGCACGCCGTCTCGGGTCTTAATTACCGGGGTTTATGCTTATCCAAAAGCCATACCCCAGCTGACCCCGGGCCATCTATGATTTTAAGGTCTCCTCGCCTCCCGACTGGAGTATGTGGTGAGTATTGCGCCGACCTTCCAACGGAGTGATGTAGGGTAATAGGCACTCCCCATCTGCGCTCGAAGAACCAGCCGGCCCCCGCCTGATCCATACTGCCCTCTGCTAGTCTGAGGGACATGTAAGAGCCTCGGAAGAGGGCGACTCAGTTGGCACTTGCCTTAGGCAGCAGCGCCTCCCGTGACGAGTGGGAGGCGCCTCCCAAGCCCGGGTGCACCGTGTGGAAGTCAGACCCGCACCCTGACAGTTTATATCTACTGCTAATAATATGGATGAATAAATAAATAATTTCGAGCTCGCCCTACTGATCCGATTCGCTAAAGAATTCGTCTCTTTTTTCAGCTGGACAATAGTAATAAGGAACCAAAGATGATAACCATAGTATTGTTGTGTATCGCCTGCGTCACCTATCTGCTTTGGAAGCAATACCACACCAGGTGGGACGAGCCCCCGGTGCTGCCTGGGGCCTGGCCCTTCGTCGGGCACCTGATATCATTTGCTATGCCTAACAGCGGTAAATATACAATCTGCTTGGCTCCTTAAAGGATGTTATAACTAAATGATACCGGATGTAATGGAAACCTACTGGGGTAGTACCTCCGCCCTACAAATACGGCCATAATAACCATCGTGTTGTGTTCCCGCTGGTAAGTAGGGTAGCCAGAGCTCATTGTACCCCTTCTTTCCCACCCCTTCCTAACCTCCCCACCCCTTCCTAGCCCTCCCCCTTCCCTTGAGGGTAGACAGCGCGTGTGTGTGCACCTTAGTGTAGCATATGTCCATAGGCTACGGTGACCGCTACCCATCAGGTGGGCCGTGTGTTTGTCTGCCACCTACGTAGTATAAAAAATAAAAACGTTACCTACTGAAAACGAATACAGGCGATAGTAGAAGTGAAGATGAATCACAAGAATTTTATAGATACATACATACATACATACATGCAAACAAATCACGCCTTTTTCCCATTGGGGTAGGCAGAGACAACATCTTTCCACTCGCTACGATCTTGGGATACTCCTTTCGCTGCTAAAAATTTTATAATTGTTTACATACACGCACGCTGGTTGCGGGTAAAACATAGATTTTATGCTCATTTGTTTCGTCTTGGTAAATACCCTGATGCTACGTAATATCCAGGGTCTGAAGACCGACGCCATCTTCAGATCCTGGATAATACGTGGCATCAGGGTTAGTGATCATAGCAACTTCTGAACTAAACAAGATAAACTTATCATGTTTGGGCTCATTTTATTTGTCTGGTTGTGCACATATTAGAAAGCTTGTTTTTAAAAAGGTATTTTTAAAATTATAATTAGGTATTTAGTTAAAGCTAGTTTCTAAAAAGTTTTTTTGGTTATTATTAACTTGTTAAATTATGGCGACAGTATCAAATGTCATGTTACCTATGTTTATTTGTGTAACCATAGACGAATAATATATTTAATGTTTTTTTTTAGATATTTGGGACACATTAGTCTGCATAGGTGACCAGGTCAATTCTATGGGTGGTGTGGCATCTGGACGTTTCGGTCCTGGCACAATTTATGGTAAGTGAATTTAGTTATTTATTATTCGGCGGTCTAACGGTCTCAACTAAAATTAAATAGGTGATATACGGATACGGCCAGCTATTGATTTGTGATACATTTCGCTTCACATTTATAGCTATTATAAACTAATGGATGATCTTGTGATCTTAATTACAGTTGTGTCGGACCCCGACGACATGCTCACGGTAGCTAACACATGTCTGGAAAAGGACCATTTCTACAAATTCGCAAAACCTTGGATAGGCGAGGGCTTATTCACTGCAAAAGGTAAGTTTATTGTTTTAGTTTAGCGTTCAAATTCAGTAAAGAAATCTACACATCAAATCCCCCTACAATATGTGGTTCAAGAAGGGCATTAGAAGGTTTTTACAGGGTAGGCAGAGCGAATGTGATGCCCCTGGTGTCGCACACGTCCATAGGCCATGGTAACCGCTTTCCATCAGGTGGACCATGTGCTTTTCTACCACCTAAGTGGGATAAAAAAAACATCAAACTTCTGGCGACGGCTTTTTTTCCTGTGTGAAGCATTTTTTTCGCTTCATATCGGCGACACGCAGCGATTAATATTGTGGCAATTTGTCGGCGGCATGCCCGCAACTTGCGTTTGCACTCATTTGCCTGAACATCGAGTTGTAGCAGATGTTGTGCCACTGACAAATTAATTCAACTTCGAACTAGATATGACGGGTACCAAAAAAGAGGTCGTAAGTGCATTTTTGAAAAAGGGTCCAAACTTTGAGGTCCTACGGGTACGTCGCCATGAATTCGACGACTCCTTATTATAATTTCTTGAATTTGTACCCTTTCATATATTTTAGATATGTATTTAATTTATATTTTCTTAAATGTTATCAGTACCGATATGGAAAAAACATCGGAAGCTGCTTACCCCGGCGTTCGCCCAAAGTGTTGTGGACCAATTTATGGGCGTTTTCAACAGTCGTTCCCGGAAACTGGCCAAGGACCTGAATATGGAGGCGGGGAAAGGATTTTTTGACACATGGCACTACATGAGGAGCAATGCACTGGATACCACTTGTTGTAAGTTTCATATCAATTCACTTGCTGATTCCGAATTTAATGTAAATACTTAAAATTTCGACTATTCAAAACACGATGTCTATCATTCCGAAAATCATTTAGGTAGGTATATTTTCTTCTGAAAAGAAGAAAGAAATAATTTGCAACTTGTGAACGACCCTTACCGATTACCTTAAAAGTTGATAACATAATCAATCTAAATTATTCTTAATTTTGCAGTGACATTCCTAGGAGTCGATTTCACCGATTCATTGCTGAACAAAATGTATTTAGAAACGGTGGATTCTGCCGTACATAGCTTGATGGAACGACTTTTGAAAGTTTGGTGGCATAGCTCTTTCGCCTTCCGTTTTAGTGCCCTCAAGAAGAAACAAGATAGCTGTATCAAAATATTGAAACAATTATCTGAAACGGTAAGGATAATAATATAGTTACAGTAATAGTAAATACCACACATCCTTCCACACACACACATACACACACGCATGCACAGGTTGGTATTACAATACTTTCACCTCATGTGCTATTTTTTAATAAATTATTCTACCAAATACGCTATATTTACAAGTTTTTGTCATGATGATAATAGAACCGGCAACTGGAACCGCGGTCCCAGCTTTTGCGGTCCCAGTCGCTGGAATCCTCGTGATTTTATAGTCGTTTTGTCCCCAAATGGGGTTACTCGGAATGATGTATGTACGAGTTATAATAAAAAAAATACTTGCTATGAATGTGAATTTTTACAAAAAAAAATACATTTTTGAATTAATGGCTCCAATCGATCCTGTTATCGAAAAAAAAAAATATTTCGGTCCAAAACGACTAGGTATAAAATCATCGTGTATAATTTTAAATTACAGATTCTTCAAAAACGAAAGGCAGTACTAGAGGGCGGTACTTGTGCTGAGCTGAATATAATTCCAGGTGAGGGGGGAAATTGAAAAGGAAATTAATTTGTAACCAATATTCTCAATCATCATCTGTGAAAATTTCAACTGTCTAGCTAACACGGCGCGTGAGATACAACTAATGATAGACGAGAAGGTACTTATTAATTATTTTAATAACTGTAAGTACCTAAACATTACAGGCACCGGATTCAAAAGTGTCATGGACCTTTTGCTAGAACTTACGTTTGAGAAAAATGTGATGGGTGACAACGAAATCAGGGCACACGTTGATACCATGATCGCTGGAGGCGTGCACACAACAGCTTATGTCCTGAGGTACACTATGATACTACTGGGCACACATCCAGAGGTTCAGGAAAAGGTCTTTACCGAGTAAGTGTTGGATTTATTACTAAAAACCCTTCCTCATTTCAGTTTATTTTGTATATAATAATAATAGCCATTATGTCCATCAGGGGTACATCTTTCAAATCATGAAAGATTTTTCCAATAAGTAATAAATTGTAGTAGGATTATATAAACCGCAGTAGCCTAGTGGTTTGTGTAATGGACTGCTGAGACGAGGTCTCGGTTTCGATCCCAGGTTCACCATGGCACACACCAATGACTTTTTGATGCTTTTCGAAGTTATGTGTATTTATCGCAGGTTTATTAGTGCCTCGGAGAGCACGTTAAGCCATCGCGTCGGTCCCGGTTGCCATACAAACATCTATGGCAGTCGTAACGGGTAGTTGGAGCCCACAAAAGTCCAACCGGTCTAACTTGGAACTTCGATATCGCCATTGGTCATAAAATGACCATTAGTTGTGGAGGTCAGATGGCAGTCGCTCCATGGAAAATCTCCACGAGGTTCAGCCGCATCACAGTTAGACTGGAAAGCCGACCCCAACTGAGTTGGGAAAAAGGTTCAGAGAATGATGATGATGAAATTGTAGTAGGGTTAAAATGCCACCTGTATACAACAATGAGAATGACCCATTACTTGTGGCATAGCGATTAGTTTGATTAACTTAATAATTATGTTCCCTTAGAATAGGGGCAGTCCTCGGTGATGGAGACAGTGATGTTACGAAACAAGATTTATCTCAGCTGGTGTACCTGGAGGCTGTGATCAAGGAGAGCATGAGAATTTACAACCCTGTACCGATAGTCTCCAGGCAGCTCGACCAAGATGTAAAACTTAGTAAGTGTGTAGAGATATTGGAGTGGCGTTTTACCATTCCGTGGGGTTCTCTACTAGACAATTGAAAAAGCTCTGGTGACCGAGTCAGTGGCGGTTAAACCACTCATATTAAGCTTTCCTAAGCCTTGGGGACAAAAAAATCAAGCTTAAGATTCAATACGTAACATAATTTCGGCGAAAATTTTCAGAAAACTACACGCTCTTGGCTGGTCGAAAATGTTTTTTGGCAATTTTTGCTCTCCATCAACATCCAATGTGGGGTCCTGACAGAAACGAATTTTGTCCTGAACGCTGGCTCGATAAATCCCGGCTGCCGGAGAACCCTAACGCCTTTGCTGGCTTTAGTCTTGGAAGAAGAATGTGTATAGGTATGTTACTTTCAAACTTAATAACCTTCGTATCCAAGAATATGAAAAATTCATGTATACGCCGGTGGTACGTAGTACTTCTAAGCGTGAGGTCGTTTGGAAGGGTGAAGAGCTTGCTAGTTAATAAAATGATATAGATCTTTGACAACATCTAGTTTTACCAAATCGTTATGGCAAATTTCGTCCGACCTACGTGTACGTGTGTTTGTGATGAATTCACCATCATACGATAGTTTTGAGTGCTTGCGTAATATGGTACTCAGGAGAAATGAGTGTCTCACGGTAATTCACAAGGCGTATCATTTAGTAGTGGGAAAATGAAGATCCGTATATTAAACACGAATATCAATTTTCAAACTTTTGGCACTAAAATAAAAAATAGAATTTGTATAAATAGATATAGAAGTATAAATATTGTATTGATTTTAACAATTTTGTACAGCAAAAACGTACGCCATGATGTCGATGAAGACGACTCTTGCGCACGTGGTGCGCCGGTACCGCATCACTGCAGAAGGCTTGCCGCTGGAGTTCAAGAACGAAATGTTTTTTCAGTCAGTCCAGGGACCTCATATAAGCTTAGAGAGGAGGACTCAGCTGACACGTTTGAACCGGTTACAAGACAAGACTTAAAAAAGAATATGATGTTTTTACGAAATAACTGGTTTCATTATTGTAACAAAAATAATGGTACACAGTATTTTAACGCATTTAATTTAAAAAGACTGAGGTATTTATATAAAGAGCACTATTCAAAATAAACACAATTTTATATGTCCAGCAATTTAGTTATTTATTTATTGGAACATTCAATAGTTAAGTGTGTGTCCGGAGAAGCCGCGTTAGGGTAAGGTGAAGAGAAAATTTGAATTAAGCAACCTTTCCCTATTATGTGAAAGAGACAGCACGATCGTATTTTCAAAATTGATACCCAGTTTGGCTAGCAACGATTGGATGCAACACATTTAAGACCTTATTATTATCTATATCTAGATATCTCTAAGGTTATGAGTTTTGTTTCAGTTAATAACCGCATCAGGGGGGTCACAATACCAGATTTATAAAATAACGATCTTCCTGCCCTTGTCCTAATTATTTAGGGTCGGCGTTTCCTCAGTCACTCCCTTACTTTCCATATCGTCTTTCACTCATTCCATCCATCTTTTCTTAGGCCTACCTCTGCCCCTAAAGCCCTTTACATTCATACTTAGAACCTTTTTAACAACATTACTTCATCTCTTCTTATAACATGTCCATACCACGACAGTCAATAATAAAAAAGGTGGGTATGATCAATCCATTTCGAAAGACAATCTAATTTTTCAATGAATCCCGACTGTGTTGTTATGTTTCTAGACCACCGGACATCTAAGTGCTTGTTTTTTACTTTTTGTTTTTTTTATGCAGTCGGGTTTTTCGATTTTCTTAATATTTTTTTTATTTTATGTTTTTTAGTTATGAGTACCTACCTAGCTAGCTATTTACCAGATTGTGGACTTTCTACTGTCTAAAAACCTATATAGTGAGAATGGTTGTTACGCAACTTTAAATCGATATTTATTTATTTATTTATTTATTTTATTTGGGATAAAAAACAGCAGTACATTATTTTACTTAATAAATATCTAGAAAATAAATTACTAATCATACTACTAACAACATTATCCACTTATTACTAATAATAATATAATGTAATTTAAGTAAGTAGATCCCGCTTAGACGGGCTTTTTATTAAGTTAAGCACAGAAGAAAAAAAAATCAAATTGAGTCATGCACGAAACAAAAGGTACACGAGCGCGAACTAAACACAGGTGCTTAAGAAATTGACAATACATTTTCTAAAATTGATGTTGTTTAAATAAAAAATATCTATGTTTTCAAATTTAGAATTATATGCATCTACAAGTTGGCGCAGAGGAGCACGCAAACCAGCATTGGTTTTACTGACGTGGCTGGTTTTAACAGATAATAAGCGGTACGGGCGTGATTGTCTACGCATTACTGTTCTCGGTACAATGTAGCACAGCTGATTAGTAACCTCAGGACAATCATACTTGTTATGAACAATACTATGCAAAAACATCGCACCAAGAAGCAATCTTCTATTTTGCAATGACAATAAATTATAATTTGTGAGTAAATAATCATAAGGGCGGTAACTGCGGCAACATCTGTAATGTAGGGCACGAAGAAATTTCCGTTGAACGCCCTCAATAAGGTCACTATATTTGTTATAGTAGGGGTCCCAGATTAATGTGGCAAACTCGAGACACGGTCTAACGAGCGATGTGTATAGGTACCTGTAAGTCGACGGACGTTTAAAATCTTTGCTGTTACGCATTACGAAACCATATAGACGATAAGCCTTGTTAATAATATTGTCTACGTGGAAGTTAAAGTGAAGCTTGGAGTCCAACATAACGCCAAGGTCACGAATTGACAATACTCGCTTCAACACTATGTTATTTAGACTGTAGTTGTAGTTATAGACTTTTATGTTCTTAGTGAAGGTGATTGAGTTACATTTAGGCAGGCTGAGTGACAGTTTATTAATGGTGCAGTAATTAGAAAGTCGATCTAAGTCACTTTGAAGTAGAACACAGTCATTTATATTATTTATAGTCTTGTAAATTTTCAAGTCATCAGCGTAAAGTAAAAAGTTAGAGTGAGAGAAACAAGTGCTTATATCGTTAATGAATATATTGAATAATAATGGGCCCAAAATGGAACCTTGTGGAACTCCAGAAGTTACAGTAATTTTGTCAGACCGATAACCATTAACTACAACTACCTGGGTACGGTTAGTTATGTATGAAATAAACCATCGTAAGAGATTACCACGTATACCGTTGAATGCAATTTTGTTTAAAAGTATTTCATGATCCACCCTGTCGAAAGCTTTCTGAAAGTCCGTATATACTGCGTCTGTTTGAACACGGTTATCCAAATTATCAAATACTTGATTCAAGAAAATGAACAAGTTTGTGTAAGTGGACCTTTGTCGTACAAATCCGTGCTGTTGGTTAATGATAATTCTATGCAAGATAGGATAGACTTCATTATGAACCAATCTCTCAAACAGCTTCGACAATGCAGACAGAATAGAGATAGGTCTGTAATTCTCCACGTCGTGCTTAGATCCTTTTTTGAAGACGGGAGTTAGATTAGCCAATTTCCAAACGTCAGGGAACACCCCTTCCTTCATACATTTACTGTAAATCAAATGTAATGGCATATATATCTCCTAAACGGTCAATCGAATCGAAAAATGTTTAGAGGAAACTAAAACTGTTTTTAAATAGCTATTCAACGATACCCCACTTGACATAGTTTGTTTACTTTCATTTTCATAATAATAGTCCACCTCAGTCGCCATTATATTGAATTAGCGACACTTGCTTGCGTGCGAATCATAAAAATCAGCCCAGAGCGTTTGGTCTGTTTATTGCTTCAAAGGAACATACAATCATACATAATATACATAGGCTGATAAACACATTACCACTCCTTTGCGTCACGGAATCGGGTAAAAATAGTATTTATTTCAAGTTTCAACAACATATTCAAAGTACAAGGATAATATTTGCAGATAGATATTTTTTTATTTGAAGATGTAGGTATTCCAAGGTACATCGGGGTTATTTTAGCCTCTTGGTACCTACGTATGTACGTAATTCTTTTTTAATATACGGCTAGTGCAGAATACTAAATTTTAAATGTTTAAAGTACATTGGCAATTATTGGTGAGGATTCCGTAGGTACGTAATTCAGATTTGATTGTTGTTTCATAATATACTAATGAATTGCTATTTGTAACCACACTTATTTACTTCTTAGCGCAGTGAATATGGAGAATTATTACCTATCACAGTACAAATAACATGGAGATTTTTATATGGAGTTATGTCAGATTGAACTTTATTAGATAGATACCATAGCATGGTGAAACTAAATGGTTTTTTATACTACTTAGGTGACAGACAAGCACATGGCCCACTTTTTTATACTACGTAGGTGGCAGACAAGCACACGGCCCACCTGATGGGAAGCGGTCACCGTGGCCTATGGACGTGTGCAACACTAAGGGTGTGTAACACCCTTAGTGTTGCGGGTTTCCCCAGACTGTTGTGGGGGCTGAGGCTAGGAAGGGGTGAGGTGGGGGAGGAGGGATGAGCTCTGGCTACCCTACTTACCGCAGGCCGGGTACACAACACGATGGTTATTATGGCCGCGGTTTTCTATGGGGTGGAGGAAGGATTGCTATTGGTAAAAGAATTTTCAAAATCGGTTCAGTAGATCCTGAGATTACCCCTTACAATATAACAAATATACAAACACACAAACTTTACCTCTTTATAATATTAGTACCTATAATAGTTTACGGAACTCTAAGTCTTTTAGAACTTCTTGTTATTCAGCAATACTTTATACTTATTCAATGACGGTTTGTTGTTTGTTTCCTTAATAAATAAAAAAAATCCATGCTTATAATACAATTTGTAGGGAGGTCATTTTTGTACGCTGTGTTTTTTTTCCACAAAATAACTATTAGGGGATGATTGATTACGGATCGATATTAATGCTAAAATGCAATCAGTATAAAAGTAATTTTTGTCTTTCTGTATGTTTGTCTGTATGTGCACGAATGGATCCAAAATTATTCAAGGCATTAAAAAAAAAAAATTAAAAAAAAATTAAAAATTCTTTATTTATAAAAATTTTAATCAAACTTGATACGATTACAGTTCTTACTCTTGGGCAACTTATAAGATACTTTTTATACTAGCTGAAGCCCGCGGCTCCACCTGTGCAGTTTATCGGCAGTCTAAAATAAATCTAATTTATTTTTTACCTATGTGTATGTATTTTTAGACTAAAAATTTGATATGCGAGCGACGTCTCGCAAACCTGACGTCGGTACTTAATGGTCAATATAATTTAGAACTTAGAATATATATATATGTACATATATATCCGAGCTCTGGTCCCTTGTACACAAACCGCGTTACCACTCTGCTTGCACCAGTGCCTACCATTCCTCCATTCAACTATTCTACAAAGAATTCGGTTCCTGTTCAGTGACATTTTGTGAGTGTATTTATTCATATTATTTCAATATTTTATTTATACCACTTAGGTGGCAAACAAGCACACGGCCCACCTGATTGGAAGCGGTCACCGTGACATATGGACGTGTGCAACATCAGAGCATTACACTCACGCTGCCGACCCTCCGTCCGTGCTGCCAACTGTGGGATAACGTTGTCCACTGGCATTAGATATGGACCAAGCTACCGCGAGAGGAATCTATCACAATACATGCCGTGACGAGGAGTACCGCCTTTGCATCAAGCCCTTGACCCAACTGCCTAACGCGAGCCTCTTGAGATGTTGGTCGAGGCTCTTGGCAATCAGTCCGTGAACCGATACGACGGAACAGTAATCGCCGAATCCACATTCCAAATGTCGACTTTTTTGTTATAATTACTTTTTCATCAAAGCAACGACTTGGGACCTGTTGAGTCAAATCCAAGTTTTCTTTGTTTAGGTGTATTCAGTCAGACAGATTTGAGCAGATGTGGTATATGTATGATATGCAGAGTATTTTCTTCAGCAGCATTCATTTCGGTGTCATTAGGGCAAAATACAAGAGAGTCGTATTCGAAGAACTGCGAGCCTCTTGAGATGTTGGTCGAGGCTCTTGGCAATCAGTCCGTGAACCAATACGACTATTGGGACAATAATGGAGTCGACATTCCATGTCGATAACCTCATGAGCCAAATCTAAGTAATTATTATTAGTATTAACTTTTTCATCAGAGCAAAGTCATGGGAGTTCGTGCAGCGGAGTCGAATGAGCCGAAGCTGCCGCGTTTCTATGCGGGCAGGGAGGTTCTCATCACCGGCGCTACGGGCTTCATGGGGAAGGTTTGAGACATTTCTTATCGTAATGACACTGGGAATATAAAGGGATGCTGGCAGCATATTGAGATGAGACTAGGGTATTTTCCGTACACCTCGATTTAAGTAATTTTTCATGAATTAACATCATACAGCACTAATGAAGGAAAAGGTTATAAAACCAAATTTGTAATTAAGTATATCAAAATGTGATTAGAATCTAACTTATTAAAGTCTATACTGCTGGACAAAATGCCCTGTCACACCTTTTTTATTAAACAGTTTTATTTAACTCCATCTGTTTGTTTGGGTCAAATCTAGTAATTGAACCCCTTTCAGTTGTCTGATTTGTCTGATATTTGGCAGAAGTCTTTAGTTCTGATGACAATACAATTTAAAACTGTTTAACTTAAAAAAGATTTTTTCATAAATTATTCTGTTCTCGGTAAATGGGGTGGATGTATGTGTTGACAGGACTTCAAGTTCAAAGGTCGTTGCCAATCGTATGCAGTTCCTGTGATTCCAAATTGATTGCCTATTTCCACTATGCTGGAACTGTCTTAGTTCCAAATAGTTGGGACTGCTGTCAGTAGCTGTCAGCACTGCAATACACATTACTTCATTCTTTCTATAGTCTTGGGCCCTTAAACGAGGCATGAAAAAACAATGCAGCTCTAGTTGTTGTCTGTAATGGTGCCGTCATTCCTAAGACTAAATTTGGCTCACCATCAAGCGAGGCGACTAGTATGTATATGATAAATACTTCAACTTGTTCAGGTGCTGATAGAACGCCTACTGTCAACATGTCCAGAGGTGGGAAGACTGCACTTGGTGGTGCGAGAAAAGCGAGGACAACCTCCGGAGCAGAGACTCGCACAGCTGAAGAAGTCCCAGGTATATACCTAGCTACTGCATTCATGTAGATTCACGCTTTTAATTTAGATAGAGTTGGCGTTTCCGTTGCTCAGAGTGTAATTAAAAAATTAAAAAACCCGACTGCGTAAAATACTAAAAAGAAAAAAAACAAGCACTCAGATGTCCGGTGGTCTAGAAACATAACAACTTAACAGTCGGGATCCATTATTCGACAGCCAATCTAATTTTTCAATGGATCCCGACTGTTAAGTTGTTATGTTTCTAGACCACCGGACATCTGAGTGCTTGTTTTTTTAAACGCTTTTATTTAACTCAGGGTGTTTGTTTGGGTCAAATCTAGTAATTGAAAATACACCCCCTTCCTGCGGACGGATTGTTCTGGAATTTGGCACATATGTTTGGGTTAGGTGACAATACATGATATTGTATTTTGTATTTTTGTAAATCCAAGATGGCCGCCGCTACAAAATGGCGGCTTATGTATTTATCCACTACCACCTCAATATGGATATCAAATGAAAGGGCTTGACTAGTAGAATATAATTCATTGTGAAAAAAAAAGAAAATCCAATATGGCCGCCAGCAAAAAGGCAAGTTATATATTTTTCACAAGCCTTCCAATATGGGTACCAAATAAAAGATCTGGTCTGATAGAACTTTAGTTTTATGAAATCCAAGATGGCCGCCGCTACAAAATGGCGGCTTACGTATTTTTCCACCACTACCGCAATATGGATATCAAATGAAAGGGCTTGACTTGTAGAATATAATTCACTGTGAAAAAAAAAGAAAATCCAATATGGCCGCCAGCAAAGGGGCAAGTTATATATTTTTCACAAGCCTTCCAATATGGGTACCAAATAAAAGATCTGGTCTGATAGAACTTTAGTTTTATGAAATCCAAGATGGCCGCCGCTACAAAATGGCGGCTTACGTATTTTTCCACCACTACCGCAATATGGATATCAAATGAAAGGGCTTGACTTGTAGAATATAATTCACTGTGAAAAAAAAAAGAAAATCCAATATGGCCGCCAGCAAAGGGGCAAGTTACCTAGGTACATATTTTTTCACAACCCTTTCGATATGGGTATCAAGTAAAAGATCTGTTCTGGTGGAACTGTAGTTTTATGAAATCCAAGATGGCCGCCGCTACAAAATGGCGGCTTACGTATATTTCCACAACTAACGCATTATGGATATCAAATGAAAGGGCTTGACTAATAGAATATAGTTCTCTGTGAAAAAAAAAAAATCCAATATGGCCGCCAACAAAAGGGCAGGTTACATTTTTCGCAACCTTTCGATATGGGCATCAAATAGAAAATCTTGACAAGGACAATATTATAGTAGTACCTACACTATGCAAAAATGTTTATCTAATATGGCCGCTAACAATTACGAATTGAGTATATAATTTTCTTCACACCCCCTTCAACATGGGTATCAAATGAAAGGGCTTGACTAGTGGAATACTTTAAGAAGGCAATATATTAATGAGGGCCCCAACAAGACCCTCGGAGCCCGAGCCAACCTCACATGCTGATTGATGGACAAGGCTCTAGGTTAGGAGGCGTAGGTTTTCCTCTCTGGGTTGGGTAATTTGACGATAGTCGTCCCCACTAACGCCATCCAATATAATAATAGCCAACCTTTTAACGACACATAAAATTATAAATATTGTTACGGAGAGGGCATCGCCGCATAACGGCGCGTAGAAGCTTCACCCGACTTCTGTGATAAGTGAGTTAGGGCTCCCATACCTAGAGCGGGTACCTATAGCTAAAAACACAATACCCTATACGAAAACAATCTCCATTTCGCAACATGGAACACATTGTCACGATCGGTCGTGCGCGGGAGTTAACCGAAGTACTTTTCAGGTAGAGGGTTGCCGTGGCGTTCCAGCAGGATACTTGATCAAAGGAAAATTAAAACCCGGTTCATTGGGGACGGCTATCACTTGATCTACACAGGTGCATCTAGTGGAGAGAATGGAGTAACTATGTCCGGATGTCCGACATTTTGAGGGTGACACGCTATAGCGAAAGGATTATCATAATGGTCGTGCGATGCTTATGGGATGGGATAGATTCAGGTAACTATTCTAGGCTCGACAAAACCAATTCTCGGCGTCTCTAATGATGGACACAAGTGCGGTGAGGCTAGTGGCGCTCTTATTACCACGAGCTGTTGCACAAGTAGCATAAAGTGCAACTACGCATCTCCTTTCTCATCAAGGTATTATGCTACTGGTAACACCAGGAAAATGCAGAATGCTCTTTGCCGCATGAAAGTGACCGATTCCCATCAAGTGAACCACGTGCTTGTCTGTCACCTAAGTGGTATAAAAAAGAGTTGGAAAGCTGGCGGAGCCGATGAAGTTCCCATCGAGGCCTGGAAACCGTGATGTGGGCATCCTTACCTCTTCAACCGCTTACTTCTCACTAGGAAGGTCCCAAGAAAATGGAGGCTAAATATCCTTACTCCAGTCTTCAAAAATAAAGAGGTCGGGCCAACCAACTACCGCGGCGCAAAGCACGCGCTGGCATACACGGACAGGGCCTGATGTGTGCAACGTGTGAACCAAGGCGCTTGAACGGTGGGCTCAAGCTAAATTTGACGAAGGCTGAGTACCTATTTGGTGATGAACTCAACAGCGAGTGGCGACCAAGTTAAGTATTTGGGTTCTGTATGTCAAGCGACTGCGGATTGATTGCAACATTAAGATGCAAAGGCTAAGCGACGTGAGATGAGTGTTGTTATCTGCAACCCCAAAACTGCGGGTATGTTGAAGAGGCAGGTTTATAAAATAATCAATAGGCCTGTGGCGGCTGTGAAGAGTAGGCTTTGCTAGAGCGATATATGCATTAGCCGTGTGTCACGCAAATGAATATGCTGTGGAGGATGTGTGGAGTCACACGTAAAGTTCGCATGAGGAACGCCTGTATCTGCGGTAGTCTCTATGTCCGTGCGTCCGTCCGGAAAACAGAAAAGTGAACCTCGGGCTCCAAGGTGTAGACCTCAGTTGCAATCGAGACGCAACGCTGAGATACTGATGATGGTAATATTAATAGAATACCTATTTTACGCAATGACAACTGAAGAGATTAACACGAATAAAAACTAAAAACTTAAAAATAAGTTAAGTAAAAAAAGTTTTTAAGTTAAACGCTTTTATGCACTAAAAGCTACAAAATAATTTGGTAGGTCGTAGATACCAGTCATCCCACCACTCTCTTCATAAATATAGGGCATTAATCAAACAAAAAAAATAAAAACGTTGGGCGTTTTGCATATTCTACCCAAGTTACACTACGCCCAACGTTTTTATTTTTTTTTGTTTGATTAATGCCCTATATTTACGAAGAGAGTGGTGGGATGACTGGTATCTACGACCTACCAAATTATTTTGTAGCTTTTAGTGCATAAAAGCGTTTAACTTAAAAACTTTTTTTACTTAACTTATTTTTTTTCTTTTTAGTATTTTACGCAGTCGGGTTTTTTAATTTTTTAAATTATATTTTTTTATTTTAAACTTTTTAGTTATGAGTAGGAACCTAGCTAGCTTGTACCCGATTGAACTTTCTACTGTCTAATAAAAACCCCTTTGTGAAAATGGTTGTTACGCAACTTTAAATCGATATATATTCTAAACGGTCAATCGAATCGAAAAATGTTGAGAGGAAACTAAAACTGATTTTTAAATACCTATTCAACGATACCCCACTTGACATAGTTTGTTGAATTTCATTTTTTTAATTTTCCCAATATGGCGTCCAGTAGTCGCCATATTGAATTTTCACTAACGTCATGTCTTTGTTGACACTCGCCGGACTAAGAGGAATCGATTGACGTGTGAATCATAGAAATCGGCCCAGGCGTTTGGTCTGTATAGTGCTTCAAAGGAACATACAAACGTACATACATATATAGGCTGTTAAACACATTACCACTCCTTTGCGTTGCGCAGTCGGGTAAAAAGAGCAGGTTTTCTAGTACAACACTCACTATTTTTATATACTTTGTTGTATTTTTGTCCTTGCAGGTATTCAATAACATTCGCTTTCGCTGTCCGTCTCAGCTCGACAAGTTGGTAGCAGTGCCTGGTGACGTCACGGAGCCGCTACTTGGACTTGATGATAATGCCATCGCAGCACTTAGACAGGTATTATAATCGATGTCTTCGTGTATCCTAGTGTAATACCAGGTCTGCAAAATACAATTAATGCTCTACTCTTTGCCAGGTTTCGGTAGTGTTCCACAACGCGGCCACCATTAAGTTCATGGAGCCCCTGCGCTGCGCTGTTTCCCAAAATGTTCTGTCAGCAATCAACGTCATGGATGCTTGCGATAAGCTGCCCATGCTTGAAGTTAGTCCCATCAGTATATTAAAACCATAAAAATCTAAATTCTTGCAGGGATTTATTCGGCCAGGTGCCCTTCGTGGACTACCTACTCCATTTTTTTGTGCGAAGCCCTAATTTTTTCCTAAATCAAGTAATCAAGACATGTCATATGACGTGTTGTTATTTGTTGAAAGTATCACATTTGCATTACAAAATATGTTTGCGCAGGCGCTGGTGCACGTGTCTACTGCGTTCACGAACGTTGAACTCCCTCACGTCGAGGAGCGCGTGTACCAGGCGCACATGAAGCTTCAAGATGTGCTCGCTTTGCTGAAGAATACACCCGAACTTGACGAGAAGCTGACGCTAAGGTACAGACGTAAACACTTACTCCACTGGTAACAATATTGATGATGATGACGTAGGCTTGCGTCTCCCACGTGACCGCTGTTTCTCGGGAATGAATACCTGGCGAAGTATATTATTATACCATGGTCAGCCAATCTCGGTTGAGTTGCGTTCAGGGGTCAGCAAGTGCATAGCCGGGCAGGGGGATTGTGGTCGCAGCGAGTGGGACCGGTGGGTGTCACGCGGTGCTGCGACGACAATCCTCTTTTGATGAGGCTGTCAAGCTGAGTGCCACCATTGTTAACACGGTACGTGTATATAATGGTGACCTTCTCTCTTGAGAGTTTACCTTCAGCTTACCATCAGGCGAGGTTCAAAGCCAAATTGACGTGTCCTATATTATAGAAAAAAACCTTAGTTCGGCCCCACCTGAGCTACATTGCGTATTTGGTAGAGGCGTCACAAGATATCAGACATATTCCGGGTGTATCTAAATCATATGTTCCTGCTGTGGATGTACTGTGCGATAGAATTACTGAATTAGTGCTTATTAACATTGTGTCAGGGAGTCCACTCGTTACTTTTTTGTTAATAAGTGTATTTTTTTGTGTTTCAGGCTTATTCACCCCAAGCCCAACACGTACGTGTTCACGAAGGCTCTGGCGGAGGTTGAAGTGGCGCAGAGGCAACACCGGAACTACTCCGTCACCATATTCAGACCTTCAATTGGTTAGAATAACATACTCACGATTAAAATCAAGGGAACCTTCATCTATTGTACACAGCTGGACATTTGAGCAAGACTGACCTTGGCAATTGGTACACTCTGGAGAATACAGCATCCCAAATTACCCGACATATATCATGTTTAACTCTTAGAAAGAAACCACGAAGACCATTTCAGTAGATAGTTTTAAGATCTACAAAAACTTTGGTCTGAGATTTTTTTTGGTTCGTCCGTTTTCAAGAAAAATCCAAATTATTAACCTTAAAAAAATTTAGACCTTTGACCCCGAATAATTTTTGTAGATTATTCTGTTATAGTCGGTGCCAAAACACTAACGTTATTTTGAACTAGCTGTTGCCCGCGGCTCCGCCCGCGTGGATGTCGGTTATCGCGACCAAACATAGCCTATGCTCATTCTCGAGGTCTAATCTACTCCTATACACACAAAATAGGTTTAGCGAATGAGGCGTGAAAGCGTAACAGACAGAAAGACAGACAGACAGACAGACAGAGTTACTTTCGCATTGATAATATTAGTATGGATTTGGCACTAACTCCAACAGATGATTAGAATGTTTAGATTCACTACTAGCAAGATTCATTTTGGAATGAACGCTTAGAACTAGTTCAAACACACAGTCACATCATGCTTATAACATTTCGTCGCTTTTTTTTTCTAATCTTGCCAAGTTAGATGCCGTGCACTAATAAGAGGTAGTTACTATCCAGTAGAGTCAGCCCTTGATAAGTCGTTAATCACGATATGTTTCCAGTGGCATCTGCCCATCGAGCTCCCATCCCCGGCTGGATAGAAGGCTTCTCTGGAGCATCAGGAATCATAGTCGGCATAGGCCAGGGTGTAATGCGGGTCCTCAACCTAAGCCATAAGGCGAGAGGTGACATGGTGCCCGTCGATGTGGTTATTGATAACATGATTGCTGTCGGTTGGGAGACTGCTACTGATAAGTAAGTAGAATACAACTTTTTTATGTCGGTTACTTCAATATGACTTCACTTCGCCTGATGATAAGCTAAAGGTAAAGTCTCTGGAATGGGAGTCTCTATTACAAGCATCGATAGTGCTGTAATGGTGGCCCTCAGCTTGAGGGTCTCATCAAAATGCTTCACGCCCTGCTTAAATGACGCGGGACTGTAGGAGACAGATAACACGTGAGCTGGTAAAGAATTCCAAGTTTTGATGGTGCGGCAAAGAAAAGAGGTATCGAACCGCTTGGTTCTTCATGGAATGAGGGTGATATCTCAGCCTTGCACGTGTTGTTCTGTATAGGAAAAGAGAGGGTGGGACTAGTTGGTAGAGCTCATTGGAAGATTCACCATGGTAGAGGCAGTAAAATACTGCCAAAGGAGCAACTTGAACAACCCGACCTCTTTTACTAGTCGTGTACTATTGAACAACAAACAAGACCACCAGGTGTTGGCGCAGGTTTTCCACTCAGGGTCGGGAGGTCAGGTGGTAGCCAACACTGGGCAAGCAAAGCAAAGCTCTATTTATATTTGACAACTACAGGTCGGTGGAGCCCCTCGTGTACTACTGCGGCTCACAGGACAACCCGCTGCTATGGGGCGAAGTCCGCGACGAGACGCTGCGCACTGGTCTGCGCTACCCCATGGAAAACGTGATTTATTACCCCCACGTCTTCGGCGTCGCCAACAGGTAACACCATAGGGCTGGTAGGTATATCCTGATGATCCTGAGGCCTGATGGTAAGCTAGCACCTCGCCTGATGGTTTGACGCCTCTGGTCTTGCATATATCCAATATGTCCATAGGCTACGGTGACCGCTTCCCATCAGGTGTAAAAAAATTGTCAAGATTTTTGCCGCTATTATAACAGGACCCTCTTTCCCGTGGTGCATTCTGGGAAACTGGCCAGAGTAACAGAGCGAGTTTGTTTCAGATACGTGTACAAAGCCTTCGAGGTGATGCTGCAGACGATACCGCTGCACCTCGCGGAGTATATCACTAATATCTGTTGCATAAAAAGGCCGTAAGTATAATATTCATGATATTTCACAAGCAATCTGTCTCAAGAACCATTTTCTCTATTTGAAAAAAAATCGATTTTTTTTAATTAGTACTTACTATAGTACGGCCGTTGAAAGAATGCGATCCTGACGTGTATTATTCGTCATGGCTAGTTAAGTGATGGACAAAATAAATAACTTGTACCTAGTACCGTTCTCTAAACCTGTTCCCAACTAACAATAAAATAATAATTTATTCATTATTTCTATTAGCTTGTTGATGAAACGTTACTTTTGTATGCAGATTTGACACTGCGATTATACCTAATGTTAAAATCGAAGATATTTTCAAGTCAAACGCCTTAGGTTTGTAATACCTCCGCCCTACAGAACACCGCGGCCATAATAAGCATCGTGTTGTGTTCCCGCCGGTAAGTAGGGTAGCCAGAGCTCACTGTACCCCTCTTCCTCCCATCCTTCCTAGCCTCCCCACCCCTTCCCAGCCCTCCCCCCTTCCCTTCAGGGTAGGTAGCGCGTGTGTGACACCCTTAGTGTTGCACACGTTCACAGGCCACGGTGACCGCTTCCCACCAGATGGGCCGTGTGCTTGTCTGCCACCTAAGTAGTATAAAAAAAAATACATTAATTATTTTCAGGATTAACTTTATAACGGTTGCTCGACGTCTGGCCGCCATGTCCAAGGTGCTGGGTGATATCACGCGCGCTGAGCCGACCTTCGCCAGCGACAACATGCGACGCTTGACGAAGAAGCTGCGTAGGACAGACGGACACTTGTTCCACCTAGATATTAGGGACGTCAAGTGAGTACTTCTTCATGTAGTGTCAAGATAAGAGGTGGAGATAGCGCATAACAATAATTTTCGTACAGTTTTGGCGCCAACGCGGAAAAAAATCACATCGGGGCATTGTATCATTTTCTAAAATTAGTGTAAAATGTAGTTATTATGTGTAAAAACGGTGGATTTTTAAACATAACATCTTCGACAACGTGCACAAGTTTGGGAAAGTGGTATATTACCGTGAATGTGCTTTTCAACGTTGATTCCAAAACTCCATAAAGCCTCTAGTAAAGTCTCCACTATATTTTACTGGGGCAAGACTATGAAGGAAGACTGACTTGAATATTGACTATGAAGACCTTGACTGTGACTAAATGACGAAAACGCGGCATAATACAGTTATATGCAAATTATAATACTTGTTTGTGGCAAATTGCGAAGCAAATAACCATTAAAAAAAATTATCGTGTAAATTACGATGCTTTGTTAGTTGGCAGGAGCACATATCGAACTACCACCGCGGTGCGCGCAAGTTTCTCCTGGGGCAAAAGGACGGGAGCTTACCCCACGCCAGAATACACATGAACAGGTAAAATCATTATTTTTATTTGCACTAACATTATAAAAGAAATGATTTACTTATTACTTAATTTAGAGGCTATTCCTATGGGTCTTACGTGGGAGTATCATAATAAAAGATAGCGTACACTTATTACGTTTATTGGCGATTACACTCATTTTATGTATGGCGTGTCTCTTAGTTATTAGAACACTTGATATTAACTAGGAACATCTATAAGTGAGCGAGTCATATGCGACTGTAACAAGCACGCAGTATGAACTAGTTGTTAGAGCGCGGGCGCTCTATCGCTGTCCAGTGAGGAATTTGCTGACGTCGCGTCTGCGCTACACTTAAGATTCTTGTTGTTGTTTGTTTCTATGATTAAATATATATAATTTTGCAAGTCTTGCCGTACGCAGCAGTAACCTTAAATATTTTGTTTGCAGGTTACGTGTTATACATTACTTGGTGCTATCCACTCTAGTGTTGTTCAGCCTCTACACTTTCTTCATGTTCGTCGCACCGAAACTCACGTGGTTTATGAATTACCTAAAGGACCTTTCATAAGATACCATCGCACACCGGGGGGTCTGGACAAAGTCACATTTTATAGCTATGTCGACAAATAAAGTCATTCCCATTCCCCACACATTTGGAACTTTTTCACTGGGGTTGTAGCCAATAGAATGTGACATTGTCTAGGCACCCTGGAGTTATGGGAGGGAAGTGTTGCTTACTGTAGAAAGATGTGTCAAGGGTTGGCAGGAGCATGACAATCGCAACTCATCAGACAGTTTTGCAAATTTTTGTCAAGAATTTTTAAAATTTTACTTTTTAATTTATTACAGATGCTATTGATTTAAAGAGTTTTATTATTACTTAAAATAACAATTAGCAAATGTAGAAAGTAGAAGGGTATAGCTGCATATAATTTCTGGGTTCTGATGGTTAACCAGGTACCTACAAGTAACAACATCATCATCAGGCGGAAACTATCTAAAATAATGGTACCACGTATAGAAGTGAAGAAAACCATCATAATTAGATTTATGTTCCCATCAAATCTTCGAGGCGAAATCACGAGCTGTGCCCGTAGCCAAGTGTCAAAAGTCTAAATCGCTTAGAAAACGAATAGATTAGGTTGACCAATCACATCCAAGCTCGTTGCCGGCGTACGATGCGCGCGCCGCGGCGGAGTCACGAGCTGGAGTTTGATTGGTCGACCTAATCTATTCGTTTTCTAAGCGATTTAGACTTTTGACACTTGGCTACGGGCACAGCTCGTGATTTCGCCGCGGCGCGCGCATCGTACGCCGGCGACGAGCTTGGATGTGATTGGTTGACCTAATCTATTCGAAACGATAGCGATTTACGCTATGACACTTGTCTACGGGGGCTGGTCTCAACTTATAGCGCACATGTAGTATGTAAAAAAACAAAGTAAATTTCACGACGCGTTTTACGCCCGCGTAAGTACTCTACAAAGGCTGCGGGCCCGCAACCAGTGTGGGCGCGGGTGAAAACCGCTTCGTGAGTCCTTAGCCTTAGGGTTATCACTTTATCACAAAATTAAAATAAAACAATCGATTTCACACTCTTTTGTTAATATAAAAAATATTTGTTTGTTTCTATATTTATTCAAATAACAAAAAAAATCACAAAAAGGAAATAAAAAAACAGAAAGAAACGAGTGTCATAAAATTTAAAAATGTCAAATTCTTTTTATTGAATTGGCACATGGCGAGTCACGCCAATCCAAAAAATGTCCCCTGTCAATAATATATACGCATACCTAATGACAACATTCAAATATGCGTGGTTTCGTTAGTTTAATTATTACACGTTGTTACAGAATAGATAGCTAAGTATTATGACTGTTTTCTTCTAACGTATGCTATGCAGTTTACGGAAGGCACATCAATTTCATATTCGTATCATAAAAATCGTCTTATCACCGGATCGAAGGTGTCGGCTAAGTCCTTCTCTCCAAACTGACAAAATGTCCCTGAACTGGGTTAAGAAAGAACGCGTACTTGCACTTGAGCGGCGAGTCTTCTCCGGTGATGCGGTACCGGCGCAACACGTGCGCAAGAGTCGTCTTCAGCGACATCATGGCGTACATTTTTGCTGTATAGAATTGTTAAAATCAGCACACTATCTGTACATCCATATCTATCTATACTAATATTATAAAAAGGTAAAGTTTGTGTGTTTGTATATTTGTTAAATTGTAAGGGGTAATCTCGGGATCTACTGAACCGATTTTAAAAATTCTTTCACCAATAGAAAGTCACATCATTAGTGAGTGTCATAAGCTAATTATATTTTATTGGAAAACTGGAATTTACACCCGGGCGAAGCTTCTATAAAATTCTATATTTTTATCTTTACAAATAAATTAAATTGAATAGTCTGTTTGAATTGTCTGGATGTACGAGTCGAGTATATATCGATATAATATAACAAAAAAGCATTTTGTCAAATTATTGTTTGTTCGTCTCTCTGTCTGTCTGTCTTTCTATCTATTTGGAATTGGTAATCTCTGTAACGGTCAGGTTAATTAGCACAGGACTTTTGCTGGAAGATTATATCATTTTATAAGGTGTAACTACGGCTACAAGTGTTCTCGGTAAAAAATCAAAACTTTAAAAATCTGATTCCACGCGGCTGTTCTTGCAAGGACAGCAAGTATTGTAAAAATACATGAGTTTTCCCTATTCTTGGATACGAAGATTTTTGAGTTAGTTGACAGTAGCATATCTACCTACCTATACACATCCGTCTTCCAACACTAAAGCTAGCAAAGGCGTTAGGGTTCTCCGGCAGCCGGGATGGATCGAGCCAGCGCTCAGGACTGAACTCGCTTCTGTCATGACCCCATATTGGATGATGATGGAGAGCATGAAATGCCAAAACGCACTTCCGACCAGCCAAAAGCGTGTAGTTTTCTGAAAATTTTCAGCGATATCTTACGTATTGAATCAAATTAATAGGTCAAAAAAATTTAAAAAGAAAGAAAAATATATTATTTTTTATTTTCATCGATCAATGTTAAGAAATCTATGTATAAGCTGACGTCTGAAAATGCAGCAGTGGAGTTTGTTGCGCCGTTTCTTCTCCACTAGCGCCTAGGAAGCGGTGGTAAACTTAAGGTAAACTTAGTATTAAGTAGTTTTTGACGTCAAAAAGATGTAATTACGGGGCACTATTTTGAAAAATAAAGAAATTGAAATTGAAATCATGGCGCTTGCAACTACGCCGAAATATCGGATACCTACTCAATAACACAAACGAACATGGTAAATAGGTACCTATCCGGACAACTATCATAATTATAATGTTTTTGTGGATATTGAGTCTACACACTCACTAAGTTTTACATCTTGGTCGAGCTGCCTGGAGCCTATCGGCACAGGGCTGTAAAGTCTCATGGTTTCCTTGATCACAGCCTCCAGGTACATCAGCTGAGATAGATCTTGTTTCGTCACGTCTCTGTCTCCATCGCCGAGAACTGCCCTTATTCTGAAGAATCATAATTTTATTATGAAATTAATTAAACTGTGTGTGTGTGTGTTTTTGTGTGTGCGTGCGTGTGTGTGTGTTGTGGGTGTGCATGTGAGTGTGTGGAGTATGCCCAGGCGTGGCAAGTGGGCAGCAAAGTGTACCTACCCTCGATGACGTGAAGCGGGGATGGGTTTTTATCGATATTATTTAACAATGAGGATTTAAAAATAATGTTTGTTCAATTGATCGAACTGTGTGATCAATTGGTCGCACTATGAGGATTTATAAATCAACATAGTTCAATCAATCGAACTATGTTGCCAGAAGGTAAATTCAACACTTACTCGGCAAAGACCTTTTCCTGAACCTCTGGATGTCTTCCCAGTAGTATCATAGTATACCTCAGGACATAAGCTGTTGTGTCCACGCCTCCAACGATCATAGTATCCATGTGCGCCCTGATTTCGTTATCATCCAACACATTTTTCTCAAACGTAAGTTCTAGCAAAGTGTCCATAACACTTTTGAATCTACCTAAAAAGTATGATGGTAAATCATGTAATTAGCACACAAGTGAAATTCACATTGGTACTGTTCGACTTCACCTGCCGATAACTCCATGAGATGTAGAGTCAGAAAGCAGTCGCATAAGCCAAATCAAAAGGAGAAAAAGGAGTGAGTGGACCTCAGAGCCTGAGCTAAAAGCTTCAGTTGTCACCGGGACCACGTGTTAATGATTATGATGGTTGAAAACATTGATTTCAAATTTCATTACTTTTTAAATTTTCCACCTCACCTGGCATTATAATATTAAGCTCAGCCCGAGCACCGCCCGCCATTTCTGATTTTCGTTTTTGAAGAATCTGTAATGTTAATTATATAAATCAATTTTTGAACGATATAAATAATTTCACCACATGACATAAACTCGAAAATTACTCTATAAGGACAACCCTTAGCAAGATGGACGGATGACCTGAAAAACGTACCTGAGGTATGGTTATACCTATCCACATTGGGAGAGGCTGATATCCAGAGAGCGCAGTATCGACATTTATCGTTACGACTTACATTACTTTTACATTATAAAAGTGTTATTGTCAAACGCACTAAGAAGCTTGAATCAGAAAAGTTAATATTATGGTCGTTAAGTTTTCTTAAATTTTCTAATGTCCTGCGCTACTTTCTTAACTTTTTCTTTCATAAGAACCTTCTCCTGACAATAACAAACACAATAAAAAAGAATTAGTGAAATCGGTCCAGCCGTTCACGCGTGATGCCGTGACCAAGGGAAATAGGGATTCATTTTTATATTTATATAGATATATAAGATAGATTACTGTACCTACATTATCCTTACCGTTTCAGATAATTGTTTCAATATTTTGATACAGCTATCCTGTGTCCTCTTGAGGGGACTAAAACGGAAGGCAAGAGAATTGTGCCACCACACTTTCATAATTCGTTCCACCAAGCTGTATGCATATACGTCCAAAGTTTCTGTATACTTCTTGTTCATCGATGAATCGAAATCAACTCCTAGGATTGTCACTGCAAAATGAAAAATAATTTACATTGAAATGAAAGTATTGAAATAGTAAAGCTCCGTAAACGTCGTTGATGTTGCGTGCCGCTTATGCCGCGTTGCTGCCACGACGATACTCATATTCCACAATTACTCGAATTATTAACGCATCCATGATGACGAAAAAGATTGAAATGCGATAAATATGTAACCTCAGACCAATAAAAAAGTATAGACGGAGTATTGGTCATTTTTTTTGAAGCCCACCAACATAAGATGATTCGATAATCTTATGACGGAATTATGACGGACGCTCGGTTTGGTAGTCTTTGGGTAGTCGGCCGAAGAGCTATTGTCAGCGAGTTACGTGTTTTGACTTATGCACAAGAAGCTTCACTTATTTCGTCGCTATTGTTCGCAATGGCTCCGTCTGTACTTTTTTATTGGTCTGAGTATAAGGGATGATAGCTGTTGTATTTTTGAATAGTCGAAATTTTATTTAAATGAAATTCTAATTCACTAAATTATATACTGTCTTCTATTACACTCCAGGTGTCTCATCTTCACATGCTCCCTTTTAATTGTCGTAAATTGTAGAAAGGGTATAAGACCTCCATATATTATTATAGACTGTTAGTAAATCATAACACAGCAATAACTGAACATTGCGCACTATGTAGTAGAAAGTACTAAATCGTCTTTTCTCAAATGTTAGCAAATTAGTCAAAGCAACTTACAAAAAGTGGTATCCAAGGCACTGCTCCTGACGCACTGCCAGTGGTCAAAAAACCCTTTCCCAGCCTGCGTATTCAGGTCCTCAATCAGTTTCCGGGACTGACTGTTGAAAACGCCCATAAATTGGTCTAGAACTATTTGGGCGAACGACGGTATAAGCAGCTTCCGATGTTTTTTCCATATCGGTACTAATGACATTTCAGAAAATACGAATATAAAACACAATAATATCTAAAATAAATAAAAGGGTATAGAAGATAAAGAAAGACTGAATAATTTTCTTAAGAAGTCTACACAATACATCACCCGCTGATATGAGTCGTCGATATATCTCATTTAAGTTGAAACAGTTTGTCGGCGGCCCGACATCAGTGTATACGTCACTCTATAGCTCAAGTGTCACGGACATGCCGCTGACTTGCCACAATAAAGGCTGTAGCAGAGAAGTAATATCTCGGAAGGAACGTGAACGTGACGTGCACGTGGCTGCCCCGTTGACAAAGAAATGGTGGTGTTAATGCGTACGAACCATGACAATGATTTAACGTGCTAGTGTTGCGAACAAGAAAAGATGAAGTTTAAACTTAAGTTAAATCGTCGGCAACGATATTTTTCACGCCCCGTACGTGCTACATGCCCGTCCCGTCAGTGTCTTCGTGGCATAATTATGCACTGCTGTATACATTTTGTATAAAACGATATTTCCAAAACTTCACGTTCCGTCCCGTCCATGTAAAAACCCGTCACGTATCCAGCGCCCTTAGTCGCTGCATCGCCGACATCAAGCCGCTGGGAGTTTAAAGTATCAGAGGTTTGGTGTGTAGACTCTCTACTGAAGTTTAACGCTACTAAAACAATAAACTTGCCTTGTGCAGTGAATAAGCCCTCGCCTACCCAAGGTTTTGCGAATTTGTAGAAATGGTCCTTTTCCAGACATGTGTTAGCTACCGTGAGCATGTCGTCGGGGTCTGACACAACTGGAATTCAGATTACAAGAACGAACTGTCTTTATCCATTATAGAGGCTTATAAGAAAAGTGTCAAAGAACAATTGTTTTTCCTGGTAAGGTGAGATGGCAGAACAATGGATTCCAACATCATAGTATTATCTTATCTTATCTTAATATATATAAATCTCGTGTCACAATGTTTGTCCTCAATGGACTCCTAAACAACTTAACCGATTATAATAAAATTCGCACACCATGTGCAGTTCGATCCAACTTGAGAGATAGGATAGTTTAAATCTCAAATTATAGTCGCAATTTTAATTTATTGCTAATTATTTGTCTGTACCCGGGCGAAGCCGGGTCGTGGGTTGCTAGTACTTTTATAGATTTAGCCGAATGGACTGCTACAACTAAAGCTGCCTAATAAAATGGTCATTTTGCACCATTGCTGACTCCATTTTTAAACCGGGTAAACTAGTTACTATCAACAAGGTTATTGCAATGTAGGGTAGGCATACAAAGGGCGACCTTATCGTTACACGCGATGTCTTCAGAGTTACCTCTTTTTTATCGTTACCATGGATACCACCCCCGTCGGTTATCGGAGGTAGCTATGTCGGGATCGAATCGACCAAAACCGCACGCCGTCTCGGGTCTTAATTACTGGGGTTTAAGGTTACCCAATAGGCATATCCTTTGCACCCCAGCTGACCCACCATCTACGATTTTAAGATATAAGAGAGAGATTTACTCTGAATACTATTTTACTCCGAACAATTTATTAACTATATTAACTTACCATACATTGTGCCAGGACCGAAGCGCCCAGATGCCACTCCACCCATAGAATTGACCTGGTCACCTATGCGGACGAAGCCGTCCCAAATATCTGAAAATATTAGTTACACAAAGTATGTACTGTAACAGATAACATAACAAAACTCATATAACTCACGCCTATATCCCCGAAGGGGTAGGCAGAGGTGCTAGCACCCACATTTGCCAGTTTATGTTTAGGTCCCAAAGTGATGGCGAGCCTATTGCCATTAACCGGGCACTTATAAACCTGCGATAAATACACACATAACTTCGAAAAGCATCGAAAAGTCATTGGTGTGTGCCATCGAACCCGAGACCTCGTCTCAGCAGTCCATTACCCAGACCACTTAGGCTACCGCGGCCTTTTTCAGATAATACAGTCGCCATAATTAAACGAGTTAATTTAAAAAGAAACTTTGGCAGACAAGCCCACCTGAAGGGGAGCGGTTACCGTGGCCTGCGGGCGTGTACAACTCCTATTCCCCCCCCCCCCTCGGGAGCCAATCAGGTTTTGTGCTTACCGCTGTTCGGCAACGTAAACGACAGCAGGTGCCCGACGAAGGGCCAGGCCCCAGGCAGCACCGGGGGCTCGTCCCACCTGGTGTGGTATTGCTTCCAAAGCAGATAGGTGGCGCAGGCGATACACAACAATACTATGGTTATCATGTTTTATTCTTTATTATTATTTACAGCTGAAAAATTTACAACAAATATAGTGTTCGTAACGAGAGACTGCAGACAAAATATATCGCGATCCGGTTGATAATATTGATGAAATTGATGTAAAATAATAATAACAACAACCCATTTATGTCCCACTGCTGGGCACGGGTCTCCTCTCCTCTAACGAGAGAGCTGAGAGGGTTTAGGCCTTGATCCACACACGCTGGCCTAATGTGGATCGGACATGTCCTTAGAATTTCTTCTAGGGCATATGGGTTTCCTCACAATGTCTTTCCTTCACTGTCAGTAGATGGTAGGTAAATCACGTGATTAGCACATATAAATTCCATAAAGTGAAATTCACATTGGTAAAGCGGACCCCAGACTCCGAAGTGAAAGCTTTGAATGCGACTGAGATTAACGCTAGGTTGAAGAAGATTGTTCGGCCGGATTCGAACTTTTATAACATCGCTTTTTTTGCTGTGCAATTTGTGACATGTTTGTGTGATTGATGTGCGAACGCGATATTATTCGTGTGCGAATAAACTGTTTATAAAAAGTAAGTACCTATTAAAAATATTTAATGCTCGTAGGTAAGGGGCAAATTTTAACAAACTCGTCCGCGGACCTGAAACCTCAAATGTTTCGCCTCTTGGCACTCGCCCTAGCCTGATGTTCGCAACAAGCACTTTCAATGTCTCCAATATCCGGAGGTGAAATAACTTACTCCGAAAAATAAAGAATACGTACTTGGCGAGCGCCGAGTTATGCCTTATGATCAGCTTATTTTATCCAACGTATTACGAAGAGAGTTGGATACGTGAGTGGGTAAAAAGGGAATATTATTATTTAAGAAATAGACACCGGGTAAATTTATTTTTCATCTTTTCCACCATGGAGCTATATTTAGATTCATGGAGATTCCAAATGTTAGCAATCGTCGACAAACTACTTCTCTAATCTATACTAATATTATAAAGAGGTAAAGTTTGTGTGTTTGTTAAATTGTAAGGGGTAATCTCGGGATCTCCTGAACCGATTTTACAAATTCTATCACCAATAGAAAGCCACGTCATTCGTGAGTATCATAGGCTATATACCTATTCTATTGGAAAACTGGAATTTACACCCGGGCGAAGTCGGGTCCCGGGTCGCTAGTGCGATATACAACTGTACGCAACGGTCTTATGGAAGTCTTTAGTTTCTCGTGCAATGAAACCCAGGTTCTGACGTCATTATGTGCGTTTTATACGATAACTCAGCTGTGAATAAAATTCCGAGATCTAGCATCAACGAAACACGTAATAGGTAAAGGCAGCTCTCGGTGACCACTGGATATACATATAATAAATAAATTATGAAAAAATATTTTTTAAGTTAAATAGTTTTAAATTGTATTGTCATCAGTACTAAAGACTTCTGCGAAATATCAGACCAATCAGACAACTGGAAGGGGTTCAAATTTCAGTTACTAGATTTGACCCAAACAAACAGGTCGAGTTAAATAAAACTGTATAAAATATATATAATACAAATCTTACTTCACTGTCCCGGTGTTACCTTGTTGTATTCAAACCCAATGCACCTTAAATTCTGAAAACTGGACTCCACAATCAAAGTTTATATTGGTTGCGGAAATGACTTAAATAAATGGAAATAATATGTGTAGGGGCACATTGTATGCCTTAGCAACTAAGTAATAATAAATGTGGTCATTCAGCAGAATTATCATCACGCTACACTGTTGTGGCTAGCGACTTACTTAGTACGTAAGCAAGTACTTAGAACGGCTACGCCGGAGTTAAGCTTTGCCAGAAGTCGAGGCCTCGAACTGTACGAACCGCAGCTTTGGTTCGTACAGTTCGAGGCCGCCACCGACAGTCAGAGGCTAGGGGACACATATATACTTGCATTATCTGATATAAGGTCGATCCTCAACTATTTTTAACGGTACAGTTCAAAATATCGCCGCCGAGACAGTAGTGGCAAGAGTAGTATTCGAAGGTTGGCTATCTCGTTTTGGCTGTCCTTCGAAGCTTACGAGCGACCAGAGCAGGCAATTCGAAAGTGATTTGTTTTAAACAATTCATGAAACTTAGGTTTAAATGACACTTCTAGAAATGTTTTACTATGAAGGTACTAAGAAATCACGAAGTGACCGCGTTATCAAGCCACCACTACGTTTTACTGAATAGGCATTTTACTCGATGATGTATGTTATGATGTTCGAGCGCGACACTTATTATACGTACGGCTCAGTAGTTAAAAGGCAACGAAGTAAGTAGAAGTAAGCAAGTTCAAAAGTTTGTATATTTCTTTATAGTTTTCTGTCACCGTATTCGGCCACCTCATCATCATCATCATCATTCGCTGAACCTTTTTCCCAACTACGTTGGGGTCGGCATTCCCCGTATTCGGCCACCAATCATATTTTTTTATACATTCTTCTTTTTTTTCTGTAGTCGTATAACTTACCTGTATTCAGGAACCTATATGTATTTATAATGTAGGTACTTATGCGTCGAAAAATAATTTATTTTTCTAAGTAACCGTATATAAGCATGTATAAAAGTGAATATAACCTTTGTGTACCTAATGAGATTGCGTCACATAGCGCATCATTGCATTAGACGATTTATACGCCCTATGTCAGATACGCAAAATGTCAGATGCGCATATTGTCAGAAAACGCAGAATGCCAGATAGGTACGCAAAAAGTCAGAAACGCCAAATGCCAAATACCTACGCAAAAAGTCAGAAGGAACGAAATATTGTGTTGGACGATTTCGACATATTAATGCTGCATACCTATACTTTCTTTACACACACATAAGTACTTATGTATTAACAAAAGAACGTAGCGCTGGCACTCAGTGTCCACCGAAGTCATTGGTCAACGAATGAATAATGGAAATATTTATTGTCGTTATAGTTGTGTTGTGTGCAGTTATGTTAATTTGGACTGTTTTATGCACTGTTTTACCAAAATAGCTCAATTATTCTCCAAAGCGGCAGCGGCGACGTTGTGACCTACGACGTCACAGGGTATTTCGGCGAGGTGGAGAGCGTTTTTGAGATTACCGCACCAAAATGGCTATATCTTCGTCATTTTTGATCCGATTGAAATATTTTTTTACAGCATTTATTGCTTTTTTAATGCCTCTAAATCTGCATACCATGCATGCATAAATCACCTAAAAAAGTGACTGATCCTCATCTTCTTATAATATATATATATATTATATAATATATATATAAATCTCGTGTCACAATGTTTGTCCTCAATGGACTCCTAAACCACTTAACCGATTATAATAAAATTCGCACACCATGTGCAGTTCGATCCAACTTGAGAGATAGGATAGTTTTTGAAACGGATTTCGACATCCACGCGGGTGGAGCCGCGGGCAACAGCTAGTTCTTTTATAAATTATGAGTTTTTTGTAGGCAAATAACATTGTTCTGATTTTATCTAACAAATCTATTACTAGAGTGTAATAAAACTATACATATGATAAAATAATAGGAAAGTCAAAGGGCGAAGCCGCGAGCGAAAGCTAGTAGTAAACAAAAAAAATGAAATTATAAATTTACTGAAAGAGCACTTCATTTTGATTTTAAAAACAATTTATACTACTGATCATATTAATAACATAGGTAACTGATGTAACTCACATAATAACTAATCATAATTTGTAGTGCAAGGGCTTCCCTCTTGGACTACAAAACTATTATCAGTTTTAGATCTCTAGACTACAGATTCATGACTACAGATTCTAGGCTATAGATTCATGACCAGACAAATTAAAATTTAAAAAAAAGAAATAATAAAAGCGTGCTCCTTCGTTGACCACATCGTCACATCTTAATATAATTATAAATCTCGTGTCACAATGTTTGTCCTCAATGGACTCCTAAACCACTTAACCGATTATAATAAAATTCGCACACCATGTGCAGTTCGATCCAACTTGAGAGATAGGATAGTTTTTGAAACGGATTTCGACATCCACGCGGGCGGAGCCAAGGGCAACAGCTAGTTAACTATAAAAAAAGCCTATGCCAACGCCAAAGTTGGTTATTTCGAATAGAATTATTTTCTATTTTCTACTGAAACTTCAATAAATATTTGTACATGAAATTTTATCAGGATTACTTATATTACCTACTTCATAATGTAGCCTATGCAACACAATAAAAGGCCTTTTTATTTTATTGTATTCATATTACTTCATGAAAAAATAAATGCATTTTCATTTTTAACACAACTTATAGGTACTTGTACCTAACACAAAAATAAATCATTCAGAACAAGGTTTTTTTAATTTTTTTCAATAATAATAAAGAACCAAATATGATAACCATAGTATTGTTGTGTATCGCCTGCGCCACCTATCTGCTTTGGAAGCAATACCACACCAGGTGGGACGAGCCCCCGCTGCTGCCTGGGGCTTGGCCCTTTGTCGGGCACCTGCTGTCGTTTGCTATGCCCAACAGCGGTAAGCACACAATTTCATCAGGTTTTTTAGCGTGTAAGGGAAAACAAAGACATAGTGAAGATGCATAAAAATTTGAGTGATATTTTCGATTAGCATGAAATTAAAAATAATTACATTTTCTTAGCGTTATTCACGCTTCATTGAGGCCAGCGTCTGTGGCGTAGCGGTAATGAACGCGGCCGCTGCGCAGGAGGCGCGGGTTCGATCCTCGATGCAAATATTTGTATACATGAATATGGGTATTTGCATTGGTCTGGTCGTGCCTCGGAGAGCACGTTAAGCCGTCGGTCCCGGTTGCCATACAAACATCTATGGCAGTCGTTACGGATATTTGGAGCCCTAAAAAGTCCAACAACAACGGTCTAGCTGCAATGCGTCGATATCGCCTAATGTGAACATTGGGTTGTGAAGGTCAGATGGCAGTCGCTTCACGGAAAATATCGAGGTCCAGCCAAATCCGCAGTTAAGACTGGTAAAGCGGACCCCAAACTCTGAGGTGAAAGCTTTGGATGTGACTCGGATTAACGCTAGGTTGAAGATTCACGCTCCAAGGTGTTAAAACAGCTAAATGAAATGATAATTTCAGATATTTGGGACACCTTTGTCCGCAAAGCTGAACAGGTCAATTCTGTGGGTGGAGTGGCAGCTGGGCGTTTCGGTCCTGGCACAATTTATGGTGAGTGAATTTAGTTATTTCTTGTTTGAAGGTCTAGCGGTCTTAACTAGGTACCTAATCTACCTAAGGCTAACTAGTGATTCCTCAATGATACATTTCACATTATACCTATCAGGTACATTTATTACGCGTACGCGGTCCTACCGCGGTAGCCTAGTGGTCTGGGTAATGGACTGCTGAGACGAGGTCTCGGGTTCGATCCCAGGTTCACCATGGCACACACCATTAGCCGGATCCACACCAAATGATCCATCTTGGATCGGCGATCCCGCGATCCGCGATCCAGGATCACGGAGCGGGATCGTGGATCGTGTTAGACCGATCCAATTTTGGAAACGTGCGATCCTAAAGATACGCTCCAAGCGATCCACACTGATCCGCCTATAGCACAGTTAAACTTTCGGTCGCTATGGAGTCACACGTGCAGCAACGATGTCGAATTGCTGTGGCAGCAACAACCTACAACCTACTTGGATCCATAAGCATAAGCATTTAAGTATGTTCCTTGTAAAGGGATATTAGACGACGACTTTCAAAATTTTTCATTATGTGTGATCGCGCGCTCCACACACAAACGTCTACACCGAGCGCGCCGAGAGGCTGAGGCGCCTGTGTGCTACTCACAAAAACCGACAACTGACGGATCACTCGCGGCAAGGAGCGAGCGCTCCTGAATCGCGCGAGGCAAGTCCACATCAAACGCTCCTGTGGAGCGCGCTCCTGCCGCCCGCGATCGGAGCGCGCTGGATCGTTTGGTGTGGATCCGGCTAATGACTTTTCGATGCTTTTCGAAGTTATGTGTGTATTTATCGCAGGTTTATAAGTACCCGGTTAATGGCAATAGGCTCGCCACCTATACATTGGGACCTAAACATAAACTGGCGAAATGTGCTAGCACCTCTGCCTACCCCTTCGGGGATATAGGCGTGGGTTTATGTTATGTTATTTTATTAAGTGATATCAAGAGATTTCAATTACAGTTGTATCAGACCCCGACGACATGCTCACGGTAGCAAATACATGTCTGGAGAAGGACGCTTACTACGAGTTCGCAAAACCTTGGGTAGGAGAGGGCTTATTCACTGCAAAAGGTAAGTTCATAGTTTTAGTTTAGCGTTGAACTTCAATGAAAAGAGAGTCTACAGACTCTCTCCTAGCGGCTTGATGTCAGCGGCCCGACGATTAATTGTGGCAACTTGTGGGCAGCATGTCCGCGACTTGCGTTTGCGCTCATTTGCCCATTGACACTCGCGTTATAAAGTGACGTGTCCACTGATGTAACTGATAATAACTATCATATCATACCACTACCAAGTGTTTCAACTTGAATGAGATGTGAATTCGACAACTCATATCAGCGGGTGATCTGTAGACTTCTTAAGGACACCATATAGTCTTTCTTTGTCTCCTGTACAGGAGTAGGACAGTCGATTACCTTGAAGACAAAAATGTCTGGCTTGAGCATGGTGCAGGCCCCTCCTAGAATGCTAAAGTGCTACAACTACAGAATGCTGTAGTTGTGGCATTTGCCTACTGCAATATAGTGATATTGTGGTAGACACGCGACCTTTTTTTTTTACTATATTTTGACATTTCTATATTTTGACATTTCAATTATTTTATTGTTTAACTTGGGTTAAAATTTATTATATCTTTTTTTATATTTAATTGATTTTAGATATGCTTTAAATTCATATTTCCTTTAATGTCATTAGTACCGGCATGGAAAAAACAACGCAAGCTGCTTACCCCGGCGTTTGGTCAAACTGTTCTAGACCAATTTATGGGCGTTTTCAACAGTCAGTCCCGGAAACTGATCAAGGAACTGAATATGGAAGTTGGGAAAGGGTTTTTTAACCACTGGAAGTGTATCAGGAGCAATGCCTTGGATACCACTTGTTGTAAGTTTTATATCAGCAATCAGTTTATCAGCATTCTAGAACCCATAACACAAGCTAGTTAAACTATGCTTACTTTGGGTCTAGAGGGCGCTGTGTAGAATGTCGTAGAATATTTATTTATTTATTTATTTATTTATATTAATTTACTTGCTATCAATGACATTGAGAAAAAATGAGTTAATTTTATACCGCGCAGTAATCGAATATTCTATATGAAGGTCTTATACCCTTGCTACAATTATGACCAAATAATAGGGAGCGTGTGATGATGGTATACGAAATAGCGTGATCTGTAGTGAGGTGCACTGTCAGAGTTTTCGAGAAAATACAAAAATTACGAATGACTGAATTCCGAATTTAGTTTGAATAAAATTTCGACTATTCAAAAACACGATATCCATCATTCCGAAAACCATATACCTAGGTGTACGTACTTTTGAAAAAGAAAGAAATATTTAAATTTTTAATTTGCGACCTTTCGACCAGATGCATATTTATCCAAATTATTCTTCATTTTGCAGTAACATTACTAGGAGTTGATTTCACTGACTCATTGGTGAAAAAAAAGTATATTGAAACGGTGGACTCTGTTTTATACAGCATGATGGAACGAGTTCTAAAAGTATGGTGGCATAGTTCTTTCACCTTCCGTTTTAGTCAACTCAAGAAGAAACAGGATAGCTATATCAAAATAATGAAACAATTATCTGAAACGGTAAGGATAATGTAGGTACAGTAAATAATAAATACCACACACCCTTCTATACTCCGTTAAATATAGCTTGATCTCTGTGACATATGTCAAACTGTGATTCCTAGGGTTGGAAAGTGACGATAGTAATTATCGATGTTACGAACTATTGTCGATGCTAATGTAACATATATTTGGGTTTAATATAAAAGCGTTATTAAATGAAACAAATACTTCAATATTATTATACGGCATATTTTACAAGTTTATGTCATGATGTGTAAAAATTACCTCAAAAATATTGGTCCAAAAATATCGCAGGTTTATTAGTGCCTCGGAGAGCACGTTAAGCCGTCGGTCCCGGTTGCCATACAAATATCTATGGCAGTCGTTACGGGTAATTGGAGCCCACGAAAGTCCAACCAGTCTAACTTGGAACTTTGATATCGCCATTGGTCATAATGACCATTGGTTGTGGAAGTCAGATGGCAGTCGCTCCACGGAAAATATCGAAGTTCAGCCGCATCACAGTTAGACTGGAAAGCCGACCCCAACTGAGTTGGGAAAAAGGTTAAGAGAATGATGATGTATGGTTCAAAAATTCATTACTATAATTATTAACATTACAGATTCTTCAAAAACGAAAGGCATTACTAGAGGGCGTTACTTGTACTGAGCTAAATATAATTCCAGGTGAGGTGGCAAATTGGTAATTAAATTAACGCCTACAAGATTAGCAACAGCAACATGCAATTTTAGTACTTTGTTGCTACAGCAATAACAGAAGTGCCTACATCAAAATCTGTGAAAATTTCAACTGCTTAGTTGACACAGCTCATGAGATATAGGATGATACACAAAACTATACTAATATTATAAAGAGGTAATGTTTGTGTGTATGTATATTTATTAAATTGTAAGGGATTACCCCTTACAATTTAATAAATATCGGAATCTACTGAACCGATTTTAAAAATTCTTTCACCAATAGAAAGCCACGTCATTCGTGAGTGTCATAGGCATATATTTTATTGGAAAACTAGAATTTACACCCGGGCGAAGCCGGGTCCCGGGTCGCTAGTATTAATTATTTTGATAACCGTAATTAAACTTTACAGGCACCGGATTCAAAAGTGTCATGGACCTTTTGCTAGAACCTACGTTTGAGAAAAATATGATGGATGATGACGAAATCACGGCGCAAATGGATACTATGATCTCTGCAGGTGTGGACACAACAGCTTATGTCCTGAGGTATACTATGATACTACTGGGAACACATCCAGAGGTTCAAGAAAAGGTCTTTGCCGAGTAAGTGTTGGATTTACTTTCTGATATATAAATCCTCATAGTGCGACAACGATCAATTGAACACACAGTTCGATCAATCGAATAAAAACATTATTTTTAAATCCTCATTGTTCGATAAAAACCCATCCTCGCTTCACGTCATCGAGACCTTCGCTGCCCACTTGCCACGCCTGGGCATACTCCACACACTCACACGCACACCCACAACTCGCACACACAAACACACACACACACACAGTTTAATTAATTTAATAATTATGATCCTTCAGAATAGGGGCAGTTCTCGGCGAAGGAGACACAGACGTGACGAAACAAGATCTAACTCAGCTGGTGTACCTGGAGGCTGTGATCAAGGAGACCATGAGACTTTACAACCCTGTACCAATAGTCTCTAGGCAGCTCGACCAAGATGTAAAACTTAGTGAGTGTGTATTTTTATTTTGCCCTCGCCCCAATTATTTGGGGTCGGCGCAACATGTCATTCTCCATACATTCCTGTCAGATGTCATCTCCTCAGTCACTCTCTTCCTTTCCATATCTTCTTTCACGCATTCCATCCCCATCACGTTAGTACGGGTAATTTTTAATTCCTGTTCTAATAACTTTCAACTTTAGTAGTAAGAACGATGATTAAATACCTATTACCAATGTTACTACTAGTAGTAAGTTAAGTAGTAACACGGGCAATAAACGCATTGTTGGACATTCAATAAGTAAATGTTTGACAGATTATCTATGTGCGGCATAGTTGTTTGATTGTCTTGTCTTAACTGTGGTCGCGTAAAAAAAAAATAAAAAAAAAATCACGTTCAACAGTGCTGCTGTTGTTATATATATTTTTTACTTTTGTTTTGAATATTGTTTCGGATTTCCTTTATTTATACGTGTGCATGTTGTGTCATCCGCAATAAAAAAACATTTTCTTTCTTTCTATTATATTAATTTCACGCCTTATACATTTCTTCATATTTTCCTTAGTAATAAAGTGAATGTGAGAGGAGAGGATTGAACGGTTTCTTGCAAATTTACAGAAAACTACACGCTTTTGGCTGGTCGGAAATGCTTTTTGTCCTTATATGCTCTCCATCATCATCCAATATGGGGTGCTGACCGAAACGAATTCAGTCCTGAACGCTGGCTCGATCCATCCCGGCTACCAGAGAACCCTAACGCATTTGCTGGCTTTAGTATTGGAAGAAGGATGTGTATAGGTATGCTAAGTTTTTAAATTATACGTTAATTAAATGTATTAAATTATAGGTACTTATTTAAAATCATTTTTAGGGATGGAACCGTTGGAAGGGAAAAAATAGGGAAAATTCATTGAATTTTTATAATTTTTAGTTGCGTGCGAATTCACCAGCGTGGATTTAGATTCTTCAAAAATTTTTTTTACGCGGAAAACTAATTATTTTTTTGAAAATAAACTGGCCTACATTACGCATTATAAAATTGCCTATTTGCCACCGAATTAAAAAAATAAACGTTCTCCTTCAAACAGACGACATAGAAACGAAGAAACAAAAAATCAAAAGGATTTTTTTTTGTTATAGATATACATAGGACTTGATATAAAACCTGTTATTTTAATATTACAAACAGACACTTCAATTTTGTTCATTTATATTTGTATAGATGTAGGTATATAATAAAATATAGAATGTGTATAGAATAAAGGATTTATTACTTAATTCGTCAAGCGAAAAGAAAGTTTCAGTTCGTCAAGCGTGTTTTTTCCCTACGTTTTGGTTCTGATTTTCTGATAGAGATGATTATTGTGTTAATTTTAATAATTTTGTACAGCAAAATCGTTCGCCTTAATGACAATGAAGACGACTCTTGCGCACGTGGTGCGCCGGTACCGCATCACTGGAGAAGACTCACCGCTGAAGTTCAAGTACGAACTGTTTCTCCAACCCGTTCAGGGATATCTTATAAGCTTAGAGAGGAGGACTTAGCCAACAACTTCAAACACAATTTTTAGAGACCAATATTATGATGTTATTACGAAATATCTGTGTTCAATATTGTAACAAAAATAATGGTACAGAGTATTTCATTGCATTTAAATGTATATTAACAAAATAGGTTTATTCCAACTAGTCCTACTAACAGTTCGATGATCACAGTTTGGAAAAAAATATTCCAAGTAGTTAGATCGTGTTTGACAATCGAACTGTTGGGACAAAAATATTCCAAGTAGTTAGATTATTAATTTGTAATAAGAAGAAAATTGCATTTTTTAAATTTATTTTTTGTTTTTATTGAACTTATCTACTACCTATCCATTCTATTTACGGCCGACACACCTTCACACAGTTTTCTAACACTGGTGTGATGATGAGGAAATCTGCTATCAAATCCTGCATCTCCTACTACTTTCTCGTGTAAGTCTATTACCGAAATTACTTATTATATTAGAGAGAAATATTTATTTCTAAAAACCTAAGTCCAGTTTAACTAATTGGAATATTTTAGTCCTAACAGTTCGATTGTCAAACACAATCTAACTACGTGGAAAAATTTCGTCGAAATTGTTCGATCATCGAACTGTTAGTAGGACTAGTTGGAATAAACCTAACAAAACTATGTCTCTGAACTTAGAGAGGTTATTAATATCGGCAAATAATATGTAGGTAGAAAAGAAAGAAAGAAAGTAAGAAAGAAAACGAAACGAAACACGCGAAATACGCGAAATGCAGTCAACAGCGCATCAATAGAGCTCCCAGTCCCGAAATGCAGCCCCTCGATAGCGTTAGCATACAAACACAAATAATTTCGATCTTTACCTAAATATCTGTATTATTAATTGCTTGTGAGATCAGTTGGTACACTTAACTGCACCATTTGTAACAATGGCGAATCGCAATACTAATGATTATTGCGTAGCCGGATGTCGAAATAAATACAAAAAAAATCTAAGTGATCTTTTTTACATTACCTATCAAAAGACTGAAATAATAATTTCAAACGTTTAGTGCGATTAAAACAATCGCAGTATTATTTAATTTTCTGACAAAGAGATAACCCTTGTGATTGGTCGACCTAATCGTTTTTATTCCTTAGCGATTTAGACTTTTGACACTTGTCTACGGGCCCTGGGCTTGTAGATAAATATTGACATTCTATCAGTTGAATCGTTTCGAATTGATTTCGTAAAGTCCAGAATGTATGGGACTGTGACTAGAAGACTGTAAAATGTATGAATATAATGTGACTTTATCTAGGCCCCCTGGAGCTATGAGAGGGAGGGGGTGTCACTTACTGTTGCAAGATGTGACAAGGGTTTGTAGGGGCGATCTACGGAAACATGACAAAATTGCAACTAATCAAATAATTTTGCGAAATGTTTCTCGTTAATTTATTAAGTTTTACTTTTTATGTAGATACCTAATGGAAATTATTATAAGTTGTTGGTTATTAAAAATTTTAACTGGTTCAATTGAGTTTTATTATTATTATCTCTTCTTCTTCAACCTAGCGTTAATCCCAGTCGTATTCAAAGCTTTCACCTCGGAGTCTGGGGTCCGCTTTACAAGTCTTAAAAGTGCGGATTTGGCTGGACCTCGATATTTTCCGTGAAGCGACTGCCATCGGACCTTCACAACCCAATGGTGACATTAGGCGATGTCAAAGCATTGCAGCTAGACCGTTGTTGTTGGACATTTAGGGCTCCAACTGTTCGTAACGACTGCCATAGATGTTTGTATGGCAATCGGGACCGACGGCTTAACGTACTCTCCGAGGCACGACCAGGCCAGTAGTATTTTATTATTATTATCAATACTAAGTACTATAAAGCTGAAGAGTTTGTTTGTTTGTGTTTAACGTGTTATTCTCAGAAAAAGCCTGGTTTGATTTAACATTTAGTCGACATGTCACATGTACCTTCTTCTTTTAGTTGGGGGTCGGAAGCAAAACGCAGAAATTGGTCGCCATATCTATTCACCCGCTCCGGTTCGTTCCTAGTGGAAAGGATGGCTATCACAATATTTGCAATTCAGGGAGACAACGCTGTTAGCATTGTGGGCACCTTTGCCCCAGGAATGATACAGGGTGAACTATTTGATGTGACTTACTTTATCAAGATTTTATTGTGTGACAATTATAAAGTAAGGAAAATACTGTTCGCAATATTTTTCCGCACCCTGAGACGATATTTCCCTTGTAGTGCGATAAGAGGTCTTTAGACCTCTCACATATTTTTTGAGTAATTCTAGTTACAAATGAGTAGAACAACACAATTATATATTTATCTCTCTTTTATGTTTAGAAACCTACTAGCTACGATCTTCGCACTAGACGGAGATCACTGTATTTTTCCGCGCACCTAGCAAAGGTACACGTAAGGGGTTTTAAGACCTCCTAACGCAGCGAACGTGTAAAACTATATTTTTTCGTGCGTTTATTTCTTTAATCGCATCAAAAAAATTGCCGACTAGAATAACGTCATTTTCATGAAGTGCTCACTCTTTACAAAAGAAATAATTATGCCAAAATTGTTTTTATAAAAAAACGAAGCAAATCAAAATGGAACATACTGAACCAGCGCTCAAATAAAAAAAGAATCATCAAAATCTGTTCACCCAGGCGAAAGTTTTGGGGTAACAAACATAAAGTAATTACAGCTGCATTGAAAACATTCTCCTTTTTTGAAGACGGCTAAAATAATAGGTAAGATTTCTAAGTCAGTTTATATACAGAAAACCTATGTCTATGGACATAACAGTAGTCCGTAGGTATACCCATCAAAACTCGTTCAGTAATTTTCATCGCGAAGAAACAGACAATAAATTTAAAAAAATATTTTTGTGTTTAGAATCATTCATATACCATATCCAAGTTTTTTTTTAAATATCTCCGAAGTCTCCCATTACTGTCCCAGTTAAAACACACCCTGTATACTTAATTAGCGAAGTGATGACATCAACAAGTCATAACGTTTGGCATAATAATGACACAACATGAATTGAATAGAATACATAAATTGTTGTCTACTAGTTAACAGCAAGGTCACATAAGTTTGTCTTATATAAGTAGGTACTTGTAATTTCGGTATGTCCGTTCATTTGTCTACAGACTAGTCCGAGACCTACTTTCCCTTCCCTTCCCTTTAGGGTAGGCAGCGCGTGTGTGACACCTTTAGCGTTGCACACGTCCATAGGCCACGGTGACCGCTTCCCATCAGGTGGGCCGTTTGCTTGACTGCCACGTGGTATAAAAAAAAAACTTTTTTTTCGTACGGTAATCCCCTCGGATTCGAACCAACTAAAACTGCAAGCCGTTTCGTGTCTCAATTACTCTCAATTACTGGGGTACAAGATTACCTGATAGGTCTTTCCCTCGCACTCCAGCTGACCCCGGGTCATCTAAGGTTTTAAGATGGCCCTCTCGACCCCCTAGAGGGGAGCTGGCAGAGCATCGCAGTGGGCGCCGTCTTGTCACCCCTCCATCGGCGCTCAGAGAACCCGCGGAAATTTCCGGTTCTGAGGGGGACAGCTCCCCTCAGAACCGGAAATTTACGCGGGTAGAGTCACGGGCATCAGCAAATGATGAATACATTAATTACAGTGTAACCTCATTAATCTATTCAAATAAAATTCATGTAATTAAATATCAAATTCACCAATCTCTAATTCCCCCTGCGGACCGCTGTATCGTGCCGTATGAGAGCATTACTGGGTCTCAGTGTTTCTGCACGCCTCTAAAAGAGGTACGTACCTACTTACTAAAATTAGAACTTTAAAGAACATAATTATCAACTTCTTATGTTATGTGGAAGTGTTGGAATACCCATTCTTTTCTTTCTATTTATTGAAAAACCTCATAACATGTTGCGGAACCAAATGTAATGAAGCGAGTATATTCCGCACTTTGCCATTTTACTCAGGGAGAGAGATGGGGAGCTATGTATCGTGTATAGCGTCATCTCTCTCCCTGAGTTGACCTGCCTCACATTGGGATTGCTATATAGGAGCTAATAGTAAGGCCCCAGTACTATGTATATTGGATCATAAGGAGGCACATTAATAACAGTGCTGAAACCTATCGAGATTGCGCAGGGCGCAATATAAATTAGTACTTTTGAGCCGAGACTCTTTTCTACTTCCCAACTTTATAAGCTGTAACCCTAGGCGCACACTTGGCGACAGGCGACATCGACAGCTCGGCGTTTAGACGCGACGACATGTTGCGGCCGACAATTACATAGCGCCACTAGACGCGGTGACTCCCCTAGCTTGCCGTTGCGACTCCGCGTCTCTGACGCCAAGTGTGCGAAGCTTAAAACAAAATATATGCAATTCTTTGAATAATTCAAAAAAGGCCGCTTTTTATCAAAGCAGAATTCTCACCCTGCATAGACAGTTGACGTGTGACCCTCAAATTCAAAATAAGAAAAGAAACTAATGCATTATGTGAACGATGAATGATTTAATCGCGCTGCCATCGCGTAAACACTGATTTCGGTGGTGCTTGTTACTATTTTTAATTAATGCATAGTTTGTGAATTTATTAACCAGACTTTTGTTTAATATTACATCTGAATATGTAAACATCCAGTGCGAATATTATCTCCAATAAATATCGCGGCTTAAAACATTTTTGTGACAAAATTGTACCGAGGAGTGACTATAATTAACCACAAGAAAATTCAATAAATTAGTGATTCAAGTGACACAAAATATTGTTGTGGTGCGTATTTCACACGTATCGAGCAAGTGCTGAGCTTGTACATGGCTATTTTTCAAACTATCATAAATATTAGCATAACTGTGAACGTTGGTGAAATATTTTATTTGAATGTTGACACTGCATTACCTACCTACGGTCGATAATAACAGTGACGTCTCACAAGAAGTTTGACATCGTGACATCTAGTGGTAAATAGCAGAACTAAGAACATTGAATACTGCACTTGCGACGAATGCGATACCAAGATTCACTTATTTCTGTTAAGTGACCGTGGTCTAGTGGTTAAGTACTGTGTTTCAATAGCGCGGTGTGGCTCGGGATCGGATCCGACATTTGTGTGCTCTTTTTGTGATTTGTCTGAATAATATTCAACATAAAAATGGCATCTAAAGGCAAATTACCAAAAACAAAAAGTACAACTGGTGACCGCAAACTTACTACAATCAAGTCTACCAAGACCAAACGAGACTCGGGTAACGTGGACACAAATAATATAACAGTAAGGAAAAAACAAAATTCCCCAAAAACCTGCTCACCAGTGGATAAAACTATTCCGAGTGCTAATTTAATCGCACCATCACCATCCATCTCACCGACACTGCGCCCACAAAATTCAAATATTGATAGCGACTTGGAGGATGATTCCTTCAATATGATCAATATACTATCAAAAAGCGTAGATTACATAGAGGGCACCTCACCTGACATAAATACACTACAGGACATGAAGGAAACAATATCGCAACTTACTTGCCAACTTAATAGTACGCAAAATGAATTAGAAAACAGCATCTTGGAAAAAAGCGATCTTCAGAATCAAAACAGTAGATTAATAACAGAAAATAAATTACTGAAATCCCTCTGTCAATCTTCTTCAATAGAAAGTAGGGTGTTAACAAGTGGCAAGAAAATTAATAAGAGACACTCAATGTTGAATAGCCTACCAGGAACGCCTGCTTCTGCGCCTGGTACACGAATTAATGTTCTGGAACAAGATTTTAAAATAAAAAACCTACAACTTAAAATTGAAGAACTGCAGAAACTAGTCAAGACTTATGAGAACGATATCACAAAACTTAAAAATCGGTTCCATACTGTATCACGAACTGGAGACACATCATGTACAGAATCCGCAAACCTGATGCAATCAAAAAGGAGAGTTATTATCATCTCCGATGGACAAGGCAGTGGGCTGCGACATCAACTCCAATACCTACTTGGATACTACAGTTATGTAAAACGGAAGTTATAGAATTTTCATTATCTGATCACACTGCTCAGCTGTTACAGTGCCCTATACACCACAAATGCTTAATTAAATATTGGTGCGTATTACAAAGGGATTATGCTAAAGAAAATATGGAAAGATTTCGGGAATGTCTTAAAAACATATCATTTTCTGATGTTTATCACACGGAGGATCCTAACGTAGCGTATAATCTATTTATAGAAAAATTCGTTATGTTTTATGATTTATATTTTCCCTCCAGACTTCTGAAAATACCTGTCAATAAGAGGCCTAAATGGATATCACGTGGAATCAAAATCTGTAGCCAGAAAAAAAGGCAATTACTTTGGGAGTTGCGATGCAAGCGTACTAAAATTAATAAAATAAATTATATTAACTACACAAAGCGCTACAAGAAAATTATAGGGTTAACTAAAAAAGCACAGAATAATAACCGTATACAAAAATCACAGAATAAAACTAAAACTACATGGCAAATAATTCAAAACTCTAAACTAAACCTCCCCAGAAATACAATTCATAAAATTAGTGTTGACAATTTAAGTATTACTCAACCAGAAGTTATTGCAAATGAATTCAATGATTATTTCATTGATAAAATAGTGCCAATAACAAAGACAGATAATAGAGTTACGTCACATATAGACCGTAGGAATAATTCTATGTTTATGCCCCCAAGCTTACCAATAGATATACTAAATATTATTAAGAATCTTAAAAATACTAATAGCGTAGGTAGTGACGAAATATCAACAAAAGTCATAAAATTTACCGGTGACTTAATTTGTAACCATTTAAGTCATATTTTGAATTTATGTATAACATATGGTGTCTTCCCAGATAAATTAAAATTGACAATTGTGAAGCCACTATTTAAAAAAGAAAATAAAGAATTAATGCATAATTATAGACCTATAGCTCTTACTTCTGTTATGTCGAAAATCTTTGAAAAGTTTATAAATCAGAATGTTTACTCTTATCTTGAAAGAAACGACATTATATGCAGCGAACAAAATGGTTTCAGGAAAGGCAAGACCATAAATATGGCTATATATAATTTCTTGAACATAATTATAAAAAATGTGGACAAAAGAAATTCAGTATCAGCAATATATTGCGATATGACGCAAGCATTTGATTATGTGGATCATAAGATCTTGCTGACGAAACTGGAGGCGTATGGTATCAGGGGAAATATTTTAAATTTACTAGAATCATATATTTCTAATAGGAAGCAAAAAGTAATAATCACAAGAATGGATTCTGATACGAATATTGAAACAATGTACGCGTCTAAGGAGCGTGACATATTGTTTGGAGTGCCCCAGGGTAGTGTATTGGGACCTTTATTATTTATTATATACATTAATGACTTTCCTAAAATGACGAACCATCATATGACACTTTTTGCCGATGACAGCACATTAGCAATAGAATGTAAGGAACTTGACGAATATGAATCTGAAATAAACAACTCTCTGGGTTTGATGATAACATGGTTAAATGATAATAATTTGAGAATTAATTTGAATAAAACAAAAATTATGCACTTTAGTCAAAGGCGGGTATTGACATCCAATATAAATATTAATTATGATAGTAATGTAATAGACGAGTGTCAACAAATTAAGTTTTTGGGTATTATTATTGATCGACAACTCAATTGGAGAGCGCATATTGAAGAGCTGTGTAAGAAAATCAGTAGTGCCTCATATGCACTGTACAAACTTGCCCCGACAGTTAGTACAGACACACTGCTCACCGCATACCATGGACTTGTAGCATCAATATTAAGGTACGGGGTAATATTTTGGGGTCACTCTACTGACAGAGAGGCTGCGTTTAAAATGCAAAAAAAGTGCATAAGGGTAATGTTTGGACTTCAATTCACTGACAGCTGTAGGCCCTTTTTCATCAAGCATGGAATTCTAACATTACCGTCACTGTATATTTTGGAGATTGCACTATTCGTAAAACAGAACGCACACTTGTTTCCACGGCTTTCGAGTGGTGTACAACGTAGCAGGCGCGATGATTATAGGCTCCGCATACAGAGTGCTAAAACAGCACTTATGTGGAAAAGTATGTTTTGTTTAGCCCCTAAAATTTATAATAAAATACCTAATTCTCTTAAAGATCTAAGTTATGATTTATTTAGAAAGGCTTTAAAGGACATACTAATTTTAAATTGTTATTATGATATTGATGATTTTTTAAATGATAAAAATTTATAATGTTGACATAATCATGTAATAATTTTAATGGAATTTGAATTGTAATTGACATTATTTTATTTTATTTTTGACATTGTGTGATTTATTATTTTTGAATCATTTAAACTAAGCGCGTGTACCTAACTTATAATTTTGATTCTCAAATCTATTTAATTTGTACGCCAAAAATGGCAGAATATGCGGCACACTCACATGTTAACCATGTAATTTATTAACTGTAATAACCATATTCACAAATAAAGATATTATTATATTATTATTATTATTTAGGAAATTTCAGGAAGAATTTTTAAACAAAATTTATTATCAACTTCTTGGGACCGTTCGGGGTACTTTAACGTAGCGTGCGTGGCCCAGAACCTTCATGCGGTGCTCCCTGCCCTCTCACTTGCAGGGGATACATTGCTGTCTGCGTACAAATCACTGTAGAGGGCTACTTGGAGGCTCTTCATGGGTCCCTATAACACGCAGCAAAGAGCAGGCAAGGGGCAGGTAAGTTCTCTAAGCCCAGGGTTGACAGTAGGGCTATTTGTCACTTTACCGGCCAACCCAGTGCGGCGGCTCGATGCTAGCTTATTAAGCGTATCACGTCACAATCCATAACATTTTTCTTTTTAAAATTAGAATAACTTTTTTTTCATCAGAGTAACGCCATGGGAGTTTCTGAAGTGGAGGAGCCGAAGCTGCCGCGTTTCTATGCGGGCAGGGAGCTTCTCATCACCGGCGCTACGGGCTTCATGGGGAAGGTTTGAGACATTGACGTTAGCTGCTAGCTCATCGTGTTAATGGCATACTAGCAGTGCCACTGGGCATTTATAGGATGCAACATAAAGGAGCATAAGCTTGAATGATGGATATAGTCCCTAGTTTTATAAAATTTTAATGATAACAAGGCTACTCGTTCTGATATTCCATTTATGGCCTCGTCGTTATTCCAAATGGATAACGCGGCGTCGACGTGACCCTCAATCTTGCTCCCATCCGTACTACATAGATGCGTACTACGATTTGGTTTGTGCGTTGATTTGTGAACTCCAGGTTCATATGCTCCGTGGGGCGAGGTGTCTCAATAGCTGGAACTATTCGTTCGATCTCCCTGTCCCCCAACCATGACTGGAGCACCCCTCGATTGGCTTCGTACGACGAGGCCACCTCATGAAATCTGAAGTAGAACGATAGTTTTGAAGTAGTTTAGTTGGTCTTCGATAGATAGTGCTAGATATTATGTTAGTGGAATATGATAAACACTCCAACTTGTTCAGGTGCTGATAGAACGCCTACTGTCAACATGTCCAGAGGTAGGGAGACTGCACTTGCTGGTGCGAGAAAAGCGAGGAAAATCTCCGGAGCAGAGACTCGCACAGCTGAAGCAGTCACAGGTACATATACTGAGGTCCTGTTTTTGTCGCTTCTTGTCGTTTATAGGAGCCACCACCCTGGCTAGACGAGTTGGTAAAGGGTTTATTCGAGATTGCCTGCTTATAGGCCGCTGTCGCCAGAATATCAACCAGAAGCAGTAAGGTCTACCTCTAGGGAAGGGGATAGACACCGCTTGCGTAGGTTGCAGTAGGAGGAGGTCTTTAAGTACAACACTCTTTTTGCCCTTGCAGGTATTCAATAACATTCGCTTTCGCTGTCCATCTCAGCTCGACAAGTTGGTGGCAGTGCCTGGTGACGTCACGGAGCCGCTACTTGGACTTGATGATAATGCCATTGGAGCACTTAGACAGGTATATAATCAACATCTACCTGCATCATAGTGTATACCAGGCTTGCAGAAGTTGATAATCTTCTCTTTTACAGGTTTCGGTAGTGTTCCACAACGCGGCCACCATCAAGTTCATGGAACCCCTGCGCTGCGCTGTTTCCCAAAATGTTCTGTCAGCAATCAACGTGATGGATGCTTGCGATAAGCTGCCCATGCTTGAAGTGAGTCCGTTCTATCAAATGCTAGCTGCACCTGTGACTTCATCCGCCTAGGCTTTAGATTTGTCTTTTTTTCGGCACCCTACTTCTTTTTCTTAAAGTAGCTAATGTTGTGCCTTATAATATATTTGGTACCGAAAATCAGCTCAATCGTTCTAGAGATTACCTCATTCAAGCAAACAGACAGAAAGAGGGAGAATCACACGACCTCTGACTTAGCAGTCGAACGCTCTACCTCTAAGCTTTAAACCTATTCAAGATATTCCGTATGCCGATAGCATTATAAAATTTATTGGCGCAGGCGCTGGTGCACGTGTCCACCGCGTTCACCAACTTTGAGCTCCCTCACATCGAAGAGCGCGTGTACCAGGCACCCATGAAGCTTCAAGATGTGCTCGCATTGCTGAAGGATACTCCCGAACTTGATGAGAAGCTAACGCTAAGGTACCAACATACAGTTGGGGTGCGTGGGCTGGTACCTCTACACTGTGCACCTTGGGCAACGGAGATGCCTTCCACTGGCACGGGAGACGCTTTCACATGCTGCTAATTACGTCCGTAGCGACAGTGGCCCTGTACAGGGCTGCTCGGTGACTAACACGTTACTTCTTCTTCTTCAACCGAGCGTTAGTCCCAGTCGCATCCAAAGCTTTCACCTCGGAGTCTGGGGTCCGCTTTACCAGTCTTAACTGCGGATTTGGCTGGACCTCGATATTTTCCGTGAAGCGACTGCCATCTGACCTTCACAACCCAACGGTGACGTTAGGCGATAACGAAGCGCTCGCATGTTACATTCTTGTTAACAAGTGTATTTTTTTATGTTTCAGGCTTATTCACCCCAAGCCCAATACGTACGTGTTCACGAAGGCTCTGGCGGAGGTTGAAGTGGCGCAGAGGCAACACCGGAACTACTCCGTCACCATATTCAGACCTTCTATTGGTTAGAATTACTTTCATAAAATCATGTTTTTGCTACAGCTGTACTATTTGGATTGCGATACATAATATTGACTGTCTCCAGTCTCTTAAAACGAATACTATACGCTTACTACTCGAATGTGATTTCGAGCTCACTCTACAGTCGTTGATAATGATATGTTTCCAGTGATATCTGCCCATCGAGCTCCCTTCCCCGGCTGGATAGAAGGCTTCGCGGGAGCATCAGGTATCATAGTCGGCATAGGCCAGGGTGTGCTGCGGGTCCTCAATATAAACAAGAAAGCCAGGGGTGACATGGTGCCGGTTGATGTGGCCATTGACAACATGATTGCCGTGGGCTGGGAGACTGCTACTGATAAGTAAGCAGCAAAAATTGCCTTACACAATCACTCACTTAATGACTCTCAAATTTTAAAATATATGCGTTCCTAGTAACTAAGTATCAAAGTCAAAGTAAAAGTCAAAGTCAAAGTCAAAGCCAAAATTATTTATTCTGTATAGAAAATTAGGTATTTGCGGCACATACAAAATAGGTATAATATATATTGTATTCTACGAGTAGGTATACATAATTATCTATATTAATAAAAACCTAACGCGGTGAAAACTGTACATACACCAAAAGTTATATAATAAATAATAATAAATAATTTATTTCCAAAAAACAATTTTAACATTTTGAAAGAGCTTCCCATTGGCCCCACACTAGGCAAGCCTGTCCGGTACCGTGACGTTTGCCTTATTCAGTTTCAGTGCTCGGTCATCAAGACAAGTTTAATGGAAACACATTTACAAAAGTTAGAAAAAGGAGGAAATAGGGTATTAAATGTATTTATGTGATGTATAAGTGTATGTATATTATATATCTATATTGTGTGATATATATGTATGTATATGTATATAAATGCAAATGCTGGGCAAGTAACATAAATGTACTTCACAAACTTCGCACATTACTACCAACAGACATTCAACTTAGTGCAGTAGAAGAGTTTCCGTAGCCTCGTATGTCAGTGAAGCCAGCCACTTTGTAACTACCATTTTCGCCTCTTTTAGTGAGCAGTGTTTGACGTCACAGGACTTGGTTACCTTATTATACCTATATATAATACTCTATGTGTGGGCCAAACCGTTCGCCAAATGTCGTATTTACTTTAGGTACCGTTACTCTATACACCCGGAGTTTAAGTAGTTGGCCATAATTTTCGCTGTTTATAACTGTTCTATGGGCTTTAAGAAACGTTCTCAGTATAAACAGTTGTCGTACGGTAGGCAGCCCGCTGTCCCTGTAGAGCTGTGTTGTGGGATACCTAGTGGGCTTCTGGTACATGGCTTTCAGTACTGCGCGCTGGGCTCTTTCCAGTTGCATGAGGAAGGTCTTTTGAGCAGAGCCCCAGCTTCTTATACAATACATCATAAGCGATTGACTCAGGGCAAAATAAACCGATTTCAGGACGTCAGTTGCCGCTGAAGAACGCAGTAGTTTCATTATGTTTGCTGTTTTCCTCACTCGGTTTGACAAAACGATGATGTGTTCTTTAAAGTCCAGGTTTTCGTCAATAATTACGCCAAGGTATTTAATGCTAGCTGTCCTCTGGATGAAATCACATTTGCAGTTTTTCATCTCTTTGCAGTAGTGTAATGTGATGCCAAGAGATGTACTAGGGGCCGATGCAGCTGTTTTATGAAAGCATACAAATTTAGTTTTGTTGGTATTCAGTGTCAGTAAATTATAACGCAACCATGTTGACACTTGCGCCAGGCCCGACTCGGCTTTCAAAAACGCCTCAACCCAACTTGCGCCATCAAATATAACAACAGTGTCATCGGCATAGCATATTATATTTGCGTTAACTGCCTCGTGAATATCATCTATATACATTATAAAGAGCGTTGGGCCAAGCACGCTACCCTGTGGGACTCCAAAGTCGTTTGTATGTAGATCGCTTATAGAGTTACCCACTTTAACACACTGCTTCCTTTCCGACAAATAACTCTCAAACCATTTCAACGCTATACCACGTATGCCAAATTTCTTTTCCAATTTCGCTAAAAGGATCGGTACTGAAATAGTATCAAACTTATATAACTTATATACTTTTTTATACTACTGAGGTGGCAGATAAGCACACGGTCCATCTGATGGGAAGCGATCACCGTGCCACCACGTGTGCAACACCAGGGGTTGCGCTGCCGACCTTGGAGGGGAGGGGTTGGCGAGTTTGGGGGGTGGGTTGGAGGAAGCGATGGAGGATTGGGGGATGGACTTACCGCCGGGAACACAACACTTAGGTACTTACTATAAAACTTATTTTTAAAGTTTTTTAAAATTAATAACTTATTCTATTATTTTATACTTGACAACTACAGGCCGGTGGAGCCCCGCGTGTACTACTGCGGCTCACAGGACAACCCGCTTCTCTGGATTGAAGCCCGCGACGAGGCGCTACGCACCGGTCTGCGCTACCCCATGGATAATGCGCTTTATTACCCCTATACCATTGGTGCATCCAACAGGTAACACCATAGGGTTGGAAACAATGTCACATGTTATAGTCAATTCTACGCACTTCCTGCCCATAACATAATAGTTCTCTTGCCGAAATGTATGAGAAACGTTTTTGGCGATATCTCGAAAATTGAACTTTTTTATTTTTTTTAGTTAACTAAGTTTTTTGCAAATTTTTTTTGTTTATACCACTTAGGTGGCAGACAAGCACACGGCCCACCTGATGGGAAGCGTCACCGTGGCCTAGGGACGCGTGCAACACCAGGGGCATCACACCCGATCTAATGCCCTTCTTGAAGAACCCCATATTGTAGTCGCTAGGGAAAACCACGCCAGGGAGATCATTCCATTCGCAGCCTAAGCGTGCGCAGAATAAAATTTGTAATTAAATAAATAAATTAAAAAAAAATGCGCTATGGGAAAGAGGGTCCTCTTTCCCATAGCGCATTCTGGGAAACTGGCCAGAGTAACAGTACGAGTTTGTTTCAGATACGTGTACAAAGTCTTCGAGGTGATACTGCAGACGATACCGCTTTACTTCGCGGAGTATATCTTCAGAATCTGTGGCATAAAAAAGCCGTAAGTATATCCGACTTAACCTAAACAAAAATGGCATAACCGAAACTCCGTTCAACAGTTTTTGCGTCTCGAACGAACGAACAATTTTGGTACCTATTACTATCCCCTTTGCGTCTGCGCCCTTGAGTTTGATGACTCTAAGTGTCACTAAAAGAAATTTGTCATCACATGATAATAACTAAAACTTTTTAACAGTGTAGGCCTTCGAAGGAGCATGGCCTTAAATGGTGCAATCACCTTACATTTATTTTCAGGGTTAACTTTATAATCGTTGCTCAGCGTCTGGCCGCCATGTCCGAAGTGCTAGGTGATATTATTCGCATCGAGAAGACCGCGAACTTCGACAGTGACAACATGCGACGCTTGAGAACGAAGCTGCATAAGACAGACGGACACTTGTTCTACCTAGATATTAGGGATGTCAAGTGAGTCATCATTTTCCGAACCTTTTTTCAACTCAGTTAGGGTTGGCTTTTCAGTGGTCTAACTACGAAGCGGATTACGATATTTTCCGTGATGCGATTGCCATCTGAGCTCCACAACTCATTGCTGATATCGAGTTTCTGTAGTTAGATCAGTTGTCGGACTTTTTAGGACTCCAACTACCCATAACGCAACCAACCGGGATCGATGGCTTAACGTGCACTCCGAGTCACGAAAATACCCAAACCATTATGCTAATAGATATGTTCATGCATACAAATATTTGCAGTTGTAAGCTCTACCGCCATGCCATAGATATCGTCCAGTGATTAAAGTCTAGGGACGTTAAATAAGTACTTAACAACTTTATGTATTCGAATCTGGGACCTATTGATCGTAAGTTCGATTCCTTAACCACTAAGCTAGTGTCGCTTTATTAGTTGGCAGGAACACATGTCGAACTTCCACCGTGGTGCTCGGAAGTTCCTACTGGGTCAAAATGACGATAGTTTACCCCATGCCAGAGCACACATGAAAAGGTAATTATCATTTTTTTTTATTAAAAATAAATAAAGAATTTAGTAATCGAAAAATTTATTAAAGTAAAACTAACACTAATTAAATTACGCTAATCAAAAACGATCATCATTATTTTTGTCTGCACTAATATTATAAAGAGGAAAGATTTGTTTGTAACCCATAAACTCTAAAAGGATGTAAAAATTTCTTTCCCATTAGGAAACTACATCCAAATGCACTTGTCCGAAATCGTTATTTTAATATTCCAAACAGACATTCCAATTTCGTTTACTTGTATTAGATATATTTTTTGTTCGCAGATTACGTATTGTAAATTATATATTGGTGTCTGCTCTGGCGTTGCTCAGCCTCTACATTTTCTTCATTTTCGTCGCATCAATTTTCACGTAGTTTAAATTACCTAAATGACCGTTTGTAAAACACCATCCCACTTCTGGGCTTGTAGATAAATTTTACATTCTATGGAATCACTTCAAAGCGAATTCGTAAAGTCCAGAATGTATAGGACTGACATTATTTGTTTTACGAGACATTTTAGCTACTCAATTTAAGAATGTAGTATCTGACCTATTTTAAAACAATGTTTTGCATTTTTGGACCTAATAAGGCCACCCTCCACGTACCAAGCTAGCAAAAACAATGACTATATGGGTATCACTAGACATCACTCCCAAGAATGTATTTACGATTAGTATTTTTAAAACGGTACGCAGTCAAATATAGAAAAACGTTTTCAGCTCTCCTGTAAAATTTCATGCAGATATTGGGTTTTGATATTTACACAGCCGATCTTTTATCTTGTTGATGGTTACTACCTTTCAAATTATGTTTTTCCATGTTTGACATATCGACAAATAAGGTCACTTCCATACATTTTGTACTTTTCTAAACTGGCGTTATAGCCAATAGAATGTGACTTTATCTAGGCCCTCTGGAGTTATGAGAGGAAGGGATGTCGCTTACTGGAACTAGATATAATTTGGAGGTCGTACGGGTACCAAAAAAAAGGTCCTAATTGAAATTTGATACTTTTGAAAAAGGGTCCAAACTTTGAGGTCCTACGGGTACGTCGCCTATATGTCAAGGGTTGTCGAGGCGATCCACGGAAACATGACAATCACAATTCATCTAAATGAATACAGGGTGGGTTGTTTGACGTGACTTAATCACGAGTTTAAATTATTATTTATTGTGTGACTTTAATTGATAATAAAAAGAAACGAAATACTGTTCACAATATTTTTATTTCTCGAAACACATTCAGTATGTACTTTAACAAATTATTGAAATAACACAACATCTCTTATTGTTCTGTAGAAGCGTAGTGGAGACAGGTATTGTCAGTTTAAAAACAACCTTAAAACAGTCAATATAGAATTTAAAATTCACTATTAAAAACGTACAATTTATAACAAAATTTCTAGAATAGATTATAGCGTAGTTATTAGGTAAGTTTTATGTGGCACCAATTATTTTAATAAATTTTCATCTGTGCAGAATCTATCTACATTATGTATAGATACTATACAATACAATATTAATGGAAATTAAAGCGACTATAGTACAGATACGGGACCTATACACATATCCTTGAATTGCCTAACCTTTATGCCTCTACCATGATCGCGTTAACTCCTATTAATATTTTTGTAACTAGATATTATGTCATGATGAAGCACGAAAGCTTACAATAATTAATTATTGCAGTTAATGCTCAAAAACGTATAAATATAAATAAGAATAAAATAGTTAATTGAAAAAAAAAAGTGTTTTATTTGGAAGTTAAAAAAGGATTCGAAGTTTATTTAAGCATGCATATAGGTAATAAAACAATGAAAGAACTATTTTCACCTTCTTTTACAAGATGGCGGCCACGGGGCAAGGGTAACGACCCCACAAACTCGAATTTAACTTTACTGTAACCCTCTCTTAACTACCAATAATAAAACTGCGTTAAATTTATAAATTTAGATAAGATTTATTAAATAATGACGCGAAACGATTCTATGTTGTCTTAAATCACCAGTTTTAATAACCGATTACTAACTACACATATTCAATGCAATGGAAGACAGCTAGACAGCAATGCACCTAAGATTGATAGCATCTTGATAAAAGGTGTTTATTTTGTGAAAAAATAACCTTTTACGAGCGCTATAAACAAATAATATCTACCCCGTATAATCCGAACCTATTAAACAGATTAATTGAAGAAATACAGGGAACCGGTTTAATTAGTAAATAATAATTAAAGGTGTTACATCAGACCATGATTAGTACCTAACTCAAAGATAGGTACGAAAACGTTTTTCCGCTATCCTGTTTTGCGCAAATTTTGTTTTGCGCAGATTACACAGCCGGAATGTATATACTACCAAGGAAATAAGTATTTATTTATGGACTAAGAGCCCGTGAACCCCAGACCTTCGTTATTTTATAAAAGCTGAAAGTTTGTCAGCGCATGCTCCCAACACAGGTTAGAACGATGGCCTATTATGAAGTTCGGGTCATCGTGGCTGGGCAGTGAAGGATTGCAATAGACCTGACTCGCCGACTTACTTGCACCAACTGCCTTGCGCGCGCTCCTACAGCTACCCTTTAGTACCGTGTATCTGCCAAAGCCACGGTGACCCGAACTTCATAATGGGCCATCATTCTTACCTGTGTTGGGAGCATACGCTGACAAACTTTCAGCTTTTATAAAATAACGAAGGTCTGGGGTTCACGGGCTCTTGCTCTAATACCTTCACTGTCAAGGTGTAAAAAAAACTGAAACTCTCTTTTTGACATCAAGATTGTTGAAATTGAGTATTTCAATTATTGTATTAATTAAACCGGCATCCTGTATAATACAGGGACGTACTTAGACTATAATAAAGTACAGTGGACATGCTATTATATTCAGATTAGTAGTCTATTTTCACAACATTTGGACTATCTGACATTGGCATTAGCAAAAGAAAATTGTACAATAATAAATTTGTCCAAAGAGAAAACATAATACATCATCACTTATGATCAGGTGAGATTGTGGTCAAACGCGAGCTCGACAAAAAAAAAGATTCCTTTTTTTAAAGAAAACAAATTCAATAATAGTTAAAAATTTGAATTTGATTTCTTTGTTAAAAATTTCGCTGTACTTGTACAGATTTTCGCAATTTTTATTATGAATAAATTCGCGTTTATCTGCCTATCTTACGTAAAGATGTGGTCGATGATGGAACACGTTTGGATAAAAGTAATCTAATCACTCTAGACTCGAAGACTCACAGTTAGTTTGTCCACCTGGAAGAACCCTTATTTTCTGGAAACAGACGAAGGCTAAGAGTATCTCTCCATCGTTGTAAACAGAATGGACGTATTGCCAAATGCAACACGCAAATCAATTCATAAAATAAATAATATTATTATAGTATTTATCTTTTGCTAATGTAATGTCAGTTTATCTACACTATATTTAATAACAGTAAAAATCGCACAATATTTTGACATTGATAGGTTCGAAAGTTTCAATCTATGAAAAAGTACTAGGATTTCAGAAATAATACAGTAAAATGTATTTGATCGCTATTGAGTCATATTGTTAGACAAAAGTATTAAGCGCCTGCGCTACGTCATTGTGTGCATGCATGTAGGCATGCACGAAATAGTACAGACCGCTTATTACACACTGCAAATAATTTGCACAAAATCGTGTAAAAGAATCCATATGATTTGCACGATGTGCAGGTGATACGCACCACGAAGCGCAGGCGCTAAAGGACTCTGTGCACGTTGACTCAATTGGAGCCTAATACTCCACTATAGCTACCTACTTTTGGCTCGTAACCGGTGGCTAAATACAACTAACGTTAAACCAATGTGCACAAAGAACATAATAGTATTGAGACTACGCCATTGGAAGTTTAAATATAATTAAAATTTAATTACAATTATTATACACTTTAAACTCGTTAATCCAAAAAGATGTAAAATTCGACTTTAAAAGTTTAGAACATTAAACCGCCATATTCCTGCACCGGTATAATAAATCGTGACAGAATAAAAATCTTAAAAATATTGCTGTTACTTACCTATTATTAAAAAAAATAATCTGACGTAAATTGAACAGAGTCGGACTTGTAGCAATTAAATCGATTTTATTATCTTCTATTACATTTATTTTCTATTGCACAAAATAAGCTTCATAAGCGAATGGACGAACGTATTTACGTGCAATTTGTAACATTTATAAATATTTTATAACATAACACACGACTAGCATCATAATACTTTCAGCTTGAATAAATAAGAAAATAATTTAATTGCACATTTTAAATGTTAATTATGAAAACATCCTCTTACACACTTAGTAGTTACATCGTACACCTTATTTCTCAGGCCGAAGAGACGAATATTCTATTTTAAAAGTTTAACAGATAGGAGATTATTTTGTTGTTAATGATAGAAAAATACAATTTCACATTAATTTACACGTAAGTATCTATTAAGAGATTGGAAAGGGAAAATATGAACACTAATATTTTTGCACTATCTACTTTATTTGTGGACAAATAACTGTTCATTCAAGTTAATAATGTTGTAAAGTGCCTGTTAGGTTACAATTATTTAAAGTCGAAGTGTATTAATAATATAATAAATTTTTATACAAGCCTAAGTTAATGAAACTAATAGGTATAGTATATTAAAATAATTTTTACTTAATAGGTATTATTTATAACACATATTTTAATATTCGCACATGTCATAGTTTTCATATACAATTAGCACGGTACCAACTACAAATAAGATTACCTTTCAGGCACAACAACGTTACATTTATTAACTTGAATGTAGTTTGTTTACAGTCAATAGTTTAGTTGAAGAATCCATCAATTCTGTTGTTTTTAAAATAGAACATCGTGAAGTAATACTAGATCACAGTCTATGTAAATAATACATTTAATTAGATAAACATTTACCTAGAGTTGCTTTACAAGAAACATGTTAACGTCAAAAAGACGCAGAGGTTAAAATACTAAAAATTACTATTAGTTTTAGTTCTCTAAATATTTCCTTTGATCGGACAGAATTATTTCCAGCTTCAATATTTCCACATGTGATCGAATTGGAATAATGAAAATCATTTTATTACAATAGTCACCGGATTAAAAAAAAAAAAGTAGCTGGTAATATAAATAAATAAAAGTAATTTAATATATCTTTATTTGATGGCCACATTTTTTTAATAACTTTATTATAAAATAATTACATTTTTAAATATCAGGTAGCCAGCAATGCTTTTGTCAGACAAATAACCCGCCCCGCGTCGCATCTCGCGCAAAGGAGCCCAGCACGCTGGCCGCATTACCGCGCTGAATCGCGATGGCTATTCTTTGCCATCAAACAAATAAATAAACTGAAATAATAAATATAATATATCTTTTAAATTTACCATTTAAATTAAAATAGGTAATGTCCAATAATTATGTCCAGTCAAAGGGAAATACATAATTTCATGTAGTCTACTTAATACGAAGTATCTAACAGTAGAAATGTACAACGATAACGACTATTAGTAAAACGACATTTGACTCACACGAGTCGAAGTAGAGAGTACGACCCTGGACTCTGACGTCACTTTGTAGAATATCTAAATTTAAATAATTATTTGAATGAAAAAGAATTTTGCATTTAAAATTACTTTAATTTTCGAACAATACCATTATCAAGTTAAAAGTTCATTTTTGTAACCTTTGAGTTCAAAAATCAAACTTCTTTAATAACAACAATATGATAATTTATTATTACCCGTACATATTCTAAATAATCGTATTGTGTATTATTTGCGGCCGATGGATAACATCCTAGACAAAGTCACAGTCTACCAGTGGAATCCCTTCGAAGCGAATTGCCAAAAGTCTGAAATGAAAGTGACATTACTTGTTGATATTTCACGTGTAGAGGGGGCTGTCTCCACGGGCGAGAGAATCGCAACGAGTCCGCGCTTTTATCGTCGGAGAATCTCCACGAACGAGCGATAATTGCGCCATGTATCGTCGCGAGTCGTAACGGAATCGCAGCGTATCCGCGGCGATTCCGTTACAAGTCGCCGCGAACACGCTGCGAGTTTCCTTGACATCGCGTCCCTAACAAATTCGGATTATTGATAATTCGCTTCGTAACGATTCTATTGATCGAATGCGACTCTATCTACACGCTATTGTTTCTGAACGTTATCTAATATTCTACAAAGGGATGTAAGAGTTAACCCTCTGTCGCCTAATCGATTGATTTGGACGGCTTCACTCTGTCCAGCTTCCCAGGTCTATCAGTACTATTCTGGCTGCTCCTGGAACAAAAGAATTTTTTTCAATGATATTTTGAAACAATACGGGTAGTTGGAGCCCACAAAAATCCAACCAGTCTAACTTGGAACTTCGATATCGCCATTGGTCATAATTACCATTAGTTGTGGAGGTCAGATGGCAGTCGCTCCACGGAAAATATCGAAGTTCAGCCGCATCACAGTTAGACTGGAAAGCCGACCCCAACTGAGTTGGGAAATGATAATATTTTGAAGCAATCAGTATTCTAAGTATTCCTAATGATTTTGGAAAAAGTGAAATGATTTTGGAAAAAGTGAATATCCAGTATGGGACTTAAACCCACGAACAATCCGTTACAGGGGGAAGCTATAAACTTATCGGAGAATTTGTGGATATTTTGGACGTGTCCAGGTAGCACAGTTGGTCAGAATATTCCCCCTGTAAGGGACTGTTCGTGTGTTAAAGTCTCGTCCTGGTTTTCTTTATCCGTTCATCAAAAACCGGTTCGGTGCCTTTTTTTTCTGCCGCACCATAAAGACTTGGAACTCTTTACCAGCGCATGTTTCCTTCCTCTTATAGTCCCTTTAAACGGAGCATGAAAACGCATTGGATGAGGCTGTCAAGCTGAGGGCTGTAGCACTATCTGTGTATGTAGTGGTGACCCCTGGTCCTGAGCTACCTTTAGCTTACCATCAGATGAGGTAGGTAAAGTTATGTTGACGTGATTAAATTTTAAAAAATCGTGGACAAACGTATACGTAAAAAAGTGAACCTGCTTTTGAAATAGGTCGTGTAGGTTTTGGGGTCGGCAGCACGAGTGTGATGCCCCTGGTGTTGCACGCGTCCGTAGGGTACAATTTCAATTTCAATTTCTTTATTTTTCAAAATAGTGTAACGTAATTACATCTTTATGACGTCAAAAACTACTTAATACTAAGTTTACCACCGCTTCCTAGGCGCTAGTGGAGAAGAAACGGCGCAACAAACAAACAAACAAACAAAAGTGAACGTGTGTGTACAGTGAACGCTTCCCATCAGGTGGGCCGTGAGCTTGTCTGCCACCTAAGTGGTATGAAAAATAGGTACGTCGCTTACCAGTTAAAACTCAACCGTCACAACATGTGGCAGAGGCGGCCCTTATGTTTCGTTTTCGCGGGCAGTTCTTCGACCAGCGAGGTGCGATGGTTGTCGGTCACCACCGTGCTCTTCTTCAGAACTCGCTCGATCTCGGGAGCCCCATCCCGGGAGGGCGCTGCGTACATTGATCTGAAACATGCTTTGGTTTTACTCATTTTCACAACCGTTTCTTTCTGGTATGGTTCTTGGTTAATAGTTGTTGGGGAGGGTTCATTAAAGGAGGTTCTTAATATGCCCATAAGGGGAAGTACTAAACTATATTGACGAAAGATGTCTTGTTCTAATACAATTATTGGTCTTGTGATCTAAGAGCAGGTAAAGATCGATCTTCACCCATCTCATCCAGATGGGATATGTTATTCATCTATTAGCATGTCTATGATGACTTGCTTCCCAAAAATTATTCATGGCTATTTCATGAGCGATTTTGTCTGTGTTTCCGAAATGCTTGGAAATCTACAAGTCACGAGTGAATAAGTTCTTTGTAGGCAAGAGTGATTCATCGTTGACCACATCGTCCCTTACCATCAGGTGAGATAGAGGTCAAACCAACAAAAAAAAAAGAATTTTTATCTTGGATAAAAAAGTAATTAGGTGATAATCTTCTCATTTGACATAAAAGTATGCATTGCATTTCTATACCTATATTAGGTCGCCAGTCCATTTAGCTGGGGGGTAGATGAGTCTCAATCTTAGACTCGTTTGCTCCAACGACCATCGGACCTTCAAAAGCTAAGGGATTGGCTGCTATGGCCTACATTGGGAGATGTTTTTGTCCATCAGTGGATTGCAATAGGCTAATAAGTTGATTGTAGCAATTATTACCCAATAGTAGCTCTCAAAGTTGATAATGCAGGAATACTTATACCTACTTATACTAATAAAAAACTGCATAATTATAAAGGCAGATGCTTGCAAGCTATTAATAAAGCTCGCTTTAATCCATCACCAAGCATTAATATTAAATACTGCGGATCATGTTGAATTGAAAACCATGACATGAATATTCTAGATTACGAAATTTTAAATCTACAATGTAAGTCAAGTGATTGAAACTCTTTAATTCTGACTTCTCTCTACTCTACTATCTACAAACTTTCATAGAAATTTAAATCCTTCTAGTACCTTTGTCCTAAAGTTATAAACTTTGGGATTTTTGATGCAATATAAACTCGAATCTACACCCTAATTTTTTATATCACTACGTATGTGAAAACTTGTCTTTACCTTCTATCTAAACAATATTACAGCGTACGTAACTAAGCGACTAAACGCTTAAAATACAGCTTAAACTACCAAGTCTGAGCGTTAAGCTTGGGACCTCCACAAATAAAAACACTTACCTTGTCAGTTTGCTTCTATTTGGCCTCGAAGTGATGGTGGAACTCTTCCCTCTCCTCAAGGAGTTGAAGGTGTGTTTTATCGGTTTGACTACCGCCATGCTGCTGCTACTACTTTCAGGAATGGGCTTCGAGCAGTTCAAGGTTTGGACTGTAAGCTCCACGTCTTTTATCGGCTCGTTTAGCGCTGCAAGAATATTTATTATGCAAGATCGTTATTAACAGGTTCACCATGGCACACACCAATGACTTTTCGATGCTTTTCGAAGTTATGTGTGTATTTATCGCAGGTTTATTAGTGCCTCAGAGAGCACGTTAAGCCGTCGGTCCCGGTTGCCACACGTTGCCGGAGCCCACAAAAGTCCAACCAGTCTAACTTGGAACTTCGATTTTGCCATTGGTCATAATAACCATTGGTTGTGGAGGTCAGATGGCAGTCGCTCCACGGAAAATATCGAAATTCAGCCGCATCACAGTTAGACTGGAAAGCCGACCCCAATTGAGTTGGGAAAAAGGTTCAGAGAATGATGATCGTTATTAACAGAAAGACTGTGAATATTGTGTAAATAAATCTTTGCGTGAAAGACGATATGGAGAGTAAGGGAGTGGCGGAGGAGATGACATCTGACTGGAATATAGGTAAGAGAATGACATGTTGCGCCGATCGCAAATAGTTAGAACAAGGGCAGGTAAATGATGATTGGTATAAATTATGGTTTTTGGTCGAAAACCTATATAGTAGTTCCCATTACTCTGGAATCACGAAATTTGCAAGCAAGAAATTCGAGAAAAAGCAAGATTTAACAGCACAGATAATGGTATAATTTCATAAAATAAAAATAGGTAATTAAGGTACAGTTAGCCAACAATAAAAGTGACACCAACTTCAGTATGGCGCGGTTGGAAACCCTCGGTGCACGAGTTGGACTCACACTTGACTGGTTTTTTTGTTCGTGCATTGACTTAATGGGGTTGTAAATAATCAACTTATATAAGTGCGGAAACATCTTACCGGTAAATTCTTCAACAGGCTTGTCAATAGTATCATGGTCAATCCACGTGAGGCCCATCTCCACCTTCTCCGCGAGGTCTTGCCACCGCTGCTTGTTATCCATGGTGCCGGAGTACAGAGGCAGGATCCATGGGAATGTGTCTGAGAGTACTTTGTAGAGAGGCAAGCAGATCATATCAATGAAACCAACTTGCATTTGGGGAAGTTCGTCTTTTTTTTCTCTGTAAAATGGAGAAGGGTTAAGAACATGGTTATACCTCTATAAGAGCTAGTTGCCGGCAGATTTAAGTTTTTTGCTAAAGGCTAAACCTCAAAGTCAATAATTATTTCTTCTATAAGATGCGTCGTTCAAACAGGTATGGAGTTTAGATTTGTATGAGTTTTGTTGTAGGAAAGTAATGACATCGCATCTACTCGTACTAGAAAACGCTAGCGATAACACTTCTCTTCTTAGTAGTACTATGGTTAAAACAATTAAAACAGAATGAAAATTAATTCTTGTTAGACGTTCGTGTTTTTTAGACTTTTGCTGGCAATAATATTTGAAATTTTTCTCTGCATAGCTGCAAATCATGCATGGTTTGCGCTCAGCGATTTATTTTTATATTATAGGTGAATTAAGTCAAGGTACCTGTCCATCATAGCAATAGGCTGTTGATTCAGCTGCAGTTTTTCCAAATCTCCCTGATCGAAGAACTCATCCGCCACCAACTTTGCGACCTTATGCTGTACCTCCCAAGGTTTGGCGATTGCAGACACATCGCAGGCAGTCATCATCATACCGCAGAGCACTAGAATAGGACACAAAATAACGATTACATCAGATAACACCTAAAAGATAGCTCTTAGCTGGTGTGCTGAGATGCATTATGTAATGGATTCCATTTGGAAAAGCTAAGGTATTTAAAATGAAGGTAGGGCACGACAGTATCTACCATCCGAACTGAGCAGTGCGACTGGGGTAGTACCTCCACCTTAAAACTCTCTCCCATCCCTATTCCCCCCATCCTCACCTTCAGGGACGGCAGCGCGAGTGTGACATCCCTAGTGTTGCACACGTCCATAGGTCACGGTGACCGCTTCCCAGCAGGTGGCCGTGTGCTTGTCTGTCACCAGACACAATTAATTTACAATTTTATGATACTCACGCTCTTTCTTTTCGGGGCTCTGCCAGTCAAACTCGCCGTTTTCGACCAATTCGTGGAACTTTGCCCTTTTCTTGAAGTACATCGCCAGGTCTGTCGACAGTATCGCTGTCTCCACCACTCTCATCACATTCCTGTAGTCGTAAGGTGAGAGAGCCTGAAATAACAACATGAAGGGTTATTTATTTTTTGTAGATACTAATTGAATACGCATTGTCAAAGTCAAAAATCATTTATTCTGTATAGACCATTTTAAGCGGTACTTACAAAACGTCAAAATCAAAATTACATATTTAAAACTAGAAGCAAATTGGACCACCGCCGCATCGAAACGCGGCTCAGACCTGAGAAGACTCCGGCAAGAAACTCAGCGGGTCAAACGTCACACTGCAATGGCATAAAATTGCTACGTCGAATGCCACGTTGGGTCAAATTTACCTTTTATAACTTTGCATCGTCTAGCTCGCGTTATTATCGCATAATGATAGTCATTCATAATGCATTACAAATCAAATAAAATGAAGTCTTATCTCCAGCTTACCTGAAAGATATTATTACTTTCACTATTCAAAATCATGACACACTGATCAAAATGGTGATGTTCCATCGTCGACGTGGAATACAAAATGGCTAGCGGACTCTCAGTCTTAGTCTGGAAGGCGTTGTTCGTCCCTCGATGGTCCAGGTCATGACAAAGACAGGCCACAAGGAGTCCTAGTATCTCCAGGTCGGACATGAAGCGCTCCATCTTGCCGGTTTTGAGCATCGCGAACATGGTTTGAGCTACATTGAGGGCGTGTCTCCAGTTGTGGTATTTTACTGGACGGTAATTTTTTTTGACGCTTAGAATCCAACGGCATAATACCTGGAAAGATTATATTTATGAGATTTAAATTTCACATTACATTATCGACTCGAAACTAATCATAACATCATTTGGGTTTAGTAAAGTAAAGAAATTAATCACCACTTTTGTTATTACTGCCTACTTTTTTCGTGCAGAAATCCCCACGGTTAACCCCACGCTGACCAGCGGAGGTGGTTATGTTGGACTTGAACCTAATTAAACCGCACGCCGTCTTGAGTCTACAGACGCCGGGGTATCGGGCATTTCTACCTACATAAAATGGGATGGCAGTCGCTTTATGAAAATTATCGAAGTATGCTGCTTCATAGTTGGCAAAGGCTCAAAGGATAATTTGTAATAGCCTGATTTTTTATTATAAACGTAACTTAAACGTGGTATATAAAGAGTGGAATGCCCTGCCTGTGTCTGTGGTTCCGGAAAGCTACAACCTTTTTTTTTTTTTTTCGTGCGGAAATCCTCATGGATACCCACCCCGCGGCCAGCGGGGCAGGTTATGTCGGACTCTTACCGACTAAAACCGCACGCCGTCTAGGGTCTTCTGACGCCAGGGTGTAAGGTGGCTCAAGGAGCATTTCCCTCGCACCCCGGCTTGACCCGGGCCATCTCCGGATTCGAGATGGCCCCCTCGGGTTTGGGAACCGCGTGGTTCCCGTCATGCCCCCGGAATAGGGGGGGGCGCGCTTTCGCGCGCCGCCGCCTCGGCCTGCTTCAGCTAGGGTGACAGGCGGCTCCACCCGTCACCCCCAGGCCAGCGCTCATGGAGGACGGCCTTAGGCGTCCGCGCCCGCCGGGAAAGCTACAACCTGGGAGTTTTCAAGTCTATAGTGAAGAGGTTACTTCTAGGCAAGCGTGCTCCACCGTCCACCATATTATCATCACTTACCAACAGGTGAGATTGTGATCAAACGCGAGCCAGTAAAAAAAGTTTGTAAATAATTTTGTGGGATGTACAAACCGTTTATTTTCTAAACTGATAATTTATTATCTATATATTTCTATATATTTATTATCTACTAACATCGTATGGTATATGAAACTTCTCCACGAGGTTGCACTGCAGGAACATTCGCAACGTGGCTCTGCACGTGTCCTCGTCTGTCAGGTCGAAATCTGAAACATGTCAACATAAAATTGAGTTACAAAATCAACCGATAACGCAAAATTCTCTGCGCGCCTTCTTTAATAAGAGTTTTAATGGCCAAGTTCATGGTGTCATAAATATATTTCCTACCTATGATATATATAGTACAGTTATTTAGTATTTTTAGTTGGAAAGTATTCCGGGAGTTTTGAAAATTGGTGATTTTATAGATTTTGATAATAAATGTTCTTTCCAAATTTCAACTTTGCCACCTCATATGTATGCCGCTCGCGCCGCCATATTGAATAAATGGCGCCCAAAAGCAGTATTTTGATAATAATTCCTTTCCGACGCATTTTACAGGCAAAACATTTTTACACAAATTAAAGTAAGTAGTCGAAATTTCCTACAATTTGTCATAATCTTTTTTTCCCTAAAATTAATAGTTTCGGCGTAGGAGCACTGTAAAGTGTAATTCAATACACGTATTGAATAAGTAAACTGTCCGGCCGGATGCGAACTCGATACCTCTGAGTAGAGGCCGCGTTCTTATCCATTCAGCTACCATCGCTTTCTTTCTACTCGTAGCAACTTAAAAAAAATCTTACCATGAAACTGAAAACTGTACAGGTTATAGAGTTCGGCGGAGGGAATAATGTCCTGGCACAACTTGCTTGTGTCTTCTGTAGACGCTGTTGCGTGGTACGAAAGACATTCTAGCGCCACCTATAGAGAAAAATATCTATACTAACATTATAAAGAAAGAGGCCGAATGTTGTGCGTTTGTTTATATGTTTGGAGTAATCTTCCTAATCACTGCACTTATTAGGCAAAATCTTTCACAATAATTTAAAGGATATTTATTTATCTATACTTCTCATTTATAATATTAGTAGGTAGTAGAATTTTATGCATATATTACCTTCTGCTTCGCCATGAGCTTACATGCATTCTCATACATCTGCGTGTTGTGAATGCCGAGTCCACAGAATATCGCGAACGCTTCAAATATCGAGATATCGCCGTCGGTGAACTGACAACCATTCTCCTATGAATTACAATTTAGTAAGGTTATTATTGAGGAAGACATTGCAGCATAATATTATGCTGACTATACATCGTATGTACATTTTGTGGTCCTTCGAGCCGGATATTCACTAGTGACGTCATTCATCATAATGACCCGAAAATAAATAAAATTATTGAAAATATACGTCACACTGCAACAGCACAAAATTGGTTCATCGAATGCCACGTTGGGTCAAGCTTACCTTTTATAACTTTTCATACGTTTATCTATATCATTACGTTATTAGCGCAAAATGACTATTATGCACTGCAAATCAAATCAAATAAAGTCTAATCTACAGCTATGGCAGAAATCGATAATATGTTGGGATAACTTATTTTGAAAATACACGTCAATAATTTCGGGTTATTATGACCCAACGTAAATGGCGCCGAGATAAAATGTAATTTACATTTTTCTATTTTTATTTTTCTAATTATCATCATCTACGTTTGAAGCTGACACTTTCGAATTGATGACAATGATGATTGATATTTAGCACCTGGTCTGTTCAGGTCTTCTCAATGGGTCTATATTGTACGTTACCTTATTGATAAGCTGTGCAACTCCGATGACATCCTTGGCTGCGTTGACAATGGGCATGCACAGCATCGTCCGCACGTTGGCTGCGTCATTGACTGTGACGTCACTGACAATCATACCGTTGTCTCGCCTCCACTCGTCCACGTCAGATATGTTGAGAGCTTTGTTTGATTGTGCTACCTGTGAATATATACGTTTCTTCAGTTGCATGGATGAAAATTTTACGATTAAAGGTATTTAGCCAGTCAAGGTGAATTATAGCGTCTTGGTCAACTGAGCCCACAGCCAACTCAGTCCGTGGACTCAGTTGACCACCTCTTCTTCTGCTTCTCTCGTGTCGATGTTGCCATCGTGTGTAGTAATTGGTTTCACGGCAATGCCGCTACTTACGGGGTGATTCCGAGCATAGGTATCGCTCATCGAAAAGGCTTACTACATCCCTCCTCCCCTCTTCTTTATTGGTTAATTGGTTAACTGACTTAGTAATCTACTGATTTGAAAAAAAGGTAGACTAATCCGTAAAGATAAGATTAGTACATCCAAGTTTTGTTCATCCATTTTTTTCAAAAGGTTAGACTATAAAAATGTTCTGTAAATTTACAAAGTTTCAAACTACTTTCCTCGGAGTACCACTCTGATTTCTCTAAAAGCTCATAGCACTAAGTTATTATTAATAAATTACTTTTATTTAACTCTGAACCAGTGCCAAATGCCGCCATCTGCCATATTAAGAATATTGTTTTATTATTGATAGTGGATTTGTTAACTTTGGCGTTTTTCCAAAATTCCTTAATATTTGCGACGTTCTGGGGAATTTCTTGCCGAATCAATATCATACTTACTGCCAATGCAATGGATGCGAGTGTGGACTTATTATCGTGTCGCGGCGTCAGTGTCGTCCTGGTCTGGTGGGCACCTAACTCGAAGAGAGTGTGGAACCTGGTCGGCGCGGGGGGTGGTAATGCTGGTAGTGCAGACTTCTGACCGCCTGGTCGCTGAACTATTCGTTCTAAATGACTCTGTAATTAAGAGAACATGAGCTGTTAAGTAATAAAAAAACATTACAAATCCACGTTGTCCGATCAGTCGGACAAGCAGGAAAGAAAATTCCATGTCGTCGGATCAGCAGGAAAGTAAAATTCCAAGTCGTCTGATCAGTCGGACCTACAGGAAAAAAATCAAAGTAGTTGGATGCAGTCGGACTACGTGGTCACCTCCGGCTGTTTAGACCAACCTATGATGATGAGGATGAAGCAATCAAAAACAACTTCACTTACCGATTCACAGTGATCTGTGTCCGAAATAAAAACAGCACACTGTTCGCATTTCAGCAAGTCCCGAGCTTCCGTCATGATCTTGGTGACAAGACACTCCAGATTACTCTGCTCCTCAAATATACTTCTGGCGAGAGCCAGTAGGATTTGATTCCGTTTGTACTCCAACACCGAAGATTCAAATAGCTGAGCATTCTGGATGCCGATGCCACAGAATGTGAGATACCGGCGGAAGACTTCCACGTCTCTTGGCGAGAATTCTTTGGATCCTGAAGAAGGAAAATAAATTGTGTTAATTTTTGACATGTTGTGTTCAAATAGTACTCTGATAATATTGAGCAGGGCATTCGCATTTGGAGTTACTATTCTGTTTTTGTATTAGTTAATAAATGGACCTTTTTAATAACAGTTCGAGATAATGACTGTATATAGTTACGCATCTAAAAAATGTATTTAATTGTGTTTATCGGAATTATTGCTGTCCGTATCTTTGCAATAGACGCAAAAAGTAATAAACACATTTTGATGTAGTTTTTTAATATCCTCCGTATGATTGATATTGGTAAAGTAGAACCGGAGATACTCGTATTAGCAAAAAATTATAACTTTCCTCCGCACAGGCAGTACGCAGTTACAGCCGTAAGCTTGTATATTTCCTTAATCTAAAACGTAAACTTTAATTTAGAAAACAAGAGTCCATTGTGAACGACGATAAGGCTTCTTCAAATAAAGTCAAAGTTATGCGAAATAATCTCGAATTTCTGGTCACGGAAAAACCAGAATCAAATTATTTTACGTCCAAAATAAGTAATTTTGTCTTGAAATGTGGCAAGAATATCTTTACGTGAGGTTTATCTTACATTAATATGTATAACTTGATTTCACCTGGCCTTATTAAACTTAGGAAAACAAATAGAATTACCTTGAGGTGGATAATTAAGTCTTATACAAGTTTTCTAGTTTATTATTTTGTTACATGTAACACACATTTTTTCGTGTCCAGTAAATATTTAGGCACACATTTTGGTTTGCCTTCAATTATTTTGAGCTCAGAAAACTTGCTGAAGAAATGAGGGTGTAATACCTAGATATTATTATGGTTCTTTGAAAATATAAATAGGTTTATCAGTTTTATGTAGGCCACTTATTTCAGGCAACATTAAATTAAATTGTAATTTCCCCGAACTAATTTGAAGACAAAATCGCGTAATTTTTTTACGCAGTTCACAGAAAACTCTAGAAAAATCTCAAACAGGAGTCAGAAAAAAGTCTAACGCAAATATTCCATAGTTGGTATTGGATTTATTCCAACTTGGAATTTTTGAGGTGCGTAGGTATATCCAAATTCTCATGGTTATCCCTGTCCTCCTCTCCGAATAGATTGGGAATGCCTAGGGTGTTAATTCCCCAATTACGCGGAAGAATAGGTTAGTAGCTTAGTAGGAACTCGTTACTAAAAGCAGAAGGATTTCAGTTTGCTGCCGCTGCCCCTAATTGTCACAGTCTAATGAGAGAGTCCCTTATTTCCTCCGGACTCTTTAAGGATAAAAACAGTTGACAAAATGTGAGTATGGCTCATAATTTACTTGACCCAAATTTTAAAATTGAATATAAAACAACATCAAAGTTATAAAATACGATACTAAAGGTAAGTTGATCGTCTTCTCCTATAAATTGAGTTATAACAGACGGAGTTGCAAACAAAGGCTTTCAGGAACTCGCAACTTCGCCAACTTGGCAGAACTTGTTTCGAATCTATGGCAAATAAAATTATATCAAATGAGGAAACTACAGACCTGGAAATAGGTAACTAGTTGATTGTTTTTAAATTAGTAGAAGCAGGGTGTCATCCATACTAATAATATATTATAATGTGGAAGTAATACTTCTGCAGTTACTTTTAAAACCTTAAATACTGAACTAATTATGTTAAAGTTTTACATAAAGATAGATAGCAAGAAACATAGGGTACTTTTATTTCAGAAAAGTTCTTCAGATGAGCAAATTAATGGGCCGCAATTTGTATTTAATGTGACATAATTAAATTAGCTTGGCTATTTTTACATTTTTTATCATTACTTCCAATCAGTGATGGGTTTATGTTCTGACATTTAATTTTCAGGCATTTTTCAGATTTATGCTCACATCGTAATTATGCGGATTGAAATAAATGCCCAAAGTGACAGGGTATACGAGTAAACCCATCCTGGGCTTCAAAACATTTATTATTTTACAGAAAGCCTTGTACTGTGTTATCAATGTTTAAAAAATTTACTCTAGTCAAATCTTCAAGTGAATCTGCAACCATTTATAATGGTTGTTATTCAATAAAATGTAAAGATTAGTATCATTTTTATCACAATCATTATCCTCTGAGCCTATTCGGCGTCGGCATTCAGTCAAATATTCTCTTTTTCACAATGTTCTAGTAAACACTAATTTTAACATCATTAATATCACATACCGTCTGTCTTGTTGATGATTTGCGCAACACCAACAACGTCACCCTCGTAGTTGCAGATCGGCATGCACAGGATCAGTTCCGTCTTATACCCGGTTCGAGCGTCGATCTCACTGTTAAACCTGTATATATATTATATATATAACATATTATTTACTATAACTTCATCATCATCGTGGTCAATATCATTTTCAGATAATAGCACAATCATTGCCATTGCCAGAAACATTGATATCATCACCACTGTCGCTAACAATACCATCAAATTTTTATCGCCGTTTTTATCCTAGCGTTACTCCCAGTTACCTCCAAATCTTTCACTTTGGGTTTCATTGTCGCTTTTCTGCTGATTTTAACCACCATTTTGTGTGATGTATTGGCTGGAAAAAATATGCCAGAGCCTCGTTCATTTTTTGACAGTTGTATCAGTTTTGGTAAAATTATTCATTTTCAGCCATTTTGTGTTATTTCTGCCAACATTATGATAAATAATACGTACCTAGGGTCAGCATACGCATTTTTGATATTGATAGGATGTTTGGTCTGGGCCGCGAGTCCAGCAACACCAACACCAAAGGGGATTTTAATTTCTTGCGTACGCGCGTGCCGAAGTGCGTCGTTCAGTTCTGCAAGTAGAAAATTAGGGTTACCAGATATCAGATCCATCAGTGTAGTGGAGCAATCAGCACTCTGTGAAAAAGTTGATATACAGAACGGTACTTCAATCCGCGACCGTTCATTTCTAGGGGGTAATACTCTGGCCAATATTGATCTACCTGGACATTTCCAAGATTGTTTCTGTTAATCCGTAAGAATTTGGTTAGATTGCTACAGTGTAGTTCCGAAAAGTATAATAGGCAAATTTCGAATACCCAGTACTTGTCCAAGTAGTTAACTTCGTCAGAATATTCCTCCAAAAAAAGTACTCAATGAATCCACTGGTGGATTCTTGAGGAATTAAAAGTATCCATGAATCCACCGGTGGATTAAAGTGGAAAAATAAGTATCCCCAGATCCACATGTGGATCGAGATTGGTGGATTCAAGTGGAAGGAGGCTAAAAAACGAGTTGCGAATTTAAAATCAAAGTTAGTGCACTAATTGTCAAATCAAAATTTCATTAAGTTAAGATGTTGTTGCTTTGAAGGAAATTGCGTTAAAAACATGTTGCGCTGTCGCAATATTGTGTGTAGGGGATAACCGGAAACGGCTCTGGCTGTGTCCTGTTTTCTTATCCACTTTCTAATATGTACTGCACACAACTATTAACCTAGACTAGTCTCGAAATTAAGTGTTTCCTCCCAACTGCCTGGAGTCGCCCTAAGGTCAACAACGTAATAAGTAGCAGAACTTGGTGTTTTGCACATAATTGAATGTTCAGTTCAGTCCCTAACCTTGCTAAGAATTTGTGTGGCTATTGTCCTTCTAAACGAGTACTGAGTAAATATTGTTCGTACGGCCATGTTTAATGAAAGTGCTTTGAAACTCAGGAACTTTCTTTTAGGCCTTTTCAAAACCAACACAGAGTTCTTGTCGACAGAATTCTTAACTGGTTTCTGTTTTAGTTTAGCAAGCATTGGGTTTCAGGTGTTTGATGTTTTTTTTGCTCTGAAGTAAATATTTTTTCTTTGTATAAGTCGTTCTTTATTTCTTCTCGACAGAAACAAATTCGCGTCAGTGAAAATATCGTGAATAGGGTAGTGTCAATAAATACAGTCATGAAGATGCACAGGAAAATTTCGTGTTTAAATTAATTAAGTAATTACTTAATTAACTTTAAGTAGGTACTTAAGTGTTTGAGTTTTTTTATTTCTATTAATTGTTAGTAATTTCAGTTGCAGTTTATTAATTGTTACAGCGTGATATTTTTTTGGTGTGTTAAAATGAATTTTCAACATGCTGGGGAAACATCATAGGCGCTGCTGTTGTTATTGTTTTTTTTGCATGTTGTTTCGGGCTTCCTATAATTATTTATTATAAATGTGTACATGTTGTGTGATCCGTAATTAAAGTAATTTTCTTTCTTTCTTTCTTCTTTCTTTGTAATGTCTAGTTTAAATGTTTATTACAGTATGCCTGTAATTACTAGTGTATGTAATCAACAAACAAATAAATAAACATTTCCATAACGATATTCCGGTTGATAGAACCACAGTTACAAAAATAATCCTTGAATCGTCCAAACTACACAATCGGACTACGGGCAACAAAAAAAATGTGCGAGATTCAATGACACTTCATCCTGACTTCCGATTCCATCATCAAGAGCCTTGATCCTATGTAGGCCGCGTCTAAATCCGGTGCGGACGTCAGGGCCGGCTATATTTAGTTCGTCCATGTTTCTGGAGTAGGTTGTACACATAGTGTGTACCGTCACCATGATGTATGAATGGGCTTGTCTCTACGTCATAACTTGTCTACGGATATTATTGTAATATGAGATTAAGGTTACACTTTTATACTACTTATGTGGCAGACAAGCGCACGGCACACCTGAGGGGAAGCAGTCAAGCGGGACACTTGAAAGCAATCCTGGTGTTTGTGTAATGGTAGAGCGTGTGACTGCTATGTCAGAGGTAGTGTACTTCAACTCACCTGATGGTACAGGACCGGGGTCACGACTACATCACTGTCCGGTAGTGCTACAGTGGCGGCAGTATGTATGTGTGGTATGCACAAATATTGAGTAAAAAGTGTGGCGATACCACATATACCCAGCGCCATCTAGTGACAACACGACGAACTACTTCGATACTACAACTACGTCACTGCGATCCTGAATCGCGAAAGTGAAGTTCGCGCGCTGGTATAGCATAATATATAATATTATACAAGATCCCAACGATAGTGTTGGGCAACGGCCCGCCAGGCGTTATCACCTTGCCTGGTCGGAGGATCCTCCCTTTTTGTTGGAGGGACGTCACATCCCGTTCCTCCACAAAAGCTAGTAAAACATAATATCATGTGTTAAACGTTTGCTAGAGTGAATCTTGTGTGGTCGTTACAAAAGGTGCGTTTTACAACCGACTTGATGTCTCATTGTTTCGCTTTACTTACTGCAATTAACACTTCAATGGGTTATAAACAATCTATTAACACTTGATCATTTTAATGTTCATTGCATTTTATTATCATGTTTTGTAGTGCCCGGTTTTATGGCGGGTTTGATGCTTGGGCCGTGCGATCGGCGTCGCTACGCCTTTAAACTATACCATGGATTATACATTTTAAAGTTACATAACATAACATAAACTCACGCCTATATCCCCGAAGGGGTAGGCAGAGGTGCTAGCACCCACATTTCACCAGTTTATGTTTAGGTCCCAATGTAATAGGTGGCGAGCCTATTGCCATTAACCGGGCACTTATAAACCTGCGATAAATACACACATAACTTCGAAAAGCATCGAATAGTCATTGGTGTGTGCCATGGTGAACCTGGGATCGAATCCGAGACCTCGTCTCAGCAGTCCATTACCCAGACCACCAAAAAATACAGTTGAATTGAGAACCTCCTCCTTTTTTTAAGTCGGTCAAAAAACATCTAAAAGTAGAAGTTGCAAGGGGGCGGGGTTGCGTCACCAAAAGGTTAAGTGTAGATACACTTAACTGAAAGACTCACGCATTTGAAGGGGTTAATATATTACATAGCTACATAGACTACTAAAACAAAAATTGAGTTTATTTCAGTAAAATAAGGTGTATAATTTTTTTAATTAGACATTTTACATAGCGTTCTCAAGACCCGAAGTAAGCTTAGCTTAACAAGCTCGTAATATGGGTTCCAAAATGCGGATATACATACTTTACTTAGATTTTTTTTTTGTAAATACATACATATATTATACTCGATTCGTGCATACAAATATTTGCACTGAGCGAAAATCGAACCCGCGCCGCCTACGTAGCAATAGAATACACTACCGCTACACTACAGAGGCCGTCATAAAAATACGTGTTATACGAAAAATAAGTTAAGTAAAAAAAGTTTTTAAGTTAAACGCTTTTATGCACTAAAAGCTAGAAAATAATTTGGTAGGTCGTAGATACCAGTCATCCCACCACTCTCTTCATCAATCTAGGGCATTAATCAGACAAAAAAATAAAATCGTTGGGCGTAGTGTAACTTGGGTAGAATATGCAAAACGCCCAACGTTTTTATTTTTTTTGTCTGATTAATGCCCTAGATTGATGAAGAGAGTGGTGGGATGACTGGTATCTACGACCTACCAAATTATTTTCTAGCTTTTAGTGCATAAAAGCGTTTAACTTAAAAACTTTTTTTACTTAACTTATTTTTAAGTTTTTAGTTTTTATTCGTGTTAATCTCTTCAGTTGTCATTGCGTAAAATAGGTATTCTATTATATTACCATCATCAGTATCTCAGCGTTGCGTCTCGATTGCAACTGAGGTCTACACCTTGGAGCCCGAGGTCCACTTTTCTGTTTTCCCGACGGACTCATGGACATAGAGACTACAGTACCGTAGATACAGGCGTTCCTCATGCGAACTTTACGTGTGACTTCACACATCCTCCACAGCATATTCATCTGCGTGACACACGGCCAGTGGCGGATTTACCAGTAGGCTGAGTAGGCTGGAGCCTAGGGCGGCAGATTTTAGGGGGCGGCAATTTTGACCCAATTTGTTTTTTTTTTTACATAAATAAGTCTCTTTTCATACACAAACGAGTATGGGGAGTGCTTTTTGGAGAGGCATAATATATCTTAACCCACCTACTAATTAGTACGCGCCGCTGTTTTTAGCTCAATAGTAGGTATACTCTTCACTAGGGCACGTCACAATTACGCGTGGTCGGCCGCCGCCTCCATCTGCAACCTGTGGTCGGCCGCGCCGCCTGCTTCTGCGAGCAAGTGATGCTCGAGAAGGAGGCGGCGGAAAGGGTCCGGGAGAGGCTACACAAGGCTCTCCCGGACGGCGCGCAGGCGTTGGAGGCCTGACGACCTCCGTTATACCCTGTCCGTGTATGCCAGCGCGTGCTTTGCACCGCGGTAGTTGGTTGCCCCGACCTCTTTATCTTTGAAGACTGGAGTAAGGATATTTAGCCTCCATTTTCTTAGGACCTTCCTAGTGAGAAGTAAGCGGTTGAAGAGGTAAGGATGCCCACATCACGGTTTCCAGGCCTCGATGGGAACTTCATCGGCTCCGCCAGCTTTCCAACTCTTTTTTTATACCACTTAGGTGACAGACAAGCACGTGGTTCACTTGATGGGAATCGGTCACTTTCATGCGGCAAAGAGCATTCTGCATATTCCTGGTGTTACCAGTGGCTAATACCTTGATGAGAAAGGAGATGCGTAGTTGCACTTTATGCTACTTGTGCAACAGCTCGTGGTAATAAGAGCGCCACTAGCCTCACCGCACTTGTGTCCATCATTAGAGACGCCGAGAATTGGTTTTGTCGAGCCTAGAATAGTTACCTGAATCTATCCCATCCCATAAGCATCACACGACCATATGATAATCCTTTCGCTATAGCGTGTCACCCTCAAAATGTCGGACATCCGGACATAGTTACTCCATTCTCTCCACTAGATGCACCTTTGTAGATCAAGTGATAGCCGTCCCCAATGAACCGGGGTTTAATTTTCCTTTCACCAAGTATCGTGCTGGAACGCCACGGCAACCCTCTACCTGAAAAGTACTTCGGTTAACTCCCGCGCACGACCGATCGTGACAATGTTCCATGTTGCGAAATGGAGATTGTTTTCGTATAGGGTATTGTGTTTTTAGCTATAGGTAGGTATAGCTATACCTAGAGCGGGTGCTCTAGGTATGGGAGCCCTAACTCACTTATCACAGAAGTCGGGTGAAGCTTCTACGCGCCGTTATGCGACGATGCCCTCTCCGTGACAATATTTATAATTTTATGTGTCGTTAGAAGATTGGCTATTATTATATTGGATGGCGTTAGTGTGGACGACTATCGTCAAATTACCCAACCCAGAGAGGAAAACCTACGCCTCCTAACCTAGAGCCTTGTCCATCAATCAGCATGTGAGGTTGTCTCGGGCTCCGAGGGTCTTGTTGGGGCCCTCATTAATATATTGCCTTCTTAAAGTATTCCACTAGTCAAGCCCTTTCATTTGATACCCATGTTGAAGGGGGTGTGAAGAAATATATACTTACTTAATTCGTAATTGTTAGCGGCCATATTAGATAAACATTTTTGCATAGTGTAGGTACTACTATAATATTGTCCTTGTCAAGATTTTCTATTTGATGCCCATATCGAAAGGTTGCGAAAAATGTAACCTGCCCTTTTGTTGGCGGCCATATTGGATTTTCTTTTTTTCACAGAGAACTATATTCTGCTAGTTAAGTCCTTTCGTTTGATATCCATAATGCGGTAGTTGTGGAAATATACGTAAGCCGCCATTTTGTAGCGGCGGCCATCTTGGATTTTTTTTCACAGTGAACTATGTTCTGCTAGTCAAGTCCTTTCGTTTGATATCCATAATGCGGTAGTTGTGGAAATATACGTAGGTAAGCCGCCATTTTGTAGCGGCGGCCATCTTGGATTTCATAAAACTACAGTTCCACCAGACCAGATCTTTTACTTGATACCCATATCGAAAGGGTTGTGAAAAAATATGTAGGTACCTAGGTAACTTGCCCCTTTGCTGGCGGCCATATTGGATTTTCTTTTTTTTTCACAGTGAATTATATTCTTCAAGTCAAGCCCTTTCGTTTGATATCCATATTGCGGTAGTGGTGGAAAAATACGTAAGCCGCCATTTTGTAGCGGCGGCCATCTTGGATTTCATAAAACTAAAGTTCTATCAGACCAGATCTTTTATATTTGGTACCCATATTGGAAGGATTGTGAAAAATATATAACTTGCTTTTTTGCTGGCGGCCATATTGGATTTTCTTTTTTTTTCACAATGAATTATATTCTACTAGTCAAGCCCTTTCATTTGATATCCATATTGAGGTGGTAGTGGAAAAAAACATAAGCCGCCATTTTGTAGCGGTGGCCATCTTGGATTTACAATAATACAAAATACAATATCATGTATTGTCACCTAACCCAAACATATGTGCCAAATTCCAGAACAATCCGTCCGCAGGAAGGGGGTGTATTTTCAATTACTAGATTTGACCCAAACAAACACCCTGAGTTAAATAAAAGCGTTTAACAATACTCCTTTACTTGACATTGTTTTATTTAAATGAAAATCATAGGGCAGGAGAAAAAAAACCCAATCAATTCAGTAATTTGGGTAGGCTTCCAAGGTGCTATAAGTGTTCCCGCGACAAAATCGTTGTCGGCTTTAATTTGCCGCTCGAAGGCACACGCGCTTCAATTCATGAATCATAACATTTAGGGAGAGACCGGTGTACCAAAATTCGGTATTTCGGTATACGCAATTTATTTAAATAAGCTTTTTACGTATTTCATCCGCCGTGGGTGTGCACCTTCATGTTATTAGATTAATATCAGCATAATTTGTACGCCTACATAATATACATTTATTTACACCTGATTATCTGAAAAGGTGGGCGATTTTCGTCATCTACAAATATGACGAAAATCACCAATATGTTACTCATGTATGAATAACTAGCTGTTGCCCGCGGCTCCGCCCGCGTGGACGTCGATTTTCGCGTTTTTTTTACAATATCGCCGGTTCTAATAGCCGCTTGCGATCAAATAAGTATGCATAAGATTTGAGTCTAACCAAGACCTTCAGTTCTTTTTCGGATTTTGATGCGGTTTTTTTATTAGAAAGGTCTTGCTTAGACTAAAAATTTACCGTATGTTTGGTAGTAATTGGTTAAGTAGAACCGGAGATATGGCCACAAACGACCTAAAAACGAAGCGCGGGCGAAGCCACGGGTATCAGCTTGTATAAAAAGTAGCCTATATGTTACCCAGAGCTATGAACTTTAATCGTACCAAGTTTGATCAAAATCCCTCCAGTAGTTTCTGATTTTTAGCGTGAACAAAAATTTAGTGCGGACAAACAGAGGCACAGACAAACAGACAAACAGACAAAAATTCTAAAAATCATTGTTTTGGCATCTATTACATTCATAAAGTCCCCTGATAATTTTTTTCTCATATATCTTCCATGTACAGACACCGATCAGTTACAGATTTATTATAATATGTATGTATATACATATAGATTTAATAACATAATGTACGATCTCGATATTCATTGAATTAAATATTCATTCATTTTGTCGTGCATTCATTCAATCAGTCGCTATTAATAGAAGGAGAGTGTATTGTCATCAATCTCAATCTCAAAGGCTGTTTTCACAGTCTAAAGTTAAATGTGGGGAAAACCGAACACAATACCATCATCATCATTATCTACCTGCCCTTTTTTCCGTGCGGAAATCCTCATGGATACCACCCCCGTCGACCATCGGGGGTGGTTATGTCGGACTCGTATTGACTAAAACCGTACGCCGTCTAGGGTCTTCTGACGTCAGGGTGTAAGGTGGCACAAAGAGCATTTCCCTCGCACCCCGGCTTGACCTGGGCCATCTCCGGATTCGAGATGGCTCCCTCAGGTTTGGGAACCACGGTGTTCCCGTCATGCCTCCGGAATATTGGCCCAATTTTATATTTGAGGTCGGCGCAACATGTCATTCTACTCCGGGGAAAACCGAGCACATGGTGTTAAAATCTAGAACCCATACCCTATCACAATGGCAACGGCTTAATCGAGCGCGCCACAGCGCGCCCCTGTATTACCCCTATAAGGGACTGGTCACAGGTTCATGGCCCATCCAGGACGTTATCTTTTTCCAATTTCCCTTCCCTTCTTTTCACAATCCCGGGGTCTTTAAGCAGGGCGTGAAAAATCATCTGTAGAGTTCGTCTGGGTAGAGGCCACCATTTTAGAAGCATCCCCTTGAAATGCTTACCACTGCTTTTTGGACTTCACTTCAGCTACCATCAGGCAGGCGTGCAGTCTATCCAGTATAATAATAAAAAAGAATTGAAATCTACATTTTTTTTTATATAGGACACGTCAAAATGACTTTACCTCGCCTAATGGTAAGCTAAAGGCTAAGTTTCAGGACTGGGGTCACCATCGCATACACCGGTAGTGCTACAGTGGCGGCCCTCAGCTTGATGGCCTCATCAAATGCTTTTTCACGCCCCGCTTAAAAGCCCCGGGACTATAGGAGGAAGGAAACACATGCGCTGGTAAAGAATGCCAAGTCTTTATGGTGCGGCAAATAAAAGAGGCACCAAACCGCTTGGTTCTTGATGGAATTGATTCCACCGTGTGAGGGTGATACCTCTACATAAAAGCAAATAAGTGCTGGTACCTACCTGTATCTCTAGTAACATCGAAGAGCTTCGCTTGCAGACATCTGTTCGGTGGGGTTCCCTTTGCCAGGAACAAGCTGCCTCTATCTGCTGACGTCAACAGGCACACGTTTACTAAGATCTGGAGACAAGAAAGAAGTATATTATTTACATGCCTTCGTTTCTACTTAAGATTAATTGGATGGAAAATAATACGGATTCGAACCCCGGCCATTATATCACTGTAACCCACTTCTGGCTTTAGCTGAAGGGGCTAACGGACCTAGTAATTTCAGTTACGAAATAGTGACTATAAAATAATATAATTACCTAAGTATTATCATGAGGATTAATTAAAAAATCATCAACATAAAGCGTCCGTAGCTCAGTAATTGTTAAGAAGTCGCCTGATCGAGCGGTGTCGGCTTCGAATCTTGGCCATTACACTACCAACATAAACCCACTCCCTAACATAGGCAATTTAATTTCACTTAAGGAAGTACTAGTCATTTCGATTTCTTACTACCTACCTAGTCTTACATTAAAATCGTATGAATAAAAAGTGATTGAACTGAACATTTATAAAAAAATACAATCAATTATATGTATCTATTTATTTATATTATTTTTATTTATATTATATTACTTGCATGTATTTTCTTTTCTTCTTGTCTTTGTACACTTCTAACACTCTCGAACTACTCTTCCTCAATATTACTCAAAGGTTTGCTGGGAGAGAACTCATTTTGAGTTAAGCTCGCCTTTATACATCATTTGTGTTTATTTAATATATTAATACAAGTTTGTGTACAATAAAGAATTAAATAAAATAAAAAATAAACCAATTGAGTATGTGACCAATTTTGAAATTGGTCAAAAAGACCCAAATCCCTTACCACGTTAAATAAACATTTACCATTAACGTGTCCCTATACTAAATCACTCCAGTGTAAGGTACTACGTCTCGCAAACAAAGACTCACCCGTATTTCACGTTTTTGTTAGAATACCCACATTATGTGGAATAAAAATAGCCAACCCTGAGTTATAGCCGGGAATTAAAGGGCCTTTACGAGCGCTAACCTTCATTTACAGCGCCATCTCGTGAGGAATTGAATTAAATATCACTGAATTAAATTATTGTTTTTTTAGACGATAGATGGTAGGAACAGTTTGTATTGAAGGAAATTAGGATAGTCGCCATATTTTGATATTTTTTATTGAACAGTTTTATTTAACTCGACCTGTTTGTTTGGGTCAAATCTAGTCATTGAAAGAACCCCTTTCAGTTATCTGATATTTGGCAGAAGTCTTTAGTTCTGATGACAAGACAATTTAAAACTGTTTAACTTAAAAAATATTTTTTCATAATTTATTTCAGGTTTCAGTACCTAGTGAGTTAGCATACGTAACACTGATAACACTTTGTTTCAATGGAATAACCTATTTTCAAATTATTTCCATTGAAAATGCTTCACAATGAACTGTGACCAATTTCAAAATGTTACAAATGTTACAAAATGTGACAAACGTTACCTACAGTAGGTACCTATATAGTAGAATATCCCTAGTTCCTATTATTTATAAACGTATTTATAATTTAGAATACACAAACCCATCAATTTTTCAGAAATAGAATTAAAACTTTGAGAAGAAAGGAATTTAAATTTCAAATTGTTGATCCTTTGTGAACGTCGCAAGCGAGCTAACTTAATGATAACTTAGTAAATTTATTCGTTTAATGCTATTTGCTCTGTTCGCGTTTGTATTTAAGTTAAACGCGTTTAAACAACGCTACGTCTACGAAATAACTTGGAACTTAGATGGATTGATAGGAAAACTTGAGATAACGAGATGTTTTAGTGTATAATTTTAAGTTAAGGGCTTAGGTATGTCCTAGGTACAGAGATGTAGAGTGGTTTATACAGGGTTATTTGTAATTAACTAGCATCCTCGCAGGGGTAGATAGTTGACATCATAACTGACCATTTTTGTTCTACGACTTTTTATAATTCGTTAAATTTTATTTTCATACATACATAAATATTACTTTAGTTTTGCGTCTAAAAGTTATTAACTCTACGTGCGCCGCCGCCGTAGTATACGCGCATCGTAAAAATTAGGTAAACAAACTCGTCGGTAGAGTTAATCACTTTTATGACTATATGATATCACTTACCATCACTCCTAAGATGGTGATATTCTATCTCACGAAGGCGGGTGAACAATTAAATAGTAGTACCTGTGTCTTGTAAATACGCGTACATGTGTGTGCAAAAGTTCATGTCAGTTCAGTGAGTAGAACAATAATTGCATTGCAAGTAATTCATTTTTAAAAGCAATGTGTATAATATGTTTTACTACAATGACAGCTAAACCGCCTTCGTGAAATAGAACATCTCATACGATTACTATTTAAAACGTCCTACTTTTTTTATGTCGGTCACGTCAATATGACTTCACCTCGTCTGACGGTAAGATAAAGGTAAAGTCTCCGGAATAGGAGTCACCATTACAAACACCGAAAGTATAATGGTGACCCTCAGCTTGACGGCCTCATCAAATGCTTTTTCACACCCCGCTTAAAGTATCCGGGACTGTAGGAGGAACACACACTGGAAAATATACGACAAGGGCTATCGGCTCTCCTATAAAATTCAGTTTTATGCAGGCACAACTGATTTCTGCTGAAAAAAGTCTTGATGCAACAATATAAAATAACCAAAGCACATCTTGATAAAAGCATTTCTACAATTTGTACTGCCCCGGGCTGTCAGTGTTTTCGACAAATAAGAACAATTTGTACAGGATGACATGCTATAACGTATTTTTTTTTCCTAAAATGTACACAGGTTGACGAGGGGTCTGACCCGACTCAAAAAGACGTGAACTAAAGGAATTTACGTTCTTGTATTTTGAATAAATAATATTGGGTTTACAGATAATATAATTATTTGTCTTGAAATCTTATGCCCGCGGCTTCGCCCGCGTGAAATACTGATCCGATTTGTAACCCACAGAAACTATGGACGTGTGTAATATCAGTGGCGGCACACATTGCGCTGCCGATTACGAAAAAAAAAATTTAATGTTCTTCTTGAAGAAACCCATATTGTAGACAGTGCACACCGTTGACGGATGTAACGCAAATTACCACCTTAGTAGCGAAAAATATTTTTAATAGTCTACTTCATAAGTTTGCAGATTATATTACATATAAATAAATTGCATCTTCGTGCGAATCAGTTAAAAAAACTCTGATTGAAAATCCATGGACCGTTTAAATCAGACTAGACTTTTAAAAAAACGTTAAATTTCAGCAATTCAAAAAACGAATTAGTTTTAGCAGTAACAATTATGAGTAACATAGTTATCTTACGTCGGTACGCAAACGAAACCGGTTTTTAATTAAAACTTTTCGGTTGTAATCGGATTAAAAGATTAAACGCGTTGGTGATGGCCACGACACCTGGGAATTATTAATGAAGGCGCCACGCACCGGCCGGCGTTTACTTACATAGAAAAAACTAAATCCCACGGCTAATTTGCGTACCTATACTTCTGTTTATTAAACTTTTACAGTGTCCGCTAGCTTAGCTTGCAAGCGTTTGCCTATTTTTTGCAAATAGTACTGAAATAATTTTAGAATAATTTTTGGTGCAAATAGTACGAAACTTTCATACTAACTTTTGCACAAAATCATGTAAAAAAAAAAATGTGTTTGTACGACGTGCGTGCAGCGCCTCAGATGGTTAGAGTACCTAAGTTTTTTTTTTTCATCCACCAATGCTTAATCCTTTCTTCGTGGGGAACAGATACCCCACAGGTACTACCCCCAGGGCCAGCGGCGGCCAAAAAAAAAGATAACCCAAAAGACATTTCCCTTGGACTCCGGCTGACTCGGAGCCATCTCCATCTTCAACATGGACAGGGACAACGATATCTTTCTCTAAACCCTGGAAAAAGTGGTGGCGCGTATCACACGCCATTACCAAAACCTTAAACTTTATTGACATAATAAGAACAATGACTTTAAGGACATTGTGAAATTCCTGGATTTTAGCTTCACGAGCAAAGATTGTTATTGCGTAAAATTTGAAAGCATTCATGACTAATTTACTAAAACAATATTCTTCAACTTGAAAGGTCCTATTGTAAGAAAAGACAGGCAAATTTCTTATTAATTTTCTCGACAATGTATAATGTCGTTTGCTTTACGGAATTGTGAATATATGGAATGAACGTCCTTACTGAATACATAATATTAAGGTGGTCTCTCACCGAGCGCATTCGCCTGTAATTTCACATTACAGATTCCATTTTGAACATTACGTTACAATACCGCCTCCCTAACCGCCGATTGCTTGTACCTAATGTAAGATATGATTTTGTTCATTCGTCAAGCCTTTTCCCAACTTATTTAATGTCGACTTATCAGTCTAACCACGAAGCTGCGTACTTCGATATTTTCAGAAAATCGGAAAACCGCCATCCACACCCATATAAAAGTATTACAGATATTATACACTTTAATGTTCGGTTCTCCTCCCTCACTAATGTAATGAATCTGTAACTTTACATCACATTCGAATGCTCGCAGTGAGGAAGCACCTTTATCATTACAGCAAATAAAGTGAAACAATACACCATAATTTGCTTTTGGCTTACGACCAACTCAAGCATTTATTTTCTTATATATTATAAAACGTGCAAATACTACGTTACCCTGAATTCGAATAAACTGTATCACCCCTTTTGTTTATTCACTGAACCGCAAGAAAAAGGCAAATAGCTATCATGCTAACAGATTTAGTCGAAGGAGTCCCCCAGGGTACAACACTTGGGCCTGAAAAGGATAAAGAAATAAGAAACATTTAATATACCTTCTGCTGTGTAGTTTTGGGATAGTTCTTTGTAATGTTTCTTGGGTTTGTTTGCTATAACAACTTAAATTTTGAGGCAAATATGATTATTATGTCGTTTGTAAGGCTAAGGTCGAATGTATTATTCCGATGATGTAGGATTTAAAAAAAAATGGTAGGATAGTACCTAAGTTATCGTCAAACAAAAAGCTACCACTGCCATTTGGAAAATTCTATTATTTTCGTTATTAGTAACTTTCTACTGATACTGAACCAAATTTGAAAAATCTTTTAACAATAGTAAGCAGTAATATTTATGAGTTCCGTAACGCTACTACCCAAGGGAGCAGAGCAGTAAAATGTCAATAAATCTGGCAGCTTCCCATACATAACATAAAAGATAGAAGAGCCAGCTAGTTTATTATCAAAACGAGTTATGGAGCTATGCTATGCTAATCCCTTTGACAATATACAGAATGGTGTAAAGTATAAAATACCTACAGGTATTTACACTAATCTCGGTAGAAAAGGCTATAAACGTAATCAGTTAATTTAACTCCAGCTCGTTTAGTTAACTCAATAAACATGAACAGACGAACGGCACGTTGTTTTCGTAATTTAAACTGAGTTTTTATAGCCGCCGGTAGCCCCACCGGCTCTCTTTAATTCCTATCTTGTACTAGGATAGCTACCAGGGTTTACTTGCTTGCGAGGGAAATGCTCTATTAGTCCACCTTACACCCTGGTGTCAGAAGAACCTAGACGGTGTGCGATTTAAACCGGTAAGAGTTCGACATAATCTGCTTCACAGGCCACGGAGGTGAGGGGGTATCCATGAGGATTGCCGCACGGAGAAAAAGGGTTTGCTTGCTAAATCCTTACCCAGTAGGCAGACGGTAATAACCACGTTTAGCCAACTATTATTTTCAATCGCTCTTAATAGAGTTTAACGTTTATCCAACTGGCTTTCTCATTTTTTTGTACTAGAAGCCAGTTTAAGTTGAACTTTAACGAACTAAAACTACACGCCATCTAGTTAGGTCTTCAGATGTCATGGCGAAGTGGTCTGAAGTGGCCATAAGGCATTTCCTTCTTAACTGGGCTAACCCAGTACCATTTTCAGCTTCAAGATGGCCGCTTCGGGTTTCAAAATCCGGAAAAGTAGGATGCATAATATCGCATTCACTAACAGACTCTCTGACACAAACTTTACGAAACCAAAACTTTTAAAGTACAGTTTTAACAATTTAGTGCAAAAATTACAACCATACACACCAACTGCTTTTCCTGCAAGTATTTTTATAGTCTCTGTGTACGAGTATCTATATGAACGGAAGTTTAAATTACCGCCTCCGCCCTCTTTTAATGTTCACCCTCACATACAGAGTATTGTACAACAGCTATTTCAACTTTGTTCTGTGAGGGAGAGAGGTTCACGTGTTGGAGAATTTAACACATCTTTTATGTTGTAGTATTTTGTTTTTTAATTGACGATGTTAATACAGGATGTTGGTTTAATCACTTGTAACAAAGTTGAATCATAATTAGAAAAGCTTATCTATACATATAATTAAATAAATCTGTAACTGATCGGCGTCTGTACTTGGAAGATATATGAAAAAAAAATACTAGGGGACTTTATGAATGTAATAGATGCCAAAACAATGATTTTTAGAATTTTTGTCTGTGTCTCTGTGTCTCTGTGTCTCTGTGCCTCTGTGCCTCTGTTTGTCCGCAGTAAATTTTTGTTCACGCTAAATTCAAAAACTACTGGAGGGATTTTGATCAAACTTGGTATGATTATAGTTTATAGTGCTGGGCAACATATAGGCTACTTTTTATACAAGCTGATACCCGTGGCTTCGCCCGCGCTTCGTTTGTAAGTCGTTTTTGGTCATATCTCCGGTTCTACTTAACCAATTACAACCAAACATACGGTACATTTTTAGTCAGTTTTAGTAGTTCTTTTAGTTAGGCGGAGCTGCGGGCAACAGCTAGTTTAAAATATGTCTCTGAAATGAGAACTTTGCTAAGTCAGTGTAAGTTGTTCGAAAAAATACATTACATGTGCCTTATTGGTGTGTCATTCGTTCAGTATTCATTCGCTCTACGTGCCCAAACCACCTTAGCATCCCCTTTTCAATACTGAAACGTAGTAGACTAGCTGTATTCGTTCAAATAGCAAACAAAGCATTTAACTCACAAAAACGATTACTAAACAAAGGCGAACGTAACAGATTTATGACCTGTATTGATCTTTACTTCAAATAGAACGACATTGTTTCCTATTATGTACTCAAACTTCACTGCTTTTTTAGTGTGTATCCCACTCAACATGTCTTATTTTCTTATATATAGGACACATCAATTTGGCTTCACCTCGCCTGATGGCAAAGTCTCAGGAAAGAGGTTCACTATTACATATACCATGTTAACAATCATAATGGTGGCACTCAGCTTGACGGCCTCATCAAAAGAGGATTGTCGTCGCAGCACCGCGTGACACCCACCGGTCCCACTAGTGCTGCGACCACAACCCTCCCTGCCCGGCTATGCACTTGCTGACCCCTGAACGCAATCCAACCGAGATTGGATTAATTTTGGAGGGTTTTTCGCAATCGTGCACGGTGGGCCAAATATTGTGACAAATTTGTGTCATCTTCTACCACCAGTTTTTGCCTGTGTGTGTCGTTTTTTTAAACTACTTTACTTCACTATTTTTAGGTGCTCTTACGTACAACCAAGACATTGTAGTAGGTAGTTGACTAAATCACATTACTCGTATATCATACCTGCAACCAAGGGACCTGTACAACGGTGATGTGTTTCCATCCTGTGACTCTATTCATTTTAATCTAGAAATTACTTTGTGACAAAGCCCTCCTCCTTACTAGGTAGCATTTTGAGCGATTGTGGACTAATTTGATAATTCGAATCTTCTTCATTGACTTTAAATTTGGAATAGCTAGCTCAAAATCAATTTAGCTAGAATAAATGGATTAATTTCTATAAACTTAATATTAAATTCACATACCTTATGACATAGTACGTCTATATCCAATTCATTAGCTACGTCTTTGATGAGGTCCATAAACAGGTCAGCCTCATCTAGCTGCTTCTGCGCTGATCCGCTAGGAGAACGCGACCTCTGGAACAATACAGAGAAATTTTTAATTTTAGCACCATCTAACGAAAACAAGTTGAACTTTCAAGGAACAACTGATCCTAAATCGCGCAATTTAAGTTCTCAATTACTTTACAAGTGTATTCAACTTTTGCATATCAACTGTTGGAGTTCAACCTGCCCAGCATACCAATCACATTTGGGGAATCCTCTCTTTGTGTCGTAAAATCATTACATCCCCTTCCTCCACGATTTTTATTAACACGCTTTTATTAGCTTCGTATGTCTAACAGAATCATTTAATTCGATTTTGGAGTACTTCAAAACGTAGATTTGATTTGAAATTGGAGGGTGGCGGATAATACAATGAATCAATCTTTTTTAATAAATGTTTAACAAAAAACTAAAATGACAAACTTTATACTTTTTATATTGTTGCTGAATAAGGTGTGAGGTGTTCACAACAAAGATCAATATGCAGCATCCTACGCTTTCCAATAAAAAATAAACATTCAGTATTTTTTTTCAAACTATTATTTTCTTTAACAGTTTCACTACATTCTATTCAATTGAAATGAACAGAAATCCTGCAGGGATAATTTTACTAAGCAGACCTGCATTTTAGCAACTGGGAAAATGAACTTTCGTACTATAAATTCAACTATACTATCTGGCAGCATATTCCTGCGAAATGCAGGGGCTTTTACATTGAAAGGCCCCGCATTAAATTAAAAATATGTGGTTGTATATTCCCCATTTGTGCTGGGAAAAGCATTACTATCTCATCTACATAATGCAATTTAATATGGTTATTTAAAACTATGTGATATATTGCGGAAGAACTTCTAAAATTGTGACGTCACTTTTAATCACAAAACTAATACTAAAAATCAAAGTTACCGTCTTCTCCTTTTTACTTTTACGTGTTTTTTATGAGACCCAACTCCCAGAGGAAAGCCTGCACCAGAACTTGGAAATAAATCAGCAGGTGTACCTAGCGACTTTTTTTATACTACGTAGGTAGTAGACAAGCAAACGGCCCACCTGATGGGAAGCGGTCACCGTGGCCTATGAACGTGTGCAACACTAAGGGTTTCACACAAGCGGAAGGGAAGGGGAGAGGATTAGGAAGGGGTGGGAAGGCTAGGAAGGGGTGGGGGAGGAGGGGTACTATGAGCTCGGGCTACTCTACTTACCGACGGGACACAGCACGATGGTTATTATGGCCGCGGTCTTTTTTAGGGCGGAGGTACTACCTCAGTCGGACAGCTCTTTTCGGACGGGAGATACCGTCGTGTCCTACCTCCTACACTTGGACTTAGAGGTAATGTTAGCTGAGCCGTAAAGGTCCCTTTAACCAATCACATCAATTAACAATTCTATAAGGTACAAATTGATTAAAGAAAAATCTAATAGAATCTTACTCAATCCTGAAAAACCTGGGATCTCACGCGCAAAAGTCTTAGTCTCTACTATTGAGCTACAAGTATATTTTTTTCTATTCTATCTACAATAACTGAGACATAAACGAAATCAAATATACATTCACTATTTCGCGTTCAAATGAACGTTCCGTAAACACTATCCAACCGTGTAAACACTCGCTGGGTATCAAAGGGTTAGGGTACTTCACGATAGCTTCAGCCATTTTCTGTAGAAAAAGTGCCCGGCTAGTATTGTTGTCGAAATATCGATAGTTTTACTATCGACAATTTCCATCTGTAAAACCTAAACTATCGATAGGCCTACTTATCGATACTATCGATAGTATTGTTACTCACGAAGAGTAGACTTCGATGTTGCTCGTAAATAAAAAACTATCGATACTATAACTATCGAGACTATCGGTAGTCTAGAACTATCGATAGTCTGTCATTTATTTACAAGCAATAATACTATCGATAGTATCGATATTGCAGTCATTCAATAGTATTGACTCGTTCTGAGCTATCGATAGGCCTAACGATATTTGTTGGCTATCGATAGACTGTCGATTAACTATCGATAGTCGACTATCGATCGGCAACACTACCGGCAAGTAGTGAGTGTAGTCGACAGTAACATTCCGTACGATTGGGTTCTGCTGAAACGACTTTTACCTTTTTGATTTTGGAATTTTATGTGACGCAACCGACGGTAGAATTCTTTGTAGGTACTCCATTTTCTTTTCAAGTTGCGATTTATTATGTGTTGTTGTCAGTTATTTTGTTATCTACATTACTTCTGATATATTTCTAGCTTTTCAGCAGTCACGGCTACGGGGGAGAGTGTTTTTTTTTTTTCATTTTTATCGGGTTTGATTCCCTGGCAAATTCAATTTTTATAAAAACTAAAACTGCATCATTTTTATCTATACCTTTAGCACCTGATAACTGACAAAATAATGACCGTCGGGACAAATTAGCACCTTACTATACTCTATCCCGTACATTTAAAAATAAAATATAATTGGTGTCTAACAATCCTTGGATCTTAGACCATTTCTATCATATTTAGTAGGTTAAATTTTTTTTGCAAACGTTTTTGCAAAAAAAAATTTTTTTTTCTCACAGAAGGAACCCCGAAACAAGAAAAACTATTTGCACTGACGTTCCATTTAAATATATTCAAGATGGCGGACAATAATAGCATGAATAGAAATGAAAATTTTCTAGTTCTTGTTTTATGAGGGCCGTAAGTGAGTTTATTGCGACTCCAGTAATAGGACCTTTTATTCTCGTTTGAGCACGGAGCCCGCTTTGTGGAATAAAGAATACAACTCTTTGGTGTATTCTCATTGTGCAAAATAGGAGTGTCGCCGTTGGACTATTGATTGCAGAGGGAACGAACTAAACTAATTTTATTATCTACTAGCTGCGTGCTCTGCCTACATCCCGGTGTAATTATAGCACCTTACTCATGAACTTTCCAAAAACTGGTTTTCTTGGTCGGCAAATGAGGACGACAAAATAATAGAATTATGAAATTTACATAAATTTCGGTGTTCCATTTTTATTTAAATAAATTGATTAAGGCAGCTGATGTGGGTTTTTTTATATTACGTAGGTGGCAGACAAGTACACGGCCCACCTGATGGTAAGCTGGCGGCCTATGAACGTGTGCAAAACTAAGGATGTCACACACGTGCTGCCCAACCTAAAGTGAAGGGCGGATGGCTAGGAAGGGGCGGGGAGCTACTTACCAGCGGGAACACAACACGATGGTTATTATGGCCGCGGTCTTCTATAGGGCGGAGGTAGGTAATACCCCAGTCGGACAGCTCATTTCCGACGGGAGATACCGTCGTGTCCTACCTCTTACCGTTTGTTTTCATTTTGTTTTCTATACTAATATTATAAAGAGGAAAGATTTGTTTTTTTGTTTTTTTGTTTGTTTGTAACGAATAGGCTCCGAAACTACTGGACCGATTTCAATAATTCTTTCACCAATAGAAAGCTACATTATCTGTGAGTAACATAGGCTATAATTTATCTCCAAAAAATTTAGGGATCCTTACTAAAACTTCAATAATGTAACCCAAGGTGTAAAAAAATGACCTAAACAAATTACTTACATCGCGTGCGCTGCGAAAACTATTGAAGATAGAACAAAATAATGTACTGTGGAAATGTATAACATAAAAAGGTCTACAAAAAAGTCCGCGATAGCATATGTCTACCTAATAAGGGTAGCCCACAGTAACCATTTTTATCTATACAAATTACAAAAAAATCATGTGTCATTTTCAAAGCTAATTTTAACAATACAGTATTATTTCTTATCCAATTAAATACGTTAGATACGTTGTACGTTTAATGTCGATCAAAATTGCCATTCACGCTATATAATTATCATAAATAGTTTAAGAGTTATCGCAATATGAAAAATAATGCGCGGTGAAATAAATGCAAGTTGAAATGCGGACGTAAATCAGGCCAATATTACTTCGGGACATCATAGGTACGTAGGTAGGTATCTAAACTGTGCTCAAAATAATTATGCTCTATACACGCGGTAGGTACAGTTTTCTTGGGTGCCTTTGAGGATAGCACGGGGTGCTACAGCACTGGACGAGCTCAAATTCACCAATCATGGGCAACAATCCACTCGCGCCAGGACGTCGTTTGTCTCGCGAATTATACCTATCTAAGATTATGTTTCCTGAGGTATATCTTTGTATTCCCATCCAAAACTTCAATAATGTAACCCAAGGTGTAAAAAAATGACCTAAACAAATTACTTACATCGCGTGCGCTGCGAAAACTATTACTATTATTACTATTGTATTGTATTATACTATTGTACTGTGGAAATGTATAACATAAAAAGGTCTACAAAAAAGTCCGCGATAGCATATGTCTACCTAATAAGGGTAGCCCACAGTAACCATTTTTATCTATACAAATTACAAAAAAATCATGTGTCATTTTCAAAGCTAATTTTAACAATACAGTATTATTTCTTATCCAATTAAATACGTTAGATACGTTGTACGTTTAATGTCGATCAAAATTGCCATTCACGCTATATAATTATCATAAATAGTTTAAGAGTTATCGCAATATGAAAAATAATGCGCGGTGAAATAAATGCAAGTTGAAATGCGGACGTAAATCAGGCCAATATTACTTCGGGACATCATAGGTACGTAGGTAGGTATCTAAACTGTGCTCAAAATAATTATGCTCTATACACGCGGTAGGTACAGTTTTCTTGGGTGCCTTTGAGGATAGCACGGGGTGCTACAGCACTGGACGAGCTCAAATTCACCAATCATGGGCAACAATCCACTCGCGCCAGGACGTCGTTTGTCTCGCGAATTATACCTATCTAAGATTATGTTTCCTGAGGTATATCTTTGTATTCCCATCCAAATAAATTATATCTTAATCAAGACTTTCAATTGTGTAAAAATTATTTAAAAACTGTTTGAGTTATTGAAATCGGACTTCAGAGGAGGGGATTGGAGAGACGGGGTGGGGGGTTGTGAGCTCTGGTTACCCTTCTTACCGGCAGCGGGAACACAACACAATGTCTATTATGGCTGCGGTCTTCTGTACCCCCTGTCACCCTATCCCCTCTTTTCCGGGGTTCGGTACGGACATCATGCTTTTTTTTATACCACTTAGTTGGCAGACGAGCACACGGCCCACCTATATGACCTATGCACCTATGGACGTGCGCAACACCAGGGGTGTCACACTCGCGCTGCCGACCCAGCCAAATGCTTCTAATGCCCTTCATGAAGAACCCCATATTTAGCCGCCAGGGAAAACCACTGCAGAGAGATCGTTCCACAGCCTAAGCGTGCGCGGAATGAAATTTCTTTCAAACCTTACAGTACGCACTGCAGGCGGATGCAACGTGTGGGGATGAATTCCCTGTCTGTGGCGAGCGGTGCGATGATAGAAAGTAGCTATAGGCTGATGCCATGCTGGGTCAACTGGAGGGGTGCGGGCCGGAACCTCCACGTGGTGCACCTGGGCAACGGAGGCGAGCAGCGCCTCCCACTCGCCACGGGAGACGCTGCTGCCTGCGGCCAATCCGGCCGGGGTGGGAATGGCCCTCTAGAGAGCTGCTCCGAGGCTCTCCACGTGTCCCTCTGACTAGCAGATGGCACAGTGGGGAGCGAGCGGGGGGTGAGCCGATTGTCTGCGCGCCGACGGTTGGGTGACAGGACGGCGTCCTGTCACTCTACACCCCACCGTCGGAGATGGCCCGGGGTTAGCTGGGGTGCGAGGGATAACCTTACACCCCGGTTACTAAGGCCCGAGACCGCGTGCGGTTTTAGTCGGTTCGATCCCGACATAACCACCCCCGATGGCCGACGGGGGTGGTATCCATGGAGATTTTCGCACGATAAAAAAAAGGGTCAACTGGGGAGCGCGGGATATGCTCTACTAAGTAATCTTACACCCCGGCAACTGAAGACTTGAGACGGCAGCGTGCGGTTTTTATCAGGTCTGAGTGAGACTAAACCGCGCCTGCTGGCTGACAGGGATGATATATGAAGGAACTTCCGCACGAAAAAAGGAATTTGAAACAGAATTCGAAATCCACGCGGGCGGAGCCGCGGGCAACAGCTAGTCATGAATATATGCACGCGTGGATTTTCAAAGAAAGAAGCAAGGAAATTTTACTCCAATGGTTCAAAAATTGACAGAAATCATTGCCAAAAATAATAAGAACATCTATTTTTATTATTCACATTTCAATTGATGTAAATGACTTTGTTCAAATTCATTTTGTTGAACATAAACTTCTTGAAATGTTTGACAAATTAGTATAAAGTTGTGACTTGGCGGTTTCCAATTTGAATTCTGAGAAACAGAAAACTTCTAAATGTAACCAATTAATCAAAATAGACCTCTTTAATTTATATTGAAAGTAAAACAAGATTCAACAATAATATTGAATATTTCCTGGTACAGCCAGGAACTTGGAACACCAATAATCAAATAAGTCAACCGTATACAAATACTAAGCCATCTCTTCCTCTAAAAAGCGCTTCTTTGATTACTTTTTCCGGATTAAAAGAAAAAAACAAAGCTTGAAAGATCCCTAAATAACACCCAGCCAAGTAAAAACCGACTTAAGTACTTAAGAATAAAATTACTTTTTAAACAAGATGCAGATATTGAGTAAAACGCGAAATGTTATTTTGGAGCGAAAATTTATTTCTCTTAGGAAGTTTTGAGATGAATGGAAATTATATTGGGACCCATTAGTGAAGTTGATGATATCACAAAAATACCCCTCGAGCTCAACGTTTGCGAAAATAAGTAGGGTCTTACGAACTTAAAAGTTTTGTCTTACCTATTTCAAACTTGGATTAGCGAACGCCTGTTTTAATATCCGCTTGACAACCCTAAACATAGCTGTAATTTTAACTGAACTTTGTATATCCCTTCAGGGTAGGCAGCGCGTGTGTGACACCCTTAGTGTTGCACACGTTCATAGGCCACGGTGACCGCTTCCCATCAGGTGGGCCGTGTGCTTGTCTGCCACCTAAGTAGTATAAAAAAAATGAACGGTTCTTGATGGAATAGATTCCATCAAGAACCGTTCCGAACCAAGCGGTTCGGTGCCTCTTTTATTTGCCGCACCATAAAGACTTGGAATTCTTTACCAGCGCATGTGTTTCCTATAGTCCCAGGGCCTTTAAACGAGGCGTGAAAAAGGATTTGACGAGGCCGTCAAGCTGAGGGCCGCCACTGTAGCACTACCGGTGTATGTGATGGTGACCCTAGTCCTGAGACTTGGCCTTTAGCTTACCATCAGGCGAGGTAAAGTCATTTTGACGTGTCCTCTATAAAAAAAGTATAGTAGCACAATAAACTAAGTTACGAGCAGTTATCTAAAAATGAAAGCAATATTCAAAACTTGCGTCCATTATATTTCGCGCAGTGGGTATTCCGGTCACGTAGGTAGCGAAAATTCATGGAAAAATGAAATTCAATCTGGTACTAAATTAGACGGCAGGTGGCGCTGTGAATATAACGAAGCGATATGTATGCTAAAATTAGCGTGGGCGGGGAACTCCCTCGCGGTGATAGGAACTTCATTGATTATAAGTTTTTGTTTTAATCGTGTGGGCGGTGATAATTACTTATAGGTACCTGGTACCTACTAATATTTTATATTAGCCTATGCCCGTGGCTTCACTTGCATAGATGTCGGTTTCTGAGTTTTTGACAATATTATCTACTGTACCGGAGATATTGTCAACTGATTGCGAGTAGTACCTCCACCCTACAGAACACCGCGGTCATAATAACCATCGTGTTGTGTTCCCGCCGGTAAGTAGGGTAGCCAGAGCTCACTGTACCCCTCCTCCTCCCATCCCTTCCTAGCCTCCCCACCCCTTCTCAGTCCTCCCCCCTTCCCTTCAGGGTAGGCAGCGCGTGTATGACACGTTCATAGGCCACGGTGACCGCTTCCCATCAGGTGGGCCGTGTGCTTGTCTGCCACCTAAGTAGTATAAAAAAAAGTCTGACGAGTCCTGACCAAGACATCTTTTAAAACTAAATTTATTCTATTCTATTCTACCATTAAGTAAGCCATGTGCTAATTTACTAAGTACCTGAAAAGTAAAAAAATTGCTACAAAATGTTAAAATGGCCACTTCAATTATTCAAATTTAATTAATTACTTAAATTAATTATACGTGAAGTGACACTTTAGTTGAAAGAACACTAATTGTGTTACAATTTGTAGGTACCCCCGGGTGCCTCCTAATTAAGATGTATAACAGGACTTTGGCAATTCTAAGGGACCAATTAGTATTGATTACAGTGTGCTTTTTCCTCATTCTAGAACCCATATATTTTTAGCTATGCTTCGTTTGATTCTAGATGCCGTTATGTAACATGCTTTAGAATTTTTTTAAACTAGCTGTTGCCCGTAGCTTCGTCCGCGTGGAATTGTTTTACTGTTCTCGCTTCCCTTTCCATGCGGGGTAGTAAGTAGTAAGTAGTATGATGTATTTATGTTGTTATTCCTGGCTATAGTCTTATGTGGTGGACAAACCGAGTGCTTATCTGCCACCTTAGTGCAACCAAAGCAGTTAACATGGCATACTGAAATAAAATGTGTTTAATAGTTTATTTAAAATGGCCCAGGCTCGTGGCTCCGCCTACGTGGATGTCGGTTTTCGCGTTTTTTGAGTATATATCTCCAGTTCTACTGAACCAATTGCGATCAAACATACGTAAGATTGTAATCCTAACTAAAACCTTTCAAACAAAAAAAACTGCACCAAAATACGTTCAGCAGTTTTGGTGTCCATCGAGCACAAACAGAGTAGAAATAAAAAAAAAATAGATATACCTATTTTCGTGTTCAAATTCGTATAATTTCATAAGTAATAGTATTTATCTATAGATGACATAAAAGTATTTCTGCAAGTCCCCTAATTTTTCAAAGGTATGTGAAAACAACATGGACGGAATTAATGGGGAATCAAAAACTAACTCCAATTAAACACCATGAAATTAAATTAGTTAGTCGGGAGGTTCGGGCAAAAGGTTACAAATTAACCGCAACGTGAAAATTAGTGGTAAAAACATAACTTGAATGTTTCCTAGTTGATTAGCTCCCACGGCGAGTTATTTTATTCAGCGGCGCTTGGTAGGAAAATGAAAAACTAGTTGAAATATACATGTAAAGAAATAAATAAAATTGAATTGTCTGTTTGTATAGTCAGTGTTAAAAGTACACGACCATTATTCAAGCTCAAGTTTGGAGAAAATAATTTATGTCTCTTTTTATATAGGTATATAGTGCACGGCACCTAACTTGGCAAGGTTTTGGAGTACCTAGTGTGGGCCCCACTATTCCAAAACCTTGCCAAGTCAGATGCCGTGTACCATACTTGTTTGTGGCAAAATGCGTCGAATAAAAACAAAGTGCACGGCATCTAACTTGGCAAGGTTTTGTAGTAGTGGGCTCACGCTACTCCAAAATCTTGCCAAGTTAGATGCCGTGCAATATAAGCTAAAGATAAAGTCTCAGGACTGGGGTCACCACTACATACACCGGTAAGTGGTGGCCCTCAGCTTGACGGCCTCATCGAATGGTTTTTCACACCCCGCTTAAAGGCCCCGGGACTATAGAAGTAAGGAAACACATGCACTTGGTAAAGAAGTCGAAGTCTTTGTGGTGTGGCAAATAAAAGAGGTACCAAACTGCTTGGTTCTTGATGGAATTATTTGCACGGTATGAGGGTGATATCTCAGCCTTGCACGTGTTGTTCTGTATAGGAAAGGAGAGGGTGTGACTAGTTGGTAGAGCTCATTGGAGCTAGAGTAACATGGAGGTAGGACACGACGGTATCTCCCGTCCGAAATGAGCTGTCCGACTGAGGTAGTACCTCCGCCCTACAAAAGACCGCAGCCATAATAACCTTGAGTTGTGTTCCCGCTGGTAAGTAAGGTAGCCAGAGCTCACTGTATCCCTCCTCTCCCTACCCCTCCCTGGCTTCCCTTCAGGGTAGGCAGCGCGTGTGCGACACCTTTGGTGTTGCTCACGTCCATAGGCCACGGTGACCGCTTCCCATCAGGTGTGCTTGTCTGTCACCTATGTAGTACCTATATAAAAAAATGAATAAAGATTCTGTATTTCTACAAAAAATCTTAAGAATCTAAATCCATACGGGCAAAGTCGCGGGTTTAACTAGTTAGTCGTAAAATTGGTGCTCTCAGTAGTAAACACCGCCGAGGCGAACGGCTAAAGACATCGGGTAATCAAAAATTAAAGTGTTTGGTTACATACCGCGGCTATTAAATCGCTGCGTTAATTAAAATGGCTCGTACAAGTTTGTTCGTACAATTCTCTGTTGCTTTGCTCTGCCGATGTTATGTTACAAGTTTGCTTAATTTTTTGTTTTTTATTTTTTTATTTTGGGCATGTCAATATGACTTCACCTCGCCTGATGGTAAGCTAACGGTAATGTCTTAAGAAGGGGGTCCCCATTACATACACCGACAGTGCCATAATGGCGATGGCGGCCAACTTGACAGGCTCATCAAATGCTTTTTCATGCACCGCTTAAAAAGTGAAAAGCATTTGATGAGGTCTTCAAGTTGAGGACCACCATTATACCACTATCGGTGTTTATAATGGTGACTCTCATTTCAGAGACTTTACCTTTACCTTACCATCAGGCGATAAGTCATGTTTACGTACCCGGTATTAAAAAAAATGCTCCAGTCTGTCAGTACCTTAAAGGAAACGATACACGTAACCGAACCGGAGATCCACGAGCCACCGGCGCGGTGTTCAATAAGGGAGCTGAATCCATAAAATTTATATCGCCTTAGTCCACGCCATAACTTCCCTCTATGTTAGCTACTGCTACGGCTGGGGCCTTTACTCTATACGCTTTTAGTTTACATTTGACTATTATTTATAATCCTACTAGCTGTTGCCCGCGGCTCCGCCCCCGTGGATGTTGAAATCCGTTTCAAAAACTATCCTATCTCTCAAGTTGGATCGAACTGCACATGGTGTGCGAATTTTATTATAATCGGTTAAGTGGTTTAGGAGTCCATTGAGGACAAACATTGTGACACGAGATTTATATATATTAAGATACATAAGTAACTGAAGTATATTGCTTGCTTGTAAAAATTTCAAAAGTATTATCACAAGTATATACGCGCACAATAATTTTACATACATAATATATACATAATAATGCTCACGCCTTTTTCCCTCCGGAGTAGGCAGAGACAACAGACCGCCACCTGCCTCTGTCCTGACAAAGTACGTCACGCGCTTCCTTCACTGTCATTAAGCCTTTCATGCAAGCCCGCCGGTTTCAAGTGCTTTTGACTTTTGACTTTATTTTTTTATTGTTTTTATTTAACTTTTTTAAATTTCATTTTTAATTTTTATATAGGTACCTACCTAATTTTATTTTAATTTTACATATATAACATAAACTCACGCCTATATCCCCGAAGGGGTAGGCAGAGGTGCTAGCACCCACATTTTGCCTTCACATTTATTTTGATGGATAATATTATCGTAACTTATTTGATTAATAAGGCTGGACTCTATCTTGCTCAAAGAATCAGCATTGCCATTCAGCGTGGCAACAGCCAGCCTTCTGGGCACATTACCAGTCAGTGATGACGCGGAGGAATTTTATGCCAATGTTAAAAATAAATCGGCACCAATATCGTACAGTGTGAAACCGATCCGATTCGGGAGCAAACTGTGCGGAGAACATAGGTTGAACTGTTTTATATATCGTAGGTAACAAATGTGCCTTAGATTTTATGTTGCAAAGGTGTTTGAGGGTGACTAGCTATGAGACAGTAAGGTTAGTAAGACAACTCGCACAGACAGCCAGTCGGGAAATATTACACAAGCCGCCATATTGCGAGTCACGTATCCGCTGTGTTACGTCTTTTTGTCAATAGGTGCCTCTCAGCTCGCTCTAGTAGTAAGTATTATGTATTTCTCATTTTATTTGTTAGAATAGTTTTTAGGCGAAGTGGTCGTTCGTATTGCATACTACTAAAGACTAGATTGTCGTTGCGGCTTCGATTCCTGCGGTGTCAATACTTGTATGAATAAAAAGAACAATGATTTTAGATGATGATGCCTATTAAATACCTTTTTATCGTGCGGAAACTCCTACGAATACCACCCCCGTCGGCAAAAGTCTCAATTACTGGGGTGCAAGGTTACCCCAGCTGACCCCCTCAGATATTATTACTAAAACGAAAATGAGATAGATCTTTCATAATAGTAGGATATATCCCAAACGGATATCAAACTTACAATATACAGGATGTAGTGTATCAATTAAAGGATATATCCCAAACGGATATCAAACTTACAATATACAGGATGTAGTGTATCAATTAAATTAATTAAAACCTATTGGACGGTAGTGCCACGGGTAACTAAGTGGATCACGGGTAATTTTGTTGTATGCTTTCAATTAGCCAATCAGAGAAGTAGTGCCATGGGAAAGTAAAATTACCTATGACACTACTGGTAGTGTAAAGCAGTAGTGCCACGGGTAATGGAGGACTCTATCGAACAGTCTCCCTTAGACTCGGCTAAATTTCACGCCTGCAAGAAACTTCACAGCAATGCTTACTAGCTACCAATTGCTCTACAAATTGCGCTCGACACGGCACTCGGGTATGCACTTAGCTGAATACAACTACGATATTAAATTTGTACTGCGAGGTACGGCTAACTGAGCTGTGCAGTAGTGTTAAATACAGGGTGAGTTTGAGCGTGTGTGTCTAAAGATTAATGTTTTTTTTTTATTCAGGATAGGCTTACGTTTGACCACCTGATGATAAGTGACGATGTGGTCTACGATGAATCACGCTTGCCTAGAAGGATCCTATTCACTCGTGACTTGAATACTCCCAGGTTATAGCTTTCCGGAAACACAGACTCGGGCAGGGAATTCCACTCCTTAGCTGTACGCATGATGATGATGATGATATGTGCAATGATGTTTTTCTTTTTATATATTTAGTCCACCTGATTGATTGCACCCCGCCGCCTGGTGGTAAGCTGAGGAGTCGAAAAGGAATGGTCCCCATTCCTTTGGAATCACGACCTGTACCAGACGGCCTTAACAGGTGCTTTTTCACAGAAAGAAACTGAAGTGATATTTTAGAATTAAATGAATGAAAAACTAACCAAGCAGCTAAACATCATTTACACTAAGAAATTTAAAGTATTTTGCTTAAAATCTGATCTTGAAAATCTGAAAATTATCATATACTAGCGATCGGGACCCGGCTTCGCCCGGGTGTAAATTCCAGTTTTCCAATCAAATATCCTAGGCTATATCCTATGACACCCACGAATGACGTGGCTTTCTATTGGTGAAAGAATTTTTAAAATCGGTTGGGTCGATCCCGAGATTACCCCTTACAATTTAACAAACACACAAACTTTACCTCTTTATAATATTAGTATAGATAATATAGAAAAATAAATAAACAAAAACAAATGAAAATCTACTTTTGAAGCTGACCATAGACGTTTCTAGTCTAATATTATTATATACCTATTGTAGTTTCGATAACAAGGCTTACCCCGGCTTAGACTCAGGCTTAGTGCAACGTTAACGTCTATTTGCGTGTAGCTCGAACTAATCCCCACAGTTAAATGCTTGTGAGCAGTTTGCATTTAGGTGTACTTGCAAAATGCAAAGTTAGCATAAGCACTGTAATAACTACGTTCGTATCTATTGCATTTACGTTTATATTCAAATTAACCGCGGTAGCCTAGTGGTCTGGTTAATGAACTGCTGACACGAGGTCTCGGGTTCGATCCCAGGTTCACCATGGTACACACCAATGACTTTTCGATGCTTTTCGAAGTTATGTATGTATTTATCGCAGGTTTATAAGTGCCCGGTTAATGGCAATAGGCTCGCCACCTGTTACATTGGGACTTAAACATAAACTGGTGAAATGTGGGCGCTAGCACCTCTGCCTACCCCTTCGGGGATATAGGCGTGAGTTTATGTATGTATGTATTAAATAGGTAGAAACTATTATAAAATTGTAACCAAGTTATGTCAGTATATTGTGGATAAAGAAAACTACTTGGCGTGTAAAAAATCTTCCAAAAAAAGCGACTTTAACTGGATGGAACATTGAAATGGGACCAGCCGAAAATAACTAGCTTTCAAATAAAAAAAAGAATCCTCAAAATCACTCAGTCTAAAGTTCTAAAAAAAATACAGTCCAAATTGAGAACTTAATTTTTTTACCCGACTGTCAAGAAAATGCCAAAAAGGATTATGTTTTTCTGAAGTTGATGATTCTGAACAAAAAGTTTCTTTTTATTCTTGTCTGTTTGCATGTTTGTACGTGATGGAAGCCAAAACTGCTGAATAGCTTTTGAGATCGTTTTTCAAAGGCTAGGGTCAGATTAAAAAACTGCCGTATATTTCCTTGCAATTGATTTAGTAGAACCAGAGATTTGATCACGAGAAGCGAAGCGTTCGAATCTAATATTAGCTCACCTGTGTTATTTGCAGTGCAATCTAAAAAATCTCCCTCTACCTACCCAGGGAAATTAAAATGGAGTGAAGACATAGAACTCACATATTGTTGGCAAAATCATCTTATTGTTCTCGTAACACTCGAGGGAAATTTCAGACAAAATTCTGGTGAGCATTGAAATACTTTGAAATAAAGAGATGGGGTGAAAATTGACGAATGAAATAACTGTGTTCGCAATTTCATTTATTATTTCTATATTAAGTTACCTTACAAAAATAAATTGAGGATTAGGTGGGTAGGTACCTACATTAAAAATAAAACTTTGGGACCCGACCCATTATTTTATCGGGATATTACGGAAATCTCCGGGGTATCCCAGTTAACCCCACCGGCCATCGGGGGTGATTATGTCGGGATCGAACCGAACCGACTGAAACCGCACGCCATCTCGGGTCTTAATTACTACTTAAGAGGGGTTAGGCCGGGCATCGCTCCACCTCGTCCTATCGTCACCCTACCGTCCGCGCGCACAGATTTCAAACTTACAAATTTGAAGGAAAATGGTTCATAATATTTCATAGGTATGTCATCAAAGTTTAAAAGTAGTTCAATAAAGCCAACTAAGTAATTAAACATCATTTTCATTAAGAACCATACTTTACAAAACTACTAGGTATTCAAAATCTGAAAATGATCATAGACCTGACTGTACCTATTGGTTGGTTAAATGGTATAGGTACGGTAAGTTGAGATCAAAATATACCTTTCTCTATATCAATGTCGTTTCTCCGATCCAATAATTGAAATCCCTAAGACAACATTATAGCTCAGAATAGCGTCACTGGTAATGAATTCGTAATAGGTACGATGGTTTTACAATCTTCAGCTCCTGACATGTATTGTGGTCTTAATCAAATATGTAAATGTTTTATACACAAACTCCGAGAATGCTTATAAAGGTGGTAGGGTGCACCCGCATATCCCTTTTGAATTAGGAGCCACCCAATTAGGGAAGTATTTATGGCGTATATAAAACCACAGACAAACTTAATGTTCACTCAATTTTACAGTCGAATTCTTACGTGGGAAATTGCCGCCAAATATTGGCTGTGTGATATGAAAACCCAGTATCTGCATAAAACTAAATTGTACAGAAAAGCCGACAGAGATTTTCAGAAAGATCACGCCTTTTTCCCATTGGGGTAAGAATGAATGTACTGCTTATTTAATAATTTAAACCAGTACTCTGGAGTAGTTTGAGAATAATTTTATATTCTCATGGAGTAAAATGAAACTCACTTTATGAAGTTTTTTTTTGTCTTGGAGTAGTTTGAGAAATGATTTTGGAGTAATATGAGAACAACCCTAGGCAGATACAACATCTTTCCATTTGCTGCGATCTTGGCATAAGTCTTTCACTTCTTCAACTTTCATAATTGTTTTAATACACGCACGCTGGCCGGTTGCGTTGACAGCGTGTCATTTTAAAAATACTAATCGTACATTCTTGTGAATGGTACCTATTCTTACTAGCTTAGGTACGTGGATGGTAGTTTATAAGGTATAAAAATACAAAAATAGTTACTCGTTTTTTCAATATAAAATCGGCGAAAAATACAATAACTATTCATTAACTTCATCAAATAAATAAAGCTAACAGTCTATAAAAAGGACTAAAATCGTTTAAAAAGCGTATAATAGACTAGCAATAACTTATTGAATGGAAACATTGAATGTAGATCGCTTAAGGAATGAATGAAAGAACGATTCAGAACTGAAAGGCGACTTTGGAAACCTGTCTATCGAGCCTTTGTGCTCAAACGAAGTTAGTTTGTGAATGACTGCAAAATAAAGCCTTATTTGGTCATTGTAGATCGTGCTATTGTATGCCCAAAAATAGATTTTGAAAGAAATTTTCTAAGGATATGAAAACATAACAAAACGTCTTCCTAAAATCCCTGCAGAAAATGATAAAAAAAGTTTCCAGCTATTGTGGAGATTTGAAATTCCATAAGTAATTGTGAAGGAAAATTGCAAGTTCACAAATTTTAGCGACAATAAAGTAAACTTACTGGTAAGTAAGTAAACTTTATCAGCTGGAAAGACGTCCTATTAAGGTGCTTAAATAAATTTTGCATCCGATATAAAAGTTTGAACATAACACTAGATCTATGTTATGTGAATAGAAAATCTTTAATATTATGTAAATTTTATAAATTACTAGCTTTTGCCCGCGGCTTCGACCGTGTGGAAGTCGGTATCGCCACCAATTAAACGACTCTCCACTCGACTCTCCACTCCACTCTCCACTATACTCCACTCTCCACTCCAAAAATAAAGGGTACAAAGTATCCTATGTCCGTCTCCAGGTTCTAAGCTACCTCCCGACCAATTTTCAGCTAAATCTGTTCAGCCGTTCTTGAGTTATAAATAGTGTAACTAACACGATTATCTTTTATATGTAGAGATTTACACTACTTTCTTATGTATACGACCAATTAAATACGACTTCCATTGATTTAAGACAGAAAAATTAAAATCTATTAGGTAGGTACATTTATTTTGCATATTTTATATGAAATGAATCCTCTTGTTAAATACATGTTATCAATAAAATCAAACTTAAATAAAAAGTTTTTTTTGAACAAAACACTAAAATGATCTTGATTTGGTGAGAAAACAATTTAATAATAACTAAATAAATGTCTTTTTCATCTCGTTTCTCTGTAATCTAAGTCAAGACCACAGAGTCTCATGAAACCTTAACATTATGGTAAGTAACCATTTACGGGCACACTAAAATGGTAAATAAATGTTCAAAAACATAATATATATGAAAATAAGCTGAATAATGCGGCGCGAGTACCTACCTGGGACGCGCGATGTTATACAACCTTCAGCAGGAAACGAAGGCTTACCGCTGATAGTATTCCACGAACTGGAAAACTGGAAGTATTAGAGTTTATAAATATTTAGAGAGTACTTTACTTGCTTTTAATACACTAGCAACTTGCCCTCGCTTCACTTCGGTTTATATGATTTCTATTTTTTTACTCAAGCCGTCGGAATTTACACATAAATTAGTCTATGTCCATCGAGAATATTGTATCTTTTGTTACATTGTGTAATTGTGTGAGAATTTTTTTCAATGAGTGCAGTGGTTCTGAAAATTAGGTACCTCTAACAAACTCACAAAATTCAGTCTCTTTCATACTATCATAAAATTGTAAATAAGCTGAAGAAAACATATATTATAGTTAGTATAGTGAGTTATGTTATTTAAACGATTATGAGCACAATTTTACTTGCTTATTTCGAAGAGGTTAATGATTTCTATATTAGTTTCCTAAAACCAATTATGAAAATACATTGCAAATCAATGAAGATGACAAAATGTTAAATTAAAATTTATACAAAGACAGTGAAAACCAGGAAATTTATTCGTTAATATAAGTAATCATAAGTAATAATCTCCTTCTTTCTTAAATTTTGACGTGTCCTATATAAAAAAAAAAAAAAAAAAAAACAATAAAAATGAAAATAGAATGAAAAACCTTGATTATGATTTTGATTTTTTTAAGTACATATTATAGCGTTCGTTTAGAAACTGTTAAAAGAAACACCACAGATGAGACGAAATATGCGCGGTTTGGGAAAGTACGCAGAATTTCCGAAACCATGAACTTTACCCTTAAGACGGTCTTTATATTCTGCGTAATATTTTGAATGGCCCGCCGCTGCCGACGCCATTACATAATGGAAAATTTCTACTATGTTTATTGGCATCGGCATCTGAAAAGATTGCCGGTGCTTGTAAAAAAAAATTAAAATTGACAGCTCATAAAACGGCGGGATTTGGCTGACGTTTCAAGATTTTTTATTTAATAAAGATATTTAATTACAGTTTTCATTGGCATCCACAGTATACATATTTTACTTTTGATGTTATAAAAATCACTGAACACTTATCAGTAGTGTGCAAAAAGTGATGAAGGTAAATTTAGCATTTAATAATAGTTATTAGAGGTTAGAACCAATATATTTTTAATAGCAATTTTTATCACTAGAAACCCTCGCCCTATATCGTATCGTACTGTGTATTTTGTTAGAAAAATTGGCTGCTGTAAGGATAATATGGCAAAATAGGACTATATTCACCAATCACGAGTGTCCTGCGATTGCGAGATTTTTTTTCTCGTTAGAGGATTCCAAAAGTAATAAAATTAGTACTAGTAGTGCATTCATCTGCTACGACAGGGGGTGTGGGTACAATTCCCGCTCAGTCCAAACATTTGTATGCATGAATATGTCTATTTGCATTGGTCTGGGTGTATCTAGGTACGTATAATACCTATGTATATATTTAAAAACAAGTACGTGAAGTATGTATATTATATCTGCATTCTAGAACTCATAACACAAGCTATGTGTAGGTACTTTGTGTGTAGATAAGGTTATGTAGAATGTTGTAAAATATATTTTAGTAGGTACCTACCTAATTAAATTTTCTTTCACGCTTCGCTAATGTTAGTTGATCATGCAACTGCGTAATCACAGGTTGATGCTTTTATGCATTGTGATAATCATTAGTAATAATGTCGGCAACACGGTTTATCATTACATAGGACACGGAATACGGAATTATCTACGAGTATTCCACACAAAGGAGCTCGTGTAAAATTTTGTGGACGTTGCTCGATCCAATCCTTCCTACTAATACTAGGTATAATCTTCCTACTATCCTCATCATCATCATATCAGCCGAAAGACATCCACTGCTGGACAAAGGCCTCCCCCAAGGATCTCCACGACGACCGGTTCTGCGCCTCTCGCATCCAGCGGTTTCCCGCGACCCTTACCAGGTCGTCGGTCGACCTTGTCGGAGGCCTGCCCACACCACGTCTTCCGGTTCGTGGTCGCCACTCGAGAACCTTTTTGCCCCATCGGCCGTCGGTTCTGCAAGCCCTACTATCCTATCTTATCATTTCTACTTCCTATCCCATCTTTGTAAGTTTGAAATTTTGTAAGAATGTATGTCTGGATGTGTGAATGTCTGGATGTGTGTTTGTTACTCTTTCACGCAAAACAGCTGAATGGATCTAGCTGCAATTTGGTACCTACAGAGAAGTCTGGAATAAAATAAATATAGGTTACTTTTTATTCCTGGAACAGGTTCCCGTGGGTCACAGGTAGAAGGCAAAAAAAATCACAAGGGCAACAGCTAGTCAATAATATACACGTACAGATACAGGCTCGTAACTTGGCCAGGTTTGGGGTAAGTTCGCGCATCGTGCATTTTGAGCCAATCAAATGATTCAAAGTACGAACGAACGGAACGTTGATTCGCTACAAGACGTCTCTCGGAGACATCTGATTGGTCCGTCAAGTGACGGACCAATCATATTTCCGCGACGGCGCAACCGCGTCTCCCACCACCCGCTCATACCTCAAAGGGGACCTAAAAATCGACCTTTGCGCATATATGACGCGTCTGGCCAATTTACGTACCGGCATCTGTACATAATAATATTATTACAAGTATACCTACATTCGGTTTACGCATTATTCATAGCTAATAATTATGTTTTCTTTCGTAACAATAATTGTCAAAGGACGGCAATTTTTTTCTTGTTGTATCATGGTTAGTTGACCACGTTTATTGGTATACCTACTATTTGACGTCAGTCAAACAATTAATTGGGTTTCAAGGTTTCATTACAAGTTTTTTAAGATCACAGGCTTACATTTAACTTAATTTTCAACTGTTGTTTATTATTATTATATTTTGTCGAAACATCGATTTTCAAGAAATTTTATTTTAATTTAGATTGTAAAAATATGGAAGGGTTTAGAAACGACAACACAAGTATGTTACTAACTTCTATACAAATCCTTTAAGTAATTATAAGCACCTAGTAATTGTATTTTTATACCACTTAGGTGAAAGACAAGCACACGGCCAACCTGATGGGAAGCGGTCAATACCTATTAGTGCATCAAAAGGTACCCATAATTAAAGATTATTATCAAAATCATCTGGCCTTATTTACGGCGAGGGCTTATTTCCAACACGGATGCCATCAGTCGAGATAGATTTGGGTTACGGCGAAGTTCACAAAATGTGACCTAGGGTATTTAGTTTCTAGCTAAATATAGTAACGGTCGATTGGACGATTGGATGGAGAATGTTTCTAGAAGGATTATACTGGGAATTTGTTGTTATCTTATTATGTGGGCTATGTGCTCATGACTAACTTACCTACCGGGTGTAAGTAAAATGCAACCGAAAACGCAGACAGGCGAAAGTACCAATAGTACAGAAGATAAAAAATATTTTAAGCATCTCTTCTCCTGACAAACATTTTTTTTGTAGCATTATTCACACTCCATCATGTTGGCACAACTAAATGAAAGCGGACGTGGACCCCGCGCATCGGGGTCAGTAGTGTAGAAAAAAAAGTTTTTTTTTTTAATTCAGCTGATCGAAAAAAAAGCTCTGAATTTTATTTATCTTCAGTACTATCTTCTGTCTTCATTTTTGGTACTGTTTCCCTAACACCCGGTATGTAAATGCTTTTTTTTATTGGTAATAGGGTCTTTTGACCACAATCTCACCTGTTGGTAAGTGATGATATGGTCGTCGGTGGAGCACGCTTGCCTAGAAGTATTCGTCCGTTAACTGAAGCACAAATCGCGCATCACTATTTTAAATGGTAACGTATAAATTCTTATCGAAATGATACTATTAGTACATCTCTACCTGCTACATTCGTAAACATCAAAAAGTGTTTCGTTCATAACCGTTTACTTGAAAACATTGTTAATCCCGCTTCCATTTTGGCCCCGCGCACTCCGGAAAAGTCTTTTGCTTTTCATTTTGGTGTTCCCGCTGAAACAATAACTTACTTACCAGTAATTTCCCCCACACTTCAAACCTCTTTAAGGGTAAATCATTTTTGTTTCAGCTAAGAGCTTTCTCTTACATCTATAGTATTTTTTTTCTCGAACGCAGACGCTTAGAGCCAAATTTGCCTAAGTGAGTAATTTCTCATTTTTGAATTTACTTTTTTCAGGTGCGAAGAAAAATATTTTATTTTGTTTCTATTAGCTGTTAGATTTTATTTTATTCGCACTCCATTCTCAACCCCCTTCCCCTATGTAGGTAGGAAAAATTGAAAAATAGACCGACTATTAGAATTAGAACCGCAGAAACTTAACGGATTTTGCTTCGATTTATTAATAGAAAGGTTTTGATCAGATTTTAAACTGCCGTATGTTTGATTGCATTTGGTTAAAAAGAACCACAGATGTGACAAAAAAAACGATAACCAACCACTGCGTGTACAGAGCCACGGGCACTAGTAGCTATTAACTATATAATAATTCTGCTACGTCCTACCATAGAGTATGTATAGTAATTAGTACTTAAACGCAAAAAAAAACAATGCAAAATCACAGCACTAAATTTTTGTTAGTTTACCCCTGAATTCTCCAATATTTTCTATTGGAATCTTCCCTAAAGAGATGATCTAACAAAACGGTCTTTTTTAGAATAATAACAAAACAGACAGCTTGCAATCCGTACGTGTTCCGTAGTTTTAATAGAATTTCCTCTCATCCAAAGCTAGGACGAACTTTGGACAACACGATGAGTTAGCCAAACTGTGCACTGTGTTAGTTCGAAGTTTGTTGGACTGCTAGCGGTAGTTTTATACGGAATAATTCGAGAACTAATGTTATTTTGTTCTGTCAAAACTTATGCGGACATTTTATGCTTAGTCACCAAGATGATGAGTGGAAAGATGTTGTCTCTGCCTACCGCAATGAGAAAAAGGCGTGATTTGTATGTGTGTATGTATGTAGATAGATGTAAAACTGGCAGCTAACAAGGATTAAGGTATTGAGTGATAGACGGACAAGCCATCACTCAGAGGGATTCGGTTCAATTTGGCGCATCTATCTTATCACCGGTGATAGTGTTGTACGAGTACTTATCAGTGCGTTAACAGTACACCTGACTTGTGGGCGGTGTGGACATTCAATCAAATTATTTGTATGTTGTTTATACGAATGTTTCAAGGTGAATTACAATATGAGGGTACCACCATATTGGTCAAGCCTCAAGCTTAGAAAAGTTATAGAATTATTATCATAGAGGCGACAGGACGGCCGCCTATTACCCTACATCCTACCATCGATGAAGCGGCGACGGTTGAGGGGGCCATCTTAAAACCGTAGATAGGGTCAGCTGGGGTGCGAGGGATATGCCTATTGGATTACCCGATACCTCGGTAATTGAGACCTGAGACCGCGTATGGGTTTAGTCGTCTTGATTCCGTCAGTTCCACCCCCGATGGCCGACGGGGTGGTTTCCGTGGGGATTTCAGCATGATTAATTTATAGTTTATAAGAACACGAGTATCCATAAAAGAGGTTCCTATGGGAAGCAGGAACGGGATCTGAATTCCACGTGGACAATGCCGCCAGCAAGAGTTAGTTTAAAATACATGATTTGAAAAGATTTAATGGCCTCTATGGTGTAGCGGTAGTGCATTCGACTGCTACGACAACAGGGGGCGCGGCGATTCCCGCTCAGTGCAAATATTTGTATGCATGAATATGTCTATTTGCATTGGTCTGGCTATTTCTATTATTTACAAAAAAGTAGGTAAATAGTATGTTTATCCGCGTTCTAGAACCACACAACAAGCGCTATTTAAACTATGCTTACTTTGGGTCGAAATTCTACTCATGGCTTTTAAGCGCTGAGTAGAATTTCGTATAATATTTATTTATAAGCTACTCTATTTGAACAAACTGTTAGGATTCCATGAATAAATACCTAAATAAATACAGGTCAAACTATAAACCTCCTTTTAAAGCCAGTTAAAACATTACTGGACTCCATACAAAACTACAACCAACATTCTGAAAACTATTCACACATATTCTAATGTTTACAAACAAATACTTGTATCTAAATATTATATAAACACATAATATTAACAAGTTAATGTCTGTAGAACCACGTACTCGTAAGCTTTGTGGGTTTGATCCTCTGTCGAGACAAATATTTGTGCGGTCTGCGAATGTTTGCCCCAAGTCTGGCTGTTTGGGGATGAACAGCTCTCGCAGTGCAAACAGTTGTCTTGTAAGGGGTTAGTTAAACCGGGTAACAAGAGAATTTATTGTACAAAGTAAAAGTTTTCAAGCAATATTAAAGTAAGATTAACAAGGTTGAACCATGAATGTATAAAACAACAGACAGATCACGTTAAAATCGAGACTCACAAAAGTGAATTTTGGGCTGCAATGTATTACTAAAATTTGATTTCTGGATATTTTTTATTTCTGTCACTACACAAGACTGTCACAACATTGTCTTGTGTACTGACCATTCACTACGTAAGACATTTTTGTATTTTTATTTATTTTCACTGCGTTTGCTGCGTAGTGACTAGGAAACTGAGGCGTGTGGCTATAAACGTAGTTTATTGACTTAGACTTATTTGTTTTAACAAAAGGATCTGTTTACGGTATCCTGAAGGTCATGATAACAAAACTCGCAAAGAAAATGATCTACCACTTATGTGGTTTTGCTAAGGGACCGTCGGTCTATCTTACTATCTGTTTCATTTGAAAAAAAAAATAAGTTGCCGAGTAAAAAAAATAAGTACCTACCTACTATAAAAACCTAAATCCAAGTGGGTTAAGCTTACCATCAGGTAAGGTGTTGACGAGCCATACATGAAAAAGACATGAACGCATTCAGTACAATATTTTCAGCAATTACCTCCCATGACCAAACAAATTTACCTCTTTATAATATTAATATAGATTACGAAGGATTTTCCACTTACGGGCTCACTGGAGCGAGGCTGTCTGGCATCACTCGTCTCGTTGATAATGATTCAATGGAGTTCCCTTTTTATGAAGAATATTAAGTATAGGTACATTATCAATGAATATTAAGTTTTTCTGGATTTTGACAATTTTGATATCGGATCGTTTGAAATATAGTAGGAATTTGTTACGATAGTCAATAAATTTGAACGGGGTAAAAGGTAGGTTGATAGCAACCCATTTATGTCCCACTGCTGGTCACGGGTCTCCTCTCCTCTAACGAGAGAGCTGAGAGGGCATAGGCCTCAATCCACACACGCAAAGGTAGATTATATCCTATTTACTTTCTATCCTATTACTATTATAGATGTGAAAATTTAGAAACATGTTTGGATGTTTATTGTACTCTAACGACTGAACAGATCTGGCTGAAATTTGGTACATCGATAAATTATAGTCTGGCACACATTAGCTTCTTTTATTACTGGGATAAGTTTCCGTGAAAAGTGCGAAAGAGAACAGATTTTCACGCGGTAGCCAGTCGAGTAGTTAAGCTGTTAAAGGATACCAAACAAACTCACTTTTTTATGTCGGACACGTCAACATGACTTCACCTCGCCTGATGGTAAGCTAAAGGCAAAGTCTCTGGAATGGGAGTCACCATTGCAAACACCGATAGTGCCACAATGGTGGCACTCAGCTTGACGGCCTCATCAAATACTTTTTCACACCCCGCTTAAAGGACCCGGGACTGTATGAAGAAGGAAATACGTGAGCTGGTAAAGAACTCCAGGTTTTGATGGTGCAGCAAAGAAAAGAGGCACCGAACCGCTTGTTTCTTGATGGAATTGTTTGTACCATATGAGGGTGATATCTCAGCCTTGCACGTGTTGTTCTGTATAGGAAAGGAGAGGGTGGGACTAGTTGGTAGAGCTCATTGGAACACTCCCCATGGTAGATGCGGTAAAAAACTGCCAAAGATGCTATATCTCTGCGCAATTGCAGGGGCTCGAAAGTATTGGTAACCTCAGGACTCCCAATAATACGTGCCGCGCGTGGCTGCAACCTGTCGAGAGCATCTAACAAGTACTGAGCAGAGCCATCCCAGAGATGAGAACAGTATTCCACGCCGGAACGGATTTGTGCCTCGTACAGAAGACACCGCTGCTCCGGCGTGAAAAACCGTGTCACCTGTTCAGGACTCCGAGTTTCCGCGAAGCCGTTTTGATGATCTGTTAGGATGATCGAATATGACACGAGAAAACTGGACATAATATATTATTGACAGTGGCGCTTCGTTAGCTATCGATCTGTTTTTATCTCCAACGCTGACACACTGATACAAAGTGGCCTAAGCACTCGACATGCTTTTAAAATTATCTTTAGGCCTGTTATTGATATCTGTTATATCTCTAGTGACTGTTATCCAGTTATCTAAATACAATATTTACAATTTACTAAATTATTTTACGGATATTACTCTAACTGGACAGGACTGGTATGACAAGGATCTACAACATACCGAAGTAGACAGGTAATACCTACATACTTAAAAATATCTACCTCGGGTCTTAATTACCAAGGTGTAAGGTTACCCAATAGGCATTCCCTCGCACCCCAGCTGACCACGAGCCATCTAAGATGGCCCCCTCGACCCCTCTAAGGGGTTGGGGCGAGTATCGCGCCAATTCGCCAACGGTGGGGTGTAAGGTGAGAGGCGGCCGTCCTGTCACCCAACAGTCGGCGCGGACAATCAGCTCGCCCCCCGCAAGCCTGCTCCACACTGTGCCCTCTGTTAATCAGAGGGACACGTGGAGAGCCTCAGAGCAGCTCTCTAGAGGGCCACTCCCACCCCACCCGGATTGGCCGCAAGCAGCAGCGTCTCGCGAGTGGGAGGCGCTGCTCGCCTCCGTTGCCCGGGTTCATCGCGTGGATCCACATCTCTACTTTTTTCTGCCAATCCATTGATCGAGACAAAAGAAGACAACATGTCTACGCACACCGTGCTGATAGGGCTGAGGCTTGTCCGATTGTAGGTGTACCAGCTTGTAGGTGAGGATTGGTTTTGCTCATCTTGATGGGGCCCATACTACCTAAGTACATTAAAAGGCGCTGCGCAAACATGTTGCCGACACGGTACACCGCCACAGGAAACCGTAGTTACTGTGTCCCGTATCGACAATCGGACACAGTTACCGGTTCCCTGTCACCGACATGGCACACCACAAGAAACTGTAGCTGTAGTTGCTGTATCTGCTTGTTTTCCGTAGTCTCATGATGGACGTTTGTGAATGTTGCTTGTGTCTTCAACTGACGACTTTTAGTTTCCAGTTACCGACACCGAACACTTTTTGATCGTCCTGAATATAGTGTTCAGTGGAAGCAACTGGACTCACGTATGCGCAGGGAGTTGAATGATTTCATACTTGTTCTATAGAATTCAAATATTCATCGGTAACTTGTGTCGGACACAAGAAACAAAAGTGTCTACGTTTGCGCAGCGCCTAAGTTTGATATTTCATTTACACCATTAGCTAACCCACTAACATTAGTAGGCGACAGAACGCTTAACTAGGTACAATTCGATAGTAAATCTACATACCATGTGTGACACAGTGATACCATTGTACCAGCTATGGGCATGTAGGTACTATTGTGTACCACAATTATTACGCTTTGTTCTGTTGTTGATGACGTAGAGTTTTTTTTTTTTTTTAAAGGACACGTCAAAATGACTCCACCTCACCTGATGGTAAGCGAAAGGCAGTCGTTCAACTACTTTGATTTAAAATTTTCTTACAAATTAGAATAACATAATTTTAATGTGAAATCCAACTTTAGCTACTTTGACCAATTCACACAAGACCTATGATGGTAACTTGTTGGTTCGTATTTTGAATCCAAACTTGAGCATTTAATAGATTGACCGACTTAAAAAAGTGAGAGGTAGGTTTTTCAATTAAGTTGTGTTAGTAGAGGTAGGACACGACGGTATCTCTCCCGTCCGAAATGAGCTGTCCAACTGGGGTAGTACCTCCGCCCTACAGAACACCGCGGCCATAATAACCATTTGTGTTGTGTTCCCGCCGGTAAGTAGGGTAGCCAGAGCTTACTATACCCCTCCTCCCCCCTTCCCTTCAGGGTAGACAGCGCGTGTGTGACACCCTTAGTGTTTTACACCTCCATAGGTCAAGGTGACAGCTTCCCATCAGTTGGGCCGTGTGCTTGTCTGCGACCTATGTAGTATTAAAAAGGATAGCAAACTAGTACTTACAAATCCACCTCGTCAACCGATTCCATTAACTATTAGATACCTTCCATCATACATTCCCCATAATCGAGCAGTATCGTATGTACATGCGTTGTTTGCACATCGGCCCGGTAAATCCACGTACAATAAATCCAGGTAGGTATGTGTGGGGCGAGCAAGAATTTTCTTTCGTATCGAGTTCGTAACGTGTGTGACAAAAATGTATGAAATTTGTACAGCGCCCCTATGGTGCGTAAAAGGAACTGTACAAATCTCATATAATTTCTATCGCACACGTTACGAGCTCGATTCTAAAGAAAATTCGTGCTCGCCCCACTTGACGGTTTGCTCTCAATCCCGGACGAAAATCTGACAAGCGTTGGACGTTCCGGGAATCGGAAATCTCTTTTACCGATTTGTACCTAGGATCCGTCTAAATATAAGGATCTTACTTTCTACTAATATTATAAATGCAAAATTTTATAAGTTTGGATGTTTGTCATTCTATCACGTTTGGAATAACACATTTTATCACAGGTTCATATGGAATGCGGTAACAGTAACAATAGCTACCTATCTATTAGCGAATGTTTATATATAATGTTTGTTACCTCTCTGTAACAACTAAACGAATTATGATGAAATTTGGAATGAGGATCGCTCAGGTTCTGAACATAGACCAAATTCGATCTCGGGAACAGTTATTAACAGGGTCTGAACCGCCGTACAAAAGTTATGGCAAAATCTTCGAATTTATATCTTAACCTACATGCCTAGACAAAAATCTTGACTGACAAACGGAAAGCTAACTAAACCTCTATGAGCTTCATCTTTTACTTTTTAGGGTACGGAACCCTAAAAATATAAGTGAAAGTATTCACTCACCTCGATGTAACGAGGTGTTTACGTATCGAGATCTTGACTCGAAGACAAATAAAAGAGGTATCAAACCACGTAATTGAATTTTCTTTACGATACGTTGATACCTAAGTGGCTACGGGCCGTAAGTAATTAGATCTTATCCTACTTCCTGCTATAATATAATAATAATAATAAACTACTACACTATACACATCAACTTACTGCGATGCGCTGGTTGAGACTAAGCTTCAGAGCCTTGGAACATCGGCGTAGAATCGCTAGCCTCTCTGTTTTTTATCGGTTGCACTTCAGGGAATGTGCACTGGAGTTACATACTTAACCTAATTTCTCCAAGCCCCTTTCATCACCGAACGACCAGACGTACGGCAATGCACCACCGGTATATGGTGAATATCCCACAGCCCACTCATACGCACGAAACGTTTTGGCAGTACGTTCATTGTGCGTACTGCTATTTACTATTTTACTTCATACTATCCTGTTCCGTTATCCCACTCATGCCACTTTTTCTCTCATCCCACTAACCCACTATTAACCCACTATTCTATTAGCCACTATCCTACACTATCCCACTATCATAATATCGTTCATGAAGATTTATCATGTTATTCAATCACGCTCACACGATTCAACAATATGGCTGTTTGGTACATACATTACAGTCTGGAATAACATCCCTTAACACTTGTATTCCCAGAATCAGTTCCCAGGGGTTATGGGAATGTGTCAGAATTCCACGTATTGGGAGCTGCACGCAACAGTTTCTAGTTTCTATATAGATCTGTTGCTTTAAAATATAGGGCGAATAAGGTAGGTAGGTATATAACTCCCTAACCGCCTCCCAATTCCACCTCCCTCATGTTGCACACATCCATAGAGCGCTTCCCTTCAGATGATCCATGTGCTTGTCTACCATTTACCACTTAAGTGGTATAAAAAAAATAGAAAGTAAGTAAACCGAATAATAAATCACTTAGATTATTTCCCCAACATTGAACACAACGGTATTATTTTCTCAGAAACCTTTGACGCGTGAGGGTAGGCTTCAACAATGGGATGTTTAATCACAGTAGGATCGTACATTTAAATATTTAACAACTCATACATCAAGTATAATATTTTCCTTACAATAATAAAAATGGAAAGATGAAAGTAAAATATTAAGCCCACGCTACTTGGAAATGGGCTTAAGGCTGAGGTTACATTACATAAGAAAGCGATAAGGCTATATGATAAAGAGAGCGAAGTGAAAAATTTAATGAAGAGAGAAAATAATGAGCGCAAATTCCGTTTAGTACTGACGGATTTTATTCTTTGATTAAGAAAAGTATAAGACACATGATACAATGCATCCTGGTGTGTGATTATCACACCTTTTGAGTTTTTTTATACCATTTAGGTGGCAGACAAGCATACGGCCAACCTAATGGGGAGCGGTCACCGTGGCTTATAGACGTGTGCAACACCACGGGCGTCATACTCGCCCTACCAACCCTCGAAGGGAGGGTTGGAGTTTGGGGAAATTTATTTCCATAGTTGAAACCCATGAATTTCAATCTAGGAAACTTAATTATAACAAAATCGGAGGATTGATGGTACAGCCACATATATAATCTACATTACCTCGATACTTAAAGGAGCTCGAACCATTCGTTACGATAATAATAAACAAATCGAAGATCGTTAGAGACAGTTGATGTAGGTAGGTATCTACTTAATCACCATATTATTCGATTTTATTTTATCGCATATTTACCGCAAATCGCATCGCGTACTATTATAGTCGCAGCCTAAATATGGTACAAAGATTTATTTAAGAATTGGACGAATTATTAATTTGGAAATTTGTTCGTTCGTCATTAATTTCATTGAATGACTAAATTGCTATAATGTCTAATGCGATTTCATGAATTTCGAAATTTGATTAATAGTTTAATGTTAATAGTCTTCAACCTAGCGTTAATCCCAGTCGTATCCAAAGCTTTCACCTCGGAGTCTGGGGTCCGCTTTAGCAGTCTTGGTAAATATCACATAGTGTAGGTTATAAAATGTATAAGATACATTTTCAATGCGAATGAAGTAGCATACAATCATTTTGATAAAAACGTGTGGTCATAATAAAAGTAACTGTCAATTTTCTCATCCTAGCCCTGGCTTCAACGCAATATAATAACCACCCATATAATTTTATGTCACTACCGCTAGACAACTGTCAATTACAAAACCATAACATACTCCATAAAAGAAAACCATCCAATTATACACCAATGACGTCACAATAGTATAATATAACTCACCTTAACGGGGGAAGATGACAACCATAGCTGGAATAGGTCTGATGTCACCGAGGTACTCCGGGCTTCATGGTGAGGCCTTGGGGATAACGGACCCAAGGATGTTAAACTATGTAGCCGTGTCACTTCATCAGTATTTGCACACTCACGAATATACCTTTCTAAAACTTTTGGTTTCCCTTCTAATAATTTTTTCAATTCAATTAAGTCTTCATCAGTCACATCACTATCATCCGGAGACGACCTATCTACAATCTCTTTAAACTCATCAGTACATTGCATTATTAGTTCATTCGTCGCGAGAACATCGTATACTACTTTATTGCCTAAGTCTTCTGGATTTCTATCTTCATAGTAATTATCACATTGAGAAGAACTCAGTTCAGCACAACCATTCTGTTCGGTAATCTCGACTATCGTAATCGGTGGGTTTTCTTTTAACATATTGTTATTTGTAATTAATTCAGGTGCTTTTATATCATCAGGTAACTCATAAACTAATCTCATAAGGTCTTGGGAACGTTTCACCTTCTGATCCTCAATGACTTTTTCTTTTTTATTGTTCGGTATTTCGAAATTCGAGCACTCGTCAGTCTTTTTCGCGTCTTTTTTAGCGACGACATCGATGGGTTCTTCGGATGTCATGGCAAATTAATTTTTGGTTACTTCCCCTTGGTTTCGTTCACCGATATTCCACATTTCTCGGTTTTCGATTACCTGTTGACAAAACAAATAAGGGTTAGAATTAACTAGACTAAACAAATATACGGTACCTATTGTATCTATTATGTTGTGTGCCAACTTTGTAGACTGTTTATCTGTACCAGTTTATGGTCCAACTTTCGTGTGGAGTTTTCTGTGCTTAATAGAAATTGTTAAATGGATTTTGTTTAAATACACAAAGTTTAATACTTTATTGTTTTGTTTGATTTATGTTGTTGTTTGACATGGACAGAATATATTATAAAACTTCATAGAAACCGGTAAAGTTTGATAAAATGTTTTATGTATCTACGATTACATGTAGTTCATCAGGCGAGGTGGAGACGCATTGACGTGATCGACACAAAAAAAACATACTAACTCATATAAAAAAACTACTTTAGTTTATAAAACTCATTAATTCTTTAATAAGATTTATTCATCTTAAACTTCATCTTAAATTTATAAATCAAATTGGTTGGAATTTTATATTTTTATTATATTAAAACTGAGTTGTCAAGTTTATAATATACAGACTGCTGCGTAATATTAAAATGTAAGTGTACAATACCAAATCTCAATAACATTAGATATTTATTTTACAAACTTTGTTAATTGTAATTATATGAAATTTTAATAATGCAATTAAAGATTTATTAAATCTATATAAAAGCTTTAAAATATAGCATTAGTTTTGGCCTTTATTGGATTGTCTACGTCTAATATTAGGTAAGTTATAGACAAAAAACAGTGTTTTATTTTTCCTGAAAAGTTAAGTTTTTGCGATTACCATTTTATTCGCCGGGGCCGGCGATATACAGACTGCTGCGTAATATTAAACGGGTTACATACTTATTAACCGTTCATTTTCATGTGAACCCAACTGATCCCTACTGATTAAAGGCTTTAGAATGGGTGGGCTGGCCAAAGATGGCTATAATCACAACCGGCGACGGGTGGCAGACAGATCGATCGGATTGTAACGCCTGCAGGCTGTAGCTCGCTTTTGTGACCTATTATATTAATTAAACTGCGGTAGCCTAGTGGTCTGGGTAATGGACTGCTGAGACGAAGTCTCGGGTTCGATCCCAGGTTCACCATGGCACACACCAATGACTTTTCGATGCTTTTCGAAGTTATGTGTGTATTTATCGCAGGTTTATAAGTGCCCGGTTAATGGCAATAGGCTCGCCACGTATTACATTGGGACCTAAACATAAACTGGCGAAATATGGGTGCCAGCACCTCTGTCTACCCCTTCGGGGATATAGGCGTGAGTTTATGTTACCTATGTTATCTATGTTATGATGTTATATTAATTAATATAATATAATTAGTTACCTACATTTGAGTCACTATCGATATAGGTATTTAAAGTAATAAATTACATATTGTGCTATTGTGTATCAAATTAAAGTACCTATTGGTTTACGGGTGAATCTTGAAATTTGGCGTATCCAGCTGATTCCATTGGCGCCCACTAATGTCAGAATTTTTAAACGAATAAGAATAAAATGTATTAAATTTAATACATAGAAACATTAATTCACTTAATTTAACACATTGTTCTTATTGGTTAAATATCTTCAAAGTAGTGGGACTAGTGGGTACCAGGAATATTAACTGATAAGTCAAATTTCAGAAGGTTTCAAGTGCAAAAAGTTGTACTAAAGTGTGGGGGAATTTTGAAAATTGACTTTGCAATATTTGATTAAACTACTTATAAAAGGTAGATCAATAAATTTAATATACATGAGATTAGGTACTTTAAACAAGGTGGGAGGTTCCTCTAGGTAGAAAATAGTTCAATGAATTAACATTTTACCATAACTATACAAAAATAAACATGACAACATTATCAAAATCTACTACCATCAATTTAGTATTCGTTAATGTTTGTGATTTATACGACTAACTGTCGCGACATCAAAGAGCGCTTTACCACAAATAACAGTCATTTGCAATGCTGGCCTTATAATTTGGAAGTAAAAGCCTACTTGGCATTCATTGCGCGGCGAATGCTGATGATATTTTAATAGGGCTAAGAGGAAGGGCTATCTATATGTCGTCAGCGTGTTGTGGAAAACTTGTCACAGAATTAGGGAAATATATTTTGGGAAAATCGCTGTACTGATTATAATGTCAATTTCGAGTATTTATACTTAACTACTATAATAAAATTAAAGTTGGTTAGAACTTTAAGGAAAACATGTGTCAGTTATGGTTTCAATTTATGAATTTTGTTTTATAATTTGGATTAATTCGACTTTAAATCCGATCAGAGCTATCTAGACCCAATGAAAGCATAGTAACTAGCTTGTGTAGTGGGTACCTAAGTACTAGAATACGAATAAACATACAGAAACTAACGTACACTACTAACTGCAATATCGTTCAATATTTTTTGCACTGAGCGGGAATCAAATACGCGTCTTCTGACTTGACCGCAAAGTCGGTCAAACTTTACCGATGAACTCATTACAAATTATACTATAATACAGACTCTACAGATTGTAGAGAGCAAGCAAGGCAAGCAGAGAGAAAATCGAAACTGAGAAACGTAATTTCACCCTTTTTTCCGTCCGGAAATCCTCATGGATTCCCAACCCGCGGCCAGCGGGGCAGATTATGTCGGACTCTTACCGACTAAAACCGCATGCCATCTAGGGTCTTCTGACGCCAGGGTGTAAGGTGGCCTAAAGAGCATTTCCCTCGCACCCCGGATTCCATTTGGTAACGTTCATCAGAACTCTAGATTGATATCTACCTAAGGATAAGATAAGGAAATCGTTAGCTATAGCTGTAAAATCCTACTTAATATTCATCTCGGGGGAATACTGATGTAGTTTTAATATAACTTAATGGTAGTGGCTGACAAGGATGGATCAATATTTTTATTGTTTTGATCATTATGCGGGAAACGCGGCGGTATAATTTGCTTTTACATCAAAGTAGCTATACCCTGCAGTTTCACCTTTATTTTTATGGGAATCCCATCCTCATTCCCACTAATGTAACTCCTGTACACCAGGAGCAACCAGTAGTCGGCAACGGAGGCGAGCAGCGCCTCCCACTCACCACGGGAGACGCTGCTGCCTGCGGCCAATCCGGCTGGGGTGGGAGTGGCCCTCTAGAGGGCTGCTCCGAGGCTCTCCACGTGTTCCTCTGACTAGCAGATGGCACAGTGGGGAGCGAGCGAGGGGCGAGCTGATTGTCTGCGCGCCGACGGTTGGGTGACAGGACGGCCTCCTGTCACGCTACACCCCACCGTCGGCGAAGTGGCGCGATGCTCACCCCTCCCCCCTCTTCGGGGGGGTCGAGGGGGCCATCTTAAAACCGTAGATGGCCCGGGGTCAGCTGGGGTGCGAGGGATATGCATATGCCCATTACCCGGTTACTAAGGCCCGAGACGGCGTGCGGTTTTAGTCGGTTCGATCCCGACATAACCACCCCCGATGGCCGATGGGGGTGGTATCCATGTGGATTTCCGCACGATAAAAAAAAAAGGAGCAACCAGTAGTGACCCACGAACACTCCGAGTAATGAAACTCTTTAGCTAATGGGAGACAATAGACACTACTCAATGCAGTTTCACTTGTCATTGTTTGATTTCATTGGGGTGGCTACTCGTAGGACACAACGGTATCTCCCATCCAAAATGAGCTGTCCGACTGGGGTAGTACCTCCGCCCCACAGAACACCGCGGCCATAATAACCATCGTGTTGTGTTCCCGCCGGTAAGTAGGGTAGCCAGAGCTTATTGTATCCCTCCTCTCCCACGACTTCCTAGCCTCCCCACCTCTTCCTAGCCCTCCACCCTCCCTTCAGGATAGGCAGCGCGTGTGTGTCACCCTTAGTGTTGCACACGTCTATAGGCCACGGTGACCGCTTCCCATCAGGTGGACCGTGTGCTTGTCTGCTACGTAGTATAAAAAAAACCCGCCCGCTAAATTCGAATCTCAGGATATGGTGGCATTGACGCGATGACCACAAAGACTACTGAAGGGATTTTGATGCAGTTTTTTTCGTTTAAAAGGTCTTGGTTAGACTTAAAATCTTAGGTAAGTATATTTGATCAAAATTGGTTGAGTAAATAAAAAAATAAATGTTCTACGACATTCTACGCAGCGCTCCCTAGATCCAAAGCAAGCATAGTTTAACTAGCTAGTGTTATGGGTTTTAGAATGCTGATAAACATACTTATATACTTTTTTTTGTAAATTTTTACTTATTTTACATAGAAAGACCCAGGCCAATGCAAATAGACATATTCATGCATACAAATATTTGCACTGAGCGGGAATCGAACCCGCGCCCCCTTCGTAGCAGTCGCATGCACTACCGCTACGCCACAGAGGCCGTAGAACTGGAGATATAGGTACCTACTCAAAAATGTGAAAACCACGCAGGCGGAGCCGTGGGTATAAGCTATAATTAACTTTTTATTGCACAGTACTTCGTTAACTACTAATAACAAATTGCAATTTTATACGAATTATACAGTTTTTTAAATTATACGAGTGATATCCGTGAAGTAGGAGTGATTTGGTTGGATTTGGTTAACGATCAGTGTAATTAAGAATTAATATAGCAATAATAAAAAATATTATTCAATAATTGATGACATTTATCACTTGGAACCCACACGATGAATTCCCGGTGTCTTTTTTTTAATACCACGTAGGTGGCAGACAAGCACACGGCCCACCTGATGGGAAGCGGTTACCGTGGCCTATGGATGTGTGCAACACCAAAGGTCGTGTAGTGAGATTTAGTTTTTTTTACATCAATTTCTCTAAAGAACAATCTATTCTAAGTAATTTAATTCCATCAAGAACTAAGCGGTTCGGTATCTCTTTTCTTTGCCACACCATTAGACCTGGAATACTTTACCAGCTCACGTGTTTCCTTCCTCTTGCCTGGGTCCTTTAAACGGGGCGTGAAAAAGCATTTGATGAGGCCGTCAAGTTGAGGCCCATCATTATGGCACTGTCGGTGTATGTAATGGGGACCTCCTTTTTTTTTCCGTGCGGAAATCCTCATGGATACCCACCCCGCGGCCAGCGGGGCAGGTTATGTCGGACTCTTACCGACTAAAACCGCACGCCGTCTAGGGTCTTCTGACGCCAGGGTGTCTGAAACTATACTTTTAGCTTACCATCAGGCGAGGTGAAGTCATATTGACGTGACCGATATACAAAAATATTAAAGCACTTTTTTTTGTTTGAACTCGCTAATCTCAGGAACTAGTCGAATTGAAAAATTCGGTTTCAATGCATTTGTTTGAAGGTTCTTGATTGAATCTAAATTCATAACGCATATTTTGATCACAATCGGTTTACTAGAATCGGAGATATAGTCAAAAAACGCAAAAACCGACGCCCATGCGGGTGAAGCCGCGCGTATAAGCTAGTATTTAATAACATGAAGAAAAATAAAAAATAATAAAAGAGATTACTTACATATTATAAACGTGCGTGTGCGTTATGATGGGAGCGCGTGCGCCTCGAATAGGCTTATAAAAAAGTTACGCCCCTCTGTGCGTCGGAGGGCACGTACGGCAGTAATAGCAACATAGTGAGGGGTTATACTCACTATATATATATATTTTATTTATTATTATTATTAATCATTTATTTCAACCAATTAATTAGGTCATATAAAATTTGTTAGTATATTACTTAACCTAATGTTAGTAGTTTTAGTCAATTGATAAATAAATAAATATTTTAAGTAAGAAATATTAATACACAGCTTCATCTTAACCTGCTATTTTGATATTACAAACAGACACACGATGGTAGCTGAATGGAAAAGGACGCGGCCTCTACTCAGAGGTATCGAGTTCGAATCCGGCCGGACAGCACCAATGTGAATTTCACTTTATGGAATTTATATAGTGCTAATTATATGATTTACTTGGTGGCAATGCCGACACCCACATGTAGCAATTTGAATTTATCATATATCCAGAATATGATAAATTACTAGTGTGCCTGGCAGCGGCTACGCCGTCCTACACCCGTACTGTATATCACAGCGAATGAAGTTTTTAATTATAATAACAACCCATTAAAAATTGTATCATAATATATTATGCCCAACCCAAATTGGCTGTTCGTGGAATAATATCGCACAGTTGCGGGGACAGTGGGGTGAATACACCCGGAAGTTGTTATTCTATAGTAGCGAGTTTTACTGTGTAGTTTAATTAAGAAATTTTCGTTTAAATTGCGTATTAAGTTAATGTTACTAAGTTAATGTGACTGTTTTATGGAAGCTTTTATTATTCATGTTGTCACGCAAATATAAGGATGATTTTTATTTTAACTCTTTGTATTAAGATTTTCGTTTTGACTTGAAGTAGACGGGTGTGGATACAGGCAAGAGTTTAGTTTTGATAGATTCGTGTTTGATCACTATCCCACATGATCAGTGGTGATGTCTGCCTCTGTGGCGCGTGGCGTAGCGGTAGTGCATGCGACTGCTACGCAGTGGGCGCGGGTTCGATTCCCGCTCAGTGCAAATATTTGTATGCCTGAATATGTGTATTTGCATTGGTCTGGGTGTTTATATGTATAATAATTATGTATTTACAAAAAAAGTATATAAGTATGTTTATCAGCATTCTAGAACCCATAATACAAGCTAGTTAAACTATGCTTACTTTGGGTCTAGGGAGCGCTGTGTAGAATATTTATTTATATTTATATTTATGTGTAATATTTGCTAAACACAACCCAGAAAACAGAAAGATGTAAATGAAAAATAATCAAAAACAAAAAAGGAAGAAAATTAAAAATTTAGGAAACATACCTAGTGTATTTAATTTTTTTCTCTACCAAACTGTAGACTAATATTGTAATTTAGTTTATTATGTGAATTAATATCAAAAGAATTATACTGTGAAACGGTGGTAATCAATTTCATAAAATAACGTACTTTATTATAGGCTAGGGTATACTACCCTAGCCTATAATATATCTAGCTACATTCCAAAGTTATCAAACCTATCACCCAACGAGTTGTAAATTTATATTTTCAACCAATATCTGGATTGAGCCGACTTCAGGCAAATACTAATATTAATGAAAATCTGTATCTACTTCGCCCTGAATCGTTTGGGCTTCAACGTTACCTATTCAAATTGCTCAGTCTATATTCGGCGTACAGCGGGCCTTCATCGCATAAATATCATAAAAAAATATGGCAACCGTTAGAAAATTCCACACGTTCGCAGAAATATGCTTATAGATAATGTATAATAAATATTTTCTTTAATATAGGGTAAAGTGGGGTAATCACGAACACTTATAGTAAAACTCAAACAATACAGCAAGGATATAATGTTTGTTTTTTACGTATTACGTAAGTTGATTAGACTAGGCAACAATCAAGGTCTTACAGTATAATAACATACCTACATACAAAAAAAATAGCGTACGAATTGAGAACCTCCTTCTTTTTTGAAGTCAGTTAAAAAAGGCAAAATTCCAATAAATAAAAAAGTTGAAATTTAGAGTAATTTTTTGGTCTGACAAGTTAGTTACCAATAAAAATGATATCAATTTTATTATGGCTCATTATACCAATGGTTGGGTATGGAACCCTCGAAGTACGACTCCGACTCGCACTTGTCCGTTTTTTTAATTGTCTAATTTATATTCTTATTTTCATTCTTTTCTTCATTTCTTCATTCTTAGATAGTTATATTTTTTGTCAAACATTTTACATTGAAACACCCAGACCAATGCAAGTATCATTTAAAAAATATTCTTTTTATGATTCAGATGGTTTTTAAAATAAATAATCTTCTATACATCTTTCCAGTGGCATATAAAAGAAAATTATACCCACCGTTGTTCCGAAATGACAATAATATTATCGGACGGACGGAATCGCAATCAGAATGGATGTTCGGAATTGTGCTGGCATTCTTGGCATTACGTGACTATGTCGTACAGTAAATAACTTCCATCGTAGGTATACAAATACATATTCGTAGTACGAAGCCTGATGTGTGCGATTGGCTGTTTGTAATTGAGGAGATAGATGTTACAGATAACCGTTGGACCCAAAACTTGTCTGTGGAAATCTGTGTAGACATTGTATAACGTTACTAGCAATTGCTTGCGACTAGGTATACCCGCGACTCATGGGGACCTATTTTCGGGATGAAAAGAAGCCTATGTGTTATTCAAAGCCATGCCATAATCTATCTCTGTGCCAAATTTTAGCTAGATCTATTCAGACGTGTTTGTGTGAAAGAGTGACAAAAATCCATGCTAATAAATGTGTGAGGTGGCTTGTGAGAGAGAGAGAGATAGGTTTGGACCTCAACGATATTGGTAGGGCCCTGTAGACTCAATTAATAAACAATATATGCTGTATCAAGTCTTTTCCAAATCTGCGTTTATCAGTACCGCAGTAAACCATAACAGTCCAGGGCGTGAAAAAGCATTTGATGAGGCCGTCAAGCTAAGTGCCACCGTTGTGACACTCTCAGTGTTTGCAATGGTGACTCCCATTCCAGAGACTTTGCCTTTAGCTACCATCAGGCGAGGTGAAGTCATGTTGAAGTGACCGACATAAAAAAAAGTCCACAGGTTATCCACATTGTCCACTTTGTAGATAAAAAAAGTGCTCTTCTGGTATAAATATGAAAGATAATAGATAAAAAATGCATAAAAAATAATTCAATGTTGAACAGGTGACAGACGCCGCTGCCGGCGAGCGCGTTAATATATTCTAGGCGGCTATCGATCGTGTATTGTTCAACTGTGACACACTGGCGATTAAATACAACAACATCTCCAAAACAAATATTTTTTGATTGTCTATTAGATTGATTAAATACTACCTTAGACCGACGTAATATCTTGCATTTTTATAAGGAGAGAAGCCAGAACTACCATTACAGATTTATTTAATTCTTGTTATAGACTTTACCTATAGCTTACCATCAGGCGAGGTGAAGTCATATTGACGTGACAGACATAAAAAATATAGTTAGACCCTCGCGGAACGCTAAATAATTTTTAAAGATATCGTTTGTCATCATAATTTATTTTACCTTATCTTTTTCAGCTGTAGTTTTGCCATCCTCAAAGCGATTGTCCAGTTGCGTCCAAAGTTTGCACTTTGGAGCCCAAGGTCCGTTTATTGTTTTTGATTGTTTTTTTTTACTATTTCTGATAGGAGTGCCATGTGACTATCCAAACCTGAGAGGAAAGCCTGCGCCGGAGCCTCTTCCATTGTTTATTAGGTGCACCAACTTGTAGGCGAGGTTGATATTGGTCACAAGAATATTGGTAGGGCTTTATGACAGTGCAGCTCCAGATTATTACTAAGAAATAATATTACTATTCCCCTACCAAGATCCGTTATTACTAATTCACATAACTCAGCGTTAATTGCCAAAACTAATAACTACAACAAACTTGCAATACCTATATTAATAGCTGTTACAGACCATAAAAGCGGCGCTAATAACTGTAGGACATCAAACGGATCATTAATTAGTTACTGTGTACACTACACTCGATACCGATAACGACACAATATCTGGTAATAGTAAATCAATTAGGTCAACGTTTGCTATGCACATATAGTATATCCCTTGTTATACATACAAGAAAACAATTTTAGACAAAGCGAGCAAAAAAGCTTAAGTCAATTTTTGCTCAAAATTTCATCTCTGAGAAGGCAATTTATTTTGTACGTTTTACTCGGTAGAAAAATACGCTAGTCTAGGAAGTATAAATCATCCAAAAACAGTTTTCTGTATCACTGTTTTAGACCTCCTAGAATTGCGTGTTGTTAATTTTAGATCTAATTTTGACCAAAATTGACTTTAGTTTTATTCTCAACTCCAATAACTCTTGAATTTTGTTCTTCTTATGGAACACTATATTACTGTTAGCTATAACTTTTGATCGTGGCTCCACCCGCGTGATATTCTCATACCATTTCCTAGGATAAAAGGAAGCCTTTGGCACATAGGTACTCAGTTTATAGTCTGAAATAATACATAATCTTTTTATTCTTGGAATAGGTTCGCATGGGAAGAGGGAACAGAATTCTATACGGGCAAAGCGGCAGACAACAGCTAGTATTAATATAATTAAAGTTATCAAAATAAGATATATTTAGTCAGCTGTTCTTCCTGTCTGTATGTACGATGCGTAAGCAACACAAGGCAATAAAGCAATTGTGGGATCGTTACGCAATCTCTGGAGCCTAATGGCGAAAGTGAGCCGACCACTGGCCCGCAACTTGTCACACTGCCGCATTTGTTTGGGTTATAGGTCGGTATTAGATACCTACAGATTTTCGAGCTTGCTTCTATACACCAAACATAATTACTTGCTTACGTAATTGACGACCTGTGTGTCGTAGCAGTATTCGAGTGCTAAATTGGGGTTAGCAGGTTCGATGCCCGCTCAGTGCGAATATTTGTATACATGAATATACGTCTTTTTGCATTGGTCTGTATGTTTCCGTGCCTCGGAGTGTCATTATTACCATACGAACATCTATGGCAGTCGTTACGAGTATTTGAAGCCGTAAAAATACCGATATCAGCAGTGGGTTGTGGGAGTCGAGTGGTAGTCGCTTCACAGTACGCCGCTTTGGAGTTAGACCGAAAACCGACCCCAACCGAGTTGGGACCAAGCTAGGAGGAGGAGAAAGAATATAGCATGGCGGAGGACGATGATACTTCGGATAAAAATCCATCTACATCTCCGTCAAGTAGGTATATAAACAACAAAATGCCTAACTACAGTATGTATGAACGAAGATGGTAGCCTCTTACCCTAGGCGCACACTTGGCGACAAGCGACAGCCATAGCTCGGCGTCTAGACGCGGCGACCGACAGTAGAGAGCGCGCGCGACTCCCCTAGCTTGTCGTCGCGTGTGCGGAGCTTAGAACAAAATATACGAAATTCTCGGCCGCAGCCTGTCGTCAAAGTCAAAGTCAAAGTCAAAAATCATTTATTCTGTATAGACCATTTTAAGCGGCACTTACAAAACGTAAAATTATAAATATTTAAAACTAGAAGCAAATGGACCACCGGTTCGAAACGCGGCCCAGACCTGAGAAGACTCCGGCAAGAAACTCAGCGGGCTGTTTTTTTTTTGGTCTATTTACAACAATTGCCTTAGTCTAGATACAATGTTATTTAGAGTAACATAGTTGAGTGAACAGTTCATTTCCAAGCTTCTTTATCATCTAAATAATCTTGAATTTTATAATAAAATATCTCGCGTCTAGACGTCGAGCTATCGCTGTCGCCTGTCGCCCAGTGTGCGCCTAGTGTTATTATTACATAGGTATATGATTCCGCAGCTCGTTGGCAACCAGCCATTTGCCAATAGAAACGAAACTTTAGCAGGCTGACTTAACGTTTATGGAAAGATCTGGAGCATGATTTATCTATTAACTGAATGCCAAATAAGTACACAAAAATTAAAATCGGTGGAGCTGATTTGAGGGAGTGCTACAAGGATTACGATGATCTCCCTGCTGTGGGTTGGTTTTCCCTAGCGTCTACAATTAGGCTCTTCAAGAAGGGCATTAGAAGATTTTTACAGGGCCGGCAGCACGAGTGTGATGATGCCCTTGGTGTTACACACGATTATAGGCCACGATGACCACTTCCCATCAGTTGGACCGTGTGCTTGTCTGCCACCTAAGTGGTATAAAAAGTAATTACCGTGACCAGAATTTTTTTTTTATACTACATAGGTAGCAGACAAGCACACGGCCCACCGTGTCCTATGAACATCTGCAACGCCAAAGGCATCATTCTAAAGAATATTACTAAACGAAATTACTATTATTCCCACACACGCCACAATTCTAGGAATTTTGTTGACGCGAAAATTATTTTCCATAGTTAAGAAAAAAAACATAAGCTGTTAGTAGGTAGTAGAAATCTAGAGCCAAATAAATGAAGGTATTGATTGACAGGCAATCAGATGGCTGGGCGGGTCGCGAGTTCGAATCAGCGTAATTTTAGTGACGGCAATCAGAAGTGGATAAATCAAATTAAAAATCAATCTAGTTTTTGCTTCCTTCGCCTCCATTTAGAAATTTACTAAGTCGAAGATAAATAGTCTTTATTGCAAACTCAATACATACTAATCTATACTATTAATATTATAAATGCGAAAGTAACTCTGTCTGTCTGTCTGTTACGCTTTCACGCCTGAACCGCTGATTTTGATGAAATTTGGTATAGGGGTAGATTAGATTAGACCTCGAGAGATAGGCTATGTTTGGTCGCGACAACCGACATCCACGCGGGCCAAGCCGCGGGCAAAATCTAGTAAATGATATACTTCAATCATTTTTGTTTCAATTTTAAATTTTTTTTAGTGCAGCACATACCTAAGGTAGTTTATGTAATAGTTTTCTCATTCCTGTTTCTTATGAGGAACTTTTCCGAGGATGAAAGTAGGTAGGTATGCTAAATTATAGCCAAGAAATTTCTTTCAAAATGGTTTACATGCAAATCTGTTCAAGAATTTACGTGTGATAGTACTAAACATACATCTCGACAAACATTCACATTAGTGCATAAAGTTTAATAAACAATAATAATTATAACTAGGTACGTTAAAAAACCGACTTCACAAACTAGTATTTTTTAATTTTTAGTGTACAGAAATAGAAAAGTACCTATTTATGAGGTTTATTATGTACAATGGCATCAAATACCGAATTTTTGCCATAAATTTGATGATTTCCCTTCGATTTTCCCAAGATCCCAGCATCAGATCCTGATACCCTGGATATGGGATCACTTCAGAAGTCGTCTCTTTCAAACAAAAAAAAAATTTCAATCCATCCATAATAAAATTAGCGCTGTTATCGCATAACATAGGTAGGTACAAACCGTACGAATTGAGAACTTCCTCCTTTCTTGAAGTCGGTTATAAAGACACTGTCGTGTGTGATGATAGGGTAAAATAAAATATGTGTGAGTCTATCGATATGCACAAATCACAAATAATCGATAACCTGAATATCGATTATTTTTTGAATTCCGAAAATCCACACTGACGTCGCTTCGTAGGTAGGTACTTGAAAATTTCTATTAGCGACCTCTTTAAAGACGCCTCGAGGCGTATTACGGAGTAACCCTTGTCTCCTCTCAATCTGTTTACGTCAGGACATGTCACAGCAAGAGATTACGTCCCATTACTAAGTGAAAAGCTATTATCGGTCTCGATTTATTGTCATAAGCCGCTATACCAGAGTCTGTTTTTCTGGAAAGCTATAACCTAAGAGTATTCAAGTCACGAGTGAATAGGTTCCTTCTAGGCAAGCGTGATTCATCGTAGACCACATCGTCACTTACCATCAGGTGGGATTGAGGTCAAACGTAAGCCTATCATGAATGAAAAAAAGGACCACGAACAAGATAATAATTTAATGAGCTTTTATATTACTACTTACTACTTACTTATACTACTTAGGTAGCAGACAAGCACATAGCCCACCTTATGGGAAGCGGTCACCGTGGCCTATAGACGTGTGCAACATCAGGCGTGTCACACTCGCGCTGCCGACCTTGGAGTAGAGGAGCGTTGAGGAATTTGGGGGAGGGGTTAGAGGAGGCTCCATGAGGAGGTAACGATACACCCCTCCCGGGAAGCGGGTGCAGTTGAGAGTCGAACCGACTAAAACCACACGGTACCTCGTCACATCAAGGCCCGTAGACAAGTGCCAAAACCCTAAATCGCTAACGAAACGAATAGATTAGGTCGACCAATCACACTCCAGCTCGTGATTCCGCCGCGGCGCGCGAACATATGCCGGCGACGAGCTTGGATGTGATTGGTCGACATAATCTATTCGTTTCCTTAACGATTTAGACTTTTGACACTTGTCTACGAGGATGCGCTCTAGAAATAGGATATCCCAGAGATATGCCAACTTGCCTATACCCAGTCTTCCATCAAGCCAGGTGCGGTCAAAGTGACGGACAATTATGTAAAAAAAACCATACGTTTTATGTAATACATCTGTAATACTAGGGTTATTACACTACTATTGTGATTATAGAATCACAACACGCACGGTGCGTGACCGCCGCACTCACCGGCCGAGGTGTTCGCACGAAACGCCGCGGAATACTAAACTGGGAACTGTAACTATTGAACTTTGAATAGTTTAGTCGTTTACTTCTTACTTGTGTATTTATCGCAGGTTTATTAGTGCCTCAGAGAGCACGTTAAGCCGTCGGTCCCGGTTGCCACATACAAACATCTATGTAATGGCAGCCGTTACGGGTCGTTGGAGCCCACAAAAGTCCAACCAGTCTAACTTGGAACTTCGATATCGCCATTCGTCATAATGACCATTGGTTGTGGAGGTCAGATGGCAGTCGCTCCACGGACAATATCGAAGTTCAGCCGCATCACAGTTAGTCTGGAAAACCGACCCCAACTGAGTTGGGAAAAAGGTTCAGAGAATGATGATGATGAGTTGTTTACTTCTTACTTCTTTGCATGCCATTTAGGTGGCAGACAAGCACGTGGCTCACCTGCCAGGAGGTAGAACATGACGGTGTCTCTGATCGAAAAAAATGATCATCCAGGACGGGACTTAAACCCGTGATCAGTCCCTTACAGGGAGAATGCTCTGACCAACTTAGCTACCTGGACCCATTTTAGATGCTCGAAATTTTCCGATATATTCTACGGCTAGGGCGCAGACAAGTACGCGGCTCTCCTGCCACTGGATGCCACACGATGGTGTCTTCCGTCCGTACTGAGCAGTCTGACTAGGGAAGTACCTCCAACCTGCAGAATACCGCGGCCATAATAACCATCGTTTTGTGTTCCCGCCGGTAATAGGGTAGCCAGAGCTCACTGCAAGGTGGAAGGTGCTATCAGCGACCAAAGTCTCCTGCGTTGTCAGCCCAGACACTCTCAACCACATGGACGTGTGCAACACCAAGGGCGTCACTACTCGAGGGTGAAGGTTTGTTTCCGTGCGGAAATCCTCATGGATACCCACCCCGTGGCCAGCGGGGCAGGTTATGTCGGACTCTTACCGACTAAAACCGCACGCCGTCTTGGGTCTTCTGACGCCAGGGTGTAAGGTGGCCAAAAGAGCATTTCCCTCGCACCCCGGCTTGACCCGGGCCATCTCCGGCACCCTGGAGTTGCAGGGATATGCCTATTAGGTAACCTCACACCCTGGTAATTCTGACGGCGTGTGGTATGAGTCAGCTCGATTCCGACATAACCACCCCCTATGGGCAACGGGGATGGTATCCGTCGGGATTTCTGCACGATAAAAAATATGATTATAATATCAACGCAAAGTCCTAAGGCTAACATTACAATTCAGTGAAAATTTCAGTATAATCTACAACTCTTGTGGCTCTGCCGTTAAAGCAAATAATCAAGCTTTATTTTTGTACAAATTCGTCCCTTTTTAAACAACCTTTTCGAGTGTTTTAAATAAAGGGCCGTATATAGGGCAATTAGGTAGATAAAAACCATTAAACGAAGCGATGGCAATCCTGGCACCCGATTCCGTAATACCATGTTTTCAATACAGGTGATTCAATTTCGAAAAGATTTTTTTTTTTAAATTTGGGGTATGATAAATTATATAATTATGAACGATTCTAAACACAAAAATATTTTATTAACAGGCAAGACTTCAAGTCTTGCCTGTTTATCTGTGAGTTCGCGATATACGCGAAAACTATTAAACGTTTTTAGATGCGATGTTGATGATCTTGGTCAGATTAAATTTGATCACAATCGGTTGAGTAGAACCGGACGTAAGTATAGTCAAAAACTACGAATACGTGTGGCATCCCTGGTGTCGCACACGTCCATAGGCCACGGTGACAGCTTCCCATCAGGTGGGCCGTCTGACACCTAAGTGGTAAAAAAAAGTCCACGCGGTCACAGGCGTATCACTTATTATATAGTTTAATTCATTTTCAATTAGATTCTGAAAAAATTATATCTAGGTATAAGTTTTCGTAACTTTTGTAACACGTTTTAAAAACTTAATTTTACTGAATCAGGTCCCTATTTTATTTCGTGGAATAATTTCAGCTAATGTATTTTTGTTGGCGTATAAATCTATTTTGTTCCAGACAACATTTTGGCTAACGTTTTGTCAGCTGGTCCGAGCAGCTTAAAAAGACATTGGCATTGCGAGGTCTAGGCTTCATGCCAAGATGGCGGAAATAATGATAACATTTGGTGCATGGACATCTCAAAATCACGATAGGCATATTATGGCTGTATGAAGTCCAACTAAGATAAACCGGCACAACAACTACTGATTGACTGTTTTGCTTTCGGGGTTAGGGGGTTCAGACGGGATCCGCTCCGGTAAAACCCAAGTGAACCAAATTATGGAGCCAACCCCGGATTCCTCCAATGTGTAAGCCATACAATGTGATAATTCATTTTGATTTCTATTGCGCGAGTGTGTGTTTGTATGATTTTAAAAAGTACCTACAATCGGGTATCGGTGTATGTAATGGTGACTCCCTTTTTGAGACTTTACCTTTAACTTACCATCAGGCGAGGTGAAGTCATATTGACGCGACAGATATAAAAAAAGAACCAATCCCAGGTGTAAATAAAAAACCACAACTTTCTTCTAATGAAAATCTCGAAACAAACACTTTTTTTGCCGAAACCGCTCAAACCTGACACGAAAGCAAAATTGATGAAAAATAAATACAAATCCTTTGCGAAGCCACAAACAATAACAGGATATAGGCGGACAGGCAGCAGACAGTGACGGGAAATGACGTCACTTAAATCAGGTGATACCCCCATTAGCACAGGAAAATCTGATCAACGCTATTGTCCGAAAAACTCTTTGTGAAAAGAAAAATATTATCCTTTATTTGGTGAAAAGAAAGGTTGACTGCCGTGCAGACTTGTCTATGACCGTAATCGTCAATATACCTACATTATTTTATTTGTACCTTGTTGTGTATATGCGACATATAAAGGAGGTAGGACACGACGGTATCTCCCGTCCGAAATGAGCTGTCCGACTGGGGTAGTACCTCCGCCCTACAGAACACCGCGGCCATAATAACCATCGCGTTGTGTTCCCGCCGGTAAGTAGGGTAGCCAGAGCTCACTGTACCCCTCCTCCTCCCACCTAGCCCTCCCCCGTTCCCTTCAGGATAGGCAGTGCGTGTGTGACACGCTTAGTGTACACACGTCCATAGACCAGGGTGACCGCTTCCCATCAAGTGGGCCGTGTGCTTGTCTGCCACCTACGTAGTATAAAAAAAAAACTAGCGGTTACCCGAAGCTTCACTCGCGTGGAATTCTGAACCCATTCCGACTTCCCATAGGAATCTATTCCAGAGATTGAAAATGACTGCTGGGGTGCAAGGGGAATGCTTTTTAGGTCAATTTACACCCCGGCGTTTGAAAATCCGAGATTGTGATAGGTATAATGTAAGGATTTCCGAACGAAAAAAAATGGATTGAATGTGGTCTTAGTACAGTCGCCCTCAGAAGTAGCTGAACATTAATAAATTTAAAAACGCTCATTATATTGAAGTGAATTATTATTAATAACTAACTTCATATACAATTATTTTTGTAATCAGTATAGCATTTTTTTTTCAATCTATTTTTAATATTTAATGTAAAGTTTTAGAACTAAGACGATCAGTACTTTGGTGTTAAGCTAATACCGAGGGCGTCTGTACATAATTGTACACTTCGCTGTAATTCTCCGTTAGTGTGTTCTAACCCTGAATGATATAAAAAAATACAAACAAAGAAGCAAGTCTATGTTTTTTCAGGTCATAAAATCCTTTATTCCAAGTAAAAACTACGTCGAACATCCTTTCTATTTCGTGTCAAGTTTGTTGTAGACCTGCGGTCTCTCCCTGACCTCAATTAGTAATACATTAGACGGTTTCTTGTGACCATCGTCTTGTTAGTGACTAAGTTGTAACGCTTAGCTAAGAAACTATCTATACCATTATAAAATTGTTAAGCTGTGTCTGTACTTTGGAGATATTTAAAAAAAAATACTTGGTGATTTTTTATGGGATAAAGTGAACATCCAGTACGGGACTTGAATAATTGGATTGTACGATTTGAACACAATTTTTTTTTTCAATTCTTGGCTGTTTATTCGCGATGCACGTAAAAACTACTGAACGGATTTTAATGCGATTTTTGTTTCAAAGGGCTTAGTTAGACTTAAAATCTTACGTATCATCATTTTCTGAACCTTTTTCCCAGCTCAGTTGGGATCGGCTTTCCAGTCTAACTGTGATGCGGCTGAACTTCGATATTTTACGTGGAGCGACTGCCATCTGACCTCCACAACCAATGGTCATTATGACCAATGGCGATATCGAAGTTCCAAGTTAGACTGGTTGGACTTTTGTGGGCTCCAACTACCCGTAACGACTGCCATAGATGTTTGTATGGCAACCGGGACCGACGGCTTAACGTGCTCTCCGAGTCACTAATAAACCTGCGATAAATACACACATAACTTCGAAAAGCATTGAAAAGTCATTGGTGTGTGCCATGGTGAACCTGGGATCGAACCCGAGACCTCATCTCAGCAGTCCATTACCCAAACCACTAGGCTACCGCGGTTTTAAAATCTTACGTATGTTTGATCAAAATCGGTTGTATATAAACGGAGATTATAGTCAAAAAATGCGAAAACAAAGTCGGGTATAGGCTAGTGGTCTAATATTATAATCATCAAAAATCTTGTTTCCATTATATTACTCACACATTTCCTTCACATTTTTATATAATTGTTTAACCCTAAAATTCAATGCACGTTATAAATCTAATATTGTTCCACAAGACGTATAATTAAAATCCATGCGATATGAAATTCTAGCTCAGCTCTTAAAAACGCAATAAATTTTCTATATCGCATGGAGGGGAAATGTCGGGCTGTCGGAGAGTGCACTGGTTTATGAGGGCAAATGTGTGCCGTTGCTTTTAACCCGATAACCCTATTTACAGTTGGTTAGGTTGGGTGCATGGAGCCAAATTGAAATCTAAAGTCAACTTAATCTGGAGACCAATCAAAGTTTTCGAGATCCTAACTTTCTGTTATACAGGTATACCGTGCTGATCGACGGACGGGACTATAATGCAAGTCGGATGAAGTTTCTACACATATAAACATGCTCACGCTATTTTCTCTCCGGGGTAAGGAGAGACAACAGCTCGCCAAATGCTTCTGTCCTTATACCTATACTTCACACGCTTCCTATAGGTACTGTCATTAAACCTTTCATGCAAGCCCGCCGGTTTCGAGTGTTTGACCTGCCCTTTACAAAATTTTGGACAAAATAAATTTTAAAAATGTTGTTTTTTTATACCACTTAGATGGCAGACAAGCACACGAACCACCTAATAGGAAGCGGTCGCCTTTTGGCGTGTGCAATACCAGGGGCGTCACACTCGCGCTGCCAACTCTACATAAACCTTCTAATGCCCTTCTTGAGGAACCCGAAATTGTAGTCGCTAGGGAAAACCACAGCAGGGAGATCATTCCACAGCCTAAGCGTGCGCGGAATGAAATTTCTATCATATCTTTTGGGATATTATGTGTCGTACTTACATACAAATTCATAGTAAAAAGAGCGATTATTTTATATTTTATTAATAATTTATATAGATGAAAAGATTAATAAATAATGTGGAAAAGTACAAGTGATTTAATTCAATATAACAGATAATAAACAAGTTCCTGGTCAATTGTGACAAGTTTGTAGCAATTATGAGTTGAATGGATCAACAATGTCGGCGATGTTCGTGGTGTTAATGGAGGTGGAACTTCCTTATTAAAAGATGACCGCCCTTGATAGCGTTAGATAATGCTGTGATAACTGTAATTGATGTCATATTATCTAGATACAATGTTATGGGATGTTTCTTTGTGAAAACTCTCTGCGGAGTTGCAGTTGTGTGTTGCACTGCTAAGTCAGAGGTCACGGGTTCGATACCCGCTTTTCCCGCTAGTTCGCAAACGTGTATTAAATTTGCATTGTGTGAGTTATGTCAAGTGCGAAAAATTTTCGCCTGCAAATCATTAGTTCAGTCCCGTGTCCTTTAAGCGGGGTGTGAAAAAGCATTTTTAATGAGGTCGTCAAGCTGAGGGCCACCACTGTAGCACTACCGGTGTATTGTAGTGGTGACCCCCCTATCCTGATACTTTGCCTTTAGATTTCCATCAAGCGATGTGAAGTTATGTTGACGTGTTCATTATAAAAAATAAAAAAAGAATTGCTTTGGTTAATTACTCAACTGGCTTCCAGACTTAGGGGAGAGGTGGCATGAAAGGGACATTTTTTATTTTGAGGTCCTAGTAACTTATTGAGAAAATATTTGGAAAAGGTTGGAGTCGCATAGGAAACGTTTATTATTAGACTACTGAAATAAAATGCAATAATTGTCATTAATCAATTCTTAGCCATTTATTTTCGCATCTTAAAAAAATGTATCTTTTGTCCCTTTCATAAATGGACTGTATTGAAAGGGACGTAGTCATTTATGAAAGGGACAATACCTTATTTTGAGGAAATAATGTATTGACGTTATTGAGTATTACTGTTTTCATGTAATAAATTAACATAATTTAAACACTTTTATGTAACTCTAACCAGAAATCAACTATATAAACATTTTTCTCAGATTTAATTAATTTAAAAAATATTAATAGATTTTCTTAAGACACTTATAATTAGTCTCCTTTTAATTCACAAGAAATTAAACACATTATATAAAATTAAAGAAAAATCAACAATATAATTATAAATCTCTTTTTAGACTTAGACTGCACTACAAAAAATATTCTTACTTTTTAATAGAATTATACCATATCAACAGCCTCCATAAAGTTTTATTGACTGCCTCTTAATTTTTTTTGCATCGACACCCGTTCTCTTCTTATGTGACATTTCTAATCTAAAAAAGAAGTAAAAAAATATAAGAAACCTAGTGTAAAATAGCAATCTTGAAAGAAACAGTTATGAAGGGGATGTCCCATTCAAAACTGTTTGTTGTGTCCCTTTCATAAATATCATACAAAAATTAAAAACATAACCATAAAATCAACAATATTAAATGAAAGTTCACAAACCTTATGTTCTTATATTTCTGGATGCCCAACCTATCTTAAAAAGTGATTCACACATAAATAATTAACTCACAGCACTGCATAAGACGTTTCGAAACTATAACAGAAAAAATACTTTGCAATCCCAATAACAACACTCTCATGAATCCGCCATGTTTGAAATGACAGAAGTTTGAAGTTTGCTACGAATAAACTTGCGTCAAGGTTGCCATACAACAAAAATATTGCTGACTGGAAATTGTTTTTATTTTACAAGTTATTTGAATTGTCCCTTTCAATACGTGTCCCTTTCATGCCACCTCTCCCCTAGGGCACGCACAGTAATTTATAGCCAGAATGCCTCATTGGAGTGTGCAAAGCCCGACCTTCTAGTCTGGACTTTAAACAGACATCAGACACAGTTTAGCCGAGGTAAAGATCTAAAAAAGTGACAACCAGGACGGGGTATGAAACCGCGACCAGTTCTAGGAGAATACTCTGAACAATTGAGTTACCTGGACACGTCCTATATATTCGAAATCCTCTGATACTCCTAAATGTTCACTTTTCCAATATAAATAATTGGAAAAATCCGTTTGAGTTAATCTCCTGAATAGTTGGCGTAAGTCTGAACTGACAATAAAACTCTACACTGACAGCAATGTTCACCACTATGTTTAACTTTTAATTAAAGTTTAATTTAAAACTGAAATATACGACATTATGTGCACTGAGGTTACAAAACTTTTCCATAAAAATATGAAAGAGCACATTTTTAAAATGCTCACTCAACATTTATTTTAGTAAAATTTAAATAAAATGTGTTTTAATAAAATTCGGCCGGGTGGCTACCACTACCACCGTACACGATTGTGAAAATCATGCACCGTGGTACCCACCCGGCCGAATTTTGTGACAAATTTATGCCATCTTCTACCACCAGTGTATAGATATATTGAAATGCTAGAGTTTTGTAACATAATTTATATGAGAGTGGACACGGAAACAAAGGATATACCTAGTTACCTACTCGTTGTGTCACCGTTTAGTAATGTTATTAAAACAAAGAATTATGAATTAATGACATCTTGGTCACTTCGCCGTAACTTGAGGTTAGTGGTTCTATTTAGTGAGGTGGAGTCACAGTGTCAGCGATTGAAACAGCTAGGTTAAACCGAATTCTTAACCATCACTACCATGCCTACCCCTTCGGGGATATAGGCGTGAGTTTATGTTATGTTATGTTATACTACCATTAGATATTTTATGCTAACGCTATCGTCCTTTTTAAGTTATGTTAATAATATTAGCAACTATAATTTTAAGGTACAATATTGCCTAAATTATTTTCATGCTTGTCAAGCATTTTGGCCACTTACAATACAACAAAATGAATACTGACCTTATTGTTTTATACAAATTCAGCGACTTATACAGCGATGGAAAAGAAAAAGATGGTCGGCAGCGCGTGGGTGACGCCCTTGGTGTTGCACACGTCCATCATTTTCTTCCCATCCCCAACCGCTTTCCATCAGGTGGGCCGTGTGCTTGTCTACCACTTGTCTACACAGTGCTGAATATTGCATTAAACATGCTTGTCATGTATCTAAATGCTTTACAGGCATTTATGGCCGTCTAGGGGCTTCATTATGCTCAAATAAAATCCGTGCCTTTATATAGAGCATATAATTGTTGCCGAATAAGGCACTCCGCCGTCACTGCGGCCCCATTTTTCCTGTATATGTTGTGGTTTATGCGTCACTACTGATGAGTGGGAATTACGGGAACTTCGACCTGTTACTCATAATATAACATACCTTGACATTTTGTTTTATATTGTGAATTTCTGTGTAAGAAAGTTGTGATAGATTTCTATATATATTCACGACTGTATATGTCTAAAAGGGTAGGTACAGGTTTATTACTACACCAGCTATTATGCAAGTATTACTTTTTTTATGTCGGTCACGTCAACATGACTTCACCTCGCCTGATGGTGAGCTGAGGCAAAGTCTCTGGAATGGGAGTCACCATTGCAAACACCGATAGTGCCACAATGGTGGCTCTCAGCTTGACGGCCTCATCAAATGCTTTTTCACGCCCCGCTTAATACGTAATAGCGGGTGAAAGTATGTTTACTCCGAAGGGTTGGAGGTTCAGACGATAGTCACTCCCGTTAAAACCAACAGAACCTCGGGGTCTAAAGTGCAGGCTTTAGATGCATCCAGGATTGGAGATTAGATGATGAAGTGGTTTCATTCTTTAAAATTCTCTTACAGCCTACCATCAGTATACTACTAATTACCTATACTTACCTATTACTCATTTTGGCGCAGCGGTACCTACAGTGTTTGACTGGTCATGGGTTTGATTCCTGCTCAGTGCTCAGTGCAAACATTTGTATGGAGTCTATATCATTTGCAAATAGCAATGTATCTAATGTATGTTTTTATGCGTTCTAGAACTCATATTATAAACTAGATAATTTATGTTTACTTTATGTCTAGATAACGTTGTACGGTAAGTACGTATAATATCATAAAATATTTAGAATAATATTATAATCAAAAAATCTTACTTGGAATCCCTACGTAAAATAACTGCAATTATTGATATCGACTTGCGGAACCCGAGTAGAAAAACCCTGTCTGTATTTTCCTGTTTCGTATATCTACTTACTGCTAATAATACTGCACAATCTTTACCACCAGATGGGATAGTGGTCAAATGCGAACCAATAAAAAAAGTTCACCCTCTATTTCACTAAACCACAACACACGTGCACTTTTTACTTTCATGCACAAATCACAACACTTATCTTGATGTCGAAAAACCAATATACAGGTGTTTATTTTCGATATTTAAATAAATAATTACGTTTTTATTATTATTCTAAAGTCTCAAACACATGTTATATTTTAGTATAAGTACTTAATGCTACAGAGTATGTTCGGTATGTCCGAATCCAGGAAAGGTTAAGCGCGGACTGGCCACACGTCACGTTGTACTTGGAACGATTGTTACTATGCGATTAAAAATACGTTCAGTACCTAATTTTTGCGATCATCGCAAACAAACACCAAGAATTCAGAAAAGAAATTATGATCAGAATCGTTTATTTAACGTAACCTAAATATATTATATTTATAAATATTTCCTTTGTACAGACCACGGAATAAAGAATACCTACTACAAGAAAATAAAAGAATTTAAAAAAATTCTTTATTATTTATTATTTCTTTATAAGTAAGTACTTCTCTTTTCTGTGGTACAGACCAAAACTAATAAACATTATTATTAATAGTATGGAAAGAAACTCTTATGATAAGGATGCACAGGATGTTCTTAAGAATTACTCGTTTAATAATATTAGGTACCTAAATTATTTTATTATTAATCGTCATAACAAAACTGACACACCGCGCGTTCCAAAACAGACCGATCAATATTTTCTAATTCACTCAACGATAAATTATAAAACCAATATTGTTCCGAACCGAAATAATAATTGCATTAAAATAATTAATTTGCAATAAAGCGACGATCAAAGGGTTATTTACGTCACCGAGCGGTTTTGTGTGTGACCCGTTTGTGGGTCAAGACTGTTTACTGAGCTAGGGCTGTCGCGATATAGAAACCGTACTGGGTGAGCTGACGTCATTAATTTATGTATTAATAATTAAAATTGAATATCGCCTGGTTTGTTCATGAGATATGTAGTTAGTTTATCTAACTTTAAAAGAGTAATTCTTATCATTATTTTTTTAAAGAATAACATAGCTTTCCCTATAATCCCTTATAACAAAGCTATATTGTTTGTGTTAGGTGTGAGTTCATGTCGGTAGTGCAATGGCCAGGATTCAAACACGGGACCTGTCGATCGTAAGCCCTACTGGGCCTTCTCCTTAACCACGAAGCTATAATTTTAGTGCTAAGTCAGCTTAAACGGCGTAGCTGCGACTGCGCCACATTTGAATTTCTTTGCAAATAAATAGGGATAAGCATCGTATCTTTTACTGTCTTATAAAAAGTTACAGCATTATCGTGTGCTTTTAATATCCTCTAAAGATAAGAAAAAGATATCTTATTTGACTCAACGAAGTAGTAGGTTCAAATTCAAAGTCAAAACTCATTTATTCTGTGTATACCTACCATCAAAATGGAAAATAATGTAAAAATTACCGAATCATATTCAATATTTTCTTGAAACTGTAGGAATCTTGCTAGGCTCACATATTGAAGTTGGAACCTTGCACTCTCAATATGTGACAGCCCTAGCAAGAATGCAAGCGGACGCAGGTTGTCAACAAGAGTAATGTCAGTTACATATAGGACAATATCTCGGCGCGCGCGCACCGGTATGAGTAATTTATCCCTTGAGATCCATTAACACAGCTTCCTTAATAGGTACCTACCTTATCTTCTTCCATGGGGATAAAATAATACATTATCTCGTACTTGAAGGTCAGTTCTCGTAATAATATTTTTTTTATTGATATTAGGCCCGCGTTTGACCACAATCTCACCTGTTGTATGTTTAAAATTCAATTCCGATCTCACAAAATACCTTTTTTTTCGTGCAAGAATCCCCTCGGATTGAAGTAGTAGTACTGGGTAGTTTATGTGTTATTCCGGATTATAATCTATCCCTGTTCCAAATTTCAGCCAGATCCGTTCAGTCCTTAGAGCGTGACTGGGACATACAAACATCTTCACTAACTTTTTCACATTTATAATATTAGTAGGATTTATTTATTTTATTTTATTTTATTTTATTTTCTTTATTGTCAAAATAGTGCAACGTAATTACATATTTTGACGTCAAAACTACTTAATACTAAGTTTACCACCGCTTCCTAGGCGCTAGTGGAGAAGAAACGGCGCAACAAACTCCACTGCTGCATTTTCAGACGTCATATCTTAAGACTAAATATGGACGAATGTACATTATTGTCTCGTGTCAATTTAATTAAAAAAAAAAACGTTATAATAAAAATTTTACCCAAGTTAAACGATAAAATAATTGAAAAAGTCAATATATACCTAGTAAAACAAAGGACGCGTTATATTAAACGTTTAAAAGCTAGGGTATTAAATAAATTTCAATTTGTAAAGCCACTTTAGTCTCTACGAATTTAGTTCATTCTTATAAAAAATCAATACTCATTACGGTCTATCCACTCCGTTGTCAATATAACCGCTTCATGTATCCTATTTGTGGAATACATAGAAATGTATACAGAATACATTCAATTAAGTAATTACGTATTGAATAATTCCATGATCAATGAAATTTCTACCCACAATTAATTAAATTACTCTCTGTACTCGCTAAACCACTGCGTATAACACAAGGGCGTGAGTCGTGACTAATAAGTAATCCACAGATTTAGATATTAGGCTTCGTGTAGGTTAACGGCAAGGTAAAGCAATGCTAGCACGTCAGTCTTTGGATGGGTGACCATTCTTAACACATCGACATGCTTTTTGGGCCACCTTACACCCTGGCTCTAGAAGACGGGGCGTGCGGTTTTAGTCGGTTCGATTCCGACAAACATTGGCCGCAGGGGTGGTATCCGTGGGGATTGCCGCATGAAAAAATTACACGAAAAAAGGATGTTTTTTATACCACTTAGGTGGTAGACAAGCACACGGCCTACCTGATAGGAAGCGGTCACCGTGGCCTACGGACGTGTGCAACACCAGGGGCATCACACTCGCGCTGCCGACCCCGCAAAAACCTAATGCCCTTCTTGAAGAACCTCATATTGTAGTCGCTAGGGAAAACCACGGCAGGGAGATCATTCCACATCCTAAGCGTGCGCGGAATGAAATTTCTTTCAAACCTTACAGGGCGCACAGTCAAAAATAGGCTTCTCTTTATCACTAAAATAGGTTGCCACGATTAGCGGGAATGAGACCAAAACTCCACTCATGCCACAGCTAGCCCACAATATACCCTTGACTGATAAATAATAAATAAATATTCTACGACATTCTACACAGCGCCCTCTAGACCCAAAGTAAGCATAGTTTGACTAGCTTGTGTTATGGGTTCTAGAATGCTGATAAACATACTTATATACTTTTTTTTTGTAAATACATACTTATTATACATAGAAACACCCAGACCAATGCAAATAGACATATTCATGCATACAAATATTTGCACTGAGCGGGAATCGAACCCGCGCCCCCTGCGTAGCAGTCACATGCACTACCGCTACGCCACAGAGGCCGCCACCCTTGACTGATGTAATGTCCGCAAACTCTCCAAGCTTAATGAGTGAGTAAACTCAATCGTAACACAGACCCTACGAACTCTCTCGCCTCGGTCCGCAAACATTGTGTACCACATGCGCTGATTAGAGCTAAGTGAACAGGAATGTACCTAATACAATTATAAGGAGGTAGGACACGACGTATCTCCCGTCAGAAATGAGCTGTCCGACTGGGGAAGTACCTCCGCCCTACAGAATACCGCGGCCATAATAACCATCGTGTTGTGTTCCCGCCGGTAAGTAGGGTAGCCAGAGCTCACTGTACCCCTCCTCCCCCTCCCCTTCCTAGCCTCCCTACCCCTTCCCAGCTCTCCCCCTTTCCCTCTAGGGTAGGTAGCGCGTGTGTGACACCCTTAGTGTTGCACACGTTCATATGCCACGGTGACCGCTTCCCATCAGGTGGGCCGTGTGCTTGTCTGCCACCTACGTAGTATAAAAAAATACAAGAATCTTGTCTGCTACCTACGTAGTATAAAAAAAATGGCGAATGCCTATTCTTTGTGCAATATCATAGATAGATAGATAGATAGGTCTTTACTGTAATTTTTTGGTGTACAACAAAGAGTTCTTCTTCAACCTAGCGTTAATCCCAGTCGCATCCAAAGCTTTCGCCTCGGAGTCTGCGGTCCGCTTTACCAGTCTTAACTGCGGATTTGGCTGGGACTCGATATTTTACGTGAAGCGACTGCCATCTGACCTTCACAACCCAATGGTGACATTAGGCGATATCGAAGCATTGCAGCTAGACCGTTGTTGTTGGGCTTTTTAGGGCTCCAACTACCCGTAACAACTGCCATGTTTGTATGGCAACCGGGACCGACGGCTTAAAGTGCTCTCCGAGGCACGACCAGACCATGCAAATACGTACCCAAATTGATGCATACAAATATTTGCACTGAGCGGGGATCGAACCTGCGCCTCTTGCGCAGCGGCCGCGTTCACTACTGTGTACACAATAAAGAGTTATCTATAATATATATAAATATATATTATCTCTGTCAAAATGGCTGTTTCTTAAGAACCGTCGCGTCGCGGCTGCGGATATTGATCACGAAACAATCTCAAGACCGTTAATGGTATACTTAAAAGGATAACTTTGTCTGATGGAAACTGAACTTTGCATTCGTGTACGCTTGGCTTTGCCAAATAATCGAATCTTGTGATAATTTTAATTGTAATGAATCGCTCAACTAATTTAAAAAGTTTAAAGTAAAAGTTAAAAATGCCATATTATTTACAAAACACCCATTTTGATCAGAAATACCATAACATGGTAGGTACCATTTACTTAAATATAAAATAGCGACATTACTTATATTTTACTTAAATTATAACTCGACCACTTTTTAACCGACTACAAAAAACAAAGAGGTTCTCAATTTGTTTAATTTTTTTATGTATATTCAGGCATAACTCCTTCATTTGCAGATAGATTCGCAAAATTATTCGGAGTCCTTTAAGCGGGACGTGAAAAAACATCTGTTGAGGTGGTCAAGTTAAGGATCACCGTTGTGGCATGCGGTATGTCGTGGTTGTGGTTATCTCCATTTCCGAAATATTTAGCTTACCATCAAGCGATGTGAAGTCATATTGACGTGATTTTTTTTTAGCCAGATCTATACACATTTATTACAACTGTAGGTACCAACAACAAATATTCGCCAGTGTTAAATGGCTCCAGATATAAACCGGGACTCGTAGGCGTCAATATAAACTCAAATATAAACAATAGAACAAGAATATCCACCTAAATTCTAATATCTAAATCCTATAAAGTTAGATGAGCTGAAATACCAATAGGCTTAGATGTACCGACTAAAGAAATCCTAGGGTTGCCTCACCATCCGCCGTAGTAACTATTTATTAATCTGTGCTCAGACTGGGTGCGGACCGGGCCGGAATCTCCACGCGTTGCACCCGGGTAACGAAGGCGCACCTCAGTAATTAAGACCCAAGACAGCGTGTGTGGTTTTAGTCAGTTCAATCCCGACATAACCGCCCCCGATGGCCGACGGGGGTAGTATCCATGGGGACACAATACAGAGAAGTTTACGTCGGTAGTAAAATGACAGGATACCAACAGGCCTTTTGAAACCACGCGGTTTAAAAATGTATTTTTACTGTCAAATGTTTTTTTTTTATGTCAGTCACGTCAACATGACTTCACCTCGCCTGATGGTAAGCTGAGGCAAAGTCTCTAGAATGGGAGTCACCATTGCAAACACCGATAGTGCCAAAATGGTGGCTCTCAGCGTGACGGCCTCATCAAATGCTTTTTCAATGTTCAAATGTCATATTCATTAACTGACTCACGATGAACTCGAGCGAGTAGGCACAATTCTAAAATAAATACGCATCTACAACTTAAGATTTCTTTGATACAAAACAAAATCAAGCTTGACTCATTGGCAATAGCCAAAATAGTTTTATTTACCCCAGGCAAGTACAGGTAATTGAATCAACAGCTTTATAGATCGAACCTTTGAATGTTCCGCGGTGGTTTACGAGAGTGAGATTGGTAAAGATAGAGGTTTCTAATTAACGTGTGTTAGATCCAGATTCTAGAGACATTCGTATGTACGGGCCTTTGGAAATGTGACGTCACTAATCACTGACAGTGACGTAATAGGGATTATTGGAGAAGACTAGGTAATTTAAAAAGGATTGCTACTAATTCTCTTGTTACATCTGTAAACTTAAAATTTCTAAAATTTTCTAATTGTATCTGTATATTTCATCTTTCATCAGATAGAAAAGAACAGATGATTTATATTTTAGTGAACATCGGTCAAATTAAGTCGGCGCCTTGATGGTAGGTACCCTTCAATTTTAGTCGATATCTACGAACATGCGACTTAACTTACCTACTACGCACCAACAAGGCGCTGTCTTAATTTGACAGGTCTTAACTTAAATAAAATCATCTGTCCTTTTCTATCTGATGATGAAAGAAACAGATGCAATTAGAAAATTTTAGAGAATTTTAAGTTTAGAGATGTAACAACAGAATTGACAGCATTGTCTCGGCAAATAATTATCTTCATTCTCTCTCTCAGATCTGGCTGGAGTTTGGTACAGTGAGTTTTTTTTTTTCATACGACTTAGGTGGCAGACATGCACACCCACACAAGGCTCACTTGATGGGAAGCGGTGACCGTAGCCTATAGACGTGTGCAACATCAGGTGTAACACTCGCGCTGCCGACCCTGGAGGGTAGTGGTGTTGAGGAGTATGGGGGGAGGGGGATAGGGGTACATTGAGCTCTGGCTACCCTATTTACCAGCACACAACACGATGGTTATTATGGCCGCGGTCTTCTGTAGGGCTTCTGTGATAGATTAAAGTCTGGATTAACATATAGACTGATTTTTATCCCTGGAATAGGTTTCCATGGGCAGCGGTTCGGGAACAGAAATCTACGCAGACAACGCCGCAGGCAAAAGCGAGTAATATTGTTTGTTTGTTTAGCTAAACGCTTTGATCTCAAGAATCTAATGGAAATAAATCTACTGGTTCGATTTTCCTTTAATATCGATCATGTCAATATGACTTCACCTCGCCTGATGGTAAGTTCAAGCTATTTGTAAATGTATTTATGTATCTGATAGTCAATTTATCGAGGAAGGTTATATATCATCACGCTATTAATCAAGGGAGCGGAGTAGTAACTAATGAATCACAGGCATATGTATGGGTTACACAGGGGATTGAATTATGTTACGGTCGACGCTACGGGGCATAGCTGCTTCATAATATTTCATTCATTGAACATTATTTAGTTCAAAATGATATGATTTTAAAAGTATTATTTTACACAATTGAAATGGTAAAAAAACATTCAGTTATATCATTATGCTCGAAATTTACTCGCTCATTTTAAAGCCTAGAGATACGGGGATAAGAGTCAAAGATAGATAATTTTATTTTTTATAGATCCTCTATAATGAAAAAATATAATAGATAATATAAATCGAGATGTATCACTTTTCACTGACGCTCTAGATATTTATCATCACGCTACTAACCAAGGGAGCGGAACAGTAACTACTGAATCAAAGGTATGTGTGGGTTACACAGGGGATTGAATTATGTTACCGTCGACTCTATGTGGCATATCAAATCAAATCAAATCAAATTCTTTATTCGCTAGAATATGGTAGGCACAGAGATGTTATAGCATTATAATACAGTTCATTCATATTCTGCCATATTATGATGTTCCATAGCTAGTTCATAATATTTTTCATTCCTAAAGTAGACTTCTTCAGTTATTTCTTTGTTCTCAACGTAATTATGACAAAAGCATCCAAGCGTTCCCAGGAATGCGCTCACGAGTGCAGCGAAATAATTGCAGTACATCCCACGACGGTGAATTAAATTAACTTAGCTGTTATGAGCTCTGACTTATTGCTCTAATTACACCAGAAATTGTATGACGTTTTAGCATTAATATAAACCGCGGTAGCCTAGTGGTCTGGCTAATGGACTGCTGAGACGAGGTCTCGGGTTCGATCCCAGGTTCACCATGGCACACACCAATGACTTTTCGATGCTTTTCGAAGTTATGTGTGTATTTATCGCAGGTTTATAAGTGCCCGGTTAATGGCAATAGGCTCGCCACCTATTACATTGGGACCTAAACATAAACTGGCGAAATGTGGGTGCTAGGCTTGCTAGCACCTCTGCCTACCCCTTCGGTTGTGTTTACCATTTATAATTACGGTATGTCTTCTTCTTCTTCAACCTAGCGTTAATCCTAGTCGCATCCAAAGCTTTCACCTCGGAGTCTGGGGTCCGCTTTACCATATACAGGGTGTATTTTTGAAACGGGGCAGTAAGGGCAAGTACCTTAACCGTTGCAGTTACAGCAAAACGTTCATAGAAGACCTTCCCTAACTTTTTGACATATTTTGAACTGCATTCACAGATTTTGTAAAAAACTTACAGTTGGCAAAAAAAATGCAAAAAGTCCAAAAAAATTTTTTTTATGCCAATCGATTCTATTTCATGTGGGGATCAAAAACTCTATGAGACCATTTTAGCTTTCAGTACTAGGAAAGACAGAAATCGCCAAAAACGTTTCCCATACATTTCGGCAACAGAAACAAATTTCTACGATGGTCTAACTTTTTGTTATTGCCAGGAAGTGGGTAGAATTGACTGTAAAGTAAATAAAAAGAATTTTTACCCTCAAATTTCGAATTTGATTCGAAAAAAACGAGATGGACGAATGGCCCCTGTCGGAATTGCGAAAAGTTCATTTTCAACAAGATAGTGCTCCGCCACATAACAGTCACCTTTCACGTTCCAATTTGAGCCGCCTATTCGGTACACAGTGGATAGGTACACATGGTCCAACACAGTGGCTACCTCGTAGCCCCGATCTAACACCACTTTATTTTTTTTTATGGGGCTTCGTGAAAAACGAGGTGTATAAGACGACGTACGCCAGTGTTCAAGAGCTCAAGGATGCATTAATGACCATTTTACGTAATATTCATCCCAGAACATTATTAGCCGCCATTCGTTCAGTGCAAAAAAGGATAGACTTATGTATTCGTGAAAATGGCAATCATTTTGAGCAATTTATTTCATAAACCAATTTCTTAAATGTTTAAATGATTTTTTTTATTTAAAAAAGTTCAAAATTTTACCTGACCTATGAGTTTCGAGTTGATTTATCATATTTCCGTACGAAATGTATGGGAAACGTTTTTGGCGATTTCTGTCTTTTCTAGTACTGAAAGCTAAAATGGTCCCATAGAGTTTTTTGATCCCCACATGAAATAGAATCGATTGGCATAAAAAAAATATTTTTGAACTTTTTGCATTTTTTTTGCTAACTGTAAGTTTTTTACAAAATCTGTGAATGCAGTTCAAAATGTACCAAAAAGTTAGGGAAGGTCTTTTAAGAACGTTTTGCTGTAACTACAACGGTTAAGGTACTTGCCCTTACTGCCCCGTTTCAAAAATACACCCTGTATTTATACCGTATAATTACAGTAGGTACCGGCTAGTAAGTGAGGTGGACTTGGGCCACGAAGATCCTGATGGTGCCTCCATACACCCTAGTGACAGACAAACGCACGGCCCATGTGATGGGAAGCGGTCACCGTGGTCTATGGACGTGTGCAACACCAAGGGTGTCACATTTGTGCTGCCCTTCTTGAAGAACTCCATATTGTAGTCGCTAGGGAAAACCACAGCAGGGAGATCATTCCACAGCCTAAGCGTAGAATAAAATTCCTCTCATACCTCTACCTTTCAAGAAACAAAAAATCCAAAGGTCGAAAAGCACCTATCAAAATTTCTGGCAGGTGCTCTTCGTGGACTAGGCTTGGTGCTTTTCACATAGGTGTTTCCGAATAAGTGCTTATACCTTATCTGCTTCTGAATCGAAGATTGAATCCTCTTATATACAATGCTCACTCAAAATGTACATACATCAGTCTTGAATATTCCAAAACTTACCTGAAACAACATAAAAATAATAATATTATTAATTGTTGAATTACAATAAAATGTCAGGTAGCCAGCAATGCTTTTGTCAGACAAATAACCCGCCCCACGTCAAGCACGCTGGCCGCATTACCGCGCTGAATCGCGATGGCTATTCTTTATTATTAATTAATATTGATATTATTAATTGTTGAATTAATATCTAAAAATCAATATTTGTTTGATCATATTTCATACACTGCCGTAACATTGATCCGATTGCGATACAACTTTTGTCAATTTATAACTTGGACTCCCGTACAATTTAATGAACTCAGTTCAGTATAATCGGATTGTAGGAGATTAAATATTAGAGTATATTGACGGTTTTAGTCGGTTCGACTCCGATATAACCTTCGCTGTCCAGCGGGGGATGAGGGGGTATCCATAGGGAAAAGGGATGGTCTTAAGACTTTATCTTTAGCTTACCATCAGGCGAGGTGAAGTCATATTGACGGGTCCTATATAAAAAAAAATGACTCAAATTTTATAAGAACTAATGCAATCTAACTTGGCGTCGCCAAAAAAGAGTCAAAAAACGGATCTTCGTAGCGAACCAAAGCATGGTTCGCTACGAAGATCCGTTCAAAAAGCGCTTGAAAGCTCATTACTTTACCCGATATTTGATTATATGGACGCCACTAGACGGACGTAGCGTGCTCTCGCATCTGCAGCATTTGCCAAGTTCCGGATAAATCTTATTTGGGTGACGGAAATGTAATCCGGTTTAACAACTCTCCACGTCCGTCCACGTAAGTATTTTTATCTATCTTTGGAAGGGTTAAATATTTTATTTGACTATGAAACTACCGAGTGGCGGACCACAACTTTACTATATTTACGTCCGCGGTTCCACCCGCGTGGATGTCAATTTTCACGCTTTTTACCCGACTGCCGAAGAAAAGAGGGTAATGTTTTTCGAGACTATGTATGTATGTATGTATGTATGTATATATGTCCATTTCTTTGGCACGGCCTACAGCCTAAACGGCTTGACGGATTTTGACATGCGAGGTATTTGATTACCTATATTATTATCTCCGGTTCTACTCAACCGATTTTGATCAAACACGCCTAAGATTCTAAGTCTGACCAAGCCGTTCAGACAAAAACTGCATCAAAATTCGTTCGGTAGTTTTTGCGTCCATCGCGCACACAGACAAACAGACAAGAATTCCAAAAAAAAATATATTTTTGTGTTCAGTACCTATCGTCATAACATAACCCAAGTATTTTTTAAATATCTCCAACTAGCTGTTGCCCGCGGCTCCGCCCGCGTGGATGTCGGTTATCGCGACCAAACATAGCCAATGTTCATTCTCGAGGTCTAATCTACTCCTATCCAAATTTCATCAAAATCGGTTCAGCGGTTTAGGCGTGAAAGCGTAACAGACAGACAGACAGTTACTTTCGCATTTATAATATTAGTATGGATGTACAGACACTCCTGAATACTTATACCTACCCTCATTTCAAATAATCACAACAGAAAATAGGTATGTAATTACAATATAGCAATCACGGCTCCTTTCTACGACTGGTCTCCACAAAATGTCTGGTAAATATCGCCTCAGAGATAAGACAGACGCCATAGCCATTAATTTCTAGCGTTATTTTTTTTTCTTCATATACATCTATTAAATAAATACTTAATTAAATATTCTACGACATTCTACACAGAGCCCAAAGTATATAAGCATAGTTTAACTAGCTTGTGTTATGGGTTCTAGAATGCGGATAAACATGCTTATATACTTTTTATTGTGAATATATACTTACTTACTAAAATTATACATAGAAACACACACCAATATACATGAATACCTACATAAATTTGCACTTAGCGGGAATCGAATCTGCACCCCCTGAAATAGCAGTCGCTTGCACTACCACTACACTGTACATCACGGCACAGAGGCCATAAATTCAAGTAATATACAGGTTCATACAGTTTAATCTAACTGGGTAGAAGCATATACCTTCTTTATACACGAACTATTCAACAGAAAAGCATTTTTCAATTCGACCCAGTTCCTGAGATTAGCGCGCTCAAACAAACATACTCTTCAGTTTTATAACACTAGCATAGATTAACCACGTTAAAAGTAACATATTTGATTACGTCCGTGGGTACATAGGGCCAAAGTGGATTACCATCTGCGTTAGCTCTCTGATAATTACTCCAATTAAGGGCTCCCGCACACGGGCCACCGGCCACAACCACAAAACGCCGCCACTGGCATATTTCCTGTAATTTTCATACATTTTATATGGACTCGCCGCACACGGTTGGCGCCGGTGGCGGCCACACGCTACTAATCGTCGCAGCTTGCTTCTTGTGGCTCGCACCGGCCACTAAACGCCGACACAAAAAGCCGCCACACGCCACTCGCGCGATTATCGAAATGTTCGTTGCATTTGTGTACATTCGTTAAGATTGGATGTATCCAATAACTACGGTTTCGTCTTCTCGACGACGTCTTTTTAGTAGCGCAATTAAACCTTCTTCGTCGGAGTCTATTATGATAGGTACTGCATGCCTGGGTTAAAAAAAGTAGCAACCACCGACCGCAAGTGTCGACCATCGGCCACAAGTGGCTGTCGCGCGCTTCAGCTACTTTTGTGGCCGTTTCTTGCCTCTTGTGGCGGCGGTTGTGGCTGTCGCGTGTGGCCCGTGTGCGGCAACACTAAGATTAGTAATGGCGTCCTAATTTACTCGCTTTACAGAATTTGATTACTCTTATAACTCAATTCACGGTTATGTTTACAGTTCATTTAAATATGAGCAGTTCAAATTTATATACATGCTATGCCAGCCCGCGGCTCCGCCTGCATTGGGGTAAGGGTATAAAAATAACTTATGACCAGACCATAGAATATTAAAAGGATTTTTCTTTGTTCTGTGGACCAGACCTACCAAATATACACAAAAATTTCATAAGAATCGGTTGAGCCGTTTCGGAGGAACTCAATAAAAATACACGTGATTTTTATTTATTAGAAAAACACATTATTTTTACTCCGTTCTTGCGCTGAGTAAGTAGGTATATGTATAGACAAGAAATTTTATAAGAATCGGCCAAGCCGTTTTAGAGTTTTGTTACAAACTGTAATGTGTTTTCATCTACGCATAACTAGGGCTATAAAATTGAAATTACTGATGAAAAAATATTTATATTCATTACTAGCTGTGCTCCGTGGCTTCGCCCGTGGCATAATTTGTCCCCATGACAGGATAAAAAATACCTAGGTATCCTATATCCGTTTCCTAGTTCCAAGCTACTTCCCCATCAATTTTCAGCCAAATTGGTTCAGCCGTTCACGCATGATGCCGTGACCAAGGGAAATAGGATTCATTTTTATTATATACTAGCTGTTGCCCGCCCTCGCGGCTCCGCCCGCGTGGATGTCGGTTATCGCGCCCAAATATAGCCTATGTTCATTCTCAAGGTCTAATCTACTCCTATACCAAATTTCATCAAAATTGGTTCAGCGGTTCAGGCGTCAAAGCGTAACAGACAGACAGACAGAGTTACTTTCGCATTTATAATATTAGTATTAGTATTAGTACAGGTAAAGATATAAAATTCGCTTATCTAAAATAGCTATATAGATATCTAAACCTTTAGTTAATGTATAAGCAATATAACGCTGAAAGGAAACTTGAAGCACTATCGGGAGCCATCCCTTTAGAGACCCCACATCTTTAATACGTGACAGTTTTCTTAGCAATACTCAGATATATATCTATATTAGGCTGAGCGCTCATTAGATACAAAACAGTCTTAAGACAGGCCATTTTGGTCTGCAGAAGCACACTAAGCAATTCCGAGTAGTATGCATAACCAATGCTAACCTACACTAATTTAGCTCGTTAAAGTAAAAAGTAAAAAGGGCGCGAGAGTTACGCCCCTGGTATTGGGTACGCCCATAGTCCACGGGACCACTTCCCATCAGGTGGACCGTATGCTTGTCTGCCACCTAAGTGCTATAAATAAGAAAATAAATATAAACAACACACATAAGAATAGAAATTGAACACGCGACCAATCCGTAATTTCGAATGTCTAGGACGTGTCCAATAAGTTCAATTAGTCGGAGTAGAGCCCCTGTAGAGGACTGTTAGCGAGTTCAAAACCCGTCCTGGATTTTTTTTGTATTTTGTTTTATACAACTTAAGTGGCAGACAAGCACAAGGCCCACCTGATGGGAAGCAGTGACCTTGGCCCATGGACGCGCGCAACATCAGGGGCGATACACTCGCGCTGCTGGATAGAGATCGGGGAGGGGGAAAGGAGGTTGAAAGAGCTTTTGTGCTGACAGAGCAGATTTCCTCCAGTGAGCCCTGGCTACCCTACTTGCCGCCGGGAACACAACATACCTAATTGTTATTATGGGCGCGGTCTTCTGTAGGGCGGAGGTACTACCCCAGTCGGACTGCTCAGTTCGGACGGGAGATACCTTCATCTAAATATGACTTTTGCCGAAATAAATCTATACTTTTTTTTATATATATTCAGTCCGTCAATTGACTTAACCCCGCTGGATGGTAAGAAGCAAGGGTAAAGTCCAGGGGGTACGGGCCGCCATTCCAGATACCATTCGTCCCAAAACGGCGGTCCCTACCTTGACGGCCTAGACAGATGCCTTTTCACGCCCCGCTTAAAGAACCCGGGATTGTAGGAAGAAGGAAACACGTGTGCAGGAAGTGCATTATACAAAACAAAGATGTCTAATTCCTACAATGTGTGCTCAGCCTTATATCGGAACATTGACCTATAAGCTCTAACTAAAGTCAGTTGGGGGATCTCATATAACAAGGATCGAATAAGCGAGGACTTGGCTATTGTCTGGCAGTGGGGAGGGTGGGGGGACGTTGCATCATCGCTGAGGAAACAAAGATTACTTTGATTTTAAATAACATGTTTGTGAAGGCAGAATTTAAAACTTTAGAATGTACCTTTTAAATACGAGTTGTACTACAGGTATAACGCTTAGAAATCTTTATGTCACATCTCTTGAGGTGCATAAAGAGGAGAACATCAACAGAACCTTGAAAAACAGTAATAAAATACAAACAGTGGGTATACCGACTCATCCCACTTTCATAAATATTCCTCTTTTATTGCTAAAAATGACGTTAATGATGTAATATCACAGGCTGTTTCGGATGTCCTAGTTTAAAATACGATTGTCTCACAAAGATCTGAAAGGAAAGTTCAAAAAGGTTGTACCAACAAATACATTTCAAGTGTGATTTGTGAAGCCTCTGAAATGCCTTTGATTTCTTTGTTTTAAGGTTTTTGATTTGCTGAAATGAATGAATTATTACGACTTGGTTAGCATTACTGGTAACCTCGTCTTAAGGGTCGGCGAACACCTTAAGCCATCGGTCTCAGTTGCCATACGAAAATCTATTGCTAATATAACAGTTAGTTGGAGCCTTAACAGTTCAACAAATAATCTAACTACCAATATCATAATATCACCAATACTTATATCAGATGGCAGTCACAGAAAATATCGAAGTTGTAGTGAAAACCGACCCTATCCGAGTTGGTGTAACGCATTTGTTGTGAAAAGGGGTATTTTAACTCGGCATCCCAAGTATAATGGTTTACCGAACGAACTGATTCTTATGGATATATAATATGGATACTTAGCTTAATTCAGAATATAGATACATGCATACATACATATGCTCACGCCTCTTTCCCTCCGGAGTAGGCAGAGACAACAGACCGCCATCTGCCTCCGTCCTAACTTGACATTACTTCACGCGCTTCCACGAAGTCCGCCGGTTTTGAGTGCTTTTGACCTGCCCTTTTTGCAATAACTCTTTAATTTGGTCAGCGTATACTCTGCGAGGTCAACCCCGGCTTGCCTACCACTTACATATTAAGATACTTAGCTTAATTCTTAGAATAACTAAAGTAGTTTTCAGAATCTATTCTCAAGGGGGTTAAAAGGGATGTTAAGGTATCCATGACTTTTATTCCTTGTTGCGATTCACTTAAAACTCGGAAGACGAAAATAAACTGAAGCCCAATTAATTTTTAATACCTACTTCTAAACTACCCTAAGAGTGTGCGATAAACCTGTATAAATATAAAATAGGTACTAGATAGTAGATATAAGATAAACGTTACTGAGACGATTTTCCCCATAACTTACAATTCTTTAACTGTCAGTGGGTGAGCGAAATAAACGGGTATTCTGGTCCATGTTCTAAGAAACCCATAAAACATAGATCAATCTAATTTATACCCTATTTTTATCAGTTATAGCGTCGCATTTTGTACTATCTTACTTGATGGTGAGTAATAATGCGATAGAGTACTATAGAGTACCTAGTAATCGTTATAGATTATAAAAAAAATAAAAAAATACCAGACTATTGTTGAAAAGCCTGAAACACGTTTGATGGCACGCGGTAGGGTAGACTGGGCATGATTGAAACAAGTTATGATTGAAACATCGTTGATTCCGCGAAAACTATGGTAATACCAACAAGGAAATATCTAATGTTCTTGGGTAATACCCATTAATTTTCTTTCGGTTTATGATTTGCGTACCGTTTATGATAATGGGTACCGTCTGCTATCAAAATTTTTGCAAGATTTTCAACTGCAGCAGTCGGTTTTTTTACTTTTTAATAATTTATTTTATTTTATACAGAAGAACTTAGAATAAAGAAGAACAAAGAAAAATGTATGTAGAATTAGAACTACAAAAGTTCTATACTATTAAAAATTTGTAAAGTAACTGTGTTTGTACATTGGAGATATTTAAAAAAATCTTGGGTTATTATTATATGAACGATTGTGAACACAATCACACACAGACTAGTTACTTCATAAAGCTATACAACAGTCTACTAACTTCGCTTATTACATAAGCTACATCAACAAATTGTATTCCTTTCTTCCTCTTCCCTGTTTATTTAAAGTATTAACACCATTTAAAAGTTGTCAACATAGCAGGCTTTACACAAAGCTCCTTTCATATGACCCCAACAGCCCCAACGAGTCTTTTGTTAAAAAGACTTTCATTTCTGAAGCCATTCTGAACAAAAGCCGTTTTCAATGAAATTTTCTTTCGTTTTTTCTGTTCAGATGTGACGCTATTATCGATTGGCGCTATTTGTTGGTAGCGCGAACGAGTGGTAATTAAGTACCGTTTAGTTTCAATTGTTATACTTGTGAGGAAAACTTTTACTTAGTCTTTAAGGTACTTAGCATTTTTTAACCTACTTCGAAAAAAGAGAAGGTTCTCAATTCGGATGTTTATTTTATATGTATGTTCGGGCATTACTCTACCATAATATACATATAGACAGATTGCAAGGTCTTTTGTAAAGGTCTGATGACAAGTTTCGGAGACAGACAAGAAAAGTCCATAAGTGCCACTAAATCATCCACAATTCCTAATTTTAAGGCATTGTTCGTGCAATTTCATAGTACCTACAAAAAAAAGCCCGACTACTGTTAAAAAGACCAAAACAAGTGTAATATCAGGCGGTACCTATTAAATTTCTTTGGTTTATGATTTGCGAATGGGTACCGCCTGCTATCAAACTTGTTTTGGTCTTTTTAACAGCAGTCGGGTTTTTTATCTTTTAATCATTTATTTTATTCTACACTTTGTAGTTACGACATAATTAACCATTATATTTTTGAAATCTCCTTTAAATTCCCTTAATTGTGATACCATACTCGATAAGTTTGAGAAAAAATTTTTTTTTCACAAAATACATTTTAGCACCACAAATCAAAACTTTGGTTTTGGTTCACATTTCATGTACCCTATGACCCTCGGGAGATGCATACCTTTCATTTGAGAACTTATTCATCGAAATTCGTCCGTTTATACGTCGATTTGTATTGCAATGTCTAAACTTTCTACGTCATATCGTTAAAAATTTCTACGAAAAATACGACCCAATCTGTAGATTTTCTTCGCGGAATCCTATAAAGGCTTCACAGGAACTCAATCAGACATCCGGGCGGAACCGGGGCCGAACGTTAGTGGGCTATAAATACACGACCTTTAGCAGCACGCGGGGATGGGCCACAAATAATATCCGATCGTAAATTTATGAAATACGACGGATCGTCCCCAGAGCTTGCTTCACTCGCTACTGTTCGATTTTATATTTATAAGTATTCGGGAGTTGAATTCTGACGCGCTTTTTATGACGTAACGTTAAGCTGTATTGTATTTTTATTTGGGAATTATATAAGGCTAATAATAAAAGTACTGATAGAATGACGTTGTAGGGGAGAATAGGTACGTACGCGTGGGTGACAAACAGTCGGCGCGCGGACAATCAGCTCGCCCTCCGCTCGCTCCCCACTGTGCCCTCTGCTAGTCAGAGGGACACGTGGAGAGCCTCGAAGCAGCCCTCTAGAGGGCCACTCCGAGGGCAGCACTGGCAGCAGCGTCTCCCGTAGCGAGTGGGAGGCGCTGCTCGCCTCCATTGCCCGGGTGCACCGCGTGGAGGTTCCAGCCCGCACCAACCCCACCCTAACCTCCTATCAACACGAGTTTTGATTATTCATCATTTACTTTGAATGACGATAATTCATTCACGCGTCCGTAAGTCAATTTTATTGCTAAAAAGTAATAAAGTGGGGCGCGCTACGTGTAATGTAATTAATGATACCGACTGACTCCAATATCGGAGATAAAAGGAACGCTTATGATGGCAACACAGCGCTTGTAAGCGCTTTTAAGTTATTTTTCTTCATCAACACAAATTAAAAGAGGATTTTATAAATTTATGCCATGAAGCTATAAAATCTGCGGACAGAACGCACTGAGACAAGACTGTTTCACAAAAATGGCGGTGGCTAACCGTGTATGAGTGAATTTTGTGTTAGAAAGGTGATTCCTGGATTTTTTTTTCGTTTTCACTGCGGTTTTTACACCATTCCTACTACTAACACAACAAGACATATTTGCTGTATTCTTTGTATTGACTTGTACGTGTAAGTAAGTAGCGTTTGTTGTATTTTTTGCCTGTTGCCTGGAAGAAATCGCATTTAGCGATAAGTGCGCCCATTGTACATTTAACTGAAATGATTGTGATCCATGTAACATTGTCCTAATAACTAGGTTGGTGTACAATAAAGACTTATCTATCTATCTATCTATCTTCAACGCGTCCCACCATAGATTTTATACGGTCATGATTTGTGCGTCAATATTAATTATATTTAAATGGATTCAACAAACATTTGTAATTAAAGATAATGTTAAGAAATTATTCTGTCTGAAGGAATACGGTTTAGTGACGCGATCGCTAAGCGACTTTTAAATAGAATGTATAGTGAGCCCCATTCCTGAGACTTTAGCTTACTATATAACGTGACAGATATAAAAAAAAGATACACCCGTTATTTTTGAACTCTGGTTATATTCTTACTACAGGGCTTGTTTTCAAAAAAATATTTTTAAAAAGTCTTTTTAAAACTAATAACTTGGCAAGAATTTGGAGTAGTGTGGGCCCCACTACTCCAAAACCTTGCCAAGTTAGATGCCGTGCACTATACTTGTTTATATGCGACGCATTTTGCCACAAACAAGGTATAGTGTACCTACAGCATCTAACTTGGCCCACACTACTCCAAAATATTGCCAAGTTAGAAAGATGCTGTACACTATTATATTAATGTATTTCTTCTGATAAAGAAAATAATAAACAATATGAACGGCCTACCGAGATTGTATTTGAGCGAGAGCTCTGAAATCCGGTAAAGCCCTGCTAATTGGTCGTTTCCACTTTCGTGATCGTTTATCAGAGACGGACCGGTGCTGGACAGGAAATAGTGCCGACCTTTGATGTTGGAGGGGGAGGGTTTTCATTGTTGGGGACATCAGTAGATAAGGATTGCTTGACAGTAATTTATTTATTACTAGCTATGTCCGCGACTCCGCCTGTGAGGATTCAGATCTTTACCCGACTGCGCCAGCGAGGGTAATGTGTTTCACGCGTATGTATCTATGTATGTACTTTTCTAGTTTTCTAGAGGTCTAACGTCTTGACGGATTTTGACGAATAAATCAAATAAAAAAAGAATCATCAAAATCGCTTCACTCAGTTGAAAGTTCTGTTGAGGTAACAAATATAAAAAAACACAATTCAGAACCTCCTTCTTTTTTGAAGTCTTTTTTGAACTATCAAACACAAAGCAAGTTAAAAATTAATAAACCTTGAAGTAAGCTCGCGTACAACGGTTTTTAGTCCCTAGCGACATAAAGTAATATTATTATAGATACTGTATCAAAATACAATCTAAAAACATCAATATTCTATAATCACGTATTCAGTGAATATACAATGGATACTTAAGAGCTAATGCATTTCGAATGATGAGCCATTTGTTCTTGCCTTGACTCCGCCCGTCTTGCGCCCCTTACACATTAAGTCAAATAGGTAGGCATGTAGGTAGGTACTTGAAGAAACGGCTTTCTTTCTTTATGTGATTACTTTTCAATTTTAATCTTATAAATAAATCAAGTAAAATTGTTTTAAGTTAAACGCTTTTATACATTAAAAGTGGCCATATTGGAATCACGTGAACGATTAGTCAAGCCCTTTCATTAATTAATATCCATACTGCGGTAGTTGTGGAAAAATATACAAGCCATCATTTTGTAGCAGCGGCCATATTGGATATACCTACAATGATACAGGGTCAAGTTATATAAAAGCGTTTAAAAAGGTAACGATTAAGACAGCGACGTTTTGTAAAATTTAAGATGTATCTTGTTGAAAATTCATATTTTATACAAATTTAAGTTTTTTCTATACACGTTGTCTTTATTATTTCATAACACTTTTGTGTGCGTCTGTACAATTTCCCAAAATGCATGCAAAATAGAGTTGTCCATTCGCATGTGAATAAATTTCAGCACGCGTGCGAATCGACCCCTAAAAGTAAATAAAAAGTCGTTTAGTTTTTGTAGTAAGTAAATTATGGTGCACCCCATATTTACTAAAAATACTAGTATAACAATACCCAAGTTGTTTTAAATGTCTCTAATGTGACAGATAGATTTATCATTTTAGTTTGAACCAACCAGGAACCCCACACAATGCCACCGAAGCCAACCAAATACCTAGTGTTTCAAGAAGTTTTAATAAGATTGTACGACGATTAAGTGAGCTAACTGCTATAGTGTCGAATAACGCTATTATGCGATATATGCTGTGTTTTAAGAGCGCTATAAATCAGGAACTGAACGTTAGAACTTTAATGAGGGTAGACAAAAAGTCAAAAATCATTTATTCTGAATAGACCATTTTCAGCGGAACTTACAAAACGTAAAAATTAAAGTTATTTAAAACTAGAAGCAAATGGACCACCGGTTCGAAACGCGGCCCAGACCTGAGAAGACTCCGGCAAGAAACTCAGCGGGCTGTTTTTTTATTGGTCTATTTACAACAATTGCCTTAGTCTAGATACAGTGTTAGTTCGAGTAACAAAGATGAGTGAACAGTTCATTTCATTTCCAAGCTTCTTTATCATCCAAAATAATACGCTTTTTGGGAGAGTTTTCTTTTAACAACATTTTTAAATTTACTTAAATGTAAATCTCTAATTTCGCTTGGGAGATTGTTAAAAAAAGACGTTTTTTTATACCACATAGGTGGTAGACAAGCACACGGCCCACCTGATGGGAAGCCATCACCGTGGCCTATGGACGTGTGCAACAACAGGGGCGTCACACTCGCGCTGCCGACCCTGCAGAAACCTTCTAATGCCCTTCTTGAAGAACCCCATATTGTACTCGCTAGGGAAAACCACAGCAGGGAGATCATTCCACAGCCTAAGTGCGCGCGGAATACATTTTCTTTCATACATTATTTATTAGTGGTATAAAGAAAAAAAAATACCTTAGAGTTATCATTAGTAGTAGTTTAAACTCTACTTGCCATCAGGTGAAGTGAAGTCATTATTGACTCTTATTCTTATTGTAACGCTGAAATGAACGAATCTGAAACGTTGAAATGAATGATTCTGAATTCTTGTTTGTCCGTCCGTATGGACGCAAAAACTACAGATTTTGATGCGTTTTGTAGTAGAACTCAAAAAAAGATAAAAGAAGAATCAAGAAATAAAAAAAAAACGGGAAAATCGACGGTCCTGTTTAATAGGCTTATAGGATAGTATTCTAAAAATAGTAGTAATGTTAAAAAAATGTGGAAAATTTTATGTTTTCATCACTTAGTATACATAAACTATTATTATCTCAAACAATTCCATCAAGAACCAAGCGGTTCGGTGCCTCTTTCCTTTGCCGCACCATCAAAACCTGGAATTCTTTACCAGCTCACGTGTTTCCTTCCTCATACAGTCCCGGGTCCTTTAAGCGGGGCGTGAAAAAGCATTTGATGAGGCCGTCAAGCTGAGAGCCACCATTTTGGCACTATCGGTGTTTGCAATGGTGACTCCCATTCTAGAGACTTTGCCTCAGCTTACCATCAGGCGAGGTGAAGTCATGTTGACGTGACCGACATAAAAAAAAAATAGAATCTACTGAGGTGGAGCCGCAGGTAACAGCTAGTATATTCTTCTGTAAATTTCTGCATATAACCAGACAACAATTAAGTCCATACAGACAAACAAACGGTTCCAATATTGACAGTAGCGTAATTACAAGTACAACAAACTACCTCGTCTGACAACTCACTAGGGCATCGTCAACTACAACAAATCATTTCAAGTGTAAACCATTGTTTACTGTTGTTAATGAACAAACTAACAACACGACCCATCTATCTATAGATACTTCTATACTAATATTATAAAGAGGTAAAGTGTGTTTGTTAAATTGTAAGGGGTAATCTCGGGATCTACTGAACTGTGTTCCCGCTGGTAAGTAGGGTAGCCAGAGCTCACTGTACCCCTCCTCCCCCTCCCCTTCCTAGCCTCCCTACTCCTTCCCAGCTCTCCCCCTACTACCCTTCAGCTACTAGCCTTCAGGGGGTGTGTGACACCCACACATCCAATAGGTCACGGTCACCGCTTCCCATCAGTTGGGCCGTGTGCTTATCTGCTACCTACGTAGTATAAAAAAAGCACAGAATCCCTCCACAGAAGCTTAGTGAGAGGGTTCGACCGATCCATCCATCGTGTTGTTTTTCCGTCGGTAAGTAGGGTAGCCAGGGATTTCCGCACGGTAAAAAAAAGGTATGACATAGTATAACAATGATTTTCATGCTAATCAATGGCTGTTTGTCACAAAGGTGGCAAGTTGTATCGAGGTCGCAGTCCGCCATCCGTCCTCTCTGCATGCAAATCTTCAACTTTTCCTTTTTAGTACCTAAAACCTAGGTAATTTGCATACATACTGTGATACTAGACTTTGCGATGTACCTTACTAATATAATAGTTTTCCTTATACGTAATACCTACCTAGGTATGATAGCATCTAAGTAGTGAAACGAACTACATCATCACTTTAAAAGTCGGTTAAATAATAAATTAAAGTCAAAGTCAAAAATCATTTATTATGTAAGTATAGACTATTAAATGCGGCACTTACGTCAAAATTAAAAATATTTAAAACTAGAAGCAAATGGACCACTGGGTTCGAAACGCGGCCCAGACCTGAGAAGACTCCGGCAAGAAACTCAGCGGGCTTTTTTTGGTCTATTCACAATAATTTCTTTAGCCTAGATACAGTTCTTAGTTTGAGTAACTATAGTTAAGTGAACAGTAGAATTCAATGGAGGTAGAACACGACGGTATCTCCCGTCCGAAATGAGCAGTCCGACTGGGGTAGTACCTCTACCCTACAGAAGACCGCGGCCATAATAACCACCGTGTTGTGTTCCCGTCGGTAAGTAGGGTAGCCAGAGCTCACTGGAGGAGAGACCAAGTATTTTTTTTTATATAAGACACGTCGAAATGACTTTACCTCGCCTGATGGTAAGCTAAAGGCAAAGTCTCAGGACTGGAGTCACCACCATGGAACTGGTTGTCACAAGTATCCTGCGTTGTTACCACAGAAAGTCACCCATTTCCCGTATAATGGTATAAAACCCTTCGTGCGCGAATCCAACTCAAAATATACCAGTTTTTGTACTTGTTTGCCACTTAAGTCACATAAAAATAATTGTCCTGTACCAATAAAACATTCTGTCTTCGGTTGTCAAATATGGATATAATAGCTCATGTTAAAAGATTTACAACCTCAACAGGACCTTTGGCGAAGGCTAGCAGGTTCGAATCCGGTTTCGTTACAACACAGAATTATTTACGAGTATGTAGTATTGCACTTGGTACTGTTTTGGATGTAATTAACAATACTGTCAACTGTGTAGATATTTATACGCATGGACCTATAAAACCTACAGAAGGAGCGCTGTAGCGCGACACGAGGCTGTCACAAAAATATAATAAAAGTATTTGTTTAAATGCCTACATCTGTCTACCCTCAAACGACACGACGACGGTATCTCCCGTCCGAACTGAGCAGTCCGCCTGGGGTTGTACCTCCGCCCTAAAGAAGACCGCGGCCATAATAACTATCATGATGTGTATTCCAGCGGTAAGTAAGATATCCAGAGCTCGCAACGCAACCCCCCCACATCACCCCAATCCCCCCCTCTCAGGGTCGACAACGCGAGTGTGACACCCCTGATGTTGCACACGTTTAGGCCACCGTGACCGCTTCCTACCAAATGGGCCGTGTGCTTGTCTGCCACCTAAGTAGTATAAAAAAATATCCCCTCGGGACTATATAGCCACGAATATAACAATGTATATTTATGTAATAAGAGCAAATGATCAATTCGTGATTGCTGGTGAAAATTTGCACCCAAATCGAAGCGTTCGATTTGCATAATGAATCGCGTCGGTATGTTTCGAACAAAACAAAATATACAGCAGATGAATACATAACAATACAAGTACCTAATTCAACTTGATGAGGGAGGGCATAATCAAATTCCTCTTCTCAATTTGGAGCTGATGAAAGACAGGGTCCATTCTCAGGGTTTTCAAAATTTCAGATCTCACAAATTTCAAAATGTTTTTTTTTGTGCGGAAGTCTCTATCCCCCCCCCCCCTCCCTCTCCACGGTCAGCGTAGGCATTTATATCAGACTTGAACCGACTTAAACCGCATGCTGTCTTGGGTATTTTCAAGCACTAAGGCGTAAGGAGACCCACCCCGGAATTGTAACAAAGTTTTCGCCATTCGTCAGTAGGTCGTTCGCGGCAAAATTTACCTAATGACGGCTTGATGCCTGGCGGGATCTTATGTGAAAGCGGGAAAGTGGGGGGGAGAGGTAGTTAGAGACAAGGGGTTCGCTGTCAAAAGCGGTTCGTGGAGCCAAAAGTCTGAAAAACCCTGTGCTAGAAAATGTACAATACAAATGTACACGAGCTATATTTGACCATAAATTCCGATAGCTTGAGTTAAAAATATCATAGGAATAGGAAGCGAAGCGAGGGCTAGTTATTCTAGATATAGCATTCTAGAGACTTTGCCTCAGCTTACCATCAGGCGAGGTGAAGTCATGTAGACGTGACCGACATTAAAAAAAAAAAGTTAATAGTTTATTATGAAATCTTTTTTTTTTATACCACTTAGGTGGCAGACAAGCACACGGCCCACACTGATGGAAAGCGGTTACCGTGGCCTATGGACGCGTGCAACACCATCTTGCCACGAGAGTAATATTTAGGCCAATCTCGGTAATGTTAAAATTAATAACAAAACAACCGTCGTACGGCAGCCATTTCTATTTATCGTGTCTAATCATTATTCCGCTCATGTGCCAATACAAAAGGCCCGAGACGTTTCTTTCGGCCTTTGTCGGCTGTTGCTGAGTAGGCAGGCTATAAATGATACTTGGGCTCCGTATCTGCTGCTACTTGAATTATTGGGCTGGTGGAAATTCATATGGATGTTATTTTTGTGAAAGAAAGATGTTTTAGTCAGCTCAATTTCAGTTATTGTTTTTCGACACTTGATTTTTTTTTTTGACCGCTGAGTTTCTTGCTGGAGTCTCCTGGTCTGGGCCGCGTTTTGAACCGGTGATCCATTTTTTTACTGTCATCTATCTCAAATATTTTTAATTTTTTGATGTTTAGTTAGTGCCGTTTAATGGTCTATACAGAATAAAAAAAATTGACTTTGACTTTGCGGCTAACGGCGAATATTTTTTAATATTGAACATGTCAAAATGACTTCACCTTGTCCGTTTGTAAGCTAAAAGTAAAGTCTCAGGATCGGGAGTCACCAGTCACCACTACATAAACCGATAGTGCTATAATGGTGGCTCTCAGCTTGACGGCCTCATCAAATGCTTTTTCACGCCCCGCCTAAATACCATACACCGTCTCAGGTCTTCATTTCCCTCGCACTCCGGCTGCCCTAGGGTCATCTCAAATTTCGAGATATATTCCCTTCGATGTGGGAAACACGGTGTCTCCACCTCGGCCCGGTCCAGCTCCACCACCTCATGGTTCCGTATCTAAAGGCTAAAAACGATACCCTATTATTAAGACTATTGTCCGTAAATCTGTTTGTCTGCCTATCACCAGATTGTATCTCATTACCGTGGTTAGATAGTTAAAATTTTCACACAATAGTAGGTACGGAACCCTTCGCGCACCAGTCCGACTCTAACTTGACCGATTCTTTTTTCTGTCTCACTACTATACGAATTTATATCCATCGTATTAATAAAACTAAAAATATTGTTGAGCACTTGTGTCATTTATTTCCGCGCGCACAATTTTGTATTTGTTATCTCAATTGACGTATAATATGCATCATTGTCGTTTTGACGTACATGAATCACACTTTCAACTATTCCGAAGTACGTATATCATTTTTTCGCTTAGAAATCCCCACGAATACCACCCCCACTGGAAACGCCATTTAGGGTCTTCAAGCGCCGGGGTGTAAGACGACTCAATTATTAGGTATTTATTTAGGTATTTACCTAACACTTCGGCTGACCCGGGCCATCTCCGACTTCGAAATGGCCCCTCGGGTTTGATACAGTGTTGTCGATCGATTGTCGTCTATCGATAGTTAATCGATAGTCTTTTGATAGGCCTATCGACAGCTCACAACAAGGCAATACTAATGAATGACTACAATACTATCGATCCTATCGATAGTCCTGTTGCTCGCGAAGAATAAACTATCGATACTATCGATAGTATTGTTGCTTGCAGACTATCGATAGTCTAAAGCTATCGATATTATCGATAGTATTGCACTCAATCAATAGTATTGCATCATTCTGAGCTATCGATACTATCGATAGCTCAGAATTTCTTTTTCAGATGAAAACTATCGATATACCTATCGGCCACAGTAGTTTGTCAACCTCGGTATCCCTGTCTAGCACCTGGAAAGATGGGAGCGAGCATCGCATTGCTGCATCGGAATGGCCGAAGTACAGTCAGCGCCAAAGGTTGGTAAACAAATTCTAATTTATTGATCACCTTAGCTATCATTTTTATTCCTTGACACAACAAGGTGACCTTCTAATATGAGCTCATGGTGTCTATAATCTTTCACCTAAACGACATCGTAGTTTGACTCCTCATTATTTTCCAAGCCTCATGTTGCTTCTACCCTTAAGTGAGGGATCTTATAACAATATCGGCGACTCCGATGTATAGATATTAATACGCAAACATATATCTTTCCTGTGTAGTACCTAGCTGGTATTATTGAGAAGTGGTAGTGTTATCGATAACAACAATTAGCAACGGTTATTTATTCTCCTCCTTTTTATCGTGCGGAAATCCCCGCTGATCGGCTGGCATCATCGGGACTTGGACATTAAAGTCGTAGATTTTTTTATACTACGTGGGTGGCAGACAAGCACACGGCCCATCTGATGGGAAGCGATAAATAGCAAAAAAATTTATAAAGCTCACCGCAGATTAGAGACACAACAACTTTAAAAACTGACAAGGATTCATCAATGAGTTAACTGAAAAACTAATTAGTTCGTATACATGTGTTCCAGCCTCCCGGTACTTATCGAGATTGCCTTCAGAGATTAGTTCAAACCTCGCTTGTGTTAATCGGACAACACATTTCCATTTAACTTGGAAACCGTTCAGTGTTCAATTGGTTTTGAAGTTTTAAATTAACATATTGGTAATGTGGGGAAAAGTGGATGGAATGCGTAAAAGAGGATTATAGCAAGGTATGACTGAAATTCTTCTTTCTACTGGTTAACAGACAAGTCTCAGGAGTTTTTTTTATGCTACGTAGGTGGCAGACAAGCACACGGCCCACCTGATCGGAAGCGGTCACCGCCATAATGATATCCTTAGGTACAACAAACAGCTTTCTTCAACTTTCATTTCGAACGGTTATATGCAATATCTTTGAAGCTGATATCATCAATAGAATCTAAATAAGTACAGTCGCAGAGATGTAAATCAATAGATATATATTTACTTATCTAGATTGAGATCTTATCGAACAGATAAGTGAAGATAACAGCAGCTTCCAGTCATGGCAGATATAATACAGATAGACAAACATATTGCATAAGGTCAGTGCGGGGAAGTGTAGCTATGAGGCAAGTGTAACTGCCCTTTATATTACGGAAACTATTAGAGCTTTTGATGAAAGTGCCATCTGTTCTTGTGTGGAAACCAATATCTAGTTACATAATTTAAAATTAGATGGCACTGGTCAAGCGTTTATGAAGTTATCGCCATTTTAAAATATGTCACATTTTGTAAGACGAATTAGAGTTCACATCACCCATTTGAATCCATAAAAATCTTGGTTTTTTGTGTAAATCAGTGTATTTTGTACTCATAAGTGGTTAATATACTAATTAAACTTATTATTACTCATATAATATTGTCGGAATTGTTGAAAATGAGAGAATTACGTCCATTCAAAAAATCGAACCTCTAAATCAAGTGACTGGGAAAGTGTGTCTACTTTCCATGAGGCAAGTGTGTCTATATGACACACTTGCCCCAAGTCAGAGGTTGAAAACATTGAGTTTGATTTAATTAATTATATAATTTCTAAGGCAAAGTTTATAATTTTGTTTGTATAATAGTTTGTAATTTTGTTTGTAGACAGTAATCTTAATTATTTATTTCGTTAACAATTTTATATTGTATTGGATTAATTATCTCTGGAAGGTTGTAGGTACCTGTACACACTAAAAGTGTTAGTCAGTAAGCAAGGTAAAATTTTAAATATGTTGATATTTTCTGTATGATTTTGTTACTTATTAGCTTTGTTTAATTATTATGGAAGATACTAAAATTTATTTTATTGATGAAAAATAAATTTTCTTGTAGAAACAAAAAAATGTAAGAACAAGAAAATTTACCTTTATATTTCATTTGAATACCTACTTACCTTTCAATAAGTACCTTTTAATATTACTAACATTAATTTTACTTAACTCTAAATAAAAGTGAAGATTATCCATCAGCTATGACTTTTACCTAAAAATGTTTTCTATCCCTGCCCAACATAATATGACACACTTACCTCATAAATTTTACAACCTTGAAAGATTCATACACAGTATATTACGTAGTATTAACATCAATTGATTCGTTCACACGATCGAGTAGCTTAAACACTGCATTTCTAAATTATAAATAACTGTCTATTGTACACGAAAGACATAGTCACACTTGCCTCACTTTGTTGGGGAAGTGTGTCTACCATAGCACTTTACAATTAGTACTTAAAAACTAATTCCTAATGAATATTATTGACTAAAACACATTGTTTTCAGCCAATTATGAACCATATCATGTTTTGTTTGCATCGAGATTTAGAAATTATACCTAAAAATATGTGATTTTTATGTTCGAAGTAAACTTCGCAAAAAGTATGACACACTTCCCCGTACTGACCTTAATTGTTATGTTGCATAAGGTTGCATTTTAGGTAGGTAAATAAGTAAATATTCAACGACATTCTTACACATCGCCCCCTAGACCCAAAGTAAGCTTAGTTTAACTAGCTTGTGTTATGGGTTCTAGAATGCTAATAAACATACTTGTATACTTTTTTTCATAAATACATACTTATTATACATAGAGACACCAAGAACAATGCAAATAAATATATAGGTAGGTACATAAGTACAATAAGGTAAAGCGAATAGTGTTTTTGTATATAGGACACATCAAAATGACTTCACCTCGTCTGATGGTAAGTTAAAGGTAAAGTCTCAGGAGCGGGGTCACCACTACATATACCAAGTGCTACAGTGGCGGCCCTCAGCTTGACGGCCTCATCAAACTCTTTTTCACGCCCATTACCATGACAAAGAATTTTAGGCCTGTTGTCGCTAAAATAAATGTCCTTAAACTAACCATAAACTTTTAAACACCTGTTAGATATAAAACTGTTATATCTGCCGTAACTATAAAACTAAGTTGACGTTTAAAAGAATAGCCCTGGATGACGACCAATATAAATCAGTCTCTGAGGACCTGCGCTGTATCGTGCAAATAATACTGACTGAGCTATTTACGTGCAGAAATTTGCACAATATCGTGCAAAAAGATCCACACGTTTTACACAACGTGCTATCTCTACAACAATGAGGTAATAAGTTGGACAATTAATTCTACTCGTGCAATTATTTTGCTTGGGCATTTATTTAGCTTTCCATCAGACGAGGTGAAGTCCTGTTGGCGTGTCCAATATAAAAAAGATGACAAGCATCAATTTAAACTGTGTTCAAAGATAAGATGTATTGTAATTAATAGGGAAGTAAATGCAAATGGGTCGGACCGCGTTTCGGCTTCCACCGAAATGAGAAATTATGTCACATTCCGCCTCAACGTAATTGTTGTTGAGGTGAGGGCGGCACAGGTAAGCCGCCGGCTTACCGTTTAATTTGCGCTTCGCATCGGCTTCAAACGATTTTAGACCAGCTTTTGTTTAAGCTTGCTACGGAATCCAATATTATATCTCTTGTAATGTGAGATATAGCACGCGACTGTAGTTTTTGAAAATTAAAACACAAAGGTGTAAGTGATACATTTAACTACTTTTATTTATTTATTTAAACTTTATGCACAATGGTAAAAATATTGTACAGTCGGCGCCAAAAGTCGATAACACTAAAATATTTACAAATTCTCAAATTCATAGGCCAGTCATTAATTTATATGTAGTTTTATAATCTCCACAGGACAAAGATTATGTTTTATATGTCTTGTTTATTGTTATATTAAAGGTCTTAGAGCTAAGGTGATCAATAAACTAGAATTTGTTAACCAACCTTTGGCGCTGACTGTACAAAGGCGGACTTAATGCCTGAGGCATTTTCTACCAGTCAACCTTTGGATGATGCAGAGATAAGTCAACTTATACTGATAGAAATGGTGGAGAAAATACTTTTGATATTTTACTACCTAATCCTAACTACTATTTTAAGTGAAATGACATTTCTTTCCTAGTTTGACCGACGCGTCGGGTTCAAAATATCATGGGTTTACTACCTTTTTTACCGTGCGGAAATCCCCATGGTACCAACCCCGTCGGCCATCGGGGTGGTTATGTTGGGATTGAACCAACCAAAACCACACGATGTCTCGGTTCTTAATTACCGGGGTGTAAGGTTACTTAATAGGCATATTTTAAAACTTTAAGCGGGGCGTGAAAAAGCATTTGATGAGGCCGTCAAGCTGAGGGCCGCCACTTTAGCACTACCGGTGTATGTGGTGGTGACCCCAGTCCTCAGACTTTGCCTTTAGCTTACCATCAGGCGAGGTAAAGTCATTTTGACGTGTCCTATATAAATATCCTTCGCACCCCAGGTGTCCTGCTCCCCACTGTGCCCTCTGCTAGTTAGAGGAACGTGGAGAGCCTCGGAGCAGCCCTCTTGAGGGCCACTCCTAACCCAGCCGGATTTGCCGCAGGCAGCTGCGTCTCCCGTGGCGAGTGGGAGGCGCTACTCGCCTCCGTTGCCCGGGTGCACCACGTGAAGGTCCCGACTCACAAAAGATTTCGTTTTGTGTAAAATATAGTTCCTGGTTGTCAGTAGACTGGACGTCAATCATCCAAGCTATCGCCCAGTAATGAAAGCTAATCTAATCTCAAGTGGCTTGCAATGTAAACACTTTACATATTGTTTCCACCCGAAGTTTTCCATAGGAAGACGATAGAGCACTTAGCATAGATTATTTTGTGCACTTCCATATAATAGCTATCAATTCTGTCATTATTATAATAGGGTGCAATCTTTTATATGATACTTCAAGATCGAGTCCTAATGGTTTTATGAATGTCACTCGCTAACGCAGGCTACTAGAATGTGTGTTTATGTTACTGACGTGGCAAACAGAACACGGTCCACCTGATGGGAAGCGGTTACCGTGGCCTATGGACGTGTGCAGCACTAGGGGTGTCACCGGGAAGGGTTGGGGAGTTTGGGTGTGGGTTGGAGAAGGGGATAGGGAGGGGGGGGGTTTTAGCTCTGGTTATTTATTGACTTTACCCCGCTGGATGGTAAGAAGAAAGTCTAAAAGAAACGAGCCGCCATTCCAGACACTATTCGATCTAAAATGGTGCTCCCTATCTGTTCTCAACAGCATCATACGCTGGATATGAGACCACCTCAGAAGTAGCCTCTTTTAAAATTTTTTTTCTAAATCCATCCGTAAAATTGGCGCCGCTATCGCGTAACATACGTACATGCAAAAAAAATAGCGTACAAATTGAGAACCTCGTCCTTTTTTGAAGTCGGTTAAAAATAACAACGGTACAATTCAGAATTGGAAGATCTATCACAACCCTTACACTAATGAACTCTTCATTTTTTTTTCTAAACGAAAACTGATATCACTTTAAGGAAAGTATTCAGGAAAAGGTCGCGAACATCATCAACTTCCATTTTATGTGCAATTAGGTAAATACTGACGGTTAAAATATATATTTATCTTTTTTCACTCAGTTTTCTTTTCCTTTTTTATAATTCTTTGAGCGATAAAGAAATAGTCTTATGCTAAAGTAAATAACTAATGAATTTGAGAAATAATGATGAATTACTCAAAGATTAGTCAGGTTTTAGAAGTATACTTATTATTTATTGCTAGCTGATACCCGTGGCTCCGTTCGCGGAATGTCGGTTATCGCAACGATTTGGTCATAAAATTCTACTCAATCAATTCTTATAAAGGTACGGTAGATTTTAAGTCTGACTAAGACCCTTCTAATAAAAAAAATTACATCAAAATCCGTGCAACAAACAAAAAACAGACAAACCGACGAAGAGAAAAGAATTTAAAAAAATATTTAAGTACCTATGTGTTTTTAATATTAGATACGTGAACAAAACTTCACCTCACCTGATGGTAAGCAAAAGTGTTCAGAATCGTTAGTTATATAAGTAAACGATTGTTTAATTGAAACCCAATTGTTTTTTTTTAATAATTATCTCCAATTTACAGACACAAGTTGGAACCTTGGTTGTAACCATTTAACTCATTCTCACATCACAGATTAAAATCGTATGTTTCCAATATCACTAGTACTATCTCGATTTATCTCTGGTGTTTGTCCGTCTGTAAGATAAATTTGTACCAATCTTTGAAGGTTACCGGCGAAAACAAAACTGAAAAAGTATTGAAATACTGGACAATGATACGTAACTTATTTAGCTCTCATTTAAAAAAAAAACTTATTTTAACAATACTTAAAAAATAAGCAAAAAAGTAAGTGCATATCAAGAAAAATATTTTTTTTATACTACTTAGGTGGCAGACAAGCACACGGCCCACCTGATGGAAAGCGGTCACCGTAGCCTATGAACGTGTGCAACACTAAGGGTGTCACACACGCGCTGCCTACCCTGAAGGGAAGGGGGAGGGCTGGGAAGGGGTGGGGAGGCTAGGAAGAGATGGAAGGAGGGATACAGTGAGCTCTGGCTACCCTACTTACCGGCGGGAACTGACCATAACACCATAGTTATTAAGGCCGCGGTGTTCTGTAGGGCGGAGGTACTACCCCAGTCCGACAGCTCATTTCGGACGGGAGATACCGTCGTGTCCTACCTCCTCATATATATAATGAGCTCAAACAGGGTTTATCATGTACAGTTCAGAAGTTCCTATGACCACCTTCCAACTCCATTATCAGACCAGCTTCATAGTACCATAATTTATCATATTAAATCCAATCTAACATCTAATAATATTAATAAAAAAAAATACTAAAAATAACAAAAAATACTCAGTAAGTTTTGGGATTGATATCGAAATATTTCAGTAAACCTTTGCCTGCCGCCCACATTCTTTTAAAGCTATATTTCAAGAGTACCCCGATATTCAGACAGTTCTATTGACTAACATAATCTTTTCGGTTTTCTTCACATTTTTCTTCTCTCCACAGTTTATCTCGAGCGTCCGAACTTACGCAAATATCTTACTGTTTTTCCGCCGCTCCGAACTGCCTCAGAACAATTGTGATTCATCATTTGCTTGGCAGTCTTTCCCCATTGTTGCTAATTTATCGCTTTCTAACTTGGAACTAGTATTAATAACATTGAGTTCTCACTTGGTATTATTATATTAGTTATTTGTAGTCAGTGGAGGGTTATTGTATCTATTAGCTATGCTAGCTGTCCCCTGTGGCTTCGCCTGCGAGATTCTTCATCCCCGTGGCACGTATTTAACCCATACATGCCGGTGATTTATTAGTTTCGTAATAATGCACTGAAATTTTGCCCCATTTTGTGGATATATAAATGATTACTGTCCCGCTCCCCCGGGTTGTTATCATCATCGTCGTAATCTGAGCCATAAAACGTCATGTCCCAAAAATATTTATATTATTTTAAATTAAGTAAGCGGTTACCCTTACTGTACAATTAGACAGGCTACTGTGGCATGGCGTAGAACGTTGAACAGCAGTTTGCGGGTTAGATTCCCGCATAGTGCAATTATTTGTATGCAAGATCTTAATCCTACAACGAAGTTGAGGTGTTATCCACGTTTCACGAACTTTCCTACATGTAAAATGCACACGGCCCCCTAAACGTTATCGTGGCCTATGAATGCTTGCAATGCCTAAGATGTTATTCAAGGCAATTTTAGAAAGAGGAACCTTTCCACATTTCTAAAAGAAAGAAAAAAGTCTCTAGCACACTCAAAAATAAACGCGACGAAAATTTGCACGTTTGAGTCCACCCATTCGAGATCCCTCTCCCAATCAAGGCCACAATAACTTCTCAAAATATATCTCCTAACTGGAATGCCTAAATGACACAATAAAACACAGAGCAAGAGACTGAAGTTCACATAATTTCATGTGTTACGTAACATAATGAGGAAACGGCAGCTGGCGCGTTTTCCTTATAAGAGCGCGGCATTTATCAAACAAACCTAGCGCTGGCTGTTAGGTACGTATCGGCTGAAGTGCGCAGATTAAATTAACATGCTCGTAGTTCTGTGAGCTGTGAGCCCTCATATTATTTTGGGAAGCTGTTACTTTAATAACTAATATTAGAAATGTGACAGTATGTAAAGATCTTTGGATGATGTTACTTGATTACGATCTTGGTTAATGATGGTACGGAATGTACGGTATAGGTTGTGCACGGTATCTAACTTGGCAAGGTTTTGGAGTAGTGGGGCCTATACTATTCCAAAATCTTGCCAAGTTAGCTGCCGTGCACTATAGGAGCATGTAGGACACGATGGTATCTTCCGTCCGAAATGAGCTGTCCGACTGGGGTAGTACCTCCGACCTACAGAAGACCGCGACCATAATAACCATCGTGTTGTGTTCCCGGCGGTGAATAGGGTAGCCAGAGCTCACTGTACCCTTCCTTTATTCCCCACCCTTTCCTAGCCCATCATACCCTTCAGGGTCAGCAGCGAGTGGGTGACGCTCTTGGTGTTGCACACGTCCATAGGCCACGGTGATCGCTTCCCATCAGGTGGGCCGTGTGCTTGTGTGCCACCTACGTGAATATTAAAAAAAAAATAGTTACACTGGTTTTTTTTTTGGTGTTTTTGGATCTGACTGCAATTTGGTAGGAACGAGTACATAAGTAGGTACATAAAAAACATTTCTTTTTTCTACTATTTAGGTGGCAGACAAGCACACGGCCCACCTGATGGGAAGCGGTCACCGTGACCAATAGACGTGTGGCTTCACACACATTCATCGGACTGCCTGCTAAGTCAGTCAGCCTACGTTACCAAGCTGATCGAAAGTCCAACAATTTCAAAGATAACTTACATAATATACACATTCCTGTACCATAGTTACATTAATTCCCATTAACACAACTCTCGTATTCAATAGTAAACATAGTTCCTGTGGTTTTCTCTGCCATTGTACGTAATTAATTAAGCTATTAGGAGTACAAGTACGAATTAATCGGGAGAAATCGATCGCGTTAAGGACGGTTCAAGTAATTACACACAAGTTTAACCAATAACTTTATCCTTTGAGGCACTTCTTTACAGGTTTAAAACTTTTTTTCGTGCGGAAACCCCCACGCTTAACGGGGAGTAACCCTAGCTAGCCAGCGGGGATACTTTTGTGCGATTTGAACCGACTGTAACTGCACACTGTCTTGGGTCTACAGACTTACAGACCAAGGCCAGGGCCTGGATTATGCTAAAGCAAACCACTGTCATGCAACTGACACTTCAAAAAAATGCCATTTATTTTGGGCCTTATTGCTATGTAGTTAGACTAATATTAAAAGGTATTTCGTAGAGCAAATGAAAGAGTTTAATGAATTCTTTTCATTTGATTTTAGACTTTAACTGTATAACTGTAAAGTCTACACTTAAATGGCATTTTTTTAGGATGTCAGTGGCATGACAATGTCTTACTTTAGCAGAATCGAGGCCCAGAGTGTAAATTGGCCGTAAAGGTCTCCCTCGCACCCCCGGGTGGCCAAATTCCTTTTCAGGACCTGTGGCTGCTGGCCAGTATTTTTTGAACCCTAGCTTCTTATCATTCTAGAACGCGACCAATTGAGAGACTAGACATTAAAAAAAACATAAAACCAAAAACCTTCAATGCGTTTGGGTATTTATACACTTTTGTCAACCCCTTCTATGTAATATATCTAAACGCAAAATATTTCCAAGTAATGCCAATTAACACAGAATCAATTTACATAAATGGATTAGGGTGAAGTTTGGCTATCACATTAGTCGTCACGACTACACGACAGCTAAGGCGCTGCGCAAACGTAGACACCTTTGTTGCCGACACGGCACACCGCCACAGGAAACCGTAGTTGCTGTGTCCCGTATCGACAATCGGACACAGTTACCGGTTCCCTGTCACCGACACGGCACACCACAAGAAACTGTAGCTGTAGTTGCTGTATCTGCTTGTTTTCCGTAGTCTCATGATGGACGTTTATGAATGTTGCTTGTGTCTTCAACTGACGACTTTTAGTTTCCAGTTACCGACACCGAACACTTTTTGATCGTCCTGAATATAGTGTTAAGTGGAAGCAACTGGACTCACGTATGCGCAGGGAGTTGAATGATTTCGTACTTGTTCTATGGAATTCAAATATTCATCGGTAGCTTGTATCCGACACAAGAAACAAAAGTGTCTACGTTTGCGCAGCGCCTTAGTCGTGTGGCCGTTGGCTTTTCAACCGCAGGTCGCGTGTTGTCACAACTAGCTATCAACGAGGTGCCATTTGTTGTGCATAGGTAATTAAATAGTTGTTAGCTGCTAGACTCAACTTATAATAAAAGTGGTTGAACTATTGCTTTTGCGACATGATTTTTATTACAGGCTGTAGTTTTAATTTTTTAGTTTTTAAGTTTTTAAACAGAACCTAATTTTTTTTCTAAATTTAAGTAGCCTTTTTGCCAGTGAATGCACCGTCAAAATAGGTGCAGCAATTTTAGAGATTAGCCGGAACAAACAGACCGACAGAAATTGTAAAAAAATGTTATTTTGATATAATATTATTCAAATGCACTTAGTAAAAAGTGTTTAACAAAAGATACTCCAATTTTTGTTAATTTATAAAGTATGAAGTATAGTATAGATAGGTCCGCGATTGACCACTATCTCACTCACAGAACTTTAAAAGACTTGTACATAATTTTTTTGTTCGGTGATCACAATTGATTCATTGTAAGTGGTGGGATGATGATGTGGTCGATAATTGAGCACGCTTACCATGAAGCAACCTATTCACTCTTAACTTAAAGAATCCCAGGTTATATCCTATCCGGAAATTCAGGGCATTCCACTCCTTAGCAATACGCATAATGAACGTATTGCTGAAGCGGTTCGTGCGTATGACTTTTTTATGCGACCAAAATGGGATAAAAGAAAGGGTTATAGACTTTGGGGCTAAACTAAGGTCCTCTAGGTCCTCCTCGAACGCAGCTGAGAAGTCGCTATGATGAGAAGGGTAGGTATGTATGTTCAGACTAAAAGTTGCAAAAATATTTAAGTGAGCGGTCTGCAAAGTTTGCCTGAACTGAGTCATGTAACACGTTATACTCCAATTCCAAAGTACAATAGCAAAATTAACGATACCAGCTATGTGCTAAAGGCTTCCGTTACTGCTGTGTCATGTTTAGAATTTTCTCTTGTTATCTTGTAATCAATCAATCACATACTTACACATCATGACAGGTTATTTGAAAAGAATATGACACACATTTGTTAAACATTATTTTATTGAAAATCTTCCGTTTTACTAAAAAGATCAGGAGGCTCTTTTACACATTAAGAGAGAGTAAGTATACACTATCGCTTTAGGTAAACCCTGTAAAAATAGTAAAAAAAAAGTGAAGTTGAATCAGAATGAATTAGTTGATCACAAACCAATGAAACACGATTTTGCAACTACAACCCAATGTAATCATACGAGAACAAAAAAAAACCATGTTTTCATAGTGGTAACTAATTCTTTACCATATATTCTAGGCGGAATAAAATACCCCTGTGTGTATTTTTCACTTAAACTTGACTTTATTAAACTTTGTTGTTCTGGGCTGTAGCTGTTATGGGAGATATGTCATCAAATGAGGACAATGGATAGTAATGAATAATAATGTATTTTTCGCTTGGGTCTTACGAGGATATTTTTTTTTGAGATACCTACTAGTAGAAGCCCTAGCCAAAAGGTGTACAGTCCACCAACACAGAACTGCTTCATACTAATTTATACATATTAGAATGTAATGTTCCTTTGTCTGTCATTAATGTGTTCCATTCATTTAATTGCGATGATGGAATGATTCTTTGTAAGTTGGGAGTACCCTAGAATCGTCTTCTAGTTACCCAAATAAAAGGGAGTTCCTCAGAAAATAATAAAGAGATATGGTATTACCTAGCTTAGCTCCCGTGAGACCCGAGAGGCGTGTAGTTTTAGTATCCGTAGGGATTTCCGCACGAAAATTAAAACGTATAAGCTAGCAAGTAAATAAAATGATACAATAAAAGTTCATGCATGAAAGAGCGCAGAGGAAACTGCTAACAGAAATCTTTATCTACTTTTAAATAAGGAACCCATTAGAGCTACCTAAATATTTTAGATTCCTGCTTGTATAAATCTGGCTATTATCAAAATCCCTGCCGCTACTAAAGAATTTTCTAACATCTAATAATATTTCAGTTGACAGGAATTTGAAATCAAGACAACGACAATATTTGCTTTAATGATATTGTTGTATTGCACCAAATAAATGGCAATAGAATCCGTAAAATTAGATTTATTTCAATGTAAATTAATATCGTATGGTCTATCGTATCGTAATAATCATCCATATATTTTAGTCTTAAGATATCTATGTTTAGGCTGAAGTCTGAAAATGCAGCAGTGGAGTTTGTTGCGCCGTTTCTTCTCCTGTCCACTAGCGCCTAGGAAGCGGTGGTAAACTTAGTATTAAGTAGTTTTTGACGTCAAAAAGATGTTATTACGTTGCACTATTTTGAAAATAAAGAAAAAAAAATAAAAAAAAATAAGTACAAATTTAAAGCAAAAAACCAAAAAAGCAATGATTCCCATAATAAAATTAGCCATAAAGCAGCTAAAACAACGAATACCGTTAATTTAAATACTATCACCAATAGTGTTAAACAAACAAACATCGGTATCGGCTAATTGGAAATAAATAAAGACGTGCAGACAGGGGTAGATAGCAACTATTTCTAAAATGTCTGGACCATTCCGACATCTCCCAAGCCGGTATTTAACAAGATATATTGAGGTGACTCAAGTGGAAGGGCTACTCAACCAATTGGAGGTAGACAAGGTGTTAAATTGATATCATTTACCTGTTTCATCACTAGTTAAGCCAATAGTGTTGCACATTATATTCAAATCCATCTATTTGTTGTTTTAAATTTCGACCACGCCGATTTACGTGGTCGAAATTTTGTGCAGAGATTTTAACAAAATTCGTTCAAAACATAAATAAATCTACGTTCTATAGCTAAATTAAATTTCTACTCAAGCGTAAGTCGTAGATCTTAATATTGTTTCAAGAATATCAGTAACGTAAGTTCTACATAAAGATGGCGAGATTAGATAACATTTTCAAACTTATATTTGTAAAGTACTTCTCATATTTTCAATAACTGATAGCAATTTAAAATCTTGATGACTTATATCTTTATCTTTTTTATCTGTAGCACTTATGATTCCACCGATCTCTATGGTTACACAATGGACAAATAAATCACTCATCTTTTTGTTTTTTCTTTTATTCTGATTTCTAATAAGATTCTGAATTGTCTTCAGAATAAACAGGATTATATTATTATTGATTTCGATTTATATGCATAAAGCATGTAGGTATATTACTTATACTGGTTTTATCGTTGTGATTTCTGGACATAATACTGTATTATACCTACAATAGTAAATTAAAATGCATGGCTTCAGTAAACCTAGGTGCGAAATTCTACAGAGACGCTGTCATAATTTCATTTTTGGAACCATTTTTAAAGCTGTCATCAATTTTGCTCGAACCAAGAATATTCTAATTGAAATCGATGGAAGCGCTTTATCAGCTGCAGATGCGATGTCAGTGACAGGTTACTTAAGAAAATCAGAAGTTCTCAAGGGTTTTTCAAGGAATGGTCCTTATAATTTCATTGCTGTAAATGTTTAAATTAGGTTCAAAAATATATCTTTCTTCTCTAAGATTTATAAATTTTAGCAAATTGTTTAACAGGCCTACAAAGAAGCATTGAATAATTAAGACTATGTAAATATGCATCTGACCTGATAATGGTATGCAACCTGAAAGTATAAATTATCTAATTATGGTTATCTACCTACATCATTTACCTACGAGATTAATCTTCAATTAAATTATTCAATTAATTGAATATTCATTTCATTTGTTTACATGTTTTATGCTTTATAAACTCAATAAATTTCTTCTTGTATTGTCAAACTAAACGATAATTTATTGTTATTGAGACCATCATGTATTGCATTAATTAGATATTGTTATTATTCATCCTATTAACAGCTTCATGTAAATTTATCCTTTATCATTCAGAACTTGACTTGGTCTATCTTTCACTTAACATAAAGAGTCAAATCGATTTATTAAACTGTAGCTGTAATCCTTTTATAGTATTATGTGTATTCTTCCATCATTATCATAAATTGACACCATTATTCAAATAACGGGTAGTAAATAAAGCACAAATCAATATTCCGGTTGATAGGTATCTTGCCACTGTCCAATGATACAGAAACTCTTGATTGTGACACACGTCCTGGCGAGATAAAACATGTCTTTGCTAATCTAAAGGATCAACTTACAAGCAACGTCAGTAAGCAGTACCAATCATATAATGACATCTACGATCCATCTACTTACTTCGACTGAAAATATACTGTTTAGCCCTCGTATGAAGACGAAAACCACCGTCCTGAACTTAAGTCCACGTACGTGTGATTCCACCAGGTAAGAAATAGTACACTACCCACAAAATGAGTTTACACTATCAATTTAATTTAGCAATCTTTATTTTAAACACGCGGTTTATACGTGTGGGGTGATTGGACGCGCGACATGCGCTCTGTGCCGCGTCCCGCGCCTGACTGAAGGCTTGGCGAGGTGAGCGTGAGCTGGGCCAATAGAGCCCCGCTCCCCTTGCACCCCGCCCGCCCAGGCACGCGTCTATATGACAGCGCATAGACTAGATAATGTAGATGCGATAAGTTCTGAAAGACCTTGGTGGTCAGCTTAAACCATAACACAGTATTTATGACACTAATCTGATTACTTGAGTTCGTAGAACGAAAACGCAGTGAGACTACTAACAGTGGTATGACGTAACTAATAAAGAGAGCAGTTAGATTGTAAAGGCGGTAAAAGGAAAACTGAAGATTTCCTATGTATTTTCCTTTTTAACTAACTAACATTCCTGCCTTTTTTTGCGTGTGGAAACCTTCATGGATACCAAACCCCGTTGACCATCGGCGTGGTTGTCAGATTAAAACCGCACGCCTAACGACGCCTTGGGTCTTCAGACGCCGGGGTGTAATGTGACCTAAGAGACATTTCCCTCGTCCCCGGCTGACCCAAGGGCCAATCTTCGATTGCCAGATGGTCCCTTAAGGTTTGAGAACCACGGTGTGTCCGTTTTGCTCCTGGAAAAAGAGGATCCTCCCACTCCGATCATACCGACAGCGTGTTAGTGCGTGAAATTGTGTTCCTGTCCTTGCTACTTATGTGAAAACTTATGGGAACAAAAAGGTCTATATTTTATTCCAAACTATAAAAATCTATCTAATTTAATTGCTTTTTGTTATCGTGTGGAAATCCCCACGCATACTGCAGTGCACTGCGTGGAGGTTCCGGCCCAAATAAACAAACAACTTTATAATAATAGTAAAGTTTCTTTGTAATATTAGTAAGAGGTCGGATTACATCCAACCTGCTGAAAATCTACCCCCTGGGCATGGGCTGCAGTGGACCTGGAAGTTGTTTAATAAATTGAGGTCCCAAATCAGCTGATGCAGAGCCAGCCGGGTAAAATGGGGCTACCTGGATGCAGGCGGTGGAGGCTATGACTGCGGTGCACCTCTGCAAACAATGGTCCACCTATTGTCATGCCCACTGTGCCCTGACACCTGCACAGCTGGAGACCTTACCGAGGCAAATGAGAAAGTTGTCAACGTGGCCGAATCTGGGGCTGGATATTTTTTTTATACCATGTAGGTGGCAGACAAGCACAAGGCCCACCTGATGGGAAACGGTCACCATGGCCTATGGACGCGTGCAACACCAAGGGCGTGCCGAGCCTGAAGGGAAAAGGCGGAGGAAGGAAAGGTAATATTAGTATAGATTAAGTATAGGATATGCTTTCCTATCTACACCTTCGTAGTCTTTGCCGTCTACTCCTACTTCTGATCATATTCCGAAGAATGTTTCATTCATGAAACAATTAGCTTTATGAGACCATCTTGAAGAAACAACCCTAATCAAATCCCTGAACCAGTATTTCATTAATCTACATAACTGAAGATATTCTAGGCAAATGTAAGTAGATGTTAGAGAGCGAATGCTGATGTTCTGGCTGAGGTCTTAGGTTTGGTTCCCTTGTCGCACACAATGTTACTTAGTTTCCCTGTCAAGAAGTATTCACGGAGTGCGAAAAAGTGTTTGGTTTTGTAGCTAGGTATAACTTCGTCAAAAGAGGTTCTCCGATAGACCTGTATGTTTGTTTGTTTTCAGAAAATCACTTTTTACATCCTGGTTCCGGCGCTATGACCAAAAGTCGCAATAAACGACATTCACGCGGGCGAAGTCGCAGGCATCAGCAATATTTTTGAATTAAAATTGTTATAATAGGTATTTGACTAACCAGGGCGCAAGGGAAGGTACGGGCGGGAACCTCCACGCTGTGCATCCGGGCAACGGAGGCGAGTAGCACCTCCCACTCGCCACGGGAGATGCTGCTGCCTGCGGCAAATCAGGCCGGGGTGGGAGTGGCCCTCTAGAGGGCTGCTCCGAGGCTCTCCACTTATCCCTCAGAATAGCAGAGGGCACAGTAGAGAACGGGCAGGAGACGAGCCGATTCACCGCGCGCTGGCCGACGGTTGGGTGACAGGGTAACAGGACGGCCGCCTGTCACCCTACACCCCACCGTCGCTGGTAAAGATGTTCGCCCCACCCTCATTTGGGGGGTCGTAGAGGCCATCTTAAAACCGTAGATGACCCAAAGTCAGGTGGGGTGCGAGGGATATGCCTATTAGGTAACATTACACCCCGGTAATTAAGACCCGAGGCAGCAAGCTTAGTGCTTAGTCAGTTGGATTCCGACATAACCACCCCCGGTGGCCGACTAGGGGATTTCCACAGAGAATGTTAAAGACAGATTTTCCTCGTTTATGTACCTAGACCTTACAAATTCAACGGACCACACACTTAAACCAATTTTTGTCAATGTCACAACGCTCGTAACAGCGACAGTTAGAGAGTTGACCACTGAAACCGCAGCGCCATCTGTGCATTAATATTCAAATTATATAACTGTGACCTTCCCTAACAATGGGCTCTCGCCTCGTTTGCTAAAAGTGAATTTTAAGCCTTTCATCTTTTTTAATTTAATTTAATATTCAGAATATGTATCATGGCTGTTTTTTTTTGTACTACCTACATAGCTGGCAGACAAGCACATGGCCCAGCTGATGGGAAGCACCCTGCGAATGAATATAATAAAATGTAACTGCGAATATCTAGGACGTGTCCAGGTAACTCAGTTGGTCAGAGTATTCCTCCTGTAAGGGTCACGGTTGGGTCACGGGTTCAAGTCCCGTCCTGGATACTCACTTTTTTTTGAAAGAAGACTTCATTTTGTCTTCTTTCAGTTAAATTGTGTAGGTTTCTATTTAAAGTACTTCCAGCGGTAGTACCGCACAGTGGTACACCCGGGCAACGGAGGCGAACGTCCCTTTGACTAGCAGAGGGATGTACGTTGATCCATCAGTCAGTCAGTCAGTCAGCCATTCATTCAGGATAAAGCGATTAATATACCTATATAGAAATAAACTATACTTCTGTCAAGTATAGTTTGAATAAGAAGACATAAAATTATTATTTGGTTTTTAATATTATTTTATTTAAATAGTTTTGCAGATTTTCTCTTTTTCTTTCTTTCCGTAACTGTCGCATCCAAAAACGTGATATAATATCTTCTCGTGGACCCCACCATAGGTGAGGGGTTCAGGAGCTCTTCGTTATCTTGTAGCCATAGTTTAACCTGCAATAAAATCAAATAATTAGGTACTCTTAAGTGTCAATTGATTCCCCATAGAAGTTAGATTTTATACTTTCTAGATTGTTTATACCACTTAGGTGGCAGACAAGCACACGGCCCGGCTGCCGGCGGATTAGGAAGTGATGGGGTTGCGGGGATTTTTTGTGATGACAACATACCTACAGATTAACATGTTCATTTAAATTACTATTAGAATCCATTCAGCTCCGGATGTACTGATCAATGAGTCCGTACTAATAGGGCTTGCAATAATAGCAACCCATTTATGTCCCACTGCTGGGCACGGGTCTCCTCTCTTCTAACGAGAGAGCTGAGAGGGTATAGGTCTTAATCCACACACGCTGGCCTAATGCGGGTTGGTGGATCGGACATGTCCTTAGAATTTCTTCTAGGACATGTGGGTTTCCTCACGATGTTTTCCTTTACCGTCAGCAGATGGTAAATCATGTGTTTAGCACATATAAATTCCACAAAGTGAAATTCACATTGGTGCTGTCCGGCCGAATTCGAACTTGATACCTCTGAGTAGAGGCCGGATCCTTATCCATTCAGCTACCATCACTTAGATTTAGCAATAGCAGCGCCGAAATATTATAGAATGCTCGAAAAAACAAACTAACATGGTAAATATCCCTTCAGCTATTATTTCAATGGTAATTAAATTTCGATGTATACACGGTACCTACATAATTATATCAATACAACATTTTTTTTTTGTCTGTCTGTCTGTTTGTTCTGGCTAATCTCAGGAATGACTGGATCAATTTTGACAGAACTTCCATTAGCAGATAGCTGATGTAACAAGGAATAACTCCGGCTACTTTAATATTGGATGGTATCCGCACAAAAAATTAATTTACGCGATGCCACAGGCCATCATTCTCTGAACCTTTTCCCAACTCAGTTAGGGTCGGCTTTCCAGTCTAACTGTGATGCGGCTGAACTTTGATATTTTCCGTGGAGCGACTGCCATCTGACCTCCACAACCAATTGTCATTATGACCAATGGCGATATCGAAGTTCTAAGCTAGACTGGTTGGACTTTTGTGGGCTCCAACTACCCGTAACGACTGCCATAGATGTATGGTAACCGGAACCGACGGCTTAACGTGCTCTCCGAGGTACTGCGATAAATACACACATAACTTGGAAAAGCATCGAAAAGTCATTGGTGTGTGCCATGGTGAACCTGGGATCGAAACCGAGATCTCGTCTCAGCAGTCCGTTACCCAAACCACTAGGCTACCGTGGCTAGGATGCCACAGGCCATAGTAGTCTTAATTAAAAACATAAAACAATAATCTTACCAAACGAGAGTGTAGGCGTAGACCATGTTCCTTAATCACATCCTCGCCGTGTGCGTTGACTATCTTCAAATACAATAGCGTATAGGTTAATTTAAATATCCATTGATATTTTTGTTATAAGAGAAAAAAAAGTAATTGCCTCAAACCTCTCCACGTGTCCCTCTAACTAGCGGAGGGCACAGTGGGGAGCAGGTGGGCGCGGGCTGATTCTCCGAGCGCAGACAGTGGGAGACAGGACAGACGCCTGTCACCCTACAATCCCCTTTCGAGGGTCGAGGGGGCAATCTAAAAATCGTAAATGGCCCGGGGTCGGCGGAGGTGCGAGGGAAATGCATATTAGGTAATCTTACACCCCGGTAATTGAGACCTAAGACTGCGTGCGGTTTCAGTCGGTTCGAATCCAACATAACACCCCCGATGGCTTACGAGGGTGGTATCCGAGGGGAGACACGAAAAAAAGGCAGTAAGTTCACGTCACTTCGATCCTGAATCGAGACAGTGAAATTGTGGAGTGACGTGGCGAAATAACATACACCCAGCGCCATCTAGGGACAACACATTGAACTACGACGATACTACTGCTACGTCACTACGATTCTAAATCGCGAAACTGAAATTCGGGAGTGATGTGGCGATTTCACTTACACCCAGCGCCATCTAGCGACAACACGTTGAACTACTTCGATACTACTGCTACGTCACTACGATCCTGAATCGCGAAAGTGAAGTTCGCGCGCTGGTAAAGCATATATACATCATCCAAGCGGTAACCGTTGGGCCGCGGCCCGTGCATTATCACCTTGCCTGATCGGAGGACCCTTCGTTCGTGTTGGAGGGATATCACATCCCGTTCCTCCTTAACTTCGAGGCAAGCGTGCTCCACTTACCAATATGTGGGATTTTGGTTAAATGCAAGCTAATAAAAAATATAACTTAAGTACCACAAAGTGCAAATCAGCTTGGTCTCTTTTCTTAATGAATAAAATTGTTGAGTTAGACATAGTGGAAATTCGGTCTGAATAGACACTAATGAATCACATTCCAGGATGGTTCGGCTTATAACTGAAAATAATCAATTAAAAAGTAATTAGCAAACAACATTTTAATTGTTTACTTTTTAAATAGATAGATAAGCAATTAATTATAATATAAATGTATTTACTCGTTATAATGATTACAAATTGATGAATTTTGTTAGTTTACTTAACCAGTACCCACCCCCTCTTAGCCTCCCCCGTTCCCATCACTTCAGGGTGCTGGTGCTACACACGTACATAGGCGTCTGTAACCGCTTCCCATCAGATGGATTGTATTTGTATTTTTGGGTTTGTATTTATTCTTTATTGTAGACGCAAAGTTTTATGATACTTAGGTACAGAAACAAAAGGATATTTAGGTACAAAGGCAAGCTAAACTCAATACTGGGTTTCTTCGTGTGCTTGTCTGCAACTTAAGTGGTTTAAAAAAACTGTTATTATTATTGTTAAACTCTTATTTAACTTGATCAGTTATTTTTGACTGTCATACTGAATTTCGAAGTTCAAAATAGCGATGAACTGTAGGCCTAAAGTACCGAAACGCGACTCACGGTAGTGCGAAAGTGCGCCACATCAATACCCATGATTTCGAATATCTACGAAATGGCGACTTACGTATTTTTCCACAACTACCGCAATAAATGGATATTAAAATGAAAGGGCTCGAGTGTGTAGTAGAATATAGTTCACTGTGGAAAAATAAGAAAATCCAACATGGCCGCTTTTAGTGCATAAAAGCGTTTAACTTAAAACACTGTTAATCTATCAACTTAATCTATACAATAATAAAGTTAGCTCACTTACTAGATCCATCCACTATGTTATCGGAAACCCTGTTCAGTCCTTGACCAAGTTAGGCGCCAACCCTTTTCAAGTCACGTGAGATTCGGAAGTAATCTTGAACTTAGCCTAAGAGCGGTCATAAATCTGTGTCATAAGGAGAAACCTCGTTACAAAATTATATTTTTTGCTTTAAACACATTTAAACCGCTAACTATAATATTTAGTGTGTAAATTGAAATTATAAACAACGTAAATTATTTCAATTGGCGCACTAAACATTGAACCTTAGGTAACTTATAATGTGATGCTAACTATGTGTAATGTTTTGTGTGTGAATTGAAATGTTTACCTTATCGTGGATCCACACTTTGCTATTCGCTATTCGCATATAAGTAGGTACTTTATTCGACGAAATTCTTGTAGACGACTAAACCCTCCACAATTCGTCATATAACAGGAGAATATTACACCGGCCGTTGTCACAGCAGTCACAGGCTGACTGGCTCAGCTGTGCACGCCCTCCGTCGTCGAGTCCGTGAGGTAGCAGATTTGTCATCTACCCGCACATTTTCGATATTTTTGATATTTTCTTTTCTCCATGTACCGTCAAATAGGTCCACTCACAGACAGTGCTGCTAATTCTATTGTTACATCTCTAAACTTAAATTTCTCTAAAAAAATCTAATTGCATCTGTTTCTTTCATGATCAGATGAAAAAGGACAGATGATTTTATTTAAGTTAAGACCTGTGAAATTAAGACAGCGCCTTGTTGGTGCGTAGTAAGTTAAGTCGCATGTTCGTAGATGTCTAGATGTTTGTTTAACGATTAGATGTTGTTTTAGGTGAGCGTTGCGGTGGTAAAAGGCCCTCACGGCCACGTTTTACCACCGCACTGCTTGCCACAGGCAGATAATACATCCTTAGTGGCACTCAGTTTGCCTCATAAGAGGCTTTTTTACTTTCTATCTAAACTGCCCAGGGTTTTAGGAAGAAGGAAACTCGGAATAATTTTCAGGAAAGACAATTTTATTATAAAAAAATCACATAAACTTATATATAACGCCAATCCTAGTCAATATACAAATCATTAAATTAGTTCGATTGGTTTCCGTTATGTGTCTTCTTCTTCAACCTATCGTTAATCCCAGTCGCATCCAAAGCTTTCACCTCGGAGTCTGGGGTCTGCTTTACCAGTCTTAATGCGGATTTGGCTGGACCTCGATATTTTCCGTGAAGTGACTGCCTTCTGACCTTCATAACCTAATGGTAACATTAGGCGATAGCGAAGCATTGCAGCTAGACCGTTGTTGTTGGACGTTTTAGGGCTCCAACTACCCGTAACGACTGCCATAGATGCTCAATACTTACATGGCAACCGGGACCGATGGCTTAATTGATCGTTACTTTTTATAGATATCAGAATGTCAGTATAATTTAAAAACTTAAGTAGGTATATAATATTATTCCGATGGAGATAGGAGATAATTTAGAATTTTTAAAAAGTCCAAATTGAATTTTTAATCACATAAGTTTCACAGGCCGTGGGTGTATCTAAAAAGATCATCAAAAGGTTTTTAATTAGAAAGCGATTTTATATCTAAGTTATTGGCTAGTTTCTTGCAAAACCTCTGCACTAAACAAGATAGCCTTTGGTAGCAGTCTCATAAAGTTCATTAATATTGGTTTAGCCACATAAAAGTAATTAAGTACCTATGCTTACAAAGATAAAAATATTCTTCCAAAAAACTTAAAAATGTTTTTCTCATTTTTGGATAAATTATAGAAAATATGCGAATAAACGACCTTACTGCCAGCAGGTCGCCAACAACTCGTCGGGTTCTCCAACGCTGGCGATCGCTGGTGATTTTATGGTTCTGTACCTATCTTAAATGGTTAAAAACGACCTATAAAGAAACAGTCTCTAGTTTGTACAGAATTCGTTTCAGTGGTGGTAGAAATTTAATGGCACAACTTCGTCACAAAATTCGGCCGGGTAGGTACCACCGTGCACGATTGCGAAAAAACCCTCCATAGTAATCTAATCTCGGTTGGATTGCGTTCAGGGTCAGGGGTCAGCAAGTGCATAGCCGGGCAGGAGGGATTGTGGTCACAGCTGCGACGACAGTACTTTTTTGATGAAGCCGTCAAGCTGAGTGCCACCATTATTAACATGGTACGTATGTAATGGTGACCCTCTTTCCTGAGACTTTACTTTCAGCTTACCATCACGCGAGGTGAAATATGATTAAATGATCATCCCCTTCAAATTACCTTTTGATGTTGTAGGTACCTAGTTATTTATCTACATCGCGGTAGGCATTAACAGCTATCTGTCACCACCTACGATAATACCTAATATCTAGACTTATTTTCATAATTATCTAAACACTATTTTATGTAGCGAATTTAAATAAAAAAGTCACATTTATAGAAAAGTTGACTAGGCACATTAGCATAAATAAGTCCAAAAGATTTTATCTCAATATAAAATGTAGGTACTTTAGAAAACTCCTTATATCGTAAATAGACTCCAAAAGTAGTTAAATCATCATACTAGCATTTTATTTATTACTAGCTGCCCCCGCGGCTTCGCCCGTGACATACTTCGTCCCCTAACAATATTAACACACAATACAAACAATAAACCACCCCTGTGTAAGGAAATATAAATAGAAAACTTTGATCGCAATGCGATAAGTGCATGTGCATCAGAAATTATCGTCATTATCCCTGAATGTAACTATAGCTGCTTGGCCATTCCTGAAGACGTTAAGTCCCGGTTGTTATACGATATTTAATTTACTGGAGTATAGTTGATTTACTGGAGGTAGTGTAACAGACCAGAGTTCCTGTTACTTATTTGCGTGAAAATTTTGATATTTATTTTGATAAAAAGTAGTACGATATAAAATATGTACAACCGCCATCTATCGGTGAAATAATAAATCGATATGGCTGTATTGGTTTCTTTTAGGAGGGCAGGAAGTTCTAGCCGTTATGCATAGATGGCGATACTATAGCACAGGAAGTTTAAATTTGAAATAATTTATTAATTGAGTAATAATTACCGTATATAGGCATGTTACCTTAGACTAATATTGTGTTACTTTAAAAATCTATTTATAATAAAGGCGTTTCTGATCACTGATTAAAAGTTAGTTGTCGTAGCTTCGAAATGTAAAAAAATGAATCGTCTCGAGAGGAAGTGACACGATTTATTAATTAAATAATAATAATTGAGTATAAATATAATGAAATTGAACAGTAATATTAGTTAAATAATGAAATAGGAAATTTCCACTTCTTTTAATAGAACTATATTGCGTGAATGAGATATGTATAGCTAAAAGAAATATCAAGTTGATAATGGCGTGGCCTGGTAAATTGGACGAAAATGTGTAATCATAATAGCATGAATTAATGTGATTTCTTTAAATATTAAGAAATAGGGAAATATAGGATTAGATTACGTCGTAAATAATTAATTGAGTAATTTTTTATTGGATTACACTTTATTGAAACAACGGATTAAAAGTTATCAAATAAAGGTATTATTCGAATAAGTGGAAGTGGTTGAGATGCGTTGGGGGACCAATAGGAGGAGAGCAGAGTGTATAAGGGGTAAATAGGATCGTAGTTGAAACGGTGGAAATTCTCATTCATTCGGCACCGGGCTCCAGCTGAAGAAAGTCGAAACATATCTCTAAGATAGGTTTAGTCAGCCATTTTGTAAGTACTGTTGAGTTGTAATTTATGGTGTTAATTCTAAATTTGTATTGCGATGGGTTAATTCTGTCATATTAACGGGGTAATAGATACGAAATTTGTTGTAAATTATATGTAATTTCTTTTAAAGCTCGAGTTTGGGTGGGATGTTCTATCACGCGGGATGTGAGTACATCCGATATATTGTAAAGTTGTGCGGGTTGTAATTGCTATTAGATTAAAAGAGGGTTGCATTAATAAATTGTTTTGTGGTTTCAAAGAGTTGAGGCGCGTAAGGGAAGTGGGGTAGGGATTGATCGTAACCAAGACACCTTTAGTTGCGGGAGGACTGATGTGAATGTAGTAGCATTTGTACTCTTGCAGGGCTGCTGAGCCTGGCAGTTCTGCGATCAATAAAAATCTGTCTTTTGCCGAGGATAGGTGGGGAATAGTTGTAGGTTAGAAATAGGAGCTGCGGCTGCCGAAATAGACTAGGGATGACCAAATAGGAAAACCCCAGTCATGGTATTGGGTTGTGGCGGAAACCTAACGGTGGCAACACAAGCCATATCCATCTTTTATAGCTAGGGTTCCGAGATCCCTCTAGAGCGGGTCGGACTTCGACTTTTCCTGTTTACAGGGTCGGAGAGCTCTCCAGATGGATGTATCTGAAGGGAGTGCCCTTACCTTCAGACGTTCAGTCTGGCCTTCTATGTATCTATGTATATATACACTAAAATAGTAGTTAGTTGGTTCATATTCACAACCTCAGCGTCAGCTGGTGGATATGGGCAAGCACACGGTCGTTACTAGGTTCAAAGCCAAGCCTGACCAGCTTGCATCTTTACAGCGTAGTCAGGGTACATCACACACCACACGTTTAATTCAAATATGGAGGCGTTCTCCCAACTTGCTTTACATAATAATCTTTATTGAAGGTAGGTTAGGTACTCATTCTTAAATTATTAGGGAGGTTATTCGTTAGTGAAAACTATAATCATTGTATTTCTAATAAAACAAGTGTTCAATAATAAACTTATCTAGTTGTGTTAGTGGATGTATAAATGGTGCGGACTGTTGGTTACTATACCTAAGCCTTTATCAAGACTAGGCAGTGAGAGTGTTAGAGGTGACTTCTAGTGCTGGGAGGTATGTTCACGGTACTGAAGGTTAAAGTTTTATACGTTTCAATTACTAGTATGATGTGTTGTCATGAAATATCGTTTGTTGGACGTAGTTAATGTCTATAAATACCATTGATTACTCATTAAGAGTTAGTTATTTGCGACAGAATCTGTAAGGGCTTACCTTGTTTAACTAAATCAATATTATTTGATATACCTAACATTACTTACATCAAGTTTTTAATTGTATCGGATTCGTTCCGAAAGACTTACCTATTATCTGGTGACCGATCGATTGGACGTTGAATCAATCATTAAACGAACTTGCTATTCTGCATTACTTGTATCGTAATAGTTAGAATGGGTCAACTAGATCTAGATCAACCCTCACGTTTAGCTGAGACCTCTCAAATCTGAGAACTGCATCGAAATCTATTGGCTTCAGGTTACCCACCTGTACAGATATCTTCTAAACCAGGGATATACTGTAGAATTCTGCCTCATACGTGTCAAGTATTGGAGCGATCTAAAAGTCCTTACTTAAGGCAAAATACCTACACAAATACTATCCGTTTGATGGATTGGTCATTGGACTTAGTTTCATGTAAAACTAAATATTCAGTGTACCCTTACACGAGTCTATCGTATCTAGTTAGAAAGTGAGATTAATAATACCATCAATGTTAACACTATGTGTTCTAAACATAAAGATTATGTGAACACTGGGATGGGTTTTCCGGCTGTCTCGGTTCTGTGCGACCCTTGCATATCTAGTTGTATAACTAGAATGTAATTCGCTAAAGACAGGAGGGAGATATTTCCATCATGTGTTGTATCTCATCGCGATAGGCGTGAGTTGGAGCCTTCGCCAAAAGGGGGAACAAATAATGTCTAAAGTAAACTTATATAATTGTATACCAAAAGGGGCACAAATAATGTCAAAAATAGACTTATGCAACTATACGCCAAAAGGGGAAACAAAACAATATAAAGAGTAGGTAGACTAATATAATTGTTCGCCAAATGGGAAACAAATAAAGTAAAAGAGTGGACTAGCAAATAAATTGTATACTTTGAATAAAGTGGGTTAGCAACAAATATCTTATAAGAACGTTTAGTAACTGATATTTTATAATAACTAATATTAAAACTAAGTATTTATTTCTAAGGACGCTCGTCTTAAACATAGTTTGGGTAGTGAAAGATATTGTGTGGGTAACTTTGACGAGATCGACTGTTAATACGGAAGGTCATAGATTATAAAAATGAACAGTAGGGTAGGTTTGTTGAGGTTTGCGGAATGTGAAATGGAAGGTAGTAGGAAGGTAGGTTAACTAGATTAATAGCTTGTTGCTAGGCGTCAGATTTAAGTAGTTGAGGGTAGGAACCAACTATTCCAGAGATCTTATAGAGTCAGGGAGACTTCGGATCATGATTGGGTTCTGTATACCGCTAAACGATCACATGGCCAAATTAGTAGTTTAACGGTAGACGATTAGTTGTAATCTATTTATACGTAGACGAAGAGAGGTTATAGGCAGGGTACTTGTGCGTTCTAGAGGGGAAACTAACACACGAACCGTTGCAGTGTAGATAGGAATGTAAGTATGAGAGGATGTATGCGAAAGGTATGAACGTATATGAGGTGTATGATGATGTATGAACGAATGTTGATGGGTGGATGAGATGTACGCGAGTGATGTATGCTGTCTATAGAGTATATAGATAGATATATTTATATGTTAGAGTATAAGTAGGCTAGTTCGGTACAATTTGGTGCCGTGACCAGGATTTTACGGTGCATTTGGTGCCAAGCGACCAGGATTTTACGGTGCAATATTGTTGCCCAAGCGACCAGGATGGGTAGTTTAAATACTATGGTCGTATAGGAGATTTTGGTTCGTTTCAGAGTGGAAGACAGATCCTAGATTGCTACGGCTTCGTGTGGGGTTGTGTTAGTTTGCGTTAGGAGTACGGTATGTCGAATACCGTACAATTTGTTGCCGTATTTGAAGGTAAAGATTACTCTGGATGTGTTGGGTTGAATGTAATTTCGTGAGGTTAGTCGTTAGAATAGTAAATAATGGGGGTCGCTAGGGTGGTTTTGGTTGAAATCGAGGGGGGGTTGACAGTACAAAAGGTTTAGAGTTCAGTTGAGGTTCGAGTAGTAGAAGGTTATTTTAAATACTAAAATTATTTTGATCTACCTACTTAGAATTTGTTTCTTAGGGTTGCTCCATTAGTTATAGGCTATCGTTGCAGGAACCGTGTTAACATAATGTTAATACCTACGTAACTATTAATGTCCATTCATTTTGAGTATACTAAGGTAATGGTTACCGCTTTAAAAAAATGGTTAAAGGTGGTAAAATTAAAAAAAAAAAATATTCAACTAGTTTAGTAGATTCAAAAGTCCTAGTGGGTATCGTTTACCTACTTCTGGTGCCAACAGGGGTTACCTACTTGCCTGTCTGATGGGTTGCATCAGTGCCGTACAATGTTGCATTCTTGATAATACAAACACAACACAGGAATTAGTTTGTTCAAATTAAAATATGTTTGAATGATATTTAGGTATGGGAATGTTTGTTGGGTTGGAGAAAATAATCAATTTTAATTCGATTTATTAGTCTCATAACTTTAGTAGCACCTGGGTAGTAACACCGATTACCTAATAGTTCGGGTAGTAGTTAACTACGTCTGCCGCTGACCGTAGGTACATATAAACGGTTATGTATCTTACTAAACCGTGACTCTTTACCATCGGGTGGGTGCGTGCTTGTTTGCTGCGTGAGTGGCATAAACTAAATAAGTGCTAATAGGGTTCAAGTTCGAACAGTAGTGAGGCGTTAGTGTGTTCAAAACTATAGGTATGATTGGTTGATTTCCTAAATAAAATAAAAAAAAAATAAAGGAAACAATCTTGCATACTAGAATTTGGTCCTAAATCAATTGGATTAAAGCGTATATTGCTTTGTATTTATGAGGTCCTTATCTCGCCTTAGTGACGTCACCTCAGACACGCTGGCATGGTGGTTGCGAATTTATTTCGTAAATGTTGTTGTCAACGGAAGAAAGTTGATACCTATTTATTTGTTGTGATCTAAATGTTGGTTTATTATTCTGTAAGTTTGGTTGTTTCTAAGTCTAATATGATTTTATGGATGAATGGATTAGTTTACTCTAATCTATACGTAATAGATTACGGGTTCCAAGGTTATCGTTGTAATAGGTAGGAAATTGAAATAGTGCGTCATCGGCTTACCATCAAGTGGGGTGGAGTCGTGTTGGTGTATTCAATGAATGAATGTGTTCGTTTACTCTAACTTAAACGTGATAGATTACGAGTTCCAAGATTATTGTTGGAATAAAGAGGAATATTGAGATATATGACTACGTCGACTTACCATCAGGCGGGGTGTTGTTGGTATATTCAGTAATAACTGAAGGTTCGGGTTGCAATGTTAATAGTGACGTAGATAGGAAATGTGAATAGAAGAAATATGACACCATTGATTTACCATCGGGTGAGAGGAATTCGGGTTTATATTAAGACACTGTGAACGTAAGGGATTAAGATAGATTTATTCAGGTTCAGTTGAAACTCGATCCAGAGTCGATTCAGTTATGGTCTAGTTCAGATTGGGTTTAGTTTAAGTTCAGTTTGGAGTCGGTTTGAATTCAGTTCGAATCTGAATCATGTTCAGACCTATCTGTTTGTTAAAATATATGTAGAAGTTGGGTTATGTTTGGATTGTTAAAACGTAAAGTTATATATGGAGACAGGTTAATAATAGAAGTGGTTTAGTTGACAACCAGAGTTATCAAATTGGGTAGATCTTACCATTATAAGTATAGTTGAATGAAAGGAGATTTGAGTACGATAAAAGGAATTCTATTTAAAAGATACTGGGGCATGTTTGCTATTATGAGTTTGGATCAGTTGGTGCAACGTTGTGCATGTGATAGACTTAATTTTGCTAGTTGCCTTTAAGGTCATGACAAGGTCATAGTGACGTTCAAAATGTTTGAGGCTATAGATTATATAATGAACTAATGATTATATTTAAATAATTAATTACTGTATAATATAAAAATAGGAAATGAAAGATTGTGTTCAATCTGCGTGAGGTATGCATGATCATGACGTACGAAATTGCACGTAGGGCTCAACTACTTGCAAGTTGCAATAGTAGCAGATGGGTATGGACGTTAGAGAATGTTTGGAGTCACTAGGTACATACCTAATAGTGATGAGATTTGGAAGTCAGTTGTATTATCTTTGGAGTTGGGTGATTTTAGACGGAAGTTTAGAGTGGTGCGAGACTAGTTAATTCTTTAATTTTAGGGTTAGGTTTGCTAAGATGAATGAGATATTTATCAAATAGGGGAGTTATTTAAAGGGGTAGTTGAATTCAGATCACAGAGAATAATAGCATCTGTAGGTCGAGACTTAGTTGGTTTAATGGATCTGTAGGTCGAGACTTAGTTGGTTTAATGGAACGTGAAGTAGTTGCCCAACTTAAAAGTCAAAATAAATTTAGTTTCAAAATTAATGTAAGGAAGTAGTTGCTCAGGTAAAAGTCAAAATGGATTTAGTTCAAAATTAATGTAAGGAAGAAGTTGCTCACGTAAAAGTCAAAATAGATTTAGTTCAAAATTAATGTAAGGAAGAAGTTGCTCACGTAAAAGTCAAAATAGATTTAGATTCTAAATTAAACTAAAGAAGCAGTTGCTCACGTAGAAATACCAAAATAGGTTTAGTTTCAAATTAATGTAAAGCAAGGAGTCAGTTGCTCTTGTAAAGTCAATGCAATCTAGAGATCCTAGAGACGGAAAAGGAAGCAGTCACTCTCGTAAAAGTCAACAATTCAATAATAATAAGGGAAGGTACAGATGTAGCGGCCAAGTTAGAGTTGATAGGTCTGAAGGTCAATGTTCGTATCTAGATTGTGCTAGAACCGGAGCAGACGGGAGAGTTAGGTATAAGTAGAAAGGCTGATATTACATAATATTGTAACTGACCTTTCAATTCAATTCAATTCAATTCAATTATTTCTGAACAAACATAATTTGTGTTGACATTTTTAAATACAATCTACAAGAAATACATGCTAATCAATAAAAATGTCAAATTATCATAAAACGTAGGTACTTATACGAAAACAGGGAAAAGCCATATCATAGGTTATGTCAAGTGAAAAATAAAAAGAAATGTCAAGTCTAAATAAAAAGATATGTCAAGTTAAAATACATCCATGTCAATTTAAACAATACAATTAAGTAAATGAAATAACTGATAACCAGAAGGTTATAACTTAATATTCATTATTATTACCATTCAAAAATTCATCCATGTCATATATGTAATAACATTTAGCATTAAGAGAAACAGTTCGAATAGAGTGTTCTAGATGCTAGGTATTTGAGCAAACATTTGGTGGTGGAACGGAGTTTCCATCACTATAGATTAATGTTATGAGTGTATATCAGTCATAGGGTTGAGTATATGTGTGAGAGTTTGGAATATTGCGTATTTTCAAATATCTATAACACAAAGTATTGAAAGGTATTTAGGATTAGTTTTATGAGAAGTCATTTATCTATGACGTATTGCCATTGTAATGGTGTAATTTACTAATTATACTGTACAATACTTTAATTTCGACATAGAATAAGTAGGATAATATTTATGTTAACTTGACCTTTAAAAAAAAAAAAAAAAATTAGCATTGTGTTGCTATGCCCTATTTTGAAGGCGTTCATGAACAATCATAGGAAAAAGAAAAAAAAAACAACTAAGTTTAGTAGGGCTATGGTTATAGTTCGGATATAGAATTATAAAGTTGTGCATTAGTTATTTACATGACTAATCAATAATAACATTAGAAATATTGAAATATAATATTAGACAATTTGTTGAATTACAAATGACATTCTTGAGTTGGGGTCAAAACTGGATTTTATTGCAAAGGAGCCTAATCATTTTTGCGTAAGCGTAATCGTGCTAGAATAGCATTAGCGTAAAATAAGCATAACATAAGCGTAAATTGTGTTGTATTCAAAAGTGGAGTTATACAGACGTAAGAGCATTAGCGTAAAATAAGCGTAATGAAAGCATAAGTTGGGTTGTTCAAAAGCGGAATTGCGTGGGTGTAAAAGTGTAATGGCATTAGCGTAATATAGGCATAAGTGTCAATCCAACTCGATGGTAAATATTGATTGATTGAATAAGAGAGTTAGTAATCTAGTAAATTAAATAAATTTAGAGTAAACTAAAAGTGTAGTGGCATAAGCGTAATATAGGCGTAAGTGTCAATCAAACTCGATGGTAAATATTGATTGATTGATTGAATAAGAGAGTTAGTAATCTAGTAAATTAAATAAATTTAGCGTAAAACCAAAAGTGTAGTGGCATAAGTGTAATATAGGCGTAAATGTCAATTAAAGTTGATCGTAAATATTGATTGATTGAATATAAGAGTTGGTGATTTAGTAAACCAAATAGATCTAGCGTAAAACTAGAGCTTGTCTAGATACACTAGACATAATTGACAGGTACTTCACATCGAGACGGTTGTATTATGTTAGATTAGGTTAGGAAATCTTAGGGAGGTTATTACCATGCGTTTATCTAAGTATTATATGAGGTAGGATAGAGTTGAGACTGATAGGAGAATTTAAAAATGCGTGGACCATGTTCTGTATTGTTGATCAGTTATATAATTATGACATTTATTTAAAAGTAGGTATGGTTAGTAGTGTAAGGTTAAGTTAGTAAGGTTTAAAAGTAAGATTTAGTTGTATCTACGATGAAAACATGAATGGCAAATAGTTAGAATAATAATAGTATACCTATAATAATAATAAAAAAAAGAAAGTTATAATACTTTCATTTCGTCAGGGGGTTCTACCGTCTGACAGAGTAGATCGGTCTTGTTAGAAAAGGAATTAAAAAAAAAAAAAGGGGGGTTACGTGTAGGTATATTTAAGGCCACGTAGTTTATTTCTGTTAATTGGAGGAGGTTATGCTAGGGGTTTTGACGTATTGACATATGTAGATTGGGTTGTAATGTTATTTGTTAAACAATAACCAAGCTCGTTGAATCAAGTGCTGATTGGTTGGTCGACTGAATGGCAATGAAAGTTTGCTATGTCAGAGCGTTCGTCATATTAAAGTAAGAGTGGATAGTTGGTTGGAGATGGTTGTATGGTGAAAGAATGTAATATTAAACTCAGATTGGAGGGGTCATTCCAACCAGCACTGTTTTAAATATCGCGGGGTCTGGTCATAGTCTAACCATTCTACATGCACCACAATTAGTTCTATGAAGGCATGCAAGGTGTTAGGATAAAAGTCAAACTCGAGACATACTCGTATATGCTCGAGATTGAAGCATGTTGCCGTTAAGGTACCTTCATATTACTTCAACTATACACCATAGGTTAAAACAAGGCACACTCTACATGCGCCATTTCAAGTTCTATTGCTGTTTGATTTCGGCTATGTGTGAGATGAACTGGTCGCATTCACTATGTCTGATGGCCATATAAGGGATGAGCTTCTATATGGAGGATGGAATATTTGGATGCCAGAGAACGTAATGTAGGTTCCTTTTTCATACATTTATTCTGAGTCATTAGGACGAACTTGTCTCACAAACGGGTTTTCCTCACTTTGGATTTTCATATCCTGGTTTGAAGAAATAGTGATCTGCTACGAGGTCGTTAATTAGCATTGTACCGTGATCGGAGAGTTGTAAATTTGAGGTGGTTAAAATTTACACACCACATATTATGTGTGGATGGTTGGATTCTGACTGTACCAGGTTATTGTGTGATGGGGAAATAGAGATACATATTCAGCGTTTTCTCCTCCACAAGTGTTTTAAATGAAATTGTTCGGAATTTTAGTAGAATCTTTACTCCGGCCATTTTATTAAATAAAAGTACCTTTATAAAGATTCGGGGGTCGGATGTAACAGACCAGAGTTCCTGTTACTTATTTGCGTGAAAATTTTGATATTTATTTTGATAAAAAGTAGTACGATATAAAATATGTACAACCGCCATCTATCGGTGAAATAATAAATCGATATGGCTGTATTGGTTTCTTTTAGGAGGGCAGGAAGTTCTAGCCGTTATGCATAGATGGCGATACTATAGCACAGGAAGTTTAAATTTGAAATAATTTATTAATTGAGTAATAATTACCGTATATAGGCATGTTACCTTAGACTAATATTGTGTTACTTTAAAAATCTATTTATAATAAAGGCGTTTCTGATCACTGATTAAAAGTTAGTTGTCGTAGCTTCGAAATGTAAAAAAATGAATCGTCTCGAGAGGAAGTGACACGATTTATTAATTAAATAATAATAATTGAGTATAAATATAATGAAATTGAACAGTAATATTAGTTAAATAATGAAATAGGAAATTTCCACTTCTTTTAATAGAACTATATTGCGTGAATGAGATATGTATAGCTAAAAGAAATATCAAGTTGATAATGGCGTGGCCTGGTAAATTGGACGAAAATGTGTAATCATAATAGCATGAATTAATGTGATTTCCTTAAATATTAAGAAATAGGGAAATATAGGATTAGATTACGTCGTAAATAATTAATTGAGTAATTTTTTATTGGATTACACTTTATTGAAACAACGGATTAAAAGTTATCAAATAAAGGTATTATTCGAATAAGTGGAAGTGGTTGAGATGCGTTGGGGGACCAATAGGAGGAGAGCAGAGTGTATAAGGGGTAAATAGGATCGTAGTTGAAACGGTGGAAATTCTCATTCATTCGGCACCGGGCTCCAGCTGAAGAAAGTCGAAACATATCTCTAAGATAGGTTTAGTCAGCCATTTTGTAAGTACTGTTGAGTTGTAATTTATGGTGTTAATTCTAAATTTGTATTGCGATGGGTTAATTCTGTCATATTAACGGGGTAATAGATACGAAATTTGTTGTAAATTATATGTAATTTCTTTTAAAGCTCGAGTTTGGGTGGGATGTTCTATCACGCGGGATGTGAGTACATCCAATATATTGTAAAGTTGTGCGGGTTGTAATTGCTATTAGATTAAAAGAGGGTTGCATTAATAAATTGTTTTGTGGTTTCAAAGAGTTGAGGCGCGTAAGGGAAGTGGGGTAGGGATTGATCGTAACCAAGACACCTTTAGTTGCGGGAGGACTGATGTGAATGTAGTAGCATTTGTACTCTTGCAGGGCTGCTGAGCCTGGCAGTTCTGCGATCAATAAAAATCTGTCTTTTGCCGAGGATAGGTGGGGAATAGTTGTAGGTTAGAAATAGGAGCTGCGGCTGCCGAAATAGACTAGGGATGACCAAATAGGAAAACCCCAGTCATGGTATTGGGTTGTGGCGGAAACCTAACGGTGGCAACACAAGCCATATCCATCTTTTATAGCTAGGGTTCCGAGATCCCTCTAGAGCGGGTCGGACTTCGACTTTTCCTGTTTACAGGGTCGGAGAGCTCTCCAGATGGATGTATCTGAAGGGAGTGCCCTTACCTTCAGACGTTCAGTCTGGCCTTCTATGTATCTATGTATATATACACTAAAATAGTAGTTAGTTGGTTCATATTCACAACCTCAGCGTCAGCTGGTGGATATGGGCAAGCACACGGTCGTTACTAGGTTCAAAGCCAAGCCTGACCAGCTTGCATCTTTACAGCGTAGTCAGGGTACATCACACACCACACGTTTAATTCAAATATGGAGGCGTTCTCCCAACTTGCTTTACATAATAATCTTTATTGAAGGTAGGTTAGGTACTCATTCTTAAATTATTAGGGAGGTTATTCGTTAGTGAAAACTATAATCATTGTATTTCTAATAAAACAAGTGTTCAATAATAAACTTATCTAGTTGTGTTAGTGGATGTATAAATGGTGCGGACTGTTGGTTACTATACCTAAGCCTTTATCAAGACTAGGCAGTGAGAGTGTTAGAGGTGACTTCTAGTGCTGGGAGGTATGTTCACGGTACTGAAGGTTAAAGTTTTATACGTTTCAATTACTAGTATGATGTGTTGTCATGAAATATCGTTTGTTGGACGTAGTTAATGTCTATAAATACCATTGATTACTCATTAAGAGTTAGTTATTTGCGACAGAATCTGTAAGGGCTTACCTTGTTTAACTAAATCAATATTATTTGATATACCTAACATTACTTACATCAAGTTTGTAATTGTATCGGATTCGTTCCGAAAGACTTACCTATTATCTGGTGACCGATCGATTGGACGTTGAATCAATCATTAAACGAACTTGCTATTCTGCATTACTTGTATCGTAATAGTTAGAATGGGTCAACTAGATCTAGATCAACCCTCACGTTTAGCTGAGACCTCTCAAATCTGAGAACTGCATCGAAATCTATTGGCTTCAGGTTACCCACCTGTACAGATATCTTCTAAACCAGGGATATACTGTAGAATTCTGCCTCATACGTGTCAAGTATTGGAGCGATCTAAAAGTCCTTACTTAAGGCAAAATACCTACACAAATACTATCCGTTTGATGGATTGGTCATTGGACTTAGTTTCATGTAAAACTAAATATTCAGTGTACCCTTACACGAGTCTATCGTATCTAGTTAGAAAGTGAGATTAATAATACCATCAATGTTAACACTATGTGTTCTAAACATAAAGATTATGTGAACACTGGGATGGGTTTTCCGGCTGTCTCGGTTCTGTGCGACCCTTGCATATCTAGTTGTATAACTAGAATGTAATTCGCTAAAGACAGGAGGGAGATATTTCCATCATGTGTTGTATCTCATCGCGATAGGCGTGAGTTGGAGCCTTCGCCAAAAGGGGGAACAAATAATGTCTAAAGTAAACTTATATAATTGTATACCAAAAGGGGCACAAATAATGTCAAAAATAGACTTATGCAACTATACGCCAAAAGGGGAAACAAAACAATATAAAGAGTAGGTAGACTAATATAATTGTTCGCCAAATGGGAAACAAATAAAGTAAAAGAGTGGACTAGCAAATAAATTGTATACTTTGAATAAAGTGGGTTAGCAACAAATATCTTATAAGAACGTTTAGTAACTGATATTTTATAATAACTAATATTAAAACTAAGTATTTATTTCTAAGGACGCTCGTCTTAAACATAGTTTGGGTAGTGAAAGATATTGTGTGGGTAACTTTGACGAGATCGACTGTTAATACGGAAGGTCATAGATTATAAAAATGAACAGTAGGGTAGGTTTGTTGAGGTTTGCGGAATGTGAAATGGAAGGTAGTAGGAAGGTAGGTTAACTAGATTAATAGCTTGTTGCTAGGCGTCAGATTTAAGTAGTTGAGGGTAGGAACCAACTATTCCAGAGATCTTATAGAGTCAGGGAGACTTCGGATCATGATTGGGTTCTGTATACCGCTAAACGATCACATGGCCAAATTAGTAGTTTAACGGTAGACGATTAGTTGTAATCTATTTATACGTAGACGAAGAGAGGTTATAGGCAGGGTACTTGTGCGTTCTAGAGGGGAAACTAACACACGAACCGTTGCAGTGTAGATAGGAATGTAAGTATGAGAGGATGTATGCGAAAGGTATGAACGTATATGAGGTGTATGATGATGTATGAACGAATGTTGATGGGTGGATGAGATGTACGCGAGTGATGTATGCTGTCTATAGAGTATATAGATAGATATATTTATATGTTAGAGTATAAGTAGGCTAGTTCGGTACAGTAGGACACGACTGTAGGTATCTCCCGTCCAAAATGAGCAGTCCTCCTAGTACCTCCGCCCTAATCTATCCCTTCCTAGTCTTACCCTTACCTACCCCCCGCCCTTTTCCTTTAGGGTCGGCAGCGCGTGGGTGACGCACTTGGTGTTGCACACGTCCATAGGCTACGGTGACTTCTTCCCATCAGGTAGGCCGTGTGCTTGCCTGAGTTGTCTGCCACCTATGTAGTACTTATAAAAAAACTTTATCTTTAGCTTGCCTTTAGGTTCTCATTTTTTTTTATACTAATAAACAATTGAACATGGAAGCCGTAGGTAGATACTTTTTTTTTTACTTCTGACGTTGTAGCATCACCTACCTTTGACACTGACTACACGTATAAAATAAAAATAGGCACTGACTGTTATAGCAAAAACCGTTTCAACTCTTCAAGTTTTGAATCGATATCTGCAATTTAAATAACGACTTCATAAGTTTTTGTTGGAAAACTTCGTATTGCCGCGATTATTACCGACTGTTACTAAAATGGGGTGTAATGGCATTTTGCAACAAACTCTAAAAGGTTTAACATCTTGCCAACAGCTCTTTTCGGCTTACATAGATGTTTAGAGCTAGAAAATATTGTCGTATTGTTAGTACCTACGTATTATTGGTGCTACGATCTTTTTTACACTACTTGGTGACAGACAAGCACACGGCCCACCTGATGGGAAGTGGTTACCGTGGGTTATAGACATGTGCAACACCGGGCCGGAACCTCCATGTGGTGCACCTGGGCAACGGAGGCGAGCAGCGCCTCCCACTCGCCACGGGAGACGCTGCTGCCTGCGGCTAATCCGGCCGGGGTGGGAGTGGCCCTCTAGAGGGCTGCTCCGAGGCTCTCCACGTGTCCCTCTGACTAGCAGATGGCACAGTGGGGAGCGAGCGGGGGGCGAGCTGATTGTCCGATCCTTTAACTTACCATCAGGCGAGATAAAGTCATTTTGACGTGTCCTATATAAAAAAAGTCCCGTTTCTTATGAAACATAGTTCTAAAATCATAAATATTATTTCAAGTTCTTAGACTGAAAAGACGGGGTTGGACATTTTGTAGGCCAAATAACAAACAAAGCTTGATGAATTAATTCAGACGTCTGCTCCTTACTTTGCATAGCTAATTATAAACGTTTATGTTCTAAGATGGCGGCTTGAGAACCACCGTACGAGAATGAAAGGGTGGTTTTAAAAGACTTAGGTACCACTTCAATTTTGTTTGCATAAATAATTTGGTGGTGTCCGGTTGGCACTGGAAATTTAAGTTTTGAGATTGAGGTTTATCTACTCAAAAATGTGTAGGTATTTAGAATCGTTCATTTAACGTTACTCAAGTATGCCCCGGTCCTTTAAGCGGGGCGTGAAAAAGCATTTGATGAGGCCTAACTAACATTGAAAAAAAATCTTTAAATATTTCCTATCCACACAACTAACTTACAATTTAATAGTAGTTGTTTTTTATACTGGACATGTCAACTTACATGACTTCACCTCGTCTGATGGTAACCTAAAGGTAAAGTCTCATAATCGGGGTTCACCACTACTACATACACCGATAGTGCTACGATGGTGGCCCTCAGCTTGACGGCCTCATCAAATGCTTTTTCACGCCCCGCTTAAAGGACCCGGGATAGAAGATATACCTATTTATTAGAATAAGATATTAACTAAGTATACCTCTATGTTAATTATACGAATAGTAATCTAAAACTGAATGTAGAAGTATTAAATTCGTTTGATTCTATACCACGAGGGATGAAGATACTCTACAATGTTCAACGATGTTTTAAACTCGACCAAATAATTAGGAGCCCACGCGTTGCGGAGGCGGTTTACTCGGAAATCAAAACTGATGAAGTTTTTAAGCAAGTTGTTGGTTTAATTTCACCGAAAACTTAATTTTAACATTCCCTTTTCACAATTATAGATCATCCATCCGTAATGCGATTACACCTACGGGAAATTAATTCATATGGAACAGATTTCTTTACACTGGTTATTAGATAAATGAAGTACCTACATACGTACCATATTATAATATCTATAGGTACCTATTATATTAAAAGTGTAAAGTTGTTGCGTAGTTGCGTATATATATATTTTTATATACAGGGTGAATTTTTCAAAAGGGATTGGATGGCCAAATCCGAAACTATAAGGAATAGCGAAAAATGCTCAAAGGAGTCACGAGCCCGATTTTGATGAAACTTAAAACCTCATCATTAGATTTTTGAAAAACCAATAATCCTAGCCAGGAATCGAACTTGTTGATTTTGAAAAAAAAAAACACCCCCTTTATTATTACACCATGCGATAGTGTCGCTGTTAAGGAACAAATTCTGCGAAGTAATGATATACGGCAAATTTAAGGAAAATTTGGAATTTAATAAAATTCATGTTTCACGTACCTATTTGTTTCGTTCAAAATCCCAAAAAAGATCGTAACTATTCCGTGTTTTAAATTATACTCAGAATGATTATAATGATTGATGTTTTTTTTAAACAAGATGGAGCTCCAGCCCATAATAGCCGTAAAAGAGATTTTGATTCGGCAGTTTGACGACAATTTTATTGTTAGGCATGGTCCTGTGCCTTTTCCAGCGAGATCCCTGGATCTTACTCCCTTAGATTACTTACTCTGGGGGTATGTCAAAAACGAAATTTACAAAGACACGTATGATACAGAGATACAGTCGATGACTTGAAACTTAACGTTCTTTGGAGAATATTCTAAACGGAATCAAGAACATTCTAATATTGAATGCAGTACGATTATGTATTGAAAACAATGGTCTACATTTTGAACAATTAATCAGTTAATGTAAGAAAAATTAAATGTATTTTGTTAAAGATGAGCTCTTTCCTTTAGTTTGCGGTATGTCATTACTTCCTAGAATAAGATCCTTAATAACAACACTATCGCATGGTGTAATAATATAGGGGGTGTTTTTTTTTTCAAAATCAACAGGTTCGATTCCTGGCTAGGATTATTGGTTTTTCAAAAATCTAATGATGAGGTTTTAAGTTTCATCAAAATCGGGCTCGTGACTCCTTTGAGTATTTTTCGCTATTCCTTATAGTTTCGGTTTTGGCCATCCAATCCCTTTTGAAAAATTCACCCTGTATATATATATATATATATATATATATATTTGGTATATTTTTGACATTTTCAATTATTTTATTGTTTAACTTCGGTTAAAATTTATTATATTTTTTTTTTTATATATATAAGTACCTTTATTTATATTGACACGAGACAAAATGTACATTCGTCCATATTTAGTCTTAAGATACCTATCTATGTATAACCTGACGTCTTAAAATGCAGCAGTGGAGTTTGTTGCGCCGTTTCTTCTCCACTAGCGCCTAGGAAGCGGTGGTAAACTTAGTATTAAGTAGTTTTTGACGTCAAAAAGATGTAATTACGTTACACTATTTTGAAAAATAAAGAAATTGAAATTGAAATTGAAATTGTAGTTTAAACTGGGCTTATGATGTTATTATGAATATTCAGAAAACAATTATTTATTTGCAATGGACGCAAAAACCACTGAATAGATTTCGATGGATTACGATTTAATTATAGGGCGGAGGACCTGAAAATTCCTTATTAACAGTCAATTTTTTAAACTTGTTTTCAGTTAGTGCAAAAATGTCTAGGTCAACTAAGTGTGTTTTTTGTTGTTTATTGGGATAATAGGATTCCTTCTAAGAAACACATGCACTGATAAAGAATTCCAAGTAGGTACCTAGTTCAGACTACTCGTTTATTATTCTTTTCTGATTTTATGAGTCTGCATGGAAAACCTTATTTCAGTCTTTTGAAATTAAAAAGTAATAGCAATCGGTATCGGCACAAAGCCAGGTCTAAGTCTAAATGAAATTACAGGAAGCATTGTATTGTGTCTAGGGACACACATAAAAGTTTTATTGTGTTGTAAATCTTTTAACATCAAATAACCTAACTCAATAACTTATAGTGGTATAGGTAAGCAATTTGTTTTTACCCGACTGCCGAAGAAAGGAGGGTAATGTTTTTTAAATATATCTCTTAAGAAGTTAATGAATATGTATCTAAGTATGATATTATTTGTGAAAAATATTTTTCAAGTTAAACGGTTTTAAATAGTATTATCATCAGAACTAAAGACTTCTGCCAAATATCAGACCAATCAGACAACTGAAAGGGGGTCAAATTTCAATGACTAGATTTGACCCAAACAAATAGGTCAAGTTAAATAAAACCGTTTAAAAGATCAGGAAATGGGAACATACGAATCTATATAAATTCGTGTCTACCATTGAGTGATGTGGGGACCACTCGGCCCCCACATCACTCAATGACTCATTTTACTGTAGTTAGCTGAAAATGTAACTTAACCTACCTACTTAAAGCAAAAAATAAATAAAACCCAGATCTTAACCCCTGGCACAGTTAGTCCTAAATATATTCGAGGTATATCTACTCACGAACAGACGACAAGGAAAATGAAATCTGGAATGTAATAAGTGACGTCATCGCAGAACGCCGAAATGCCATCTCTTTCAGGAATACATATTGCTAAAATTATGTTAATATGCGTGTCTGATTATAAGATTCGTTCCAGTGAGGCGCTGTGCGAAATGTCTTGTTGAGCTGCTTAGTGCCCTTGGATTTAATATCGAATGGATATTGTGTTACTTAGCTTCTTTTCATAAAACAATAATTCTTCTGGGATATACCTAGGTACCTGTGGAGGTTGGAGACGACGATAATATGCGCATTCCGACTTAGTTTAGTCCTCCGTCCTACAGACTCCGCGGCCATAATAAGCATCGTGTTGTGTTACCGCTGGTAAGTAGGGTAGCCAGAGCTCACAACCCCCCCCCCTTTCCAAGGCAGGCAGCGCGAGTGTGACACATCTGATGTTGCACACGTCTATAGGCCACGGTGATCGCTTCCAACTGGGCCGTGTGGTTGTCTATCACCTAAGTAGTAGATATAAAAAAAGCCTAGCGGGAGTGGTTATCTTGGACTCGAATGGGCTAAAACCGCACGTCGCCGTCGTTTTGAGTCTACAGACACCAGAGTATAAGGCCCACATTTCTCTCGTGCCGTAACTGACATGCTTATTCGTAGCATTCGTAGACTACACCGCACCGCTACGCCAAGGCGTTCAAACCAACATTTTTGTTGTAATAGGCTAAGGGAATTATTGTAAATAGACCAAACAAAAAAAAACAGCCCACTGAGTTTCTTGCCGGCGTCTTCTCAGCCCGTTAGACAAGTGGCACAACATAAATCGCTAAGGAACAGAATAGAATAGGTCACATCCAAGCTCGTCGCCGGCGTACGATGCGCGCGCCGCGGTGGGATCACGAGCTTGGATGTGATTGGTCGACTTATTGTATTCTATTCCTTAGCGATTCACACTGTGCCACTTGTTTACGGGCCCAGGTCTGGGTCGCGTTTCGAACCGGTGGTTTATTTATTTAGAGCTAGTAAAAAACTGCCAAAGAAGCAATATCTCTACGTAGCTGTAGAGGTTCGAAGGTGTTGGTGACCTCAGGACTCCCAATAATACGGACTGCACGTCGCTACAACGTTTCGAGAGCATCTAGTAAGTACTGGGCAGAGCCATCCCATTATTTAAATTAATTACCCTTTGGGTACGGAACCATAAAAATTAACTTTCATAATTATACTTACCGATGGATAAATGTGATCTTGGATTGGATCCTAACACTTGTTCGCTCACCCTGCTTCACGCGTCACATTCTCCACAGCCTACCAGTAATAACTCCATGTAATTAGACGCCATAAACCTTTGAGTTTACGAGGAGCGTAGCGCGGATCACAGTCGTAAAGACTCAATTGTTCTCTTTATCACTTCTGTAATTACTGAATCCTTTTCCATTCGCTAACTCCCTCTTAAGGCACTTGTGAATCAATGTGAAGATCAAACGAATACCTACCTATACTTAATTCAATGTAGGTACCTATAACAGTTTGAAAGTAGGTAGATACTATTACTATGTTGTGACCATGCTAACACTTTTCCTATACTTAGATTTAACAAGGAAAAAGTGAATATTCGGGACCAGTCTTACAGGTGGAATACTTACTCTGACCAACTGAGCTACCTCATCATCATCATCATCATATCAGCCGAAAGACGTCCACCGCTGGACTAAGGCCTTCGCCAAGGATCTCCACGACGACCGGTTCTACGCCTCTCGCATCCAGCGGTTTCCCGCGACCTTTATCAGGTCGTAGGTCCACCTTGTCGAAGGCCTGCCCACACCACGTTTTCCGGTTCGTGGTCGCTACTCGAGAACCTTTTTGCTCCATCGGCAGTCGGCTCTACGAGCGATGTGCCCCGCCCACTGCCACTTGAGTTTCGCACATCGGAGAGCTATCGGTGACCCTGGTTCTCCTGCGGATATCATCATTTCTGATTCGATCACGCAACTGATTATCAATCATTGAATTGTCAATTTCACCTGAAAAACTGAGCTACCTATACCCTAGATATTCGAAATTCTATGATCGTACCATCTCCTTTCCTATACAGAACAACACGTGCAAGAGTAAGGTATCACCCACACACGGTGCAAATTATTCCGTCAATAACCAAGCGGTTCCGTGTTAGGTGTCTATAGTGGTAGCCCTCAGTCTTTCTTCCTAGTCCCGGGTCCTTTAAGCGGGGCGTGAAAAAGCATTTGATGAGGCTGTCAAGTTGAGGGCCACCGTTTATACTCGTGGCACTATGATCGGAGTTTGTAATGGTGACTCCCATTTACTTTACCTTTATCTTACCATCAGTCGAGGTAAAGTCTTACTGCCATGACTAATATAAAAAAGTAGGTCTTTGGGCGGTTTTCAGGCAGGTTAAGCTTTGCTTGGTTTAAGCCATCTACCGTAATTCTTACGCACTATTATAAACACGGGTAACGGAAAACTGTTGCTTTCGTAGTTCGCAAAAATGACGGTAGATGGCGCCAACCAAAACAAGTCAATCTCACCTGCAAAACAATGGACGTGGCTCTGGGGCAGCCTAGGTTATTCGCTCGGCTTAGGTAGGCCGATACACCAAATACAAAAATAGCCTAACCTAACCCCATGCTTCAATAGGTATGCTAACTTTAGACGCTACTAAGAAATCACTTGGAGTTCCTACTATCAGTTTTTTTTTTTTAATTTTACATAATTGCACATTGCATAATTGGAACTGGAGAAATGGAATAGGATATAAACGAGCATTAGAACTCACATAAATATTTTTTATAATAATTTTATTACAAAAAGAAAAACATTGACATACATAATTACAATTATTTAATAATAGTTATATTAAATTTTACAATATATTCTATATCTTATACTAAACATTAGTTCGAAAGGTTTTAAAAATTTAGTATTTTTGTTTGTTTGTAACATTACTCTAATATCGCTTTAATTTATCGCTGTGCATTTTATACATACTTACATCTAGTTACATAAATGTGATAACAATTGATATTTCTATTCTATCTATAGATAAATTCTTTCGCTATCTCGTCATTCAACTGCAGGACTAATTGAAAATGAAATTTTCAAAATTATTGGACTCATATAAAAACAATATTTTGCAGAAGAGCACAAGATATAAGATTTTTTATTGTGATTATGAAATCTTGAGTTAGACTTCAGTAATGTTTTTGTTATATAAAAAAAACATACTTAACTAAATTGGTTTGACATGAACAAAACATAATTATTCAAATCTCGTATTCTACTGACAAACTTAAACAAAAAACTACACCCAAAAGTATTTGCAAAAAAAAAACTTTAAAAAACGGTTTTTATGGTTTTTAATTGTTTTTATTTTATGTTATTTTTCAAATAATGATAACTAGCAATGTGTGCTTAAAGTCCTGCAGTTGAAATTCACTCTCGGCTAACTATTTACCCCATTATATAAAAAAATAAAAATGCTTTTCACTAAACGTACCTATCTAGTCATTGTGATAAGGTCTAAACATACAGTCTATTAATTACAGTTCATATATTTTTATTTAAATTAATTAAAATGTTATTTTTAAATAAAATTTGTAAATTATTTATGTTTCATCTGCTCCATGGAAAATTACAATGATTTTTGAAATTAACTTATGCATTTCAAAAAGATGAATACCGAAATTTGGCGTCCTCAGCTGATTCTCCTGTCGAAAAAAGCACCCCTGGAATATTACCAGATAATAATAACACTGTTCTTATTTGTTGAAAATTTTCAAAGTAATGGGTGCCATGGGAATTAACTCCATTACGTCAAATTTTCTGGCAGCACGTTTCCTTATGCGGCTGCACGACGTGCAAATCATACATCTATTTGCACAAATCTTGTGCATATTACTTTAAGAAATTCGCTCTATATTATTTGCACGAAAAAAGGACCGCATGCGATCTAAATACCCAATACTTGATTAATTGAAAATATGTAAGAAGTAGATTGTGTCGGCTAAAAGAAATAAACAAAAGGAAGAGTTATTATTTTCGAATCTACCAATAATGTTTTACGTAAATAAATAATGATTAATATACATGTTATTCTACTTACATAGTAATTAAATAAATGCTGAACTATACAACACTAATTGCTATAAAAATAAAAACTATTTTACATGTTAATATATATGAATTTTTATGCTACATAAAATTTGATAATAAATAAAAAGGAATTTGTATTTATTATAAAAGAATGTCTTCCTTTTTTAGGTTAGACAGTAAATATGTACCTATTGCGATCTTCTCAATATATATATCGCGACCTACACGATATATATCGCGATCTGCACGATGTATATAGCGCTCTTTTCAAAATATATATCGCGTATTGTTTGATCAGTGTTCATGGAGTTATTATTTACGAGCAATTTATTAATAAAATGTGTTTAGAACTAACAGGTGCCACTAACTTTCTGTTAAAATAAACATGATGGCGTGCCTCGGCCGTTGCGCCTCGCATTATCACCAAAGATACAGATAGAGACAAAGACAGAGCTGTGATTCGACTAGCATAAACGAATGTAGTTTGCTCTCAAAAGTTACCATGACCAGTAATAATTCTTACAAAAAACACCAACGGGATCACGCGACGAGGGCCAGCTATCAAATAATAAAAGAATCATCAAAATCGGTTCACCCAGTCGAAAGTTCTGAGGTGACAAACATAAAAAAAATTACAGTCGAATTAAGAACCGCCTCCTTTTTTGAAATCGGTTAAAAAAATAAGCGATACAGTAATCCACCTTAAGCCATATCAATTCCAATCGCTGGCGAACTGGAAAAAATAGTAAGATGGCGCCCTTTGATTGATAAATTTAATTTAATCCATTCATCTAAAAGGTCTTCATACACATCTTTCTGGGCTTCGATTGTTAAAATAAGCCACTGTCATGCCACTGAAACTTCAAAAAAATGCCATTTAATTTTGGACTTTACTGTTATCAGGTTAAAGTCTAAAATGAAATGATATTTTTTACATACATACATACATACAAACACTCCTTTTTCCCATTGGGGGATTTTGTAGAGCGAATGAAAAAGTTTAACGAATTCTTTTCATTTGATTTTAGACTTTAACTGTGCAATGGTAAATTCTACAATTAAATAGCATTTTTTTAGCATTTTAGAGTGTCAGTACCACGACAGTGGTTTGCCTTTAGCAGAATCGAGGCCGTGAAAGTTGTAACAATATTCTACAACGATCTCTTGTCAATATTTTTTCCGGTCACTATAGATCGAATTGAATGGCTGTTTCCGTATACTATCAAGAGATATGAGATAACGATTAGAAATACCAATAACTTATCCACATGAACTAAGACCGTTACTCGCATACATATTCTTAGATAAATTTATACTATCTGATGATATATGACGAGTCAGTTTTAAGATACTATTGCGGAAGACGTAGTGTATTTTATAGGTACTTGAATTTACTTTTGGCATTTTAGTTACACTTAAGTAGAACTATGAATTATGAATGAATGAAAAGAAGAGTAAGTAAAAGAAAAAGAAAAAGAAAAATAATTTAGTTATGAAAAATTTTAGGTTGGTTTGTATGGAAACACTTGGAACATTTAAAAACTTCTGAATCGATTCTGTCCATTTTTTCGGTGTGTAGATGGCGTTGTAATCGGGTTATAAGATTTTTTACGAATTTATTCGCGAGGCAACAACTAAAATATAAAGTTTTTCCACCTGAAATTAAACTTCAGTTTATTAAAAATGTAAAAGTAGTAGGCCTGTGCCTTAAGCGGGATCAAAAAAAGTATGTGTGTATGTGTGTGTGAAACAATGTTGTCCAACAGAAAAAAGAAATACACGCATCCTAAAACTAACCCAGCATAATCATAATATTTTTTTAATATAATTTTAATTTAGCTTGTCATTGACTTACCTCGCTGTGACTAAAACATTACAATGATAAAATCATACAATATGATAAGTTGTATCAATCTTATCATGATATTCTAACTACATTATACAGGTTGATATTTTCTCGATTCAAATATTTGTTGGAAATTCCTGTCAGCAATTGTATACCTTATACAAAATGATTTTATATTAAAAAGATTATGTAGATACAATATGGTCACTTGAAAGTAGGCGAACTCACCTATTTCAACGAAAGCACGACATGTATTAATCAGTGAGTGCGACAGAGAAAAAATATTATCTCGGTCGTACAATTCGGTACACTTATGACATCGCTGCTAACGATAGTATCAAGATAACAAATCTATATAATTTTAATATAAAATCATAATGTATACAAAGATGACTTTAGGTCATCTGCTGCCTTATGCGTTAGCAAGCATGCGGGCGCCTGTTACATGCAAATGAGACGGAAAGGATTTCGTGCAAAAGGCATACGATTTGCAGGAAGTGATACGTATGAGGCAGCGAATTCACTGATATAAGAACAATCTAATTAATCATATAAAATAGGTCATTAATGACCTATTTTATATGATAAATTACATTGATAAAAATTGATTGATAAAAAAGATACGTGAATTTTATTTCCACGGAGCAAGATGTCTCATTACCGTGGCTGTGCGTCTAGCAAACCGTTACGTCCTGTTGTTACTATAACCAAAGGCAAGATGCTTACGTTTGAGAGAAATAAGTTCAAATATAATTTATATCATTCCCACGAAAAATTACGTAAGAATTTTCAAATAAAGAATTTGGAACTGAAAAAGACTAGATAAATGAGTCAATGAACTTTGATACCTATTTGTATAGCAATAGCGCACCTTTTGTAATGTCATCTGAATGACAGTAAAAAAATGTTTGATTCGCGTGGTTGATGGGTGGTCTTTTGCGATACCTATTTTTTACTTCCGTACAGCCAGTATCGAAATCATTGGTTTTCTGTTGAAAATTGTTACCAATTACGTCATGGTTTGTGTTATGCGATTGGTTATAATATTATGAACGTTTGGTGACTATAGTTGCCATACTAAGGGCACTTTCTACTGATCATATATCTCGTGGTTATTTTACAAAAGACTCATATTCATGCGTATTATATACTAATACATTATATACACTATGTCCATAAGCCACCGAACCTTAACAACATATATACTAACAACATACATTTTCCAGAATTTGGAAGAACATTTTGGCAAAAGGAGTCCCGTCATGTTAAAGAAATATAAATAAAAATCAGTCAAGTACACATTTGAGTCCCTTATATTACAATGTACTTATTGACGATCAAATTAAGATAGTTGTATAAAAAATAATGTTGAAATCTTGACATTGAACTAAAATGTTGTCCATTTTACCCCATTATTAACTTTTTTCGATCGCAGTGAACACAAGGCCAAATAAACACAAATGAAATCATCTAAAAATATACTGTCTTTTAGGTTAAAAACACTAAATAACTAGGTAAACATCGGAAGACAGAACAAAACACACTGCACACATAGGCAGACATCTATGTATGAGGATTTCGGATTAAGTCAGACTAAACCAAAATCAAAGTCAATCAAAGAAGGACTTGTACCTATTTATTTTGCGTTAAAATTATACACTGCTGCAAGATACTTCAACCATTATTAAATAAACGACATGTGACTTGCTTTTTTGACAATGATGGAATTGTGTCGCAAAATCGTTTTTTTTTTCGTTTTATCAAATTAATCCAAGAAAGTTACATTATTTAACACAGAATCTTTAAGCATAGCGACACCTAATATAATATAGGTACACATCTAACAAATATTATATCATACAGTTTAGACATCAACCTGTATACCAACGATAGTGCTATGCATAAAAATTTGTTATAATCTGACATGAAAGTTGTACAGCGTAGCATAGACTGGCGTATTGCGTAGGTGTGTCTTTACACTAAAGCTTGGTATAATAGTACAAAGTATTGCATTCACGAGACAGCGTTACGTCAAGCCTACGTCATCAACAATATTGTCACCAGTACCTAAAGGAAAATAATAATCCCTAACCTATGTGAATCCACATTAATACACGTTGATTTTATAGTCGTTTTGTACCGAAATATTTTGGGCACAGTTTCGATAACAGAATCGATTGGAGCCATTAATTTGAAAATCTAAAATAAAAATTTGTGAAAATTTCAAACCCTGACCAATCACAAAACACCCCGGACGACCGCGAAAATGCCAGCACCGACATGGTCATGACTCGAAATATGCCTGCGAGCGCACATTCATTCATAAAAAATTGACAGTGACTTTTTATCGAAGCTCATTAATGTTTTCACCCGAACGAGTGAAAAAGATTACAGTAACTTAATTTTTTTATTATAACTCGTACAGCAATTTAGACATGTCCAAATGGTTTCATATATTATTCCGAGTAACCCCCTTTCGGGTCCAAAACGACTATAAAATCACGCTGTATAAGTTAAGTTTAAACATTTTCTTCGTGTAATTAAACAAACAAAACGACAATTTAAACGGTGTATATATGTTACGGCTAATACCCGAAGTGTGGCTGCACCTAGTTTTAGCCGGTTAGGTTAGGGTAAGTGGCTACACCTAGTTCTAACCGGCTAAAACTAGGTGCAGCCGCACTTCGGGTATACTAGGTTTGACCAAGAGTAAGTGGCTACACCTAGTCCTAACCGGCTAAAACTAGGTCCAGCCGCACTTCGGGTATAAGCCGTAACATATACAATACATATATATTTTTGAACATACCGGTGACTGAAAATGTCCCCAGTTTCGTGTTTTGTCGCAATAAAGTGGCAATTGGACAATAAAGTGACGTAGGCATGTGTTGCTCCCGGAATGCCAGACATTGTTTTCTTAGCTCATTATGCCAAGGTAAGGTAAAAATAGTAACGCGACAGATTGATATGGCATCACTTACTACAAGTCAGGGATAACCTTTATGTGATCGACAAGAACTCAACCGATTCGGAATTTTGGAACTCAAAAGTAGAACAGACATTTTGATCCATCAACGGTCATTAACGAAATTCTTCTTGATTTTTTTCTATTCAAAACGTTAGTTTCTTGGACAAGCAAACTTTTAACACATGACTAAGGATCTATGGTTTTGTGTACAAAAAACTATAGTATGCTAAAACACGATTTCAATGACAAAACTACTGGTGAAACATAAACAACTATCAGAAGTAATTTTGACCGTTGATAGGTCAACTTCATACAATTTTCCCCATTCTCCTTTACGATAACATCAACTTAATTAAGTTGTCCAAATATTTAAATAAATACACTACACAACTGCACTTAAATGTAAAAGTGATGGTGATACGATTGAAATATTGGAATCATCAATCGTATCACTTTATAACACGTATCACCAGTCAAAAAATTCAACATTATTTTTCAACTCGACTTTCTAAGTCAGTTAATTCAGCTAGGTACAAAACTTACGTTCACATAGAAAACCACCCAGTGGTGCACTAGACATATAATTATGTTACACGTTACAACTCAATGGAAATTTTAGAAGAAAAACAGTCTATATTGAAACGTTTCATTAGTAAGTTTTGATTATTATAACTAGGAATTTGGCTCTTGGTACATAAATTTACATCAATCGTTAGAAAAAAATTTTAACGAGTGGGAACTCGGTGAATTTCTAAAACTGTTAAATCGTAGTAATTTACATTATCATTATTAGATTCTCATATTATTTACTATTATTTCACGTTATCATCATTATTATTTTCAGACTCTTATTTAATTACAATAAAATTATTTGTAAAAATAAAACCATTTTCATCTCACAAATATTTATATGCGACGCTTTGTTCAAAGAAAAATCAACCTTATCATGAGATGCTGAGATACCAAATTCCTACAATAACCAAAACTTTCTATGTTACATGAAGAACTCCCTATTTTCGTGTGGTGGTCATGTGTGCCTCATTTGTGTGGTCGCGTTGCCAGTTGGACTCTGACAGTTAGGGACATCGATCACTGTAATTTCTATGACTCTTAGCCCCCGTAGGATCGGATCCGTTATATGTATACCTCTAGGGTTATACACTCGTTCGTTCTGCGTTGCTATGAATTTTGATACTTTTCTCAGGTGCTGTGGACAAAGAACAGAAGGTTAATTTTTTTAAGTGGCAGACAAGCACATGGCCCAACTAATGGGAAGCGGTCACCGTGGCCCATGGACGTGTGCAACACCAGGGGCGTCACACTCGCGTTGCCTTTTAAGGAAGGGATCGGAGTGGGGGGAAACTTCATTAACAAAAAGATTCTGTTTCTCGTTAAATTTTCCTTGAGCGTGATGGCTTGTGCGTCATTCCTTAGCCGATTGTGATGCAAATGAATGAATGTGGTTGAATATGGCTAAGCGCAACTGTACCTAAAACTTAGAAGGTAGCAGTGTATCATTTGAGAGGCTCTAGCAAACACAAGCTCCCGTAAAAGCTAATCTTTGTGAAATAAATGGGTGAATGTTGAAATTTTGTATACTCCCTAAGTAAGCGAACATTACTGTCTTGCTCTTATAGTTTTGTATTAATAATCGTGTAGATAATTACAAGTTTTAAGTGATAATTAATACTTATTTAATGCATATTTTTCTTATATCCAAGTAAATTCTGTTATTTAAACTTTGATTAGTGTTAGTTTTATCTCGGTGACTGTACTTTTTTTCATTTTTTATTCCTTAAAATGAAGTGTGTGCCAATAGCCTACTACATATTTTTAGAGGTGGCGATTCGCACACCAATAAATTTACTTAGTGCGAATCGCCTACAGAAAATAAATATATATTTAAAGGAGTCGATTCGCACATTTCGGGCGAGTTCAATTCGTGCGAATCGTCCAATAAGCCGCGCCCGCCACTCTGAAGATTTTTAATTAACAAATAAGAAAATTGTGTTCAAATTTTAACGCATTATTCTATAAAAAAAAAATCCAAGTCAAAGACGCTAATCTCGGCCTACATATTTTATATTCTGTGGTTAAACCAGGTTAGTTTTTCTTACCTTTTCATAATGTGTCTCCGTACATATATAGATGAAGTAGGCAGTCAGGCAGGCGAGGCAACCTTCACAGTAGGTGCTGCAGTCAGCTGTCTCTGCCATCTCAAAGTGTTCGTTCAGCCGGTCCATCGTAAATTCAAACAACTGTCTGTCTATCTGTAATGTAAGAATACATTTATATTATTTGAGTTATATTTTACTATTATTAGCCTTTTTTTTCCGTGCGGAAATCCTCATGGACCCGCGGCCAGGTTATGCCGGACTATTACCGACTAAAACTGCACGCCGTCTAGGGTCTTCTGACGCCAGGGTGTAAGGTGGTCCATAGAGCATTTCCCTCGCACCCCGGACTATTATTAGCCTACTAGCTAACTCCCTCAGCACCCTTGTTGAACCCATTTATTCCACACATTTTTTTTTTTTTGTGTTCAAGTGATCTGCAATCAGTAGTGTGCTACTATAATCAGATGTTTTGTCTTCTACTTTGACAGGTCAAGTGAGTCCTCCAGCGAGGGCACTTTTCCTCTTTATTAGACAATAAGGATATCTTTCCTTTTCAGTCGTTTTTGGTAGCTAAGGGATGTTAGCTAAGCAGCTAGTTCATTAGGGTGACTTTTCAGTCTGTCATGGTACTTCAGTGTGTTATTTGAGACTTCCTCCCTCACAGTTTCCATCCCCAAGTGGTAGTGGATTTCAGCATTTGTAACATACCATGGCACATTGGCCACTTTTCGTAGGATCATATTCTGCACTCTCTGCAAAATTAATATATTTATTCCACACATGTCCATAATTTATTAACATTTCAAAATGTATGGAAATTGATAGCTGAATGGATAATGACGCGGACTCTTCTTAGAGGTATCGAGTTCCGATCCGGCCAGACAGTACCAATGTGAATATATGCAGCTAATCACATGATTTACCATCTGCTGATGGTGAAGGAAAAACATCATGAGGAAACCCACATGTCCTAGAAGAAATTCTAAGGACATGTCAGATCCCCCAACCCGCTGTAGACCAGCATATGTGTGGATTAAGGTCTTAACCCTCCCAGCTCTATCGTTAGAGGAGACCCGTGCCCAATAGTGGGACATAAATGGGGTTGCTATCATGAAAATTTGTCGGATTACTACACTAAGTAGTTTAACATGGTTGTTAGTTTTTTATTGTATCTAACAAACCAGCCTAGTAATTGTGAACATTGCACTTAATGTTAATAGAAGTTGTTACTTTCATATTCAATTATCATAAATTACTTTTATTTTTATATTAACGCAGCAGATTTAGAAACTTGGTAAGAGTTAATGTTAGTTTCACATCATTAACAAGTTCAATGTCTTTGGTTTCATAATCCTAATGAAAGAATTTCAATTTCAATTTCAATTTCTTTATTTCTCAAAATAGTGCAACGTAATTACATCTTTTTGACGTCAAAAACTACTTAATACTAAGTTTACCACCTCTTCCTAGGCGCTAGTGGAGAAGAAACGGCGCAACAAACTCCACTGCTGCATTTTGAGACGTCAGGTTATACATAGATATCTTAAGACTAAATATGGACGGATGTACATTTTTGTCTCGTGTCAATATAAATAAAGGTATATTAAAAAAGATATATAATAAATTTTAACCGAAGTTAAACAATAAAATAATTGAAAATGTCAAAATATAGTAAAAAAAAAGGTCGCGTCCCTACCACAATATCAATATATTGTAGTAGGAAATGCCACAACTATAGCATTCTGTAGTGGTAGGCATTCTAGGAGGGGCCTGCACCATGCTCAAGCCAGACATTTTTGTCTTCAAGGTAATCAGCAGTCCTATAGTATGCTTTTTTGCATAAGGTGGCCTTAACAAATGTTTTAAATTTATTGCATATTTACACTATTATTACGAATTAGCACCTATACATACATAGTCACGCCTCTTTCCCATTAACGTAGGCAGAGACAACATCTTTCAACTTGCTACAGTCCTGGTACATATACTATCTTCTTTTCTAATTTCATAATTGTTTTCATATATTAAGTACTAGCTGACCCACCCCGGCTTCGCCCGTGGCGTATTTCGAACCCCGATGCACCCTTTATAACTCACATAAATATGCTCATAATTTCTCAGTTTTCCTAAAATGTATGGGAATCTACCGGAATTGTTCACATTTTTGATTATTGCCCCGCTCCCTTAGGCAGTAGGGTGATGATATTCAGCCTATGACATTCACGGATAATGTAGCTTTCTATTGGTGAAAGAATTTTTAAAATCGGTTCAGTGGATCCCGAGATTACCCCTTACAATTTAACAATAATATACAAACACACAAACTTTACTTCTTTATAATATTAGTATAGATATGCATGCTGGTTATTAGTGACTAGTAATGAGACTTTTTTAAAGAATACATTATGAAATAGCGAGTTATTCCTCCCACAGGAACTTAAAATGATTGGATACAGTATAATTATCGGTGAATCTCACCAATAAGTATTCTTGTTAGGAATCACACCAGACAGAGTCAACAAGTGACCACAAATAACAAAATATATGGTGCAACAGCTAGAAAACATTATATTATATTGGCAGCCTTATTTCACTATGGTAATCTGTATAGCCTGTTCAATTTTTACTTAATTACTAATAATGGCAATCACATTACTTGCATACAAAAGTAATTAAAAATGTTCATAATTATTGCACTTGAGTGTGGTGATTGCATCATTATTTTAAAGCCTGCTCCATGGATTCAATGTTTTATCCACTAACTCTTCACTTCAGTGCTTGAAACACGTAATTATAGAATTACACCACAATACCTACCAACTAATCACTATATCAGTAGAAATAGTACAACTTTATGAATCTTTACATGGACATGTAGCCACTATTAAAAACCGATTTCATAAGACTTTTAAATGATGAATAAGCTCACGTAGACATCATATAAACGTAAAAAGGGTCAGGATCGCGCCCACGAATCCAAGGTTTACAACATCACATAAACAAATGACTTTCTCTTACCCGATCTTCTAGTTCTGGCGGGAAACGGTTTTGGAACTTAACTGCAGTGCCTTCGGCATAGTCCCTTTGTATAAATATCTTTATCCCTTGCTGTGGAGGGGTTTGCTGACTTCCAGGCGTATTAGGCCCAGAAGGGATACGATTATTTGACATCATTACAAACTCACGAAACAAAGTCCACTAACACAGAAATAACTCTAATGGATTCCCTTATGTTATGAACGTATCATAGTCTTAACGTATTCGCCATATAAATAGAAATACGAGAATTATTCGTCTTTATCTCGAAATTTACTCGACAATCGACAAAAAGCAGACGAAACACAGTGACGTGCGTCAGTGATTGACAGACAGTTTCTGTCAGATAAAAGCAGACATTTTGACCAAAGACACGAGACTTTCGTTCAGAAATAATTAAACATTTTATTACATATTTAATTAACAAAAATAATATGAATACATATGTACTTATTTTATATTATACAGTTTCTTCTATTGTTAGTTAGTTTTACTTTATTTTTTAACAGTTTTAAATCCAAGATTATTCATTTTCATAAATAAAGATGAAGAATTTAAAAACGATGATTTGGTACATGATTACACCAGTAGATGGCGTTTTCCCAATTTTTTATTATTAGGGATACTATGTTTGTGTATCATTCACATTATTTTGGGATAATAAAATAAAATTGTATAGGTAATAAAACAGCTGCTGTTAGCCTGTTAGCCTGTTAGTTTCTACAGGTATTTTACCCACTTCATTTTTGAATCGGTGTGTGTGTAACTATGTAGGTAGGTATCAGCCGTATCAGCTTTCTTCATGATCGAACTGGGAACGAATTCCCGGGTTAAGTCAAATAATGTTGTTTACACTATTAAAATGTCTTTTCACATTATTGATAGGCTCATCCCTTATAGCTAGGGGTGAAAAACATAGTTTGTGAAATGCACTAACCTAGTTCAGTTGAACCTACCTAACTAGGTAGGTACCTACTAATGAGATATAAAAAATTCTTTTAGCATTCGATAGCCCTGTTCTTTGGACGCATAAAGGCTATTTAACATTACGCTATGTCGCTTAGGATCTGCCCAATAACATATTAAATAGGTTAGATTATAGACTCAGGCAAGCGATACGATGCTACGTGGTTAGTCAGTCAGGGGTTCTATTCGGGCAATTAGAACCGATTGTACAACTCGGTAAAGCCGTGGGGTACTGTTAGTAATAAATACCTACTCCTAAATCCAATATTGCAATTAGAATGTTAGTAGGGATGCTTGTCTGCCACCTTAGCAATAAAAGACTTCCTCACGTCCACTCCTCACGTCTTCGCCACCAGACAGTCGTCATAACTCGAAGTACTTTATCATATTAAAATCCCCATTGATTAACTTAGACGTCGAAGTTATTCAGGACGATTTCGCTTGCTTCGCTCGCTGCATATTAAAGAAGCGATAGTTTGATACCTACTACTTACATCAATTAAACCACACCTATGCGTAAATACCTCCTGCAATTTATTTTCTACTTTATCGTCTGAAGGGTGACTAGATAATTTTCTTTTTTTTATAAAAAAATTAAGTGGTCCATATAGGAGGTAGCACACGACGGTATCTCCCGTGTCACCGCGGCCATAATAACCATCGTGTTGTGTTACCGCTGGTAAATAGAGTAGCCAGAGCTCACTGTACCCCTCTTTCCCCCACCCCTAAAGACACGTGTGCGAGTACGACACCTTGCCATCAGGTGGGTCGTGTGCTTGTCTGCCACCTTCAAGGGGGCTATCTTAAAATGTTAGGTGGCCCAGGGTCAGCTGGGGTGCGAGGGATATGCCTATTGGGTAACCTTACACAACATTAATTAGGACTCGAGACGGCGTGCGGTTTTAGTCTGTTCGATCCCGACATAACAAGCCCCGATGGCTGACAGGGATGGTATCCATGGGGTATTCCGCACGATTAAAAAAGGTAAGTATCTATAAATATGCCTACTATTACTATACAACCAGACAAAACACGACTTAACACCTAATTCTAAACGCCTGCCTACAAATCAGTATAATGTTCAATATATTATGTATGCAGACGCAGGAATGTCCACGCATCCAAATGAGCTCTCAATGAAAGTGTGTAGCAGTCCGTCTTGTATCTAGGGCTCTGGGCCCAATCAGTTTCACGGCCTTGTACGATGGTTTTAATTAAAAAATATAAGGTTTAATTAATGTTGATACTGAAATGGTGAATTCAATAAGGAAGTGTATTGAAGGAGTGGTTGACTTAGCCTCCAAGGAACTCAAGATTTATATGCAAACGTAGGTACCTAATAGTTCGAAATTATCAAAAGTTCATCAGCAAAGTTTCTCGTCATTTTTAACCAACTTCATTAAGGAGGAGGTTATCAATTCGACTGTATTTTTTTATGTTTCTCATGGTGGAACCACACTTCGCTATTACGATATTCGCCTATTGTATTCGAAAAAATTCTTATAGATGACAAAACCCTCCACAATTCGTCATAGAAGAGTGACTAAGCCGAATATTCGTGCGAATAAAGCAAATATATACGACAAAGCCGTCCCCACTTCGATTTATACACGTGAATAAAGGCGAATAGCGAATAGCGAAGTGTGGTTCCACCATCAGAACCTTCGAGTAAATGAACTGATTTTGATGATTAGTTTATATTTGAACTAGCGACCCGCCCCGGCTTCGCACGGGTGCAATGCTGATACTAAATTAGCCTTAGTATATGATGCATGTATTATACATAATTATAAACCTTCCTCTTGAATCACTCTATCTATTGGAAAAAACCGCATCAAAATCCGTTGCGTAGTTTTAAAGATTTAAGCGCACATAGGGATATAGGGACAGAAAAGGCGACTTTGTTTTATACTATGTAGTGACTATGTAGTGATAGTGAAGCTGGTGTTTCCCATTGTGGTCCTATTTCAATTTGATCCACTTGAAATCATTCTCATACAGTCCCGGGTCCTATAAGCGGGGCGTGAAAAAGCATTTGATGAGGCCGTCAAGCTGAGTGCCACCATAATTGTGGCACTATCGGTGTTTGCAATGGTGACTCTCATTCCAGAGACTTTGCCTTTAGCTTACCATCAGGCGAGGTGAAGTCATCTTGACGTAACCGACATAAAAAAAAGTCTCTACAACAATCCGTCTAACCAAGTTCAACTATTGTTCACTAGTGGTTGCCTATTGGTATGGGTAATGGACTGCTAAGACGAGGTCTCGGGTTCGATCCCAGGTTACCATGGCACACACCAATGACTTTTCGATGCTTTTCGAAGTTACGTGTGTATTTATCGCAGGTTTAGTGCCCGGTTAATGGCAATAGGCTCGCCACCTTTTACATTGGGACCTAAACATAAACTGGCGAAATGTGGGTGCTAGCACCTCTGCCTACCCCTTCGGGGATATAGGCGTGAGTTTATGTTATATGTGGTTGCCTAACCTCGAATCGTGATAACAAAATTTACTGCCATCAGCTGTTCATATTTCCATGTCCACGCCCAACCCTGGCCGTCACACTTACAAGCCCGTCCGTCCACTTGGTGGTCAGCTCACGTCCTCAAGCATCCGTTTTGCACCAACATCTTTCACTTGGCCGTATGCTTGGAATGAAGATGGCTTGAAACGTGCTTTTATTACGTAAGGAATGCGAACAGTATCATTTTGGCTTCACTTTCTTTTATAGCCTTTGATGAAAATTATGTTGTTTGTAGTAGATAATCTAGGAATCGGCAGACGAAAAGTAGGACATCCCCCAGCACGATGGACAAAGATAGTCAAAGTCAAAAATCATTTATTCTGTATAGACCATTTTAAGCGGCACTTACAAAACGTCATAATTATAAATATTTAAAACTAGAAGCAAATGGACCACCGCCCGGTTCGAAACGCGGCCTAGACCTAAGAAGACTCCGGCAAGAAACTCAGCGGGCTGTTTTTTTTTTGGTCTATTTAGGTACCTACAACAATTGCCTTAGTCTAGATCGCTGGGATAGACTGGATGTTGCACATGCGCAAAGGCGGAGGATTAGGTGCTATGGTGTACATTGAGAGAGCCCTATGTTGCAGTGGACTGCAATAGACTAATTGATTGTACTTGTTAATCTAAGAATCGGCAAACGGAAAGTAGAATAAGACATAAAGACGGACGGACGGAAAACAAGAAAAAAAGTGCTTTTGAGTTCTATGTGTGCGTAAAAACAAGAAGCTTTTTCGTACCTCGCAAAAAGAACCTAGAATTGTATGAAGAAAAAATAGGTACATATGTGGATAGAGTGTACTTACCAGTTATTTATATACCATGCGACAATATTACAATATTTCCAATGATTTTCTGATCGGAAAAAATGATCATCCAGGACGGGACTTGAACCCGTGACCAGTCCCTTACAGGGGGAATGCTCTGACCAAACAAAGTAACGTCCTGGATGATCATTTTTTCCGATCAGAAAATCATTGGAAATAGTTAGCATGCAATTGCTTAAAATTTCATTCAATTCATTCAATATTACAAAATTTTGGATCATTTAAATCATTCTGAAGTCGTTTTGGTCAACAAAAATCCACACACCTGTTGACTAGATTCTGCTACACTTACATAAATGCTTTTCATCGACGCAGCCGGAATTCTAATGTATATTCCCATGTTTCATATGTCTGCGTATTACATGAACATGATTATTTCATAAGACAGATTACAATTCATCATGTACCTACCTACCGTGGTGTTGTTCATTCAAATGCCTTCAAATTTCCTTTCGGCCGCTCACATTTTACAGTGGTTACAATAGTGTATCTGAAAGATCATTGGGGTCCAAGCTAACCTGCTGAGTGATGGACGAGGCTTCGCTCCTGATAGTATGTATACGTGTATGTAATGGTGACCCTCTTTCCTGAGACTTTACCTTCAGCTTACCACCAGGCGAGGTGAAGTCAAATTGACGTGTCCTATTTATATAAAAAAGTCGTTCCCTTAAAAACTATGGCTAGGAAAAATGGTAAAAGAGCAACTCCGTGTTCCATAGTGCATGTTTTGGATGCTACAGAGATTGGCACGCGTAGGAATAAGTGTGTGATTGATATTAGAAAATACGTAATAAATACTATTAAAATACTTGATTTTGTTTTACTACGCTCCACACTGTTCTCAATTCTATTCTATTCTACCACATCTTGTGGTACTTCTTATCATTTTTAAACTTTTTTTTCTCAGGTTTGATTCCGAGATAACCACCCCCGATGGCCGACCGGGGTGGCATCCAGAGGAAAACCACGCACGACATAAAAATTACCCACACATAGGTGATGAAACCACATTATTTCTAAGCTAAGCTGAAAAGTCTGCAATATTATATAAACATCGGTCTGACCTAGACATTGGTCGCACAACTTGCCGTAATAAGCCATTTATATGCGCTTAAGCCATTTACACCTGATCGACGACCCATCGTGATAGGTAAATAGTATCAAATAATTTGTTTTTCAGAGTACCTACCTATTAGAGTCAGAGTCATGTGTCTTTTCAAGGACATGAAAATCAGTAGATTTATAAAAAAACCTTTATAATTCTAGCCTAAAGGTGCTAACTTTCGATTGAGTTCAATTTTCTTGAGGCTAAGGTTTTAGTTCAACCAAAGATTAGCGCGTTCAACCAAACAATGAACCTCTACAGTATAGTTTTTTAACAATTTCAAAAATTAAATTCATAATCTGGAAAATTGACTGGGGTCGGCAGCGCGAGTGTGATGCCCCTGGTGTTGCACGCGTCCCTAGGCCACGGTGACCGCTTCCCATCAGGTGGGCCGTGTGCTTGTCTGCCACCTAAGTGGTATAAAAAAAAAAAAAAAAAAATTGTTCAATTTTGTACCCAATAAACTTTATTAGGTAGTTAGATGTAAAAACTACTTTTTGGACAATTTCTCTTTCGTATTGATACTTTAGTTTAGGTAGGTTAAACACAATTGGAATCCAATTTAGCAGAAAAATAGTAAGAATGCCATAAATATACTTAAAAGATTTGTCTCATTTTATATTGGTCATGCCAATATGACTTTACTACACTTAATGAAAGGTAACCTCTCAATAATAAGGGTCACCATTACAGCTACCTATAATTAAACTTAACCAACACCTGCTTAAAACGATGACATAAGCGACTAATTTTCTAATATCGATTTCCCTTCGCGAATTCGAAGTCCAAGGGAAGACACTTAAGCAACAAAGTGATAGTTTTCAATACAGTGTCTCACGCACACACTTGAATAAAATGTAACACATGTAAAAAGAACGCAAGTAACGCCTGCGCGCATTCAAATATCACGTCACGTATTAATGCTCGTATATAAACCAAGCCCAGGACTATCCTGGCATACATTGTGAACAGAAACCTGACGGCAGTAAGTCGTCTGCCGTCAAATAAATTAAAAAAAAAATAGTGAAAATGTGCAACATGGCTAAACTATTAGTGCTTCTATCTTTTGTGGCTATCGCCAGTGCAAACTCATACACGGCATCAAAATTAGTAAAGAACATTTATAATGAATGTTTAAGTCAATATTCGGTGGAATGTGTGAAACCTAGGACCCTGCAGTGGATTAGCCAAGTATCCAATGACGATGAAATCAAGATCACGGAAGACCTCTCGATTGTGAAGACTGGAATATTGGATGATAATATGGAAGTCGATCCTCGGATGACCATGGATCCTGCTTACCAGATAGTGGATAAAGTAGACCGTTTCCTTCAGACACATACGCTTAAAGTGAAAGTTCCTGAGGAAATCACGAATAGTGCTGCTTCTGAGTATGTGCCAAGGTCTTTGCTGACGGATCTACCTTCTGAATTGGAGATGCCTTTGGATGGTGAAGAAGATAGTCATGTTTTTGAAGGCAGGAAGAAGAAGATTAAGCTGCCCAAACCTTTGAGGATTAAGAGCAGTTCGTAAAATTACCATCTTTAATTTTGAATATTGATACATTCAGTTATAATAATGTCGTTAATAATTTCAGAGCACGGTCTCATCAAGAAGGTGTTGCTGCCGTTCCTCCTCGGGTTGAAGTTCAAGGCTTCAGTTCTAGTACCATTGGCTCTTGCCCTCATCGCTCTTAAGACCTGGAAGGCCTTGACCCTGGGTCTTATCTCTCTTGTCCTATCTGGTACGATTCTTGCTACATTTATTTTTATTTCAGATTCCTCTTAGGAAAAAAATATTTTTTTAAACAGTCATTCTTTATACTTAGTAGGTACACACATATACTTACGGTTTCTTCTCTCTAAGGTAGGCAGAGTTAACAACCGATCTTCCACTTCTGTTTTTACACATTTACAAGAGTCCTTTACTGTCATTACACAAGTCCTTTTAAACAAGTCAGTCAAATCAAATCAAATCAAATCAAATCATTTCAGTCAATTTCGAGGGCTTTTGAACATTATTTATATCGTTTATACTTAGCATCAATTTCAAAATTCTTATAATACTAATAAGATTCTGAAAGTCCATTCCAATAAAACTAATTTTATTTTTACCAACAGGTGCCATGGTTATCTTCAAATTCACGAAACCTAAAGTTGTGAACTATGAAGTCATCCACTACCCTCAGCATCATGTTGAGCACCATGTGGACCACCACGCCCCAGGATGGGATGCCCACGGACCTTACCAAAGAAGCTTCGAAGATGCCCAGGAAATGGCCTACTCAGCACAAATTTAAGAAAATGAAACCACTAGCTTTAAAACTACGGACCTCTGACTAACTTATTTATTTATTTATTTTGTACATAAAACTCTATATAAAGTAAGTTTCAAATTTGACACTTGTTTCTTTACCCTGAGAGTTCACAATACAACTACATCTGCAGTCAGTACGTTGTCAGTAACTATGGGTTCATCTTGAAGTTTATTTGGTAATTGAGTATATGGTTCTTTATTAACGTTTTCTTCATATTCTGCAAGTGATTGCTTTACTGGAGCTGGATGGATACGTTTAATAGAAGTAGGTAATAACCATTGATGTGTAGGTAACATTTTTGTATTTGGTACATTATAAGGCAGAATATTTTCGATACTGCTAACATCAATTCCATCTAAAACATTTTTGTTACTATATTTATCTATACCTCTGTTAACAATTTCGAAGTTATCTTGTAAGATAACATCAACATTAAAGTTTTCCGGGTTAACATTTTCGACATCAAACTCAGGGTTTTCCATAGAATGCTTTGTCTGCTGTATATATAAAGGATGTATGACTGTTTCTATATCCGTTAATTGCTGTAAACTTTGTTTCTGAATTTCTTTGTTTTCATTTGAAGATAGTTTTACATTGAAGCTTCTTTTATCATTGTTGGTGAGTACATTATTTGCAAAGTTCGTGTATACTTTGGATCCTTTTAAAGGGTTAATCTTGTATAATCCAAGTAGAAGATCAAACACATCTACTCCACCTTTTTTCTTGTTGGTCGTATTACTGGAATAGGTTCTATCAATAATCTGAAAAGCGAAAAGAAAAACTTTTAAAAATTATTATGCCGTATATTGCATTTTATCTACTTGGAAAACTTTCTTTCTGTCAGCACCATTTTCACTGTTATTTAAACAAGGTGTCGAATGGCCGAGATAATTATAAAGATGTCAAATTTTTCTTTTCTTCTTCTCTCGTGTCGAGATTACCATCGTGCTGTAGTAATTGGTTTCAATATAATTCTGCTACTTACGGTATCGCTCTTTGAGAAGGCTTACTACATCCTTGATGGCAAGTTAAAGAACTGTGCCTATTGCTTCTACTATATTTAACTCTTTGACATCCAATAATGCGACTACAGGAAGTACTCGTACAATTTGGACTGGAGTTTCTAAATATTTCAATATAATATATTAATATGCAGGACGGTGGAACTACTGAATATATAATAAGAGAAAAACTTGTAGGTAAACTGTTTAGGATTCTATGCTTGTTGTCGACAATTGAGTGAAAAGTATCGTCGAGTGCCAAGTATTCGCACATTGAGTGTCATTTAAATACGTTTGATTATTTATTCATTAAAGGTAACAGAAAAGAAAAGTGAGAGCCTACACTAGAGGCTTGGGTTCATTTCAAGGCACACTTCCGATAGTCAAAATATATTAAGTATAATATATGTGGCATGTTTAATTTAAAGGACATTGCTACGCGTCAATACATCATTCGCCCTAGTATCAGCACCAATGGAAAAAGGCTTGATAATTAATGTGAAATATTTTTCTAATTCTAATCACATTGTATTTTTAAGACATATACTAGGGAGAAGCGCAAAGATGTGGTAATAGGTATAAATCGCTTCCATAAAAGTCAAGAAGAAGGAATAGGAGGGGGGCACACCGTGCAACCGGGATTGGCACTTAGATGAGGATGATGTTAACCAACAAGATGTGTCACAAGGTTTTGCCCTTGACATACGAGTACTTCGGCCCTGTGACATCTATATTTATCCCATAAAGTCTCATATTTATTAGTTCCACAATAACATACAAGTGGAAATGTGTTCGATTAGTTAAAATTTATGATTACTACTCCGCACTAGCTAGTAGCATGATGAAATTTTGTCCAAAACTGCCTCGATACATGAGCTATCCACAACAAAAATATTTTTCAATTCGTACCAGTAGCTCCTGAGGTTAGCGCATTCAAACAAACAGACTTTTCAGTTTTATCATTTAATATATTTATATAGTAAAAATCTTACCAGAGTTAATAATAAACTCACTGCGATCGCATATCGAATCCGACACCGAGCAAATTGAAACATTTTAAACGGTGAACTTGCGTAATAGGCAAACAAACCTTGCTTAGAAAACAATGTTTACTAACTGCGCTTAGTGTTGACGTAAATGCCCGTGAAATCGGGTAAACGTCCAATCGATTGGTTAACTAGTTGTGACTGAAGCCGAAAAAATGTAGGCATCATGTATGTATGTACCTATGTACTGCAGTAGTTCCATTCTATAAAATAAATTATGTTATTTTTTTCAGGTAAACGGTTTTAAATTGTCTAACCATCAGAACTAAAGATTTCTGCTAAATATTAGACAAATCCAACAACTGAAAGGCGGTAAAATTTCAATTTTTAGATTTGACCCAAAGAAACAGGGCAAGTTAAATAAAACCGTTTAATAATTAATGGAAGATTATGCCATAGGATTTGTATATCGTGGTCTCTTTTTTACATGGCCGATAAATGCTAACTCATCAATCATCGTCATCATCATCTACCTGCCCTTATTCCAATCATTTGGGGTCAACACAACATGTCATTCTCCTCCATACATTCCTGTCAGATGTCATGTCATACATTTGTACATGCTAAAAGACAAACGCGTTTCATTTTAGAAACTTGTTTTGGATTTCTCCAAAATTGAACTGTTTATAGGTCATCATGGTAAGGGCCTTGATCGCGAAGGATTGAAGAGAAAAGTGGTAGTGCATTCGACTGCTACGATAGGAGGCGCGAGTTCGATTCCCGCTGAGTGCCAATACTTGTATGCATATTTATTCGCATCTAGAATACATGTCATAACACAAGCTAGTTAAACTATGCTATATGCGATGTGTAGAATGTTGTAAAATATTTAAAAAAAAGTCCGATGAAATTGGATAGGATAGTGCGGTATGATTGTACAACGGATAGAGGTTTAGGGGTATACTACTGAAATAAAAATAAAAATAATCCTTAAAATGTATTTAACTAAAAGTATAAATATTACAATTATCTACAGTTACATTAATAAATTATATATTTCAAATTAGAATCATATTGAGCAATTCTATTGGTTAATTTAAGTAATGGTTTCGTTAGTTAACTAAATAAATACTAATGTCCTAGTGACTCGGTGTGCTAAAACTAAAAAAATAAGTTAAACTAACAATTAAGTTTGACTGACTTCAAGTGATTCACTTATAGAAAAACATAATAAAAATAAATTATTCGTCAACTGCATATTTATGATAACAGAACTATACTTAACTAATACGTCAATAAAAATCATCAAAATAAACAAAAGAACTCAATTAGACACTAGAATACAATTCAATAGCAATAACATTCAAATTCAATAACTATACATTCAAAGTTGAATTTCTAAATTGTTGTATGAACGCCAGAAATCTGCGACATTTCTACAATTTAATACATTTTCTAAGGCATCAGAAAATGTATGAGACATAATTCATAAAGTGTAAGGCAAAATCAAAGGAAACTCAAACGTATCGATGTGATTGTAGAGCAAATTCGCATCGATTTTGCTTAAATTATGTCTTATGCCGCATGACTTATGCCTTTACTAAATAATTCATGCCTTATCATAGCTTGAAATATATTATACTATAATAGTATAATATATTTCAAGCTATTTATGCTAACAGTTAAAGGTCAATATAGCTTACACATATTTTTCAGTTTAAATCAGAAACAATACAATTTTATATGTGAATTCAATCGAAATCAGTCACTGTGAATAAATACTTAACAGAAATAAACATTCGCTACTATCAACTATAATTTGGACGTAGCTGTCAACTAACTTCATAGTAAATGCAAGTGTAGGAAAACACTACTAAGAAAAACATGGCTCATTCATAATAAAATAAATACGATTTAAAATTAACTTTAGCTACAATTCACAATTTGTAACAATTTCTAGTTACGTTTACAATTTATTTAAATTAATATAAAATTACAATATTAATTTTACCGTAATAATACCTTGAATACAGAACAATAAAAAAATCTTAGTATTATATAACCAGCCAAATATACACAAGCCAAACAATCACCTAATATAATGGATACATTAAAGTACATATTTTTCTGGAAGACAGTTAACCAGAAAAATGTCCAACCAACTCATCAAACATCAGTCAGTTAGCCAGTAAAATGTCCAAACCACAGATATAGAGTAGGCTAGATAACACATCTGCATTAAGTAGTTTAAAAACTGTAGGCGTATTTTTTCTCACCGACGACAACGTCACATCGTTATCGTCAATAGAATCGTTACAATCGCAATACATCTTTCATCGTGGTCTCGCTCTATCACCATTTTATTTAAATTTCCCTACAATTAGGTTTCTTTATTTACTATCTCAATCTCAAATATTTAACTACGTTAAATTACGAGAAAGTAACAAGAGATTTCAAAAACCACAAAAAAATCCCATTACCGCATTTTTTACGGTACTAATGCCACCACTAACCCTACTATTGTAACTCCCGTGAATCAGGATTAATAGCAGTGACTAACGAAAATACCGAGCAATGACATACGGGAAATCCTAGGAAAGTAAAACTGTCTTAATAATGAAATAAACGAGTTCACTTTTAAACTTTCGCGTTCCATGATTAATTATACGTAAACGGGAATTAACGCGATCACGCGGGTAGAAGAAGAACCGGCTACCTCACGGACTAGATGACGGAGGGCGTGCGCGGCTGAAACAGTCAGCTTGTGACCACGGCCGGTGTAACCTGGTCGAAACGTCAGGCATCCAAAGGTATGTATATACCTTTAATGTGATCGCGTTAATTCCCGTTTACGTATAACTAAACGAGTTGGAAACATATTTAAAAAAGTATCAGTCCTAAACTTCGTCGATAACTGATAGGATCTAAATAATACGAGAATTAAGGCAAGAAACATTCTAGCTAACAACATCATCAAATCATTATTATACCTACTCGTAGATAATATTTTCTGGAAAGATTGTACGTCAATTTTGGATTGCATCGTACATTAAAAAAACTTAGACTGCTTATAGCTTGTGTAAACATGGCCATAAATATTCTGATTTTAAGTTAATAATAACACTCATGCCTGCACCAAGGTTTTCTAAATTGAAAACCCATTAACATTAACTCGTAATAAATGAAAAATTCATAATTATTTACAAAATAATTAAAATTTAATACTTCAGGGAAGAGTCGACAACACAGTCCCTTGACAATATAAATGTTTGCTTTAAACGTTTTTACATAGCTGAAGTTAGATTTTCACCACTGAAAATCCTTTAACGTTAAGTCACTGGAAATAAATTCAGTTTTTTATTCGTTTTTTATCTTAGGGAAAATCTGCAATCAGATTTTACCTTGATTTTTAGATTTTAATCACCATATTCACATTAGCACCACATCAATATGTTACGTGAATAAAATACTTCACATAGTGTGAATTTTTTTACGTATTCGATCGCGAATGAGTAAACTATTACTCGAATACTCTATTAACGCGATAGTAAAGTCAATGGTTCCTCTCCTAAACGTAACAGGGCCTCTAGAGTACCATAGCTATTCATGTGCCTCTAGACAGAGTCACATTTTACCGGTGAAATCTCTTCATAGCGATAAGTCCGAAATGTATGGGACTGACATTATTTGTTACACATGGCATGTCAACAAAAAATGCCACTGCCATATATTTTGGACTTTTGACAATACCTATGTTTCGAAGTGATTCCACTGGTAGAATATGACTTTGTCTACAAGCTTTTAATTTCACTTCACTTTCGTTTACTACTGAAGTCTATATCGCAGTTTGGATACAAGGAGGTACAGTCTTTCTGCTCCTGCCCATCGCGTGCTGCTTGAACATATCTGTAGTAGAATAATGCCATTTTGCTGTCTCCGGCGGGAACGAGTTCACTTGAATCCCTGGAAAATAGAGAATATATATTATGAATTAAAACTGTACTGGATTGCGATGAGGAGTTGGATGGTATTTGGACTAAAATATAGAAATCCTTCATTTGTAAGTCGGTTAAAAATTACAGGTTAATAGTAATAGGGTCAATACGTAATACGTGTAACTAATGACATAATAAAAATGTGACTTAGTTATCAGTAAGTTCCATTTACTTCTTTAAGGCAATAAAAACATGAAAAAAAATTAGAGGGTTCTTAGAAAGGTACGTGATTTTAAGAAGAAATCAATATAATTATGGCGGCATATTATTGTAATTTTTTTTTAAACAAATGGTGCCGAAATGAAGAATTTCAAAAGATCTAATAACCGCTTCCTATCAGGCTGGTCGTGTGCTTGTCAGCCACCTACATAAGTGGTAGGTATAAAAAATGATTTTCTTGCGCCCATTTTTAACCATCACTCATTCAGTAGCAGTAATTATGGGTAATGATTCAAAGCTTGACGATGACTTACTTTCAAAATCATTCTAGACCGAACGGTCGTTAAAACAATAAGTAGACATGAAGCGTGTGTCATTATAAAAGCATCATTCGGTTGCTAATCATCTGACTTGTATGAAATTGATTACAGGCTTTTTGTTCCCGCCCTGTTATACCAATTGTTTTGTATTGAGTGTAAATATTTAATGTAAATACTCTAGTATCTTTAATTTAAATACTCTATTTAATGTAAAACCGCGGTAGCCTACTGGTTTGGGTAATGGACTGCTGAGACGAGGTCTCGGGTTTGATCCCAGGTTTCCGCACGATAAAAAAAAAAAAAAAGGTTCACCATGGCACACACCAATGACTTTTCGATGCTTTTCGAAGTTATGTGTGTATTTATCGCAGGTTTATTAGTGCCTCGGAGAGCACGTTAAGCCGTCGGTCCCGGTTGCCATACAAACATCTATGGCAGTCGTTACGGGTAGTTGGAGCCCACAAAAATCCAACCAGTCTAACTTGGAACTTCGATATCGCCATTGGTCATAATGACCATTGGTTGTAGAGGTCAGATGGCAGTCGCTCCACGGAAAATATCGAAGTTCAGCCGCAACACAATTAGACTGGAAAGCCGACCCCAACTGAGTTGGGAAAAAGGTTCAGAGAATGATGACTCTAGTTTATAAATTTTGACGTGTCTCTACATGAAATTTAATTTTACAAGAGAGCTGAAAAACTTTCTTAAATCTTTCTTCCAATTGTATAATTATACGATAATGTATTAGATAATTGTATTACTATACTACTTCTAAGTTTAATTTCGTAATTTATTTGTGTTCAACTCATAAGAGGAGCCAGGACTGGTGGGTGATTGTAGGGATTTAAAGATCCCTCATCCTTCAAGATTCAAAATATTATCTACAAATCATACTTCTGCTTTTTTACCATCATTTCACGCCTTTTCATTCCTATATTATCTCAAATCCCTTCCTACAAGGTCAGAACCTCCCTCCACTGAAATGTAGGTATAGATAAATTAACGAGTATTCCGTAAACCGTTTAAATATAAGTTAGTGAACTTACTTGCTCAGGTGTCCTGACACCAAATTACTGTACGGGGTGTGCTTGAACGGGTCCCCGTACATAGCACAGACGGCTCTTTCTCGACACCCATGGTCATGGGCTCCCACCTGCCCCAGAATCACGTCCACCGTTTCTACTAATTGCCCGTAGAATTTCTCAGCTGTTATGGTTTCCTATAAATAAATACATGTAAAGATTATTTCACATGTTCTATAGGTATTTTGTTTTGTGAATATTATAATATCGATTACTTTTAAATATTAAACTTTATTATAAGACTGATAGCAAGGTTAGCTACTACTAGCCAGTCAATCTTAGAATTGGTGACTATTCTTAATATATCAAGACTCCTTCATGCCTCCGAGAGCACATTAAGCCTTCAGTCCCGTGGCCCTACTGTGAATCGACACTGTCGTTTCTCGTTAGCGTCGCCGTAAATAATTTGTATTATAAATTTCTGTAGAGCGCCCCTGGCGGTCACGAAGAGAATTTAAACTTGTACCACGAGCACTATTGATTTCGATTGTTGCTAGCGTGAACTTTCGTGATGTAAACTCATGGTAGAGCACAGGTTGCCATACAAACATCAGAATCTATGGCAGTCGTTCGGGTGTTAACCTGAAGCCCGGCCTGAGTCCACACTCGCGGTGCCGGCCCTGTAAAAACTTTGTAATGATCTTCTTGAAGAACCCCATATAGGACACGTCAACATGTCTTCACCTCGCCTGATGGACACACAACTACATACTTCGATAGTGTTACCAGTGGTGGTGGCTTGACGGCCTCATCAAAGGCTTTTTCACGCCCCGCTTAAAGGACTTGGGACTGTAGGAGGAAGGAAACTTATGCGCTGGTAAAGAATTCCAGTCTTTATGGTGCGGTAAAGAAAAAAGGCACAGAACCGCTCGGTTCTTGATGAAATTTTTTTGCACTGTGTGATGGTGATATCTCAGCCTGGTACATGTAGTTCTATAGGAAAGAAGAGGGTGGGATCTTACCGGATCCTGCGCTGCCAATATCTGCTGTTGCTGCTTCACCAGTTCTGTTTCTGTTTTGATCCTGTTGGTCTCTTTCAGCTTGACGGCTGACACCCTCAGGATCTCGTCTCTGACTGCAGAAGGTGGTGCTCGAGCCGCCAAAGCAGCTGCACGTATCTGAAAAATCAGGTAATCGTGCAGAATAAATAAATAAATAAATATTCCACCCAACGCGTTCTCTAGACCCAAAATAAGTTTATTAGCTTGTGTTATTAATGCGTGTGAATGCGGGTGAACATACTTAGATACTTTTTTTGTAGATATAATAGCAACCCATTTATGTCCCACTGCTGGGCACGGGTCTCCTCTCCTCTAACGAAAGCAGAAAGGATGTAGACCTTAATCCATACACGCTGGCCTAATGCGGGTTGGTGGATCGAACATGTCCTTAGAATTTCTTCTAGGACATGAGGGTTTCCTCACGATGTTTTCCTTCACCGTCAGCAGATGGTAAATCATGTGATTAGCACATATAAATTCCACAAAGTGAAATTCACATTGGTGCTGTCCGGCCGGATTCGAACTCGATACCTGTGAGTAGAGGCCGCGTCCTTATCCATTCAGCTACCATCGCTTTTTTTTTTAAATACCTACGTAAATATTATACCTACATACTAGTAGAAACAGTCAGATTAATGCAAATAGACAGTCGTGCATACAAATATTTGAACTCAGCGGGAATCGAATCCATGCCCCTGTGTAAGTATTATATACGCATGTTTATCCGCATTCTAGAACCCATAACACAAGCTAGTTAAACTATGCTTACCTACTTTGGGTCTAGACAGCGCTAGTATAGTGTCATAGGATATTTATTATTATTATTTATCTCCGTCACAGACTTTAATATAATAAATAAGCAGTAAAGCATTGCATGTCGAGATTTGTTAATAATTGATAATAAAATTATAGATAAGTACGTTTATATCTCACGCTAGTTACTCATAAACTAGAAACACAATTTAACCTATAATTCTGATTACAGCTCCGTACATAGAACTGGTATTGATCGGGGTCGCCCTACAACTTGTACTATAAAACCTGTTGCATATTAAGAACACGAGGAAAAAAGGAAAAACAATATTATAGCGATATGGGATTTTAGATAGACATGGTCATTTCTATTACTATTATTATAATAACTGTCGGGATATTTACTATTTTTTTTATACTACGTAGGTGGCAGACAAGCTCACGGCTCACCTGATGGGAAGCGGTCACCGTGGTCTATGGACGTGTGCAATACTAAGGATGTCACACACGCGCTGCTTACCCTGAAGGGAAGGAGGGAGGGCTAGGAAGGAGTAGAGGAGGAGGGGTACAGTGGAGGTTTCGAATAGAAAAATTATTATTGTGTTGGATAGTCCTTTTATCGAGGAAGGTTATAGGCTATATAATATCATCAGGCTACTTCTCAGGGGACCGGAGTAGTGTTCATATATATAAAAAAATCGGGAGAATTTCCATACATTTTTGAGAACTCATAAATTAAGGGCATGTGTAGGTTAACTTAGTGCCAATGGGGGTGAAGTATGCCACGGGCCAAGCCACGGGCGACAGCTAGTATAGTGTAGGTACTTACCAATGCCTCTTTTTCAGCTTGATACGGGTCTTTAGGTGTAGTTTTTTTGTTTCGGTAATATGGATTGACTGGTCCAACTGGTCTGTAAAAATATTTCATGACATTTTAAGAAGCATAATATTTTAGATAAAAAGTATAAGAACTACTTGCTTTGTTTTTTTATAGTTGATAGACTCGCATTTAACCGCGTGTGACCAAGTGATGATGTGGTTGACGAAGGAACGCTTGCCTAGAAGCAACCTATTCACTCTTAACTTAAAGACTCCCAGGCTCTTGCGTATGAGCTGCATATCCACCATTATATTGATGGCGCATCGCCGTACGTCAGGGCCTCGATTCCATATAATTTTGGATTTTATTGTTATACAGGTTAAAGTCTAAAATTAAATGATATTTTGTAGAGCGAATGAAAAAGTTTGGTTAGTTCTTTTCATTAGATTTTAGACTTTAACTAAGCAAATAGCATTTTTAGAGTTCGTCAGTGGCATGACAGTGGTTTGCTTTCAGCAGAATCGAGGCCCTGGTCGTTCGGTAATGGAAATTCGATGTTGTGGGATTGTTTTTTTTTAAACTGCTTAGGTGGCACAAGCGCTCAGCCCACATGATGGAAAGCGATCACCACTGGTCGTGTGCAACACCAGGGGCCTGAGATGTCTCTCTGGGAAAATACGTGAGCGTATGTATGTATGTATTTGTATTCATACCTCCCATTATTAACTTGCGTTGGTATCCGTTGCGCTGGGTTGGCAGCCACGTTGCTAGCAGGATATTCACCTGACTGATGCTCGTCTGGATGCCCTTCAGATCCTGTAAAGGTTTCATCATGTAGATAATGCGATTTTATATGAGTTAGCACACCCGATGGTAAGCTAACAGTAAAGTCTCAGTAATGAGAGTCACTATTACAGACGTGGATTATGCTATACGTATTGATTGTTTCCTGCCTCCTATAACGTTTGATGCAGCATTTTAAGCATTGGATGAGGCCGTCAAGCTGAGGGCCGCCCTCAGCTTGTTCACGTCCCGCTTAAAGGACCCGTGACTATCTAGGAGGAAGGAAACAAATGCGTTGGTAAAGAATTCCAAGTCTTTATGGTGTGGCAAAGATACGACGAACCGCTTGGTTCTCGATTGCATCATTATGAGGATGATGTCTCAGCCTTTCACGTTTAGTTCTATTTAGGGAAGGAGAGGGTGGGATTAATTGGAAGAGCTTATCGGAACACTGGCCATGGTAGAGGCGGTAAAAAACTGCCAAAGAAGCTTTAAATGTTTTTTCGTATATTATGTAGATATAATTATGTCGTGCCTAGGAAAGCACGTTAAGCCGTCGCGTCGGTCCCGTTTGCCATACAAACATCTATGGCAGTCGTTACGGGTAGTTGGAGCCCTAAAAAGTCTAACAACAACGGTCTAGCTGCAATGCTTTGATATCGCCTAATGTCACCATTGGGTTGTGAAGGTCAGATGGGAATCGCTTCACGGAAAATATCGAGGTCTAATCAAATCCGCAGTTAAGACTGGTAAAGCGGACTCCAGACTCCTAGGTTTGGATGTGACTGGGACTTAACGCTAGGATGAAGAAGATCTAGGTATATCTTCGTACCTGGTGGTAGACCTAGGCCCCAAGCGTTGATATCGTGCATGTCGTTTGGCGTCGGTTTGAAGTTGGCTATCGCGTTGCGGTGTATATCGCTAATGGTGTAACTAGAAACAAAATAAAACATATTACAACAAAATATTCCTCATTATTAATTAAAATATTACCTATGTAAATTAACTAAATTACATCGTACAGTATCCTTCCTACTAATAATATATTATAAACGCAAAACTTTGTAAGAATGTCTGGATGTCTGAATGTATGTTTGTTACTCTTTCACGCAAATACGGCTGAAAGGATCTGGCTGAAATTTGGTACAGAGATAGATTTGAATCTGGAATAACATATAGGCTACTTTTTATCCCAGGAACAGGTTCCCGTAGGTCACGGTAGCGGGAACAGAATTTAGCCGCGGGCAACAGCTGGTAAATAATAAATAAATATTCTATGATATTCTACCCAAAGTGAGCATAGCTTGGCTAGCTTGTGTTATAGACTCTAGAATGCGGATAAGCATACTTAGATTTTTTTTGTAAATACATGCGAGTATGTACATTATATACTTGGAAACACCCAGACCATTGCAAATATTCATATTCATGCACACAAATATTTGCACTTAGCGGGAATCGAACCCGTGGCCCCTGACTTAGAAGTCAAATGCTCCACCGCTACGCCACATTTAGGTCGTCAAATCATTGAATGAATCTAGAACAATAAAGAGTAAAATGTAGTGTACTCACTCAGTACCAAGTCCTGCGCCTGACAGTGCGAAGTTGTCTTGACCACCGTAGTGGTCAGAACTTGGTGGTGGTCCCAAGTGGTGTGGTCGGACCACAACAGTAGATGCATGTCCAGTTGGTGGCCCGTAGGGTTGGTGGTGAGGCTGCTGTGAATTAATTGAATTTAAATATTTAAAAGTTCACACAAGGATACAGAGGTTAAAATTTATTTTCCACTGAACCATCAAGGGTATACATGAAAACAAGGGCAAATGTTACACATAGAAATAATATAAAATAGTATACCTCATATTAATAGGTATTATTAACGCGAAAGTTTGTAAAAATGTATGTCTGGATAAATATTTGTTACTCTTTCACATGAAATGGCTGTATCAATGATAAGTGGCCGTGCGAACTGCTGTTTCTACCTACCCCGAAAGGACAATAGCTTGAGCATATAATGCAGGATCAAACTGAGTATCAAGATCCTACGGAGACATAATCGGAAAACGATACAACTGAATATTTATTCGATATTATCATATATGTTAAAAGTGAAACGGGCCCGCGTGTTGCACGCAACATAATGATCGCAAAATCGTATAGATTCGATAAAAAACTACGACAGTGTAAAAGCAAGTAAATTATGTCGGCATTTTAAATTCTTGGTCGTATATTTATCAACTCTTCCGTGGTTCCCGTAACCGACATAAATGCTGGTATTATAATGGCTACTGTTTTCCGGGGTAGGCAGAGACAACAGCTCGCTATTTGCTTCTGTCTTTACATACTTCCCGATTTTCGTCTACATCTTCAACCTGGCGTTAATCCCAGTCGCGTCCAAAGTTTCCACCTCGGAGTCTGGGGTCCGCTTTACCAGTCTTAGCTGCGGATTTTGCTGGACCTCGATATTTGCCGCGAAGCGACTGCCATCTGACCTTCACAACCCATGGTGACATTAGGCGATATCGAAGCATTGCAGCTAGACCGTTGTTGTTGGACTTTTTAGGGCTCCAGCTACCCGTAACGACTGCCATAGATGTTTGTATGGCAACCGGGACCGACGGCTTAACGTGCTCTCCGAGGCACGACCAGACCAATGCAAATACCCATAATGTCGGTATTCTGAGACCCACCGGTGGGTCTGCTTAGTGGGTCCTTGAAGCCGACCCGAGGGAACACTGAGCGGGGATCGAACCCGCGCTTAGGCAGCTACCCAAAAAAGTACAAACCTTATGATGATGAGTAATCAAATGATGATGGTGATGGAATTTCGTCGTGTGATAGTTCTGGTGATACCACGAACAAAGCTTGAAGATATGGCTGAGTGCAGGGAAGAAGAATAAGAGGAACTTCAGGAACATCTTCTTGGCTGTAGTGACTCCCAGGATGAGGGGCAATACGAAGACTATCTTCAATGCTATCAGCTTCACGACTAAAATTATTGCTATGGCCGCAGTTACCAGTTTTCTCTTGAGGTATTTTTCTGGAAAGAAAGTAAAAATTAGTAGCTATTGGGACGCCTAGGAGCTGGTGAACTGAAAAATTGATGTTCAAGTAAGTTACTTGAATCTTACGAGTCAGGTGTACATTGAGGCCCCATCAATATCTTTGGGGCCTAAACCAACCTCACCTGCAGGCCGATATGCCTGTTGATTGACAGGTGATGCTTTAGCTTTCCTTTCCGAAAGGTCAGACGGCAGTTGCTCCCACAAAAGTCAAATACCTAGATCAATTTAGGAGAAAGATTAGGTGAGCAGACCACGGGCTCTAAAAAAGCTTTGGAAGCAACCGTGGCTAACGCATGTTCATGATGATTATTATTATTTAAGTTGATGACCCTACCCATACTTCTAAGCCTAGTGCAGGGTAGGCGAACCTTTATGCATCAACGTGCCATTTTTTTCTAAAACATGTTATAAGGGGTCACTGGCGTGCCATCAAAACTTTTTTTTTATACCACTTAGGTTGCAGACAAGCACACAGCCCACCTGATGGGAAGTGGTCACCGTGGCCTACGGACGCGTGCAACACCAGGGGCATCATCATACCTCACGAGTGTCATACGTTTTATAACATAGGTATTTGAACACTCCGCAGCATAGGATCATTCCCGTTAGTTAGATCGTCATAAAATTTCTAAACACATTTTTTACACAAGTTTTATGATCGGCGATGTGCCCAAAATATCGAGCCGCGTGCCATCGGTGGCACGCGGCTCAATATTTTGGGCACATCCATGCCATTGGTTCGCCTACCCTGGCCTAGTGTATCATCAATTTTGAACGCTGACTGTATCTTCCGATTTTGCTTATTTTTTAACCGACATCGGAGGAGGTTCTCAATTCGTACGCTATTTTTATTTTTTTGTATGTGTTACGCGAAGCGACGCTAATTATGGATGGATTTTGAAATTATTTTTTTTGTTTGAAAGAGGCCACTTCTGAGGTGGTCCCATATCCAGTGTATCAGGATCTGATGCTGGGATCTTGGCAAAATCGAGGGGAAATCATCAAATTTACGGCAAAAATTCTGTTTTTGATGCCTTTGTACATGATAAACCTCATAAATAGGTACTTTTCTATTTCTGTACACTAAAAAGTAAAAAATATTAGTTTGTGAAGTCGGTTTTTTAAACGTAGTTAAAATTTATTATTTCGTCGTCAACTCGCTACATCCTAAAAATCATCCCTTTTTCAGGCTTAAAAAAGTTAATAGGTATACTTATGAAAAGTACTTACTTATTTTATGGAAAAACAACCTCCCATTTTCTTGTCTCTCCTGTGGCTCAAACTCTATATGAACCAGTGCTCCAGTTTTCGTCAGGGCTCTGGGAGAAACCTTAACAGTGGCACCTTGGAAGAATGTCTCCGGTAGGGTCAGCTTCATGTCGTGTGTCACGAGGAACTTCACACTCTTGTCATAGAGGGCGTTCGTGACTTCCTCAAGGTGCGATTCTGAAACAAATTTAACATTTTTTATGAAGCGATGGTAGCTGAAACGATAAGGCCTCTTCTTAGAGGTATAAAGTTCGAATCCGCCCAGACAGTACCAATGTGAATTTCACTTTTAGGACTTTATGTGTGCTAATCACATGATTTACCATTTGCTGATGGTGAAGGAAGAACATCATAAGGAAACTCACATACCCTAGAAGAATTTCTAAGGACATGTTCGATCCACCAACCCGCATTAGGCCAGCGTGTGTGGATTAAGGTCTAAACCCTCTCAGCTCTCGTTAGAGGAGAGGAGATCCGTGCCCAGCAGTTGGACATAAATGGGTTGTTATCAACTGTCGTAACAGATCAAGCCAAGTTTTGGCTGATTTGGAATTGTTAACCAGAACACGTGTTTCCTAACTTCCTAAAGTCCTTAATCTTTTAAGTGGGTCGTAAAAAACCTCTACTGAGACCGTCAAGCCAAATGCCAAGACCAAATGTAGCATTTGGTTTCTGTAATGGTCACCGTCATTCCTGGGACTTTTTCTTCACCTTACCATCAGGTAAGTGAAGTCATATTGACATTAACAGCTGGGCTAATCCCACCCTCATTCACATTTTACAGTACATTGCACAGAGTAAGGCACACACATACTATTATTTGTTTCCCATTCATTTGGTGTACCTACAATAAAGAGTTGATCTATCTAAAGTCACTAATTATGGATCTGGATCAAAATGTCAAATAAAATTAAAATACTAAAAAATTGAAAAAAAAAACTTTATAGCTATGTGCATAGTGAAACTTTTTAAAGTGCAAGAAATAATGAAAGAACTAAAATTAAAAATTATAATCTGAATAAATTATATACCTAACCAAAGTGTGACATAACACTTTAGCTAATTATACATTTGTTTAGATTAAACTTAACAATAATATTTTTATTTTTAATATTAAAATACTACTATTATTCATTACCATTCATTACGGTATGCCTACTTGCGGAAGTTAAAACGAATATTACATAATAAAATTCATGAGTCAATTAATGCATCTACTTATTAATGATGTTGTCATGTTTACGGGTCCATTCTAAAAATATAATATATACCTAAATAATGCATTTATTCCCTAACTAGCTTCCACCCGCGGCTTCGCCCGCGTGGAAGTCGGTATCGCTACTAAGACTATTTTTATAAAACGACTCTCAACTCAACTCGTCACTCCACCCTCTACTCTACTCTCTACTAAACATCTACTCCACTCTCCACTCTAATCTTCACTCCACTGCACTCTCTACACAACTCTCCACTCCCCTCTCCACTCTATTATTATATTATGTACCTATAGATACGAGACAGCCAAACATAACTTATTTTCCCAGAAATAACAATTTGTATGGGACAAAGAAGAAATTCTGTAGTTAAATTATATGCGTTTTTGCGAATAATTATAATCATTGATTTATTATAATGATACAATCAGTCGCAAAGACGTGCAGATGATTGATATAAAAGCAGTTTGCGTGAAACCGTCGCACGCGCACATTTTTGCCAATGTAGTCATAATGATTCCTTTTTTTTATACTACCTAGGTGGTAGACAAGCACACGGCCCACCTGATGGGAAGCGGTCACCGTGGCCTATGGACGTGTACAACATTAAGGGTGTCACACACGCGTTGTCTGTCTGATAGTCTGCAATAACACATAGGTTAAACTTTTTATCCCAAGAATAGTTTCTTGTGGTGAATCCGTGGACAAATACAGCATAAATAAAATCATCATCTTCACCCTAGCGTTAATCCCAGTCGCATCCAAAGCTTTCACCTCGGAGTCTAGTGTCCGCTTTACCAGTCTTAACTGCGGGTTTGGCTGGACCTCGATATTTTTCGTGACGCGACTGCCATCTGACCTTCACAACCCAATGGTGACATTAGGCGATATCGAAGCATTGCAGCTAGACCGTTGTTGTTGGACTTTTTAGGGCTCCAACTACCCGTAACGACTGCTATAGATGTTCATATGGCAACTGGGACCGACGGCTTAACGTGCTCTTCATGGCACGGCCAGACCAATGCATACAAATATTTGCACTGAGCGGGGATCGAACTGCGCCTCCTGCACAGCGGCCGCGTTCACTACCGCTACGCCACAGAAGCTGCTAATTATATCATATACTATGATTTTCCATTATACATTTACATACATAGTTGTTAGAGACAATGGTACAGTTCACAGCTTGGTAAGACTGGCAAAAAAGTTAAAAACGTTACAAAAGTTGACACGATATTACAATGAAAGGAAAGCCGGGTGAGGAAATATGATAAAATGGCTTTCCAATGTTCATTAGTACCTAGCTATATTTTGTAGAAACCTTAAAAGTTTCAATGAGATGAAAAGCTGATGGCCAAAACCTACTACCTATAGTGTAACTGAATTTCTAGAATCCAAAGACAAACACCTATAAGCGATTGAATTTAAAAAAAATTGAAAATGGGTTACACCATTTTCACAATAAAATTATTTGATTTGATTTTAAAAAATGACTTGCAAAGACCCACAAGTAGCTCACACATTTTTTATTAATTTTCACAAAATTTTAATCCGAAAAAGTTGAAATCTAGGACACCTGGGCGCTGCATACTGCCAACAGTGCCAATAAACTGTCCCACAGTTTGGCAGACAGGACGGCTTCCGTCACTCTACACCCTATCCTTGGCAAAGCGATGTGATACCCACCCCATCTCCTTTCTAGGGGTCGTGGGGCCATCTTAAACCTGTAGATAGCCCAGGGTCAGCTACCTGAAATACCTTTTGGATAACCAGGAACAAACCTTGCCGGTCTCAATTCACCCAGGTTATGGAGACAGAAAGGTATGTCCTACTGGATATCTGTTATTAAAACTTGACAATAAACCTATGTTTTTATACAAATAAAGTGGCAGACAAGCACACGGCCTCCATGATGAGAAATGGTCACCGTGGACTATGGACTTGTGCAACATCAGGGGCATCGCTGCCGACCCAGGAGGGAAGGGGAGGGGATGTTAGGAAGGGGTGGGGGGAGGAGGGGTACAGTGAGCTTTGGCTACCCTACTTTATAGCCGGGAACACAATACGATGATTATTATGGCCGCGGCCTTCTGTAGGGCGGAGGTGCTACCCCAGTCGGACAGCTTAATTCGGACGGGAGATACCGTCGTGTCCCAACTCTGTTCGTCGAAATATAATTTTGAATATTAGAGTCCGTATGGCGGCGTGTGCTATGCCGTGGCCGGCCGTGTCGTCACGTGGCGAGTGCTATGCCGTACCGTCACGCTGCGTTAACACTAGACTAAGCAAACAATTTCTCTGTTTAACACGCTTTAGTGTTCATAACGATAAAAATATATACCTAAAACAATTATTATATAATTAGTAAGTTACATAATCTGTAGCAATAAAAGTAGAATACAAAAAATGATATAAATAATACATTATAACAAGTATTATGTAGTTGAAAGCAAAAGTGATTCTAAAAGATGCTAAAATGTGTGCATTATTTTTTATGAATACATAAATAATTTTCAGTTAATATTAAAATAGTCTATGGTCCCGTGTTACAATCTGATACTTCTAAGTCCTTTCCATCAATGAACGACCAGAAGAACAGCGACACGCCACCGCTATGCCAACATTATGGTCGATATTTCACTTAAGGTGGGAACAAATTACAGAATAGTACAAATAAACGAAACTGTGCAAACTATCGGTCATAAGTTATAGCGGACGTGACCTTGTGCCGTACTTGATTTCTGGCCGGCTGTAGATATTTTTTCTTCCGCGGACGGTACGAACGGGGTGCGTACATGACGCGGCTGGACGCGTCCGATAAACCCGATAATTTGTTCCCACCTCTATACGCACGAAGCGCTTTGCCGACACGTTCATCATGCGTACAGCTAAGGAGTGGTATTCCCTGCCAAGTTTGTATTACCGGAAAGCTGTAACCTTTTGGAGTAGGTATTCACGAGTGAATAGGTTCCTTTCTAGGCAAGCGTGATTCATCGTAGACCACATCGTCACTTACCATCAGGTGGGATTGAGGTCAAACGTTTCATCATGAATAAAAAAATCGGTTGCAGTAATTTTTACCCGACTGCGTTAGCGAGGGTAATTAACATTTGGTGGGTCCTTAAATCAAGAATTTAAGTATGTCTATCCACATTCAGCCTACCTACAATACAATTTAGTTAAGCTATGCTAAGCTACAACTCATAAATTAGTACGTAATAATGATTACAACTCCGCGTATGTGTATAAACGAGATCGCAATTCTGATGTGAGAAAACGTATTTAGTGGACCCCAGACTCCGAGGTGAAAGCTTTGGATGCGACTGGGATTAATGCTAGGTTGGAAATATAATTGTTTTCATTACCAATTTAAGGAATTTGAAGTACCAACCTAACATATAAAAGTGCACTTGTAAACTCCAATTGAGGCGAGTCTAAGCATCTCTCCAAAAATCCCATTCTACATACTCTTCAACTTTCTAAATCTTTCCATTAATATATTGAAGATAAATCATTAAAATGACTTCACTCGATAGAGTGGTTATTCAAGTCTAAAAGCAACATGTTTGAAACACAAAGGTTGACTTTTCGATTTCATTGAAAGCAGACGTTACTTTTACTTTACAGCGTATCAAAATGCTGGATCAATGCAGCGTAGATAGATCTACAATGACTAATGACTTTGCTAATTTTTTCTTTGACTTTTTACACTTTAAAGTAAAAAATCGATGATACTGCATGACCTAGGTAGGTACCTAATTATCTAAATCGTCGTAAATTACCTATGTTTGGCGGGGGTATTAAAAAAATCTCGTGTTGAACGATTCTGAACACAAAAACATATTTTTTCTGAAATTCTTGTGCTTTTGTTCGTGATAGAAGCAAAAACTATTTTCGCTTCTATCACGAACTAACGGATTTTGATTCGGTTTTTGCCAATTAGAAAGATTTTGGTCAGACTTAACATCTGCCGAATGATTGATTGCAATCGATTGAGTAGAACTGGAGATATATGACCAAAAAACGATAGCTGACCTTCACGCGAGGCAAGCCTCGGGCATCAGCTAGTTTCATTATAATATTTTGTATTATAGCAGCTTCAATGCCACGAGGTCCATGACCTCTATACGGTCTGAGGTCGCGACGAAGGCGCATGCTTACCAAAATACAATAAAATAACATGTAGTACCTAATATTGTAACATTACAAGTGCCTAAATAACATTTGCAGAATACTGAAATCGCGGTTCCTAAAAAGATCTTTGTAACAATAACATTTTTTGCAAACTGTCTGACGTCACGTTATCGGTCCATCACAAAGGCTGTTATTCAATCCAACGTAATCTTTATAACAATATACGTAAGACTCAATACAGCTGCACACAAATTGGCAGTCAGCGATCATGACAAACACTAAACATGAACATAACATTCGATTTTCAACCTTGTTTCTTCATAGGCGTAAGAATGACATTGCCATGGGGGTTTTATAGTTTATTTTGCTTTCACTGAGGAATGCAAAATGCTTTCGAAATCGCGTTCACAATGAATTAATTTACAGAAGTTCGGTGTTAGGAGAAAAATGAAAGTGTTATTAACCAGAGTGTGATAATTCCGTTTGAAACTACCGAAAATTATTTTGTAATATGTGTGAATCTATAACCTTGAATGTATTAGAAATTCTTCGGAAGCCGTTCATAGTCATGGAATTTGCCCCCCCAAAAATCATAATTTGATTATGAGCAATGATAACATTACTTGTATTTATATTCTTGATATTATTATATTATAATAATGTATGCTATTTTAAGATTGATCTGTTTAAGATGCAAAGGCCTACTGAATGATGCAAAGCGACTGCATGTAGCGGAGATGCGAATGTAAAGATGGATATATGGTGTAGCAAGAATGGACAAAATAAAGAAAATAGAGGAAATTTGAAAGTTACACCATTCATTCAGCAGTCATTTAACTATTGTCACTTAACTCACTTACTACCAGATACCACCACCCTCTCCTTTCCTACTATACGTGCAAGACTGAAGTATTACCCCCACACAGTGGAATCAATTTCATCAAGAACCTCTTTTCTGGAAGTTTGGTTCTCTTTTCTGAAGTTTGCAGCCTCTTTTCTCTGCCGCACCATAAAGACTTGAAATTCTTTACCAGCGCATGTGTTTCCTTCCTCCTACAGTTCCGGGTCCTTTAAGCGAGGCGTGAAAAAGCATTTGACGAGGCCGTCAAGCTGGGAGCCGCCACTGCAGCACTATCGGTGTATGTAGTGGTGGCCCCCGGTCCTGAGACTTTACCCTTAGCTTACTATCAGGCAAGGTAAAGTCATTATTATGTATGTAAACGGGAATTAACGCGATCATGGTATGGGTATATATACATACCTTTGGAATGCCTGACCTATACCATGATCGCGTTAATTCCCGTTTACATAATATAATAATCATGGAACGCGAAAGTTTAAAAGTTAATATAAGGTAAAGTCACGTTGAAGCGACTTGAAAAAAAAAGATGGACGTCAAAAGCCTATGCCTCAAACAATACGCGCAGGCTATCCTAAGATTAATGCGACGAATCGTTTGTAGAGTTAAGCATGATAATTTATGATGAACCAACTAGTTCGCGGTTGGTGAGCAGCCACATGGCATACATAGCCACTCATATTGTTAGTTTTACACTGCTATAAAAAATATGTAAGAAAAATTATATAAATAAAGACACTATTGACGGAGTGCTTGAATAAGATGATCCATATGTCTGTAGTCCTTAGTTTTTTTTTAATATTGGACAAACCATTACACCATTACATACACACCGATAGTGCTACAATGGTGACCCTAAGATTGATGGCCTGATCAAGTGCTTTGTCATGTCTCGCTTGAAGGAAGCGGGACTGTTGAAGGAAGGAATCACATGCGCTGGTAAAGAATTCCAAGTCTTTCACATGAATAACCACTTGGTTTTGGTTCATTAAGTCACAGATTAATTTATAAACAAACGATTTTATTTACTACGATACTAGCATTATCTTGTATAACCTATCTAATAAGTGACTATTTTAAACGGTTTTATTTAACTTGACCTGTTTGTTTGGGTCAAATCTAGTAATTGAAATTTGACCTCCTTTCAGTTTGTTGTCGGATTGGTCTGATATTTGGCAGAAGTCTTTAGTTCTGGGCCCTTATTCTGTTTGACAAATCCTTATTCTATTTGACAAATCGTACCGTAACCATCCACGTTCGTATTAGCTGACACATTTAGGTTGGTTTAATTTTACACCGGTTCTTTCCTGTATTGAATTGAACCTATTGAAATCGACTGACTTCTCAAGTTTCGACTGTGATTAGAAATCAATGTCAAACAGAATAATGCCCCAGATGACAAATACAATTTAAAAGCGCTTAAATTGAAAAAAAATCACAATTTATTAATTTCAAAAGCAGAAAAAAAATCACATAATCACAACATGAACATTATGTAACCTTTGGACCGAATTAGCTGAAAATGGGACTGTGCAACGGCTGTCGCTAACGTATGTGATGAATTTGGGGTTGTAACGTGCTACCCTTTGATTGAACTGTGATTCCTGAATATTTTTTCTGGCTGACTAGTGTGTGATTCTGTACGTGTCTACTTGCAAACGCGTTCCATCGACAGGTTTTATGCACCCATGCCCAATCGCTTGACTAATGTCTTAGCTAAAACTTCAAAGATGCCGATACCTTGCCGATGTAATTCCATCTCGTCATGCAATTCTTTATGCAATGTCATTGACATCGGTCTCTGAATTAGAAACAGAAAGTCCTCTATTCACAGGTGTCGTAGACTGTCTAATAGCAAAAATACTGAAAAGATAAATTGATTGTTACTGCAGTCACTAGAAACATTTTGTATATTAATTTAAATAACTTTGGTTTTTATAATTACTTTGAGTCTAGACTTTACTGTCTATTAAGTATTACTTTGTTCCTTTTTTCATTTCCAACTAAGCACCAATTTCAGCGTTTCAGCGTTTTCAGAAGCACTTAATCAACTTTTTGGGTTAACTCGATATTTTTATATAACTTACATCAATATGACTTCATCTCACCTGATGATAAGGTCAATTCTCAGGAAGGGAAAGATGTGAACTGTACATTTTTTTGTGTATTATACCTATAAAAAGCCCTAAACTTTTCTGTTATAGGTAGGTACCTACCCTAGTGCTAGTATTCAACTAGTATAATCTCTATCCAGCATACGAATTCAGACGTTTCTCTTCAAGCAACCGCTCTAGATATACTGGTCGGTGTACTAGGTGAATAGCTTATTGTTTATCTATGCAAATGTGCATTTCACTTCGAACACGGATTTCCTAAAGAAATGATGTGTGTGTCGTCTTACGATATATTTCAGTTAGAGAAATCTTTCTTCATTTTGTTCGTTCTAGATTTGATGAGAAATTTATGCATTTATTAATTGGCAGTAATATAAGTGATTTAACACTGTTGTAACAGGATGTTGTTGAGTAAAAACTTTCGCAATTCATTGTATTACATAATGTTACAAGTTTGAACAAGTTCAATGTTTCAATTTTATTCTTATGCACGATGTTGACTTTGTAAAAAGTTGAATTCACAAAATGTTGAACCCTAAAATGTAGAATTCGTAAAAAGTTGTATAATTCCATCCAAACCACATGGTAATGTAATTACATAATGTTACAAGTTTGAACAAGTTCAATGTTTAAATTATTCTTATGCACGATGTTGACTTTGTAAAAAGTTTAATTTACAAAATATTGAATTCCTAAAAAGTTGAATATTCTATCCAAATCTCATGGTAGGCAATGTTGAGGTCATCGGACAAAAACTAAAGTTACCGACGTAGCTCGCAGAATAAGCAAGCTGAAGGGCAATGGACTGACTACATCTGTAGAAGGACCGATGGCCGTTGAAGCAAACGAGCCCTGGAGTGGAGACCGCGAGTCGGCAAACGGAATACGGAAGGCGGGACGCCCCGTAGTCAGATGGACTGACGATTCGATAAGGGTAGCTGGGATAGACTGGATGTGGAAGGCGGAGAATCGAGAGGTTTTGCGCAAACTGGAATAGGCCTATGTCCAGTAGTGGATGCCGATAGGCTGATTAATTGATTGAATCGTTGTTGATAAATTCAAGAAATTAAAAGTTCAAAGAATTGACTAGATTAGTTAAATTCTTTGAATTACAAATTTCTGATGCTGGTAAAGTAGAAGCAAAAGAAGACATCAATAATGAGAGTCTGTATATTTACGCTATTAATTCGTAATTGATACCTACACAATAATGCTAAGATTATAATGATAATCCATCCATTCGATTTTCCATTAACTCAGCCCATAATTATAACCAATTTCAAATGTCCAGTAGGTTTGGAGAAAATAGATTGTTACAACAGATAGGTACGCATGTAGAAGTTTATACGTTATTAAAATAATGAAACACTGTTCCTCTAATTTTATGTGATACCTAATGATAAATTAAGTTGTTACGTGCATACCTACTAGTCTAATCGTTGAAAGAAAGTCACAGTAATTTTCAAGTACACTTGTTAAAAAAATATTGATCTGTCATTCTTTTACGTTTGATCCTCAATAAATAAATTGTCTAACTTTTACTGCCAATGAAAGTTCAAATTAGAGGTCATTATTATTTGTTATTCATTTCGGTTCTTGACCATTACTCTTGACTAGTTCCATTTCATGCATTACCTGTCTTTAATATTACACTGTCTCATTATCGTTATCATTTATCAGTGAAGTAAGTACTATTTTCTGGCATTAGGGCTAATTTTTCCAAAACCTTTATAGCTGCACTAATTATTCCAGCATTACAACAATACTTTTTAAATGGTGGTCTTCAGTCTCAGTACAGATAATACTACTTAAGCTATTGTTTTTTATTATTCTCTCAAAAGCTTTAGTAAAAACCTTTCCTTTTCAACATACTATGCGATTCAAGTAAGAAGATAATCGCGTTGACACCAACTTCATTCCGTACTCGTTAAAATTGTACAGCTAGCAACAAAATTTTCACGGCGCGTCGGATAGGTTCATACCTGTAATGGTAACAACGACTTAATTTTTATTTTCTTTTCTTAAATACGTAACATATTTTCTTAGTAATCGTTTATAATAATAGTTCATAATTGATTGGTGTCATAGTGTGCCGCTAGCTACGCTTCCAAAGCTATTGATATATATTTCCGATTTTTCTCCATTTTGATGCGTCCTTGTTGACTTTTGTTGTTACATTGTGTTTGTTATAGACTTTTGTTATTGTTTTGATAAGTTTATTTTGTTAGGTACAGTTAAATTTGCTTAAAATGAGTAGGGAAGGCACAGTGGTACATTTACGAGCACGTGAAATTGTTCGTGCGGCTCCGATAACAGTGCAAACGATGAAATAAGCAGCATCGAAGTGTTACCGCCCGATTAAAAATAAATATATATAAAAAAGAACCGATAGTTTATTTCGTAATTATCATTGTATGTACTTATCTCAGATGGAATAGTGATGTAAAAAAATGTATTTGCTGACCTTACTTTATGCAATGAAGTAAGCAACGGGAATCAAAATGTCATTCTGACAGTTATCAACTTACGTGAATCGCATAGTACTTCGAATATTTAAATTCTGAACTAGGCTTGCCCTTTATGACCTCTGGCTTAAAAAAATACTAGTGATGAAAAGAGACATTACACACGTACGCATGCACGCACGCACGAACGTGGGCACGTGTGTACAGAGAAATAGGAGCATCATAAAATTCTCGTAAAATAATTGCAGTTATGTATTGCTTTCAATGTTTGATTTCTACAGATCTGTGAGAGTTTGAGAACCTTGACGATCAACTTGCTAGTATTGGTTAGTTATATCAAAAGCTCGACTTTCTTTTAAAGTGTTCAAAAGTTTATGCGCTTTAGGCAACATGTTTCCTTTTATAGTAAGACTACACTAACAGGGAAACCTATAATGGATTTATATTTTCTAGAGTACCGTAATGTTGAAATTGGTACCGCACCATTACAATACCTGCTAGAACTACAAGGTTGGTACCTAATATTATCACTGTTGTTGATATTTATTTTATTTACTAACTGCTTTTCATATAAATGAGTACTTGTGGAATAATCAAGAAGGGTATACATCTATTTAGCCTTTGAAGAATATGCGCGATATCAAAAAGAAAAATAAAGTGAAAAATTTAACAGCGTACGTACTGTATTAGTAGGCAGCCTGTACCTACTGTTCTACATGATACGAGTAGCAACCCATTTATGTCCCACTGCTGGGCACGGGTCTCCTCTCCTCTGACGAGAGAGCTGAGAGGATTTAGACCTTAATCCACACACGCTGGTTTAATGCGGGTTGGTGGATTGGACATGTACTTAGAATTCCTTCTAGGATACGTGGGTTTCTTCACGATGTTTTTCCTTCACCGTCAGCAGATGACAAATCATGTGAATAGCACATATAAATTACACAAATTGAAATTCACATTGGTACTATCTGGCCGGATTCAACAGTTCTACATAATGTCAAAATAATGAAAAGATCGCATAAACTAAATTAAATTACATTTAGCAACTTACCAGGTTCATCATCTTCAATTTCGTTATCTTCATCAATATACCTCTCTTTAGACTCATCGTCCTTACTCCCAGAGAGGTATATCGTATTAGCTTCCTTACTATACTTATGAATATCCACGTTATTCTTCTTGAAACACACACTACTAGTCACTTCTACATCACCGCTCATACCCAACTTATCGTCCAAGAACGAGTACACATTCTTTTGTAAACAACTCACTGATGGCGAAACTGTACACTTATTTAAAATATTGTCCCACAGTAAGTTACCAGTTCTAAATGTACCATTTTGATAAACGTTATTGAATAGTCTACCCGACACACTTTCAAGTATATTCATGCGTTTCGTGATTGTATCGTTACCACTACACTTTATCTGGTTAACACTTCCCAGTATTAAAACTAAAAAAAATCCTAGGTTTTTCACTGTCATTTTGCTTCTGTAGCTTCTATCTTCATATCGTTTATCCATTCTCATATCATCACTATTTCTTTATCGTTAAGGTTGTTTTCTATATATCGTGTGATCGCTTTCTTTGATTAGATGCGTGTACACAGAATAATTCCATTATTTGTATGTCACATGGATTATGAGTTTGGAAAGTTTTCTCTCCGCCTTTAGTTGACAAGTCTATTTTGCTTGAGCTGTGATGTTCCAAATTTGCACCTGTCACCTGTGAACAAAATATTCTTTTAGTTGTTGAAGCATGATTGTTATTACCCGACTGCCGAAGAAAGGAGGGTAATGTTTTTTTAATATCTTAATTAGTGGCAATGTTTGTAGTTGTTATAATTATCTTACTTGCTAAAACGACATTGTTATCTTTTGTTGTATATCTAGACAGACGTATTCTATTTTAGTATCAGATGAGAAAGTATTGAAGTGCCAACGTCTGATGGACGCTATTAAAAGATGTCAAATCCACAGATCCGTAATCAAATGATACGGCAACTATCTCAGAGCTCAACTAGTTGAATGACCCGCGAGAGAAAGATCGTGATTATAAATTCACTTAAAGCATTTGCATACTCGAATTGCAAGAAGTGCCTTACAAGTGTCTATTTAAGATTGACTTCAAACTAAATTATGGATTTAAATTCGAAATAAGTAACTCATAATATCTTTCTGACTTCAATCAAACATAACATAAACTCACGCTTATATCCCCGAAGGGGTAGGCAGAGGTGCTAGCACCCACATTTTGCCAGTTTATGTTTAGGTCCCAATGTAATAGGTGGCGAGCCTATTGCCATTAATCGGGCACTTATAAACCTGCAATAAATACACACATAACTTCGAAAAGCATCGAAAAGTCATTAATGTGTGTGCCATGGTGAACCTGGGATCGAACCCGAGACCTCGTCTCTGCAGGCCAGACCACTAGGCTACCGCGGCTGTGGCAATTTCTTCAATCAAATCAATCAATAAAACCAACATAACCGTAAGTCTTTTAAAAATCAAAACTCTTACGGAATGATGATGACAACAATATAAACCTTGAAAATGGAAAGCTTTTAAAATTAATAAAGATAGATTTTTTTTACCATTTTCTCGTTACTTTTCACTTCCAATTTTTTACTTTTTACCCATCATTTGGAGAGTCGATGATGTAAGAATTGGTACATATAATATATTATATCCAATGCAACTGGCAAGATAGTTCTTACAGAGAAAGTAATGGTAAGTTATGGGAAATACTTTTTTCTGAAGACGAAATTAGTTACGCTTTGTTAGTTTAACAGATGTGTGTCACTTATGTCGTGATTTCTATAAAATTACAGTTATTGATAAATAAATGAATTATTTTATAGATTTATATTAAGTGTACTTACATTTTTTTTCTAGAAAATGACGATTTGATTTATGATTTTCTGCCTGAAAAAATGTTGCGAGTTATCTGTTATCTTCTTCACCCTAGCGTTAATCCCAGTCGTATACAAAGCTTTCACCTCGGAGTTTGGGGTCCGCTTTACCAGTCTTAACCGCGGATTTGGCTGGATATCGATATTTTCCGTGAAGCGACTGCCATCTGACCTTCACAACCCAATGGTGACATTAGGCGATATCGAAGCATTGCAGCTAGACCGTTGTTGTTGGACTTTTCAGGGCTCCAACTACCCGTAACGACTGCCATAGATGTTTGTATGGCGACCGACGGCTTAACGTGCTCTCCGAGGCACTGTTATAATGTATCTATTATTTATTTTCAGGGAATATTTATACAACTCTATAGTTACGTGATACCTGTAATAGAAAAAAATTTGGTCTTTCTGTCGATTTGAAAATCGTATTTTTTTTATAAATATAGGATACGGCAAATTGATTTCACCTCACCTGCTGTTAGGCTAAAGGTAAAGTTTCAAGACTGGGGTCACTATTACATACACCGGTATTTCTAAAGTCGTGGCCCTCAGCTTGACGGCCTCATCAAACGCTCTTTCACGCCCCGCTTAAAGGCCCCGGGACTACAGGAGGAAGGAAACAGTGCAGAAGAAATTGAAATGTTGCGAATCTCAGGCCTTGAAGCAAAAGCGCTAAATGCAAGCGGGATGCACGTTAGGATTATGATAATAATAATAATATGAGATACATTGACAGCAAAAATAAGTGATTAATAAATAATAACAGATTTAAGAAGTTTCTCAAACTTTGCATTAATTTACGATAAAATAAATTGGTTAACTCAAAATAATTCTCGGCAATTTTAAATTGAAATACCCTATCTTTTCTAATCTCTTAATTTATTGTGCAGAACTATTAACCACAGAATACCCCTACTATTATTAGAAATTAAAAAGTTTATCAGTTTGTACGCTTTTTAAAATTATGTTCGCTATCTAGACCCGAAGTAGGCAAGCATAGCTTTAACTAGCTTGTGATACCTATGTGTTCTAGAATAAATAATGTCTTCTTCAACCTAGCGTTAATCCCAGTCGTATCCAAAGCTTTCACTTCGGAGTCTGGGGTCCGCTTTACCAGTCTTAACTACGGATTTGGCTGGACCTCGATATTTTCCGTGAAGCGACTACCATCTGACTTTCACAACCCAATGGTGACATTAGGCGATATCGAAGCATTGCAGCTAGACCGTTAAAAAGAAACTGTATTTCCCGCTACACCCACTAGTGGGAGAAGCCGGTGGGTGAACGGGTCATACATCAAACTTTTCCCCTCATATTTATTTATGAATTACTATTACTGTTATTAAATAAACTAATTTAACTTAGTAATATAATTAGGTACAAATAAACTACAAGCACAGTAGTTTTTTTAAATACAACGTGAAACTATTAATTAACAAGTCACCTATTTTTTTTAGTTGCTAACTACTAACTACCTACAGTCAGCGGCAATAAAATTATGATGGCAAACTTGAAAATCTTAATGAAAGTTGTTCATAACATTGTAAATAAAGTTTAAAAATATTTATACAGAGCCCGCTAAGTAATTCAATAACATTTTCACTAAGAAATATAAATTAATAGCTGTTGCCCGCGACTCCGCCCGCGTGGATGTCGAAATCCGTTTCAAAAACTATCCTATCTCTCAAGTTGGATCGAACTGCACATGGTGTGCGAATTTTATTATAATCGGTTAAGTGGTTTAGGAGTCCATTGAGGACAAACATTGTGACACGAGATTTATATATATTAAGATTTTATTCAAAAAATAATTTTCCAAAACTGAAATTGATTATTTACTTTTGACGCTGACTGTACCGTGAAAATTGTATCATTAGCGTTAATTAACATTAACACACTAAATGTCAATTTAACACTAATATTAGTGTGTTTTTATGTTTTATTATAAAAACTAAGTTACACCAAGTTTCGTTCTCAAGACTACTTGATTATCTCAGGCAATAAAGTTCGCATTTGAGCAAATAATGCAAGAAGCTTATGCATCAACAATGGGCATGAGAACTAAAGAATTGAAGCAGGTTAATTTAAACAATTGTATGTACAGAAATTGTAACTAATAACATTTTAAATGAGTGTTTGTTATTCAGTCATGTACCTAAAAATGTCTGAATAGATTTAGGTGGGAACTTGCACGCAAAAAGAGCATTGCCGATGTTTGTACCTATAGTCAATCCAATCCTTTATTTTGCGTTTGACATTTCAATTTTCTGTCAAATAGTTATGTCCAAATGCGTAACCTGACCGATTTCAAACAATAATCGACTTAGTCTCTGAAGAAGTTGCAATCGATTTCAAACTTCAATTTATTTTATTTCTGCTCGATATTCAAATTTTATATACTTCTTTTGCGTGCCAGACGTATAATTGAATAAAATAATTCGCAATAAAATCTGTTAAAAACTTAAAAATATTTTTATTTTTATAATAATGATAATAGATATTAAATAAAGGCTATTATTGGATCTTCCTACAAAATTTTATGTTTTGTAATAAACATTCTTTTTTCGTGTACAATGTCAAAGTCAAAATCAAAGTCAAAAATCATTTATATTCTGTACTAGCTGTTGCCCGCGGCTCCGCCCGCGTGGACGTCGATTTGCGCGTTTTTTTACTATATCGCATGTTCTAATGAGCCGATTGTGATCAAATATTTTGAGTCTAACCAAGACCTTTCGAATAAAAAAAACCGCATCAAACCCCGTTCAGTACTTTTTACGTCCATCCTCCTCCTCCTGAATGTATCAATTATTCGACGACACTTATAGGCTGTTCATACCGATCATCTGTCATGGGTTTACGCCAATAAGATAAGCCTATCGAGTTTAGGCTCCATTGTTTTGTCATGGTAAAAACAATTTGCGGAATTACTGGGTCACCCGCCGTATAATAGCCCTGACCTCACACCTTGCGATTTTTATTTATTTCCGAAAAAGGAAGAAAATACCGAGATAAACGTTTTATGGATGCCGAAGAAGCTGTGGCTGCGTTTCAAAAGGCCGTCGAAGACGAGTGGGCTCAGTGCTTTTCGTACCTACGTATAATATTAATGAAAACTATTACCCTACACAACACAACTTAAATATTTTGATGAGATGATTAGCCATTGAAAACACGTACAAGAATCCATAATACACTATAAAAACAAAGCTTACATGTTACAACAACTTTTGTGTTGACGTAAATGTAAGTAAGTTTGAACGATTATTTTAGATTCGTAATTTGCAGCGATTTCATTCGATCCCAACACTAGACATGGTAGAGTGTAGCCGTTTTCATTGAGTGAGCAAATAATCGTAAATTTTAAATCAACCAAAACAATTAAAGCATTTTAATTATGGTAATGAGTTATAAATAGGGTAGATACATATGATACGCCAGTTTATATAATTTCTTGGTCACGCATTTCCAAGTTTACTTGTAGGATTAATGCAACAGTTACATTCTAAAACTGCTGTCAAACGCAAAAATAAGGAGTGGAATGACTATAGTAGTAATTTTATTGTGTTTACTTTATCGATTTTTATGTAACCAAGTCGTATTAGTCAGAAATTAGACAATCCGACAACGGGGGCTTAGATTTTTATGTATCTTGATTTTTTAGATTTGTCTCCGCCTATCATGGTGCGCGATTTTTTTTATCGATAGGCTCGAGTTTGACCACTATCACCCATATTAACAGGGGAGATAGTGGTCAAACTCCTATCGATTCCTAACGAAGTAACCTATTCACTTTGGCCTTAAATATTCCTAGGTTACAGCTTTCCGGGAACACAGACTCAGCGAAAAACCTAGCGGAAAACTACTTAACATTTTAAATCACAATAAATAACAGCAATCCGACAAGCCAGAATGATTGTCATCTGACATTATAGTGTCCTAATCATTGGCGATAAAATTCCCTTAACGTCATTTGACTAACTAATCAAACGACTCAAACATGACCACTAATTTATCCGCATTCTAGAAACCATAACATAAGCTAAACTATGCTTATTTTGGGTCTAGAGAGCGATGTGTAGAATGTCGTGGAATATTTATTATTATGTATTTATAATTAAAGTTTTAATGGGTATGATAATTAGATGACCGAAGTTTAACCGAAATGCAGCTCAACTATGAAACACGGAACTAATATATGAATCGCGTCGCGTTCGACCTCTAAAACATGCTACTACCTGCATTCTGATTGGAATTCTACTGGACTAGCGATGTGTGGGCTTATCCGAGATTTAGAAAGTTATATGAAACGTGGAAAATTTAAAAACATCTGGTTTAACCTATATGGTAGGTATAGATAAAGTTATTTAAATGCTGAATATGGTGGAGAGATAAAATCTGACAAACACGACAAATGATTATATGTTTGGTATAGGAAATCTTGCGGTGTTATCTATGATGAAATAATTGAATAGAGCACAGGGTCCACTTACTCCTTTTACAGGCGCGACTGCCGTTTGAGCCTTCTCGAGGCCCCTACCAGAGTCTAGTCCGCCAATCTGGTAGGTTTACCGGCTTGTATTCGAGACTGTGCCTAACCCAAATATTTAGGGCTCGGGAAATACTTCAAATACCTATCAACTTATTTTAAATATAACTTAAGTGGCAAACAAGCATACGGCTCACCCGATGGAAAGCGGTCACCTACCAGATGTGTGCAACACCAGGGGTGTCACATTCGCGCAGTCAACCCTGTAGAAACCTTTTAGAAACTTTAAATAATTTGGAGTTATTTGACATTGGCGTCTTCGCCATTAACAATACATATTTTATAAACATTTTATTAAATTGTACTTGACATTAGCGAAATTGCGCTGATTATGCTGCTGTAGCCAATAGTAAAAAGAAGAAGAATTTGGAGTTATTAAATGAGGAAAATAGATACAAAAATGTTACAACTAAGAATAAAGATTTTGAAAGTAAGACTCTTTTCAAAGTGAAAGCTCATGCATATATTACAAACCTTTTAATATAATAAATTATTGTAGTGACTACGCATTGAGAAGCGGCACATTTTTTTTTAAATGCACTAGGTCGTGGGAAACCAAGATTTATATCCTATTCCATATGAATAATGCTATTTTCAGTCTAAATTAAAATAAGTATAGAATAAAATTACGTTGCAAAAATTTCACTTTCAAGATCCCATTATTTTATTCTAATGAACGAAAAGAAAACCTGGTTTTGACAATAATTGTCCATTAATAAAACTAGTCTATCTTTCATTATTCGTCATGTGACCTTGATAGTGGAAGTATTTCTGAAAATTTACCACGTAGGTCGCAAACAAGGGGAAGGGGTCACCGTGACTTATAGACGTGTGTAACAACCTTTTTCTTTATCGTGCGGAAATCCACATGGATACCACCCCCGTCAGCCATCGGGGGTGGTTATGTCGGGATCGAATCGACTAAAACTGCACGCCGTCTCGGGTCCTAATTACCGGGGTGTAAGGCTACCCAATAGGCATATCGCTCGCATCCCAGCTGACCCCAGGCCATCTACGGTGGCCCCCTCGACCCCCCGAAGGAGGGTGGGGCGAGCATCGCGAGACTTCGCCGACGGTGGGGTGTAGGGTGTCAGGAGGCCGTCCCTTGGTGTTGCGCACGTCCATAAGCCACGGTGACCGCTTCCCATCAGGTGGGCCGTGTGCTTGTCTGCCACCTAAGTGGTATAAAAAAAAACAAAATATGGATACCTTAATCAAATGTAACAACATAGCTAAGAAATGTCTGAAATAATGATCTGCGTCATTCGTTACGCTTTCAAAGCAAAATGCGTACAATATGATTTGAACAAGATAGGCTACAATATGTTGTTCACTCTTACGCAACCGAAACAATCATCACTCAAAATTAGTCTTCCAAAACTAAAATTTGTAGTTTCTAAAAAAAATTATGTAATTAATGTAAAGTGCATACAGTTATTACGTTTATTGTAAAAGTAACTTTATATTATCAATTTCTTTTTCTTTTTAATTCAAAAACAATTGTTATAAAAATACAAATTATGTAGAATAAACTATTAGGTATAACATAGCTTGAATTCAGTGTCTAACATTTTGAAATTTTAAACAAGGTCGTTTTCATGCAGGCTGTACCCTGCAGTAAGTTACGGAGGTAGGACACGACGGTATCTCCCGTCCGAACTAAACAGTTCGACTGGGGTAGTATCTCCGCCCTACAGACTGACGACCTCAGAAGACATCACGGGACATGGCACCTTTAATAAATACCTTTTTACCTTTGGCATCACCAACTTACAGCCTTCTATGCAGAGCCTATATGCCGTTTCCATCTCCCGGAGGAAACCCTGCAACCGCCGCATACAGGGTCAAGTACTTCAGAAATACAGGTACGCTCCGGGAGATCAGCAGTATAAAAAATCTGCTGGCGTTCTTCCAAGAAGTGTGGTGGATCGAATATGGTGGAGCTCTGGCTATTCTACTTACCGGCGCGGCGGGAACACAACACGATGGTTATCATGGCCGCGGTCTTCTGTAGGGCGGAGGTACTACCCCAGTCGGACAGCTCTATCGGACGGGAGATACCGTCGTGTCCTACCTCCTTTACCGCCTACCGGAACTGTGTCTTTAAAGTAACAATATTGACAGTTGACTGAAATTGCTATTTAGTTTACTTAAAGCCGGACTTTCGTAGAGAAAGTTTGCTAAACCATCTTTACTTTGAGCGAGTGGGCATGCGCATGCGCACCTTTTTAGTTTGTGCAACCACTTACACCCATTGAGTTAGTACGTTTGTTAGTGTCTCTTAACTATGAATGGTCAGTACCTACATAATAACACAACAATATGAGATAGGCAGTAACAAATATAATTTGTGTAGTTAAATTGTATGGCAGATTTACAGTAGTTTAACATTTTCTAAGTAAGAAAGCTTAGTTGTTCTTAGCCTGAATAGGATTCAACAAAATACAAGGTTGTAAAAGATTTTTTATTATGTGTGGTTGACCTATGATTTCACTTCGCCTGATGGTATAATAAAGACGAAGTCTCAAGAATGAAAATCTAAGAGTAGTAAATGGTATAACTTTCGCTTGTACCTATAATGCCTACTATTATGAGTATGAGATTGTAAATTAGTTATAATATTTTTTTTTACTACTAAGGTGGCAGACAAGCACACGGCCCACCTGATGGGAAGCGGTCACCGTGGCCTATGAACGTGTGCAACACTAAGGGTGTCACACACGCGCTGCCTACCCTAGAGGGAAGGGAGGAGGGCTGGGAAGGGGTGCGATATCTGTATTTTGGAGAAATTTCTTTTTCTCCAAATTCTAAAACAACAAAAAAATCCAAAAAAAAAAACGAGGTTTCTGTGAAATAAACGATTCAGTACCTACACAAAAATACTTTTTTAGATTTTTTTCTTGTCTGTTTTTCGCAATGGTACAACTAATGAACGAATATTGATGCGGACTTTTTCTATTTGAAAGGCCTAGTTCAGACTTAAAAATTGTCAAATATTTAATTGCAATTGGTTAAACAGAACCAGAATATAATAATACTAGCTGACCCACCCCGGCTTCGCCCGTGGCGTATTTCGAACCCCGATGCACCCTTTTTAACTCACATAATATGCTCATAATTTATCAGTTTTCCTAAAATGTATGGGAATCTACCGGAATTGTTCACATTTATGATTATTGCTCCGCTTCCTTGGGCAGTAGCGTGATGATATTCAGCCTATGACATTCACGGATAATGTGGCCTTCTATTGGTGAAAGAATTTTTAAAATCGCTTCCGTAGATCCCGAGATTATCCCTTACAATATAACAAATATACAAACACACAAACCTTACTTCTTCATAATATTAGTATAGATGACCAAAAAATGATACCCAACCGACACGTGCGTGAGTGGAGCCACGGGTGTCAGCTAGTCAAATATATAAAACGAAAATAAATTGAAGCTATGCGAACAACAGCTACGCATTATATTTTCGTCACGTTGTTGAATTTTCACTATACACCGCCACCGGCATCGCTCAATGGACCGTGAGAGCCGTGACTGCGTCGATGGCATAAAATTGAAATGTTTTACGCTTGAAAGTGAATTCCTTATTATGCCTTATTATCTTTATAAATGTCTACTCATTTCTTTGTTATTGTGAGATTGCTCAGCTATCTAAGAAGATGTCGATATACCTAGATACTTCACTGATCATTATCTACCTGTCCTTAACCCAATTATTTGGGTTCGGCGCAACCTGTTATTCTCCTTTCTCCTCCATACATCACCATCAAAACCTGGAATTCTTTACCAGCTCACGTGTTTCCTTCTTCATACAGTACCGGGTCCTTTAAGCGGGGCGTGCAAAAGCATTTGATGAGGCCGTCAAGCTGAGTGCCACCGTTGTGGCACTATCGGTGTTTACAATGGTGACTCCCATTTCAGAGAATTTGCCTTTAGCTTACCATCACGCGAGGTGAACTCATGTTGACCGACCGACATAAAAAAAATACATACCTACCTCCTCAGTCACTCCCTTCTTTGCCATATCCTCTTTCACGCATTCTTTCTATCTTTTTTTAGGCCTATCTCTACAATATTAAAGCTCTCCAAATTAATTCTTATAACCTTTTTAACAATATTACTTTCATCTCTTCTCGTAACATGTCCATACCACGACAGTCACTCGCTTCTCAATTTTTCATTCACTGGTGCAACTTTTAGATTTCCTCTATACTCATTCCTTATTCTGTCCATCCACATTACTAGAAAAAAGGTATGTGAAGAACTATAACCCTGCCACCTAAGTGGTAAAATAAAGGTTTTTTTAAGCATAAGCCGTAGAATATATCGGAAAAATTCAAGCATCTAGAAGCAAGAAGAAGAAGAAGAAGAGAAGCAAGGTCCAGGTAGCTCATTTGGTCACGGCATTGCCCTGTAAGGTACTGGTCACAGGTTCAAGTCCCGTCCTGGATGATCACTTTTTCGGTCAAAAATCATTCGGAAGAGTTAGCATATTAATTGCTTGAAAGTTTCATAAAATATAGGTTCTTCTTCAACCTAGCGTTAATCCCAGTCGTATCCAAAGCTCTTCGCAGGCTTTACCAGTCTGAACTGCGGATTTGGCTGGACCTCGATATTTTCCGTGAAGCGACAGCCATCTGACCTAAAATACAGGTTGTTTATAAAAACTCCCCATGTGAAACTAGGACGGACCAGTTAACTCAAAATATTAATTTTATTTTTGCTGATAGACTTATAATTATCCGATGTCTATTGCCGGATGCCTTGTAGTTTACTTATGTATATAAAAACTGATTCTACTTTTGACTACTAATGTGCAAAAAGTTTTTGAAATTCATCAATCTAATATGTTGCTCCAAATCGCAAGTGAATGTTATTCAAAAAATTGTGCGGGTTCAAACCACAAATTATTTGGGTTAGTAAGACGATTTTTGGGGGTCATCGTTTTTGTGGTATTAATCGAACAGACAGGTTTAATTTGAACCTTTTTTTGAACTTTTAAAAGTCGATTTTTTGTTAGACATTAAAAAAGGCTTAATGATATAGGTATATTAATCGTAATAAGATCTATCGTAATTCATCAGAAAATAGGGTCAAAGTGATGCGTTGTTTGTGTATTGATATTTAAAAAAATTCATATACTTAGGTACCTATTTTTAAGAAATAAAAATATTTTAGGATATTTATAAGTCGCCATCTAGACCGAGACTAAGAAAAGCTATGGACTCTTGAATTCGTATAGTCAGCGGTAAAAGTAGATGATTGTAGAGTTTTCTATTTTAAAAATCTGGAAGAAAATTGTTCACTATATTATAGAAATAGTTTAATACCTATTTTAATAGAGCCCACTAAATAAGTAGTCAGCATTTTCAATAAGAAATATTGATTATTTTGCTCCAAAACTCTTCTTCAACCTAGCGTTAGTCCCAGTCGCAACCAAAGCTTCCATCTCGAAGTCTGCGGTCCGCTTTACCAGTCTTAACTGCGGATTTGGCTGGACATCGATATTTTCCGTGAAGCGACTGCCATCTGACCTTCACAACCCAATGGCGACTTTATGCGATATCGAAGCATTGCAGCTAGAACGTTGTTGTTGGCCTTTTTAGGGCTCCAACTACCCGTAACGACTGCCATCAGATGTTTGTATGGCAACCAGGACCGACGGCTTAACGTGCTCTCCGAGGCATGACCAGACCAATGCAAATACCCATATTCAATTGTATATAAATATTTGCACTTAGCGGGGATCAAACCCGCGCCTCCTGCACAGCGGCCGCGTTCACTATCGCTACGCTACAGAGGCTATTTTGCTCCATAACTAATGTAGAAAATCTGAAAATGATCAGCAACTTTTAACGCTGAGTATAACGGTAACAGGTAGAGAGTGAGTGTTTGAAAAAAGTGGAAGTATTGTTTATTTATTTTGAATAGCACCAATTAGAATCGCACCAAAATGAGATAAAGCGTACTCATTTGGTGCGATAAGAATGGCTAAGAATACGAATTAGAAACATTTATATTTTATTCCACTTAGTGATTCAACAGTAACAATCACAGAACTAAGAAAGGAATAGAAGTGTTATCGCTAGCGTATTCAACCAGAAATATCTACCGATGTCGCTCTTTTTTTGCAACTGCAACAAAACTCATACAGAACTTTAAATCCATTTAATGCCTATTTGAGTTATGCATACATAGACATCGCTCACGGACGCGAATCTCGGAATCCGTCGTAACCTGTACGGGATCTATTACAACTCGTTAAAGGATGTTTAAATTATACTTAAAATAAACTACCGTCGGTTGAGAGGTTAAGACCTAAGGGTGCCTCGCGCTTTCAACACTTCGCACTTCTATACCTACATATTATTATTTCTGTGATTACAACGTACATAGAGCGAAGTGAAAAAAAAATGATTTAGACTCACATACATAAGTATGTATTTACTTTTTAGTTTTTAATTAATCCATGGCCCAATAACCTCACATATCCACATTTATAATTAAACTTGACCGCTTTATAGAATTACGATTTAGATAACATCTTAAAAAAAATGCCAGGTCAAGTAGCTATAATTTTAGATTAATAATATATTGGAAGATATGTTTAACTTTTTTACTATTTTTTTTATAGTTGGCTTGCGTTTGACAACAATCTTACTTGAATGAAATTTTTAAGCAATTGCATGCTATTTCCAATGATTTTCTGATCGGAAATCCGTTCCGATCAGAAAATCATTGGAAACAATCTTACTTGTTGGCAGGTGATGATGAGGTCGAAAATGAAGCACGCTTGCCTAGAAGTAACCTATTTACGTACTCTTGAATTGAAAACTCCCACCTTGCCGAAAACACAGACACTGTGTATTGGTTTGTGCGTATGAGTGAAATGTCCGTCATATATCGATGGCGCATCGCAGTATGTCTAGACATTAATTAGACATTCGGTGATAGAAAGGGCTTGGAGGAATAAGGCTATGTAACCCTAGTGCATACGATAAAACACCGGATATAGCCTACTAGCTTTTGCCCGCGGCTTCGCCCGTGTGGATGGCGGTTATTGCGACTAAACATAGCCTATGTCTCGAGGTCTAATCTAATCTACCCCTTTAGCAAATTTCATCATAATCGGTTCAGCGGTTCAGGCGTGAAAGCGTAATAGACAGACAGACAGAGTTACTTTCGCACTATGGACGTCCATACTGCAAATAAATTTGGTATAAGGGTAGCGGGATGATGATTTTATAAGATTGTATTGTCTATAGATTTCTAGCTACCGTATCTCAGGCGTTAATAAAAACCAAACGCCAACAATAAGTACAATATAACTAAACAATAATCGTTCACTCTCTCAAATTACTAAAAGAGAATTTAAAAACAAAAACGGTTGGTTGCGAAAGTTGAAAGAAAGCGACACAACCTGCGTAAGGTATGGACATACCTTAAATGGTTGTCAAAGAGTAAAGGTAAGAATAAATTGTTTTAAAAAACCTGTCAAGTGTGAATCGGATCCACAAAAAATGGGTTCCGTAACATAGTACTTACAAGAGATTTATTATGACTCTATTTTTAATTTTGTTGAAGAACAAGTGAGGTGCTATTTGAAATACGTATTTGGAGTGTTATTATTATTTGTTGAAATAATGCTAGGTATTTGTAACGGATTATGTAAAGATTTATTTAGTGTGTTAGATTGGTAGGCTTTTTTTTATTTTTATTTATTACTATACACAAATACAGGTAAATTTTTTAAATGAAATGCATCACTAAAGCCACTGGAGCTTGTGTGTGATACAATACGGTTCATAATTATTTCACATTCTTTTATACAAAGAAGTATCATGCACGAAACATTGTCATAAACATATTCTAAGGCAAATACCTACAATTCCGACATCTGGTGATTCTTTATTGTGCACCAAATTATTAACAGGGAAGATAAAATTAATATAGTAAGTACGTATACGTGTAGAATGTACAATTAAATAATTTCCTGCCGAAAATTTGTAATAGGTACAATATTGTCTAATTAAAGCAGTTTATGAAATAAAACCCATTGACAGAGGGACATAATATATTTATAGTGCCGTGGTGCTGTCTAGAGTTCCATTGGATATACGGAACCCTAAAAAACGACTCGTCCTCACGTAAAATGTTATCGAAAGCCGTAAAGATGGCCTCTATACGCAGGTGAAGTATTTATTATAAGTACTGTGGAGGAACGGGATGTGACGTCCCTCCAACACAAAGGGAGGATCCTCCGACCAGGCAAGGTGATCACGCCTGGCGGGCCGCGGCCCAACGGTTATCGTTGGGATCTTGTATATATATGCTATACCAGCGCGCGAACTTCACTTTCGCGATTCAGGATCGTAGTGACGTAGTTTGTAGTATCGAAGTTGTTCGTCGTGCTGTCACTAGATGGCGCTGGGTATATGTGGTATCGCCACAGTACTACATTATTTCAATAATTGGCAGGTATTTTTATTTTTATGCTAAACGATTAATCAAAATTAATAGTTATGTTTTTAAGGGTTCTTTATTATAAATCCTCAAACGAATAGCCATTATGAGAGCTGAATTTTATTTTCACCCTTTTTCGCTTATGTAACATAGAGGAATTCTTAATACCTATATAACAAGTGTAGTAGAACGTTAATCATTTTCTAAAGTCAATTTCGTTGTTAAAAATAAATAAAAGGGCACTGTTAAATCAAAACGTTTCGGTACTTGGCTACTGAGGACAGAAAAAGTCGATTAGGCCTACTTTTTTTATACTATCGAAAACAATACTTGTCATTTAGGCTACGATTCAAAAATAAAGTGTTAAAGTTTAGATAAAGTTCATAACACAAGCTAGTTAAACTATGCTTAGATACTTTGGATCTAGTGAGCACTGTGTAGAATGTCATAGAATATTTATTATTATTATTTATCACTGGCTTCCACCCGCGGCTTCACCCGCGTGAAGGTCGGTATCGCCACAAAGTTCAATTATAGTGTGAAGCTAGCTTATAGCATGGTTTTAACATAATACCTAACAACATTCAAATACGTTCGATTACACGTTGTTACAGAATGTTGTTGAAGAAATAATGGTTCACTGCTCGTTACCCGTAGGTGATAGCGTGATAATATGTAGCATATGTGTTGACCAGACTTCTTAATAATATTCGTGCCAAATTTGAAGTAAATCCATGCATTACTTTTGAGTTTATCCCGGACATACATAGGTACAGACAAACAGACAAAAATTCTAAAAACGATATTTTTGGCTTTGGTATCGATTATAGTCAAAGTCAAAGTCAAAAATCATTTATTCTGTATAGACCATTTTAAGTGGCACTTACAAAACGTCAAAATCAAAGTTATTTAAAACTAGAAGCAAATGGACCACCGTGCACCGGTTCGAATCGCGGCCCAAACCTGAGAAGACTCCGGCAAGAAACTCAGCGGGCTGTTTTTTTTTTGGTCTATTTACAACACTTTGGTAGATCACACCCCAAGTATTCTTTTAAAAAAATATTCAATGTACAGTTTTGACTTTCCTACCATTTTATTTTATGTATATAGATATAGATAGTAGAATGGGACGCATTACTACCAGTATCGGTTAAGGTAGATCGCCCCAGAAACAGTTCGTTTCTATGCAATATCAAAGCATACTGCTACTTAATTTATTATCAAGTGAGAGCTGGGAAAACATAGCTTCTACAAAACAGGTGTTTAAAATTTCAACATTCCTCTAAACTAAACTGGTTTAAGTATAATCGCAGACGCATGTCAAGTGATGGCTTGCGCTACGAAGGTGAAAGTACTCCAATTTGGTTAACTACATGAATGAAAACAAAAGTACGGCTATGAGAGAACTGAAGTGAGGATAGTACTAGATTTACAGAAGACCGAGGCCATAATAACCATCGTGTTGTGTTCCCGCCGGTAAGTAGGGTAGTCAGAACTCACTGTACACCTCTTCCCCCACCCCTTCCTAGCCCTCTACACTTCCTTTTAGGGTAGGCAGCGTGTGTGTTCACACGGTGACCGCTTTATATCACGTGGGCCGTGTGCTTGTCTACTACCTACTTAGTATAAAAAAGAGATCATGGAGATTGGACACGACTATATCACTCCCGTCCGTATTGAGCAGTCCGACTGGGATAGTACCTCCGCCCTACAGAAGACCGTACCCATAATAACCATCGTGTTGTGTTCCCAGCGGTAAGTAGGGTAGCCAGAGCTCACAACCATCCCCATCTCCAACCCCCCAACTTCTCAACCCCTCTCCTGCTGCACGCGTTTATAGGCCACAGTGTCCGTTTACCATCAGGTGGGCCGTATGCTTGTCTGCAACCTCAGTAGTTTCAAATTCTAATAGGCTTCAACTTCAGACGTTATCTTGTTAAATCTTTGTATAACAATTAAATACACGCCCAGATTTTGAAAATATTTACAGTTTTAATTTTGTATGTCATGCATATTTGCATTTTAAATCCACATTACACTTCTAAACTTACTTTATTTCTATTTTTTGGCCCGTTAGAAGAAACGGATCAAAATAATTATATTTCAGCCGGGAAAGAACGTTATACATGCAAATTCAACAGACAGTTTTTTATACCACTTAGGTGGCAGACAAGCACACGATCCACCTGATGTGTGTTCAACAACAGGGGCGTAACACTCGCGCTGCCGACCCTGTAAAAACCTTCTAATGCCATATTGTAGACTCTAGGAAAAACCACGACAGTTCATTTTCTCTGTCTCCCTATTTTATGATAAAAATTTAAATGCTCACCAAATTTTACTATGCGTACTACTATAGAGTGAAATGCCATACCTGAGTCTTAAGCTACAACCTGGGAGTCTTCAAGTCTAGAATGATCAGGTTACTTCTAGGCAAGCGTGCTCCACCGTGGACCATATCATCACTTACCAACAGCTGAGATTGTGGTCAAACGTGAACTTATTCACGACACCATGTCATCATTTTTGGTTTGACGTCATAAAATTATTTAAATGGTTCATTTATTTAAATATAAACTACATTTATAATTTGGTACTTACCTACATATAACATCATATATTATCTCAAATAAACAAAAATGTAAATGAACTCTACGATATTTTAATTTGTGTGTCACAACCTAAAAACCTTAACGATAATATCAGTGTTAGTTTGACAAACGCATGAAAAAAAAAGTAAATAGCTTGAAAAATCTACTTTTGCAATAGAAAACACAAAATAAGTAAAACCTTTTTTTTTAAATTAGGGGTCTCTCCTAATTAACAAACATCGATTGTACATACTTTTTAAAACTAGACTACCATAAAACCATTGCTGTGAATAAATTTGAGGTTAATTTGTGACGCATCGCTCTAGAGTTTTAATTGCATTTTTTTTAGATTCACGTTTTTTTAATTGAAATGACCGTTACAATTATGTAAGGTAAAATGTTTGGTTAATGCAGGTAGTTACTCTTTTAAAGAACAGTTTTAGTAATATTTAATTAAGTAATTTTGGTGGAAATCAAAGTTCACATTTTCGAACGACGCCCGCTTGCAACCTACAGGTAAACAATTTGAAATTTTAACTGACTGGCTATTTTAACTTAATTAATAACTGACTGGTTATTTTTACACTCATAGCAACAATAAATAATAACGTTTTAGACATTTAAATATTTATCACTTCTTACACTGTTGTTATTTATAACACACGGTTGAAGTAAATTATATTACGTCAAAATATTTGAAATATTAGATGATTTATCTTTGTTTTCAATTTTTGTTTATGGACGCACGCACTGAGATGATAGGTTAGGTTAGGTTAGGTTATGGTAACCGATTTTTGTAACCGCACTTAACGAGCGTTCGCGAATATCATTCGGTTGGTTAAAACCAAACAGCTATGTGCAAAGTAGTTGAATAGCTGCTATCTATTTTCACCCCCTATCCGAATTTCCCCCACATTCCCCTACCTAAAACAAAATGCTTTGCCAGCCTTAGTCACTTTTATATTAGGCGATATTTATTAGTCAAGGGGCTTGGTTTCTTTAACTGCCTTATCGAGGTTAGTAGGCTAACTAATATTATAGACTCATTCAAAGATAAGTATTCTTTGAATGAGTCTATAATATTTTCACTCCCACTTTTAATTCCTTTTCTGTCCCTCTCCATTTTAGACAACCAAGAACCGTTTAAGCATTTCTAAAATACCAAAAATCAGTTTTTGTAACGGAATTGAGTTAATCGTTTTTAGTCAAAGCTTACTGCTTCATGAGTTTACCTATATGACAGACTTATTCTATTAAAACCGTGATTGTTATAATAATTATTTTTTCCTTTTCTTTGGATTTATGTTTGTAACTCAATACGCTCAACTGGTGATCTAGACAAAATATGATACAGGAATTGATTTTAATTGATCTGGCTATTTTTTATCCCTGAAATAGATCCCATGGGTTAAGTAAACGGGATCAGAATTAGTTTATTATTATTATTATTTACGGTTCAGTTGGTCAGAGTGGAATAAGGGTATGCAACAGGGTAACAATTAATTAGTATTCACATATATTCTTGTTAGTCGAGATTAACAGAACTTGCATTGGCTATACGGCATTCGATACTTCGCTTATTATGTCACTCAATATTAAAGTTGATAAATTTTTTTTACTGTTGAAGAGGTTTACGTATAACTTCATTCTATTTTAAGGATGTACCGCACATTGTATAGAATGTATAGTTACTCATCAAAAATAATTTACTGAACTGCTGAGAATAATCTACGAGTATACAGTTCTACATTCAACCAACAATTTCAATTCCTTCAAGAACCAAGCGGTTCGGTGCCTCTTTTATTTGCCGCACCCAGCCGCACCATACAGACTTAATTGGAATTCTTTACCAGCGTGTGTTCCCTTCCTCCTTTAATCCCGGGGCCTTTACGCGGGGTGTGAAAAAGCATTTTATGAGGCCGTCAAGCTGAGGGCCGCCATTGTAGCACTATCGGTGTAGGCAGTGGTGGCCCGAGACTTACCTTTAGCTTACCATCAGGCGAGGTGAAGTAATTTTGACGTGTCCTATATAAAAAACCGAAAAAAATACTCGCTAAACGGCAATATGACCACACCTTGTAATAATGTATGTGATACACTTCTGCCTATCTCTTTTACATTACACAAACGTAATTATGATTAGGAACAAAATTTCACACACTGGAAATGTTGTATAGTAAATTTTATTGGTAGTTAATAACATAGCAGTTATAAATGAAAGTACGAAAACGGTTTTTATTTAACCAGAATATTAATAGGTAAAAAAAGAAAGTGACCGATCCGTGTTATGTTCTAGAACAAAATTATTGAGTAGCTACAATTAATCACACTTACTCCTAATGGTTAAAATTCCAAAGCACCAAATTTTGGCCCTTAGATTTCTTTCATTTCCTGTTAAGGGCGCATATTTAGCGCACTTTCTCTCAAACCGGCTAGGTTATGACGCAAACCGGCAGTAAACACAAATATGTCTGATAACATTAAGACCAGGCTTTCGATTTTCAGTTCCAAACTTGTTTTCAATGATCTGTCACCTTAATTTCTTGAAAATTTACATACGATTAGAAGAAAAAGCCGGAAGTGGTGATGAAAATGCCGAAGATGCGATGGTAGCTGAATGGATAAGGACGTGGCCTCTTCTTAGGCCTTAGTTGGCAGACAAGCGCATGATGGGAAGCGTTCACCGTGGCCTATGGACGTGTGCAACACCAGTGGCGTCACACTCGCGCTGCCGACCCTGCAGAAACCTTCTAATGCCCTTCTTGATAAGAACACCATAATGTAGACGCTAGGGAAAACCGCAACTACATAATTCATACTCGTAAAATTATAGTAACCAAAAGAATATAGGCCACCATTTAAGATGTTAAGAGATGGCCAAATGATTGACACCTCACATACATACTTTTTCACATAAATGACTTCAAATTGCGTTTACACCTGTTATACTTAACATAAAAACTAAACGTTTTTACCTCTTTCTATAGTTTCGATATGTTAGGATTGTGTTTTCACCAGAAATAAGTAAGAATTATAGTCTGGAATAATATATTATTATAGGCTACTTTTCAACTCTGGAAAAGATTCCCATTGGTTGCGAGAAAAGGATCAGAACCCCACAGAACTGAGCAAGTATAGCCCATAGGCCCGTAGGTAGTATTTCCATAAAACCATCACCCATCAAGCTATTTAAATACAAACAAGCGACCACACGAGTGTCGCACAGATGCGGCAGCTTTCGTAACAGTGTCATACGCATTAACACACTTTTACCAAAGCATACGACGAGCTTAGCGTCGGTATTTATGTGCGATTTTGACCTTGACTGGTATATATTATTCATTTTCTTTTTTAACACTGTTGATAATTATGTAAACACAGTGAATGAAAGTGATATATTGTTTGATAGTTCAAGTTTTAATTTGACGGCCTCTGTGGCGTAGCGGTAGTGCCTGCTATGTAGGGGGCGCGGGTTCGATTCCCGCTCAGTGCAAATATTTATATGCATGAATATGTCTATTTGCATTGGTCTGGGTGTTTCTATGTATAATAAGTATGTATTTACAAAAAAAAAGTATATAAGTATGTTTATCAGCATTCTAGAAACCATAACACAAGCTAGTTAAACTATGCTTACTTTGGGTCTAGAGGGCGCTGTGTAGAATGTCGTAGAATATTTATAATATTTATAATTTGTAAGAAGTCGGTGATTTTAACTGATATGTTAGCGTCTACATCTACATAATTATGGAGTTCTTCAAGAAGGGCATTAGAAGGTTTTACAAGGTCGGTTTCGCGAGTGTGACGCCCTTAGTGTTGCACATTTGCATATGCTACGGTGACCACTTCTTGGCCGGGTGTTGGTCTACTACCTAAGTGTTATATACAAAATATTATATCTTGATAAAATGTATTTTGTTCTTTTCGTTTCCGAAAACTCTCTCGCATTACCTAGCGACTGACCAACACCTCCTATGACCATAGGGCTGGAGTAACCATTGTTTAGTGCAAATTGCCAATCAACGTGGTAATGTCATTGGTCTTCTGGATACGGTTGTGGCCATTGGGAGTCTACTTGGAAATCAGTCTTTATGTACATTGCTGAGTCCAAATTAACCTGTTTCATTGTTATAGACTTTTCGTACAATTACTCAGTAATTTTGTTTTTATTTTCCAAAACTGTTTTGTCTGCTAAAACACCTAGTTACTTTCTTTCCATCTTGTTAATTGCAGTGTTGCTATGATGCTATGAAACTGAATTATATCAAGCTATTATAAATAAATAATAAATAAATAGATATTCTACGACATTCTACACATCGCTCCCTAGACCCAAAGTAAGCTTAGTTTAACTAGCTTGTGTTATGGGTTCTAGAATGCTGATAAACATACTTATATACTTTTTTTTTGTAAATACATACTTATTATACATAGAAACACCCAGACCAATGCAAGTAGACATATTCATGCATACAAATATTTGCACTGAGCGGGAATCGAACTCACGCCTCCTGCGTAGCAGTCGCATGCACTACCGCTACGCCACAGAGGTGTATTTATATTATAGTGTCTTTATAACCATTCCAAAACTAGCTAATGCCCGCGGCTCTGCCCACGTGAATTATCATTTATTGTGACTTTTGGTCATATCTCTGGTTCACTGATTGCAACCAAATATACGGCAGATTTTAAATCTGATCAAGATTTTCTTAAAAAAACACATCAAAATCCGTTCAACAGTTTTCGCTTTGATGCAAAAACTAAGCATTCCAATTTTTTTTTGTATTTTGAATTGTTCAATAAGTATCACCACCATCATTCTCTGAACCTTTTCCCAACTCAGTTGGGGTCGGCTTTCCAGTCTAACTGTGATGCGGCTGAACTACGATATTTTACGTGGAGCGACTGCCATCTGACCTCCACAACCAATGGCGATATCGAAGTTCCAAGTTAGACTGGTTGGACTTTTGAGGGCTCCAACTACCCGTAACGACTGCCATAGATGTTTGTATGGCAACCGGGACCGACGGCTTAACGTGCTCTCCGAGGCACTAATAAACCTGCGATAAATACCTACACACATAACTTCGAAAAGCATCGAAAAGTCATTGGTGTGTGCCATGGTGAACCTGGGATCGAACCCGAGACCTCGTCTCAACAGTCCATTACCCAAACCACTAGGCTACCGCGGTTATAAGTATCACCACCATAACACATAAAGTATTTTTTCAAAAAATCTTCAATGTACCTACAGACACAGCTGAAATTATAAATTTATTATTACACAGATACCTACATGTTTTTTGCATCATGTAAATAACACGGCCGCAAAAGAAGGTCACCTTTTAAATGGTATTGGTACATTTGTATGGCTGCACCTGACCTGCTAAAAGGCTACATCAGGTGCGATTGTGGTTATACGAATAGGTCATTGTTAGAAATGATAGAGATTTGCACAGTGGTGCGTGTGGGAATAGTGGCGGATAAAAGCAACAATTTAATAAATATAATGTTTTATTAGTTGTTACTTGTGGGTTTATTCGCATTGAAGTTTGACGTTTTGTAAGTGCCGCTTAAAATGGTCTATACAGAATAAATGATTTTTGACTTTGAGTTTGACTTTGAAGTTATTTTAGTGCATAAATATATTGTAAGAATATTTTTGAGATTTAATGTTCAAAATGCAAGTAGGTCACAAACTAATATTCACGAATGTTAACATTATTTGCTTCTATAATTACATTTACTTGGGGGATTTTCGATGGCAATCGTATTTACCGCCAAATTTAATAAAAACCCTCCTTTATAAGAAACCTTATTTAAACCAAAGCGTAACGAGGTTGAGTTACTTGATAGAAGATAAAGAAATATGTGTATAGAAAAAAAATAAAAATAGAACCATTTTACCTCCTTTTCTAAGTCGGTTAAGTATACTAAAACCTTCTCCAGTATGAAAAAAAAATACTTTTCTGAAAACCGCAAAAAAATTAATTTAACCAAACAAACAAACATACAAACATGCAGGTCAAACAGTAAATCTCCTTTTGAAGTCGGTCAAAAAGTATAAATTATCATCAGGCGGGGTGCAGTCAATCCGACGGACTGAATATTAAAAAATACCATTACACATTGAAATTAAAATCAGAACAGGAAAGTAAGATTTTTCTTTTGAGTTCCCATTGAAAGTGGGCCACTGTGCTATTTCAACAAAAATTTTGCAGTAAATCTTCTACTTATTAACTTCTCTTAGCACCATCATGAATGTAGAGCTTACTTGACAAAACAATGGTAGAAACTAAATTTATTACTTTTAGAAAACTAATAAGGATTCTAAGTTATGTTATGTTGTTATGACTCCTGGTCAATACAATGGTAAGTTAAATAAACCGTCTTACTAAAATGAACTTTGTTCCTGAACTATAAGATACACAGTGGGTTGGTGCCGAATTTTTTTTGCAATCAAGTAGAAATTAGGTGCTTATATTTTTTATATTTATTTTTTTGTAAAAGCACAATCGAATAGACAAAACACTGTGTTGATAATAGTCAAAATATTACATTGAATTGGAATCTGAATTTCAAAAACGTTTACCCAATTTTTTTTAAAATAAAAACTAGTACCTACTCAAAAATATTTCTAACATTTTTTTTTGTTTGTCTGGGGTCAGGGAAAAAAGTATTTATGTCTTCTGGACCCATAGTCAATACAAAGAAATAAACTCCACCGAGTTGCCAAAGCGAACTTTAATTTCACCGATTAAAACATATCATCATCATCATTCTCTGAACCTTTTCCCAACTCAGTTGGGGTCGGCTTTCCAGTCTCACTGTGATGCGGCTGAACTTCGATATTTTCCGTGGAGCGACTGCCATCTGACCTCCACAACCAATGGTCCAATGACCAATGGCGATATCGAAGTTCCAAGTTAGACTGGTTGGACTTTTGTGGGCTCCAACTACCCGTAACGACTGCCATAGATGTTTGTATGGCAACCGGGACCGACGGCTTAACGTGCTCTCCGAGGCACTAAGACCGATTAAAACATATATAACGCATAAAAAAAAAAACCGCCAAAAAATAGTTGCAATAAAGTAGCAATTAAGTTTTTGTATTTATTTTTGTAAAAGTACAGTCGAATAGACAAAACAATAGGTTATTAAGTTTTGCTTGTTTGCTGAGAAAGTAAAAAAGACCACCGTGAATTTATTTTAGAACGTTTCTGAAACAAGAGCTGCATTTTAAATGGATGATAGGTATAAACGTAGATTTTTGAAAAATAAAAAGTGGCCAAATAACTCTGTTCTACTTTTTAAAAATATTTTTTTAAACAGTCAAAGTTTGTCAGGGGTCAGGGGTAAAAGTTTATACCTATAGCTTTCTAGAGAATATATCTAGTAATTAAGTCACGAGTTATTTTATAAATTAGTAATTTTATTCTGCACTTAATTTTGCGGTTTTCATGGTAGAGAAAATAATTAAGTTTTAGTCCGACTTCACATTAAGTGCGTTCTGTGAATGAAATGAAAGTGATAGTAAATGGGTTTTCCTAGATTCCACCATGAATCATGTAGGTTTGGATATTTAGCTAGGTATTTCGTAGAATAATGAGATAATCATTAGCAGTGAAACCATTTATTAACAAGTTTTAAAAATATTAAGGTTAGTTTACACAAAAATTTTACCACGCAAGAATTACGTAGGTAGGTTGGCAGAGGCCTTATCATGAAACTTTTATAGCCATTCAAATGCGATGCAGTTCAACTCAGGGAGAGTATATTGGGGGTGGTATTCATGGGGATTTCCACATGATAAAAAAGGGAGAGAAATGATGCTATGCATTGGTATACCTGCAACTCCTTGAGTTGAATATCACATTTCAATTGCTATAAGAGTTTAGAGAGAATTGATAAGGCTCCAAGCGTAAACTTTGCAATTTATATATATATTTAATTATAACTACATCAATCTAAATTACATTTCCTTTGAAATGAATTTAAATACAAAAGCCCGGCGCTGATTGTGACTTTTTGTCGCTTAGTCAAGTGCAATGAAAACTATACTGAGTGCGCTCAGTAAGGTGATGTGATAATACGGTGACAAATAGTTGCAGTGGCAGGCAACACCGGAGTGAGGTGACTGTCAAACCACGGCAACCTCATTGAAATCCATAAAAATAAACGCAATTTGTTACCCAAGAACAGATTCAGTGAGCGCATCGTGAGTGACAGCAGGTGACAGTAACAATAAGTTTATTTACGGTGACAAAAAGTGATAATCAGCGCCAGGCCTTAAATGAAACTTGATTTAAATTTCAAACTATTAATCATAATAATGACGTTTAAACAATATTAAAAGTGTATGTAGTGGTTACATGGTTAGAATGCTAAGAACAAGGAAATTTCTTATGTTCTTGGTTAGAATATTATTTATTTCAGTTGTTTGTCAATTTCCTTTTTATAACATGAAACATTTATTTCAAACGCACATAAATCATAAGTAAAGAATGTCATGTTAGTCAACATGCGAAGGAAAGTTAGTTTGATAGAGAAACTGAAGCGCCAAGCGATGATGCTTAGCGTTAAGTTATGTAGCATTATATTGTTCCCCAGAATAATGCAGCAATTCCATTTCAATTTTTTTTGTATATCGGTCACCTCAATATGACATCACCTCACCTGAGTAAGCTAAAGGTAAAGTCTCAGAAAGGCGGTCCCCATTACATACACCAACAGTACCATAATGGTGATCCTCAACGTGAGGGCCTGATCAAATGCTTTTTCACGCCTCGCTTAAAGAGCCCGGGACTGTAGGAGGAAGAAAACACGTGAGGTGGTAAAGAATTCCAGGTCTCTATGGCGCGACAAATAAAAGATGCATTGAACCGCTTAGTTCTTGATTCAATGTTCAATGTCGTTTTAATGTCGTTGCAAAAAAGACTGTGCGGTGACATAGCAGTGAAAGAACAACTACTTTGGAAGAGATTCAATTTATGGATTCTGGGTATTTTCTTCTGGTCTTTATCAGCTGCCAGTTTTTTGGAAAAAGTATGTTAACTAGCCAATTGTTTCCCTAAAACCTTGAGAAAATTTTTGTTTCTTGGTACTAGGTTCGTGTCATATTATATGGGATCAAAATCAGTTTGATAATGTGTACGTTAAAACTCCTCACTTCTTTTTATCAAGTTTGGAACAGCAACAACACAACAGGAACAAACATAGGTCGAAAATATGTCTATAGAGTATTTCTTAGAAGAAAAGATGGATGGAAAGATAAAGGGAGTGACGTTGAATCTTCAGGGCCCTAGGCATTCTCACTTGCGTACTTTAAATTGTTAGCTTTCTTGGATAAAGAAGATTTATTAAGTTTATTTGTGTCTCAGTATAGTCATAATTTTCTCTCGACTCAAGTTTTCTCATTGTTCTTTTTAGTTAGTTTCTCAACGTCTAGAAGTCATGACAAGCCGTTCAATTTTCTTGGATTTCTCCATTCGAAGAATTATCGTTCTTTCTTCTCCATTATCAAATTCACTTTGTGTTTGTGCTTTTCTTCATTGTCGTTCACTTCATTACCATCTTTGTTAACGTAAACACAACCTCTATGTATTACCAAATAATAGTTAATCTCATATTAATGATAGATTTTTCCCTAATGTAGTAATCGTTCATTTAAACTTAGCTGTTCTTTCTATTCATAATATTTACTTTGTGTATTGTGCGTAGGATTTCCTTTACTTTCTTTAACATTAACTTCTTTGTTAAAGTTAACTCTTTCTATTGCAATACTAAATTATAGTTAACCTCAAATTAATGAGTTTCTGAAGACTTCGATTAGGAAACACTACTTTCTCTATACGCATAGGCCGGTTTTTGCACCACATGATGTGGATGTTTTATTCTTCATTTGAATACCAATCCCATTTGCATCCTGGGGCATGCAAATTATCACTTTTCTCCTAATTATTATTATCATCCTCATAGGGATTTGCCAGTTCTGTCTAAAAAGCTTCGTAAACATTTTGGAGTCTGAGGGTCTATTCTCGTAATATGAATACTTTTTTTTGACATTTGACAGATTTACATGAGAGAGAATAAATTTTGAATATAATATAATATGTTTTACGCTTGATGGCATCATCAAATGCTTTTTGACGCCCTGCTAAGAGGACCCCGAACTTTTCCAAGCGCGATTACCATCTGATCTCCTAACCCTAACGCCTGCATCAGGCGTATTTTCTTTAGCAGATGCACCAACTCGCAAATAGCCCCAAGCCAACCTCAATTGCTGCAGGTTGGCTTAGGCAGTACTCTGTCCTCCTATCCATTGTTTGGATTATTGTATCTTTTACACGCGCTATCATGACTTATACTTCTTTGTTTATAACATCATTGTACACAACACGATTAATCTTCCAACCGTTACAATATTTTCAGTATATTAGTATCCAACCGCGCCAGATGTGGATTCATCTGAGTCTAATGACATTCTGTGATGAACGTAGAAATAATAAAAAACGCATTATCAATCTGCAATTGGAGCAGATTATCTAAGTCGAACGTTAGATGTTCATTGCAGTTAGGGTCACCAGACATGAATATTATTAACCGACTTAATTTTTAAGCCGATTTTCGGCTAATAATATTAATGTCTGGACTGTGGTCGTTTTTTCCAATCTAGAGTGGAAAACCTACACTAGTACCTCTTATTTTATATAGGACACGTCAAAATGACTCTACCTCGCCTGATGGTAAGCTAAAGCCAATGTCTCAGGACTGGAGTCACCACCACATACACCGGTACTGCTACAGTGGCGGCCTCATCAAATGCTTTTTTTTTTCACGCCCCGCTTGAAGGCCCCGGGACTATAGGAGGAAGGAAACACATGCGCTGGTAAAAAAATTCAAGTCTTTATGGTGCGGCAAATAAGAGGCACCGAACCGCTTGGTTGTTAATGAAATTGATTCCACTGTGTGAGGGTGATACCTCAGTCTGGCACGTGTAATTCTGTATAGGAAAGGAGAGGGTGGGATTAAGTGGAAGAGCTCATCGGAACACTTGCCATCGTAGAACCGGTAAAAAACTGCCAAAGATGCAATACCTCATCCGTTAATCTATAGGTGAACCGGCTCGCAGGCGTATACCGACTTCCATTACCGACAACCAGGCATCTCTACAGGTTGGCCCTATTGTTGGGCCCTGAAGGCCTTGATAGGGTCTTAATATATCTCATGGGCCGGGTCCTATCATTTCTGTTATTATGTGGATACAGGGTACTGGATCATGTCTAGTAGTAGGTACATTGGTGATGATGGAAAACAAGCATGGTTGATGAGTAGTTTTACACAGGTGTGAAGTGTGATATGAACTCCCGAATCTAAGGCATGCATCATGAGACTCTGGCGCAGGCTTTACTCATAAGCTTACGAGATGAGACGGCCATCACTACTGGCAAAGCCGCAATTAAATACCCATCAAAACAATAACCGTGGGTCCCATTAAAACTTTGAACGTAACTAGATAATCGCTATGAAGATAATTAAGTACAGGCATGGTGACCCTAATTTGAAGTGAGGAAATCCCCTCGGATCACCGTCCTCCGTCGGCCAGGGACGGTCATGTTAGACTTGAACCGACTAAAAACGGCACGCTCTGAACTTCAGAGGCTGAAGTGTAAGGTGGTCCTAAGGCTTTTCGGCTCGACTGACCCACAGCAATCTCCAGTTTCGAGATGGGCCCACCCGGGTTTGGGAATCTCTTGGCCTTGCAAAAGGTGAGAGGGGGTAATGATAACCCTCGGGTCTGTAGTAAAAACTTTGGATACAACCAGGATTAAGTGCTGGAAGGAAAATGTTCTTTATATCTATTGCAGTTAAGTCATTTTCATCTTGAGAACGCCTCTACTATCTAAAAGCCGTCGTTAAATCTATCGTCAGATAAAAAAACAAAATAAGCCCGATATGGTGAAATGGCATTGGTGAGAAAGTAAAGGGTCGAGACAGCGTCATTGTGTTTGAGCATACAATGATGAATCATTGCGCTTAAATGTGTAAAACTAACTGACCAACTAGGTATGTGAAAAGTGATAGTTGATGATATAAAGTAGGTGCTGATATAATCATGATGAACTCACGAGGGGAGTTGGTATTGATAGTGACGTCACGAGTTGAACTTTCATGTCCTGAAAAATGCCCTTTTAAAAATTTGCCAAGTAAAAAATTCACGGTAACAAAGTTTTGTTTTTTATATTGGTCATGTCAATATGACTTCACCTCGCCTGATGGTAAGCTAAAGCTTATGAATTGAGGGTCATCACTAAACCAAAAACAGTTTACAATAACATCAAAACCTTAATTAACTATTTAGATTCTTGGTTTCGGTTGAAATAGCTAAAAACTGACACCTTTAAAAAAAGAAAAGTGTCTATAAAAACTACTTGTAACCACTTACTGTGAAGAATAAAAGATAAACAAAACAATACAATTAGAAATTAAACACAAACGCGGGAAATATGAAACTTAACAACAAAAATAGAAAGTTAAAATAAATAAAAATAAAACAAATTAATTCACCTGTGTCCCATCTCTAATATCCTTATCACAACACACACACGTTTACGTATAAACAGGTCATAGGTAATAGTACCATACGCGCGATTCGTCGGCTATCACTTGACTTACTAAATTCATCTCGGCAAAACGGTGAGCAGGAGAATGCTTGGCTCTCTTTCGCACTGACGTATAGTGAGGGGCATTGTATTTATCGATGTGCGAAAAGTTTTCTAACAAAGTACGAGAATTATACGCTTGCTAAGGCTTGGAGTTAAGTTGATAATTATAACTTTGGAGAGTAAGAGTAAGAATTTTTTAGTTTTCATACCTTGTATTTTAATACCTGGTAATGATTATCGACGGTAACTAAAACCATTTTACTAAATAAATAAATGTGTAAATCTGAAGTTAGATTTCGGAACCGTTTGAAATGATGGTTCCATATTTTATTTATTTATTTATTTATTCATTTTATTAGGTGTACAAACAGTTCACAATCATTATAGTACAGCAACTTAGATCTAAAATAATGTTTTTGACCTAGAATGTGAACCTAAACAGTACACACAGCATGCAATACATTTCGAGGCAGAAACAACGCTACATTAGGAATGTGGATTATAATTATAGATTCCAATTGAAAGGCATCTGTACCCTTCAATTAGAATCCATATGCACAATACCTATTACGATATTTTTATGGAATGAGATGTTGTAAAAATCGACATCAACTATTCAACATCAATTATACAACTCAACGCAACTCTGTCACCGGAAACGACCAAGTCAAGTATTTAATTCAAAAGAGTTGATCAAATTAATTAATTCTATTATTATTATGAATGAAAAATTTGAGGGGTGGTTGCTTGATTATTTTTTTATACAAGAACTGTTGAATGGATTTGGAATTACGGCTGAAATTTAGCGTAGAGATAGATTATGATTTGGAATAGCACATAAAATTAACGCTGATACTAAAATGAAGCTGGGGTAACAGTACAGAGAATTACATCCCAGCAAAGGGAAAGGTAAAGGGCCACACCGGTTTAAATTATTTATTTCAGGTTTAAATAATAACTACATAACTTATTAATTTTGTAAAACTGAAACAAAAAGTTAAAAAAGTAGTATTTATCGATATCGATAAACTACACGGGCATCACTAGTATTGTCAGTTCGAGTCTCAAGAGCAAGGTGAAGATCTGGGTCTTTGACCGTGTGTAGTGGCCGACGGAAAGCGTGAAGTGACACCATCACAGAAACAGTGGTTTAACTTAAAGTTAAAATGATATGTCTGTGCGATTATCGTGGCTGTTTTTGGGTTGCTGTTGATTGAATATACATTATAATTAACATTATTTTGATAAAGAATTGAGCTACATAATAATAATATTACTAGTATCTTAATTGATAAAATATAAAAATACTAAAATAAGTGTGGATATATCAATATTTAGGTTCAAACTATATTCTGGGAAGTTTCAGTTTGAGAGTAGGTTTTATTTAATTCGTAATATAATTATGTTTGTTATAATAATATTTCATCTTTAATTATTCCAACTTTGTTTTGAGATAATGTTTCAAGGTTCTTGTCATGTATGATGTAATAATAATTAAATCATTCTTAACAAGACTATCGGATTAACGCGTAATTATAAGACCAAGATTGATATATACAAATTTCCATTTTCCAATTTTAGATTCCGTTAATCTCTGGAACTCTGTGAATTTAAAACTTATTCTTGTATATATGAAGGCCCAGTTTTTAGGGAAAGTTGACTATTTAAGTCAACCTTACCCAAAAACTACATACAGACCCTTAGGAGCTCCACAATGTCAAACACAGCGTTGAAGTAAAGTCATCTTATTTTAATACCCACTTAACGACAGTTAAGGATTAACTAACTTAACTATAGTTAAGCTATGTGCAACTCGACTCGTTGCTTTCGAAAGCGACAGCCGCTGGGTGCTGGCCACTCAATCGCTGATTGAATACAAATTACGATATATTTACAAACTAATTAGTATAGCCTGTTGTAGACATATAGTTTGTCATGTCACATACTTAATGACCTAATTACCATCATGTCCCAGTTATGGCTAAGCAGTGTAGCTTAGTTCCGGTGTCAGAACCGCCTCATTGAATTAACTATTCTAATTAAATTAATTTTATGTGAAGGTAGGGCTAAACCGGTTTTCCCGGTTAATTTTGGGGCTGCGTGACTGACAGGTATCAGGTACAGTCAGCGAAAAAAGCAGAGAATGATTGCACTGATAACAAAATGAAAAGTGAATTAAAATTACTACGAGTGTGTAGTGAAAAGTGTGTCTGAGTGAATAGGTTCCTTCTAGGCAAGCGTGATTCATCGCAGACTACATCGTCACTTACCATCAGGTGAGATAGAAGTCAAACGTTAAGCCATAAGTAATCATGAATAATAAAAAAAATATATAAAAAATAAAAATAGTTTGCAAGTTACCTTAACTATGGTTGAGCCTAGTTAGTGCTTTTTTTATATTGGACATGTCAAAATGACTTTACCTCGCCTGATGGTAAGCTAAAGGTAAAGCCTCAGGACTGGGTCACCACTACATAAACCGGTAGTGCTACAGTGGTGGGCCTCAGCTTGACGACCTTATGAAATGCTTTTTCACGCCCCGCTTAAAGGACCCGGGACTATAGGAGGAAGGAAACACATGCGCTGGTAAAGAATTCCGAATGTTTTTATGGTGCGGCAAATAAAAGCGCTATGTATAATAATCGGCTTTTGTGGCAGCCTCTGTGGCGGCGCAGCGGTAGTGAACGCGGCCGCTGCGCTGGAGGCGCGGATTCTATCCCCGCTCAAGGCAAATATTTGTATGCATGAATATGGGTATTTGCATTGGTCTGGTCGTGCCTCAGAGAGCACGTTAAGTCGTCGGTCCCGGTTGCCATACAAAGATCTATGGCAGACGTTACGGGTAGTTGGAGCCCTAAAAAGTCCAACAACAACGGTCTAGCTGCAATGCTTCGATATCGTCACCATTGGGTTGTGAAGGTCAGATGGCAGTCGCTTCACGGAAAATATCGAGGTCCAGACAAATCCGCAGTTAAGACTGGTAAAGCGGACCCCAGACTCCGAAGTGAAAGCTTTGGATACGACTGGGATTAACGCTAAATTGAAGAAGAAAGAAGTATAATATCGGTTGTTACACTGTGCCAGTAGGTGTCCAAAAACTAGCAGGTGAGTTTGAAAAGTGGATACCAAAAATCTTGATAAGAAACAGTCTAGCTTTCGTATTAATATTTTTTACTATAAATAAAATATAAACTTAAGTTTTATCTATTATCTGTAGACTACGAATCATAGATAGCTATCTACAATCCTAATAGAAACTAGACCGTAACTATAGTAAGTAAACGATCTTGTCTGCCACCTACGTAGTATAAAAAAAAATATCACACCAGAAACAATTTTTACTTCATTTAGATGTTAAGTAATTTAGCTCGGAAATTCCCGCGGGGATTCCCTCTCCCAGCAGCGTGGTGGATATGTCAGACTCAAATCGACTAAAACCGCACGCCATCTCCAATGCTGTCCCAATAACTTCACCGGAACAACTAATAATAACTGCGTGTAAAAAAGTGCAAAAAGAATATTCCGATACCGGGAATCGAACCCGAGCCTCCTGGGTGAGAGCCAGGTATCCTAGCCACTAGACCATATCGGATATGAAAGATCTAATCAAATTAGTTATTTGGATGTTACACACGTGTACGTGTATTAAGTTACGCCTCTTTTTCATTAGGGTAGGCAGAGACACACATCTTCCCACTTACTGCGATCTAGGCATCCGATTTTCGCTTCTTCTATTTATTCACAATTGTTTTTATAGATGAACAATTCAACAATATATACTTGGGTATATGTATGATTTTGTTCACAGATTTTATTATTCCTGTGTTATATATGTTGCTCTCAATAAATTATAATAATACCCTGCTATTTAGCTATTATTCCGTACATACTTACTATCTTACTGCCATCTATATAATACCACACAGTTGGAATATTGTAATGCGAGTGATTCTTAGTGATTCAGCATGTAAATCATAGATGGCGCTTTTTATGTTTCTATCTTAATGCAAAGACGATAGATAACTTCGTCTTTGCTTAATGTAATGTACCTACTTTATGATGATTAGCGAAACCGCTTTTAGAAAATAATATTCATAATTTTATTATTCTGTAACCATTATCAACTCGATGGAATTCCTAGTAAAAGTAGTCTTATCTGATTTAACTAGATGGCGCTAAACGAAGTTTTCTATTCTAGAAAACAAAGTGATTTTGTTTTGACTAAAACATTTTTATTAATAACTCAGGCACAATAAATACTTAAAACTACATAATACTATAACAACTCATCATCTTCATCTACCTGCCCTGCTCCCAATTATTTGGAGTCAGCGTAACATGTCAATAAGACTATAACAACTATTATTATAAAGACACTAGATTATCTACAAAAATATAAACGCTCTCAAGTCCGGCTCAACTATATTATCCAGCACATACAACTTCATCAAATAATATAGTCATTCCCACGGATTATCATCTAAAGTTTCATTCACTGCATCTTTCATTTTCATAATCTTCTTTTTATTCATCCGACTCTCCACAGCACCCTCAATAATTTCACCTTTATTGAAATCCTCAGCCGTAATTATAGCAGTATCTTCAATAACATTTTTAATTTTATTACTCTGAACTTCTTTAGGTGATTTGTAATACTTCTGTTGTCGATACGGATAGTAAACATATTTGACACCATTTACAATTTTGTACTTCGGGATATTAGATGTTCTTCTATTGTTAGTAGTTGTTCCTAAGAGTTGATTCATCCAGTAGAAATAAGAACTCCGAAACGCATCAATAATGCTTCTCTTCCTTCTAGATTTGGCGATTGGTTCGTTTTTGGTTGTTACAGTCATGTCATTCTTTCTTAATTTCTTGTAAAGTTTATTTGGATTGTTATAAGTTACTACTGGAGCTATGTACGATATTATAGGTTTATTATCAATTATGTCTTCTTTGTTTTCGAGTATAGATCTACTTTGCCATTGTCCGTTTGCGTCGTAGCCACCTCCAGCTCCGCCACCGAAATCTTGCCCACCTGAATTTCAAATGGATATTTTTTCATTCTACGTTTGTATCGTGGTACTATTATGAACTATATAGGTATTATACCTGCAGGCATCCAGGCACCGCCGCCGCCTCCGCCGGCTGCCCATCCCTGTAAATATTGACAAAATATGTTTGAATAGAGAGGAATAATTTGAACCTGAGTACTATTCCTTTTATTAACTTGATCAGATAATGACTCGGTGCATTGTATATAAATTAAGATATAGGTATAATGGGGATTTCCATTTCAAATTGAATACCTCTATCGTACAGAATATAATTCTTTGCTAAACGAAATTTTACGCATCAGTCAAATTGTTGGTTTGTTTACTACCTTAGTAAGATAAAAATTACACAGAGCAGTCTATAAACAATTCTTATATGCAGAAAAGAATTAAATTGTACAACTTACAATGCTACAATTTACTTATTTGAACATTGCTGGGCCAGATTTTACAGGCGCATTTATTCATTCTTATTTATTTTCGTTCTAATCTTGTAACAGTTTAACTATGATGCAATAGTATATCCAATTATTAATAGTGAGTGAGGAATAAATTAGGTATTTAATAAAATTATTGTGTGTGCTTTTTACCCCATCGCCCCCTCCCCCACCACCGCCAATCCCACCCCCTGCTCCACCTTTCTTTTCCAAAATCTTCATGAGTAACATCATCTGTAATTTTAATATTTGCATTAAAATTGTACACATTTTAAATGAATCTGATAACGCTGCAAATATTATCTTTCTTACCTTCGACACCATGAAAGACATCATACTGAACATCATTCCTTTAAAAGACATCATTCCCATCATCCCCATCATTGCTGGCAGCATCTGTAATTATATCACATATTTGACTACCATTAATATTATAGGTATTTACCATTATTTGAATAATAATAGGTACATTATGAACTCATAGTATCTTTACTTGGTGCTTTAGATGAAAGTCTTAGATCATGAACATCCTCTTGCCATGATCTCAATTCTATTTTAGGTCTTTATTCCTTTCATCTCTACATGCAGTCATCTTAACACTCGCTTAGGTACTTCCTAACCACATTCGTTTTCACATAGTTCATCCATGAATATGAACCTTAGGCTTACATATAAACATGATACCTAAGAGAAGTCTTAGATCTTCCTGTATCGTAATGGGGTCGGTGCCATATATTATTATAATTTTCCTCTAAGTATTCCTGTCAGTTGCCATCGCCTCAGTCACTCCCAACCTTGCCATATCCTCTTTCACTCATGCCATCCATCTTTGCTCAGGCCTTTAGCTGCACCTAAAGCCCTCGACATTCATACATTGTTTTAATATTATCATACACGGAATTATATCGTGTATCTATAAATATAATCATTCATAATTGACGAAATGCCTACCATCATCATTTTCATCTTCATACACATCATAGCCATCATCATCATCTTCTTGTTTCCGAAGTGACCTCCGTCGTGTCCTCCTCCCATCATCATGCCTCCTCCTCCACCACCTCCCTTCCGCTTCTTTCTACCGACAAATTCTTCGACTGTAAGATTGGAATAATAATGTTTTAGTTACAGTTATAAACAATTTACAGGAACAACTGGTATAAATATTTGGATTATCTAGTTAGTGCGTAGATTTTATACCAGGTGGTAGAGTCGTAGAGTCATGTTTTTTAGCATTAGTCGTACAGAGAAGTGGGTACTACCCTGTACCCACTAACGTTAATAATATTAGATATTTGGTGAGAGGGTGTTCCCTCTCACCAAATTCTGTCATCATGCGTGAATATTTTCTTAGTGTGTTAATTGTATTTTAGAAATTCCTTCAGCTAAATTGCTAGTCGTAGGAAGGAGTTCCCTTGCTTAGCACATAGACTGGAACAGCAAATAGGCTTTTTATTCTGGTTTTTTATGATTCTATGAGTCTTTCGAATGGGATTAGTATCTGGGTCTGCGTAACCTCATACCACGCGTCGTGCAAATCGTACTATATTTTTTTCACCACGATTTTGTGCAAATTATTATCTATCTGAAATTAGTTTAGTAGGTATTTGCAAGAAACTCGCACAAGGATACGCTGGGTGTAATAAAATATACTAACCATTCTTAGGTATTGAAATATCTCTTCCTAAAGCATTAAACTTGATAATGTGGTTATCAAAAAAGTTATCGATGGCTTTGTCTATCAGGTGTGTCAGCTCCTCTGAGTCCTTCTTCGTATTTTGATCTTCTATAT